>CM041779.1:15593647-16327867 GCA_023374045.1 Limonium bicolor | reverse complement strand
TTCCTCCCATTGAGAGGGGTCGTATGATCCCATTGCATACATTCCAACCCTCTTACATTTCATTACTAATTAATCTTGTGTCTCTTTGTTGGTGTTCCATGGCATGTACGTATTGCTTGAGGAACGAGGAACTGCTCGGGGATCAAGGAGATGGACCTTGGCTAGGTCTACCGGGGCTCTCCCTTCATATGTGAAAAACGGTTGGTGTATCTATTCGGATCCCCTTTAGCTCAAGTGAGGCAGCGTCGATGCGACCCCCCATAGCAGCTTTAGATTTAAACTTTTTACTTGTATTTGTATCAATTTGTAATTTGTCTGTTGTTTTACTTTCGGTTGTGGTGTTGTGACTTATTCATTTCTGCGACTTCATCCCATAACCGTTACATTATTCTCTTACTTGCAACCTTTGATTGACTATTGAAAGATAGTAAATTGGATAAGACTAACAATTGGTTAGCAACCCATATAATAGGAGCCATCTTGTTAGTTTTTGAGAGTTTTAGATTCGAATAATTCTGATTCGCTACCTAGATAGCTTTGATGATTCGTTCTTGTATATACATTTCTCGTACTACTTCCGAAATTCATTTCATACGTACATAACTTAAACTTTTAAAATCCATGTCCACATGTATATAGTTACTTAGACAGATTCTGAATTCTTTTCTTACATACATTTGTTTTATTCGAATAGCTTTTTAAATCCATGTCCGCATGTATATTTGTTTATATAGCCTTGGAAATTCATCCATACATATCATTTGTTCATCATTTCTTGCCTATGATTTTGTAAGTGTATGGACTGATCCTGTTTGGGCCCATGTAACTCTTGGCCCAAATCTAATTTTGTTCAGGCTCAGTCCATAACCAGCCAAACGGGTTGGAGCAGGTAGCCATAGAATAGCCTTTAGGTTTGCCCACTTATTTCTTGACACATCGACTCCAATTTAGAGAAGCTTCTAGGCTCAGGGATGTTCCTCACTCAAACGGGTCGTAGAGTCTGGTCGGCGGGGAATGCCCTTCCTTTATAAAATTTTCCAAACAATCCATAATTGTGAAAATAAAACTCACAATCAATGATTCATTTCAAAAATCCAATTCAAAACCCAAAATTCAATTCCAAATTCAGCCCAAAAATTCAATTTCAAATCAATCTCTCTCATACTCTCTCATCAAACACACTGCAAAATCAATCTCTTTCACACTCTTTCATCAAATACACAAAATCAATTTCTCTTATACTCTCTCATCGAACACACTACAAATCAATCTCTCTCATACTCTCTCATCAAACACACTCCAAAAATCAATCCCTCTCATACTCACTCATCATACAATCTTCAAAATCAATCCTCTCATACTTCAAAACCAGATATCCTTCATGAATTCTTCAAAATCAAAGCTTTTTGCACGCCAACATTAAATACTCTTTATACACTCAATAGACATATTTCAACCTCACAGACATTTGAAATGCTTCCAAAAGTTCCAAGATCAAACTTCAAACTCCTTCCAAACTCCAATTGTCTCATAGTTTCAAGTCATCTTCCAACTTCAATTTCTAAGGCCAAACCCGGCTAGATCTCAAGGCCAAAACCCGGCCCAAATCCATCCCTCATTTCAAGGACCAAACCCGGCCCATTACCTCAATTCGATCCCGATTTAGTTTCAAATCCAATTCAACATCAATTCTGAATCAGGTTCAAATCCAATTTCAATCCAATTCAATCAAATTCAATCCAATTCCAATTTAGATTCAATCTCAATTTCAATCCAATTCAATTCAAAAATTTTCATTCCCAATTCGATTCAACTTCATTCCAATCCCAAATAATTTCAAACATCATAAATCTCAAACCCCTTGAAACTCCAAACTCCAGAGAACTCAAGCGTCTCGAATCTCTAAACGTCTTAACAGCTCAACAGACTCGAACGTCTCAACAGCTCAACAGACTCGAACGTCTCAACAGCTCAACAGACTCGAACGTCTCAGTAGCTCAACAGACTAGAACGTCTCAGAAGCTCAACAGACTTGAATATCTTAACAGCTCAACAGACTCAAACATCTCAATAGCTCAACAGGCTCGAATGTCTCAGCAGCTCAACGAAGAGAAAAAACACAAAAAAACAAAAAGATAGAACAAAAAAAAGCTCAAAACCGAAATATCTCCATAGAGTCAGCAACTCAAAAACCTAAAAAAACTCTCAGCTTTCACACCCGAACACCCTCAAAATTCATAATCCTTTCAATCCTTGATCATCTACAGACCTGAGCGTTCTCATAGACTCCGTCATCTCAAGATTTGAAATGTCTCACAGACCCGAGTGTCTCACAAACTTTTTGTACCTCAAACTTCAAAATAAACCCGATTTGTCAAACCTCACAGAATGACCACAAAACCTCTTTGACCCCTCAAAGACCCAAAAGGTCAAAACCCCAATTCCTTTAAAACCCCAAACTCCCAAACCTCCAAAAATCATGAACTACATAAGTTCTGATCTCAACAGGGAGTTGAGTACGTAGGCAACCACACAGGTGCGACCCCACACCAATCAAAATACCCTTTTGCATTCAGCCATCTCACCTTCAAACAACCCGAGCACTCCCAACCCTCGATTACCCTCACAAAACTCCTAAATTCCCAAAACCCTGAACTACGTAAGGTCTGATCTCAACATGGAGTTGATACATAGGCAACCCACACAGGTAGCGACCCGTTCCAAAAAAAAAAAACCCTTTTCCCCCTCTAAGGTGGTTGTCATATCTCTCAAAACGCTCAAACCTTCTTTGGCTCCCACAAACTTCAAACCATTAGACTCCAAGTCTTGTCTATTCACTCAACCCCAGACTTTTCCTAAATCTTCATTCTATACTCATCCGAATTCCCCAATTCCCTCTTCTTGGCGTTGGCTTGGCAGAAAAGCTCGCCTCATCCACTTTCTCTCTCTCTCTCTCTCTCTTTCTCTCTCTTTCCTCTCTCTCTCTCTCTCTCTCTCTCTCTCTCTATCTCTCTCCTCATCCTAATGTTATCCTTGGCTTTCAAATGAGTCTCTTTAAATAAGGTTTTGAAAGAAGGCAATCCCGACAATTGGAGATCGAGGTTTCCTCGGGCACCAATCCGAAGTCGTGGTCATTGCCACTTCTAAGGGTGTAACCTAGTGCGAACCCACACAGAATCTCTGACATGACCAGATAAGTCCTATCCATAGGCAATAATCTCAGAGTCAATTAACGGTCCTTAGAACCCTGTTCCTTTCCTTCCTAGTTCATTTAGGTCAAACAAGGTGGTGACTCTAGTCAATTCCGCCTTATAGAGGCATAATTCCCCGTAAATCCCATCGAGAGCGGGTGTAGTGTTTACTTACACTCCCCTTATGCTTTCTAGGAAAGACGGACGATTTAGTAGGTATTTGAGGGTTACTAAAATAACGGGTTTCCACCCTCCACAGAATGGAAATTTCTAGGATCTAGGCTTTTAGTCAGACCATATTTAGATAACCCCCCTCATACCGAAAAATCACCCTCCACAGAATGGCGACTCTGGTGGGGAAAACTTGAGTAAGTTTTTCTCATAAACTTGGTCAAGGAAGACTGAACTCCATTCAAAATTGTCAGGATTCCCCAACTTCTTTCAAAACCTTCAAGAGATTCATTCCAAAGCCATAGGATTACTCTACTCCACACTTAGAGTGTGATTGGTGAGGATAACAAGGATATAAGTGGAGAGCTTATGATCAGCCTTGTTTGCCATGTTTCCTACATAATTGCGTGATTATGCTAGACTAACTTGTAGGAACTCCAGATAGGTGGGCCCATTAGGGTCCAACTTCTTCCTTCTCCTTGCGTGCGCATTCATTTACCGCCTTCTGGCTATGATACTGAACTGTTTGGAATAGTCCATATGGGGGGTGCATTGGGTAGCTTAGGACACGCATTCCACTATGTAACCCTAAATATCTGCGGTCGGGATAAACAATTGGTCCACAATTGATTCCCTCTGAGTATGGGTCCTTCGTAGCTAAGGATAAAACCCACAAGGTGGTACGGCCGTAGTGTCTCCGCCTTGAAAGTCTCACGAACCTTTCAAATACCTTTTCGAGTCAAAGCCATTATATAGTAAACCATAAGCCTTCAGTGTCCAGCTGTGGAGGGTGATTTTTTCAGTATGAGGGGGGGGGGTCTATCTAAATATGGTATGACTAAAAAGCCTAGATACTAGAAATTGCCATTCTGTGGAGGGTGAAAACCCGTTATTCTTGGCATCCCCCAAATACCTACTAAATCGTCCGTCTTTCCCATAAAGCATAAAGGAGAGTGCAAGTGTGCACTACATCTGCTCTCAATAGGCTCCACGCGGACTTATGCCCTAAGGGCAGAATTGACTAGAGTTGCCACCTAGTTTGTCCTAAGATACTAGGAAGGAAATGAGGGTTCTAAGAACCGTTGGTTGACTCTGAATTTCTTGCCTATGGATAGGACTTATCTGGTCAGGTCAGAGATTCTATGTGGGTTCGCACTGGGTTACACCCCTCAGAAGTGGTGACGACCACGACTTCGGATTGGTGCCCGAGGAAACCTCGGTCTCCAATTGTCGGGATTGCCTTCTTTCAAAACCTTTATAGAGAGATTCGTTTAAAAACTGAGGATAGGATTAGGACGGGAAGAGAGAGAGAGAGAATGAGTGAATGAGGCAAGCTTTTCTACCAAGCTAGCGCCAAGAAGAAGAATTGATGAATTGGAATGAGTATAGAATGGAGGATTGGAAAAATTCCGATGTTCAGGAAATGATTAAGATTGGGAGTCCAATGGTTTGAAGTTTGCAGGAGCCGAAGAAGATTTGAGTGTTTTGACAGGTATGAAAAACACCTTAGAGTGGGAAAAGGGTTTTTTGGATTAGAATGGGGTCGCACCCTATATGGACTGCCTACGTACTTGACTTCCTGTTGAGATCAGACCTTACGTAGTTCAGGGACCTTTAGGATGGCTGGTCTTTTTGAGGTGATAGAGGGTTCGAAGTGATTGTTTGGAGGGGAGACAGCTGAGTGCAAAAGGGTATTTTGATTGATGTGGGGTTGCACCCTGTGTGGGTTGCCTACGTACTCAACTCCCTATTGAGATCAGACCTTACGTAGTTAACTACCTTTGGGGATTTAGGAGTTTTTGGGGTTTTTCAAGGAATTGGGATTTTGACCTTTTGGGTCTTTGAGGGGTCAATGGGGTTTTGTGGTCATTTCGTGGGGCTTGATGGATTGTCGAGTTTGTTTTGGAGTTTGAGGTGCTCGACTCTGTGAGATATTTGAAATCTTAAAATGATGACGTCTGTGAGACGCTCGAGTCTGTGAGACATTTGAGGCTTGAAAGGATCATCAAATTTTAGGGGGTTCAGCTTTTTGAGGAGCTGAGGGTTTTCGAGGTGTTTGAATTTGATGAGTCTATTGAACTGTTGAGACTTTCAAATCCATTGAGCTGTAGAGACCTTCGAGTCTATTGAGCTGCTGAGACGATCGAGTCTGTGGAGCTACTGAGACGTTCAAGTCTGTTGAGCTGCTGAGACGCTTGAGTCTATGGAGTTGCTGAGACGTTCAAGTCTGTTGAGCTGCTGAGACGTTCGAGTCTGTTGAGCTGCTGAGACGTTTAGAGATTCGAGATGCTTGAGTTCTCTAGAGTTTGAAGTTTCAAGGAGTTTGAGATTTATGATGTTTGGAATTATTTGGGATGGAAATGAAGTTGAATTGAATTGGGAATGAAAAGAATTTTGAATTGAATTGGATTGGAATTGAGATTGAATCTAAATTGGAATTGGATTGAAATTGAATTTGAATTTGATTTGGAATTAAAATTGAAGTTGAATTGGATTTGGAACTAAATGGGGATCGAATTGAGCTAATGAGCCGGATTTGGGCCTTAGAGATGGACCAGGTTTGGGCCTTGAAATGTGGGCCGGGTATGGGCCTTGGAAATGGACCGGGTTAGGCCTTGGAATGTTGGTTGAAAACTGTTTTTGTTTGTGATTGGGCTGAAAATTGTTTTTGGGCTAAATTAGCCTTTTGGGACTGATTTGGGCCTGGGGCCTTTTTAATTTGGATGTTGGGCTTTATTTGACATTTGAATTGAATTGATGTTTGGGCTTTGAAATTGGGCCTCAAATTGGACTTTAAATTAGGCCTCAGTTTGGGCCTTGAGATTGGGCCTGAAATTGGACTGTGAATTGATTTGGACCGAATTTGTGGATTTTGGGCCTGGTCAGACATGGGCCAGATTTTTGGGCCTCAATTTGGGCTGAGTTTGTGGTCTTTGGGCCCATTTTGTGGGATTGAGCTCGTTTTATGGGTTTTGGGCCCTAAACCTAGACTGAAACTAAGGGTTTGAATTATGACTATGGATTTGAAATTGACTGATTTTCGAAATGGTATTTGATGATGATTTTTTTTTATTAGGATGTTGATTGTACATTTTATTCTAACATTATGGATGGTTTGGAAAATTTTTAGAGATTATAGGTATCTCTCACATGGGCCGTGTCTAGGACCCGTCATTCATCGAGGGTACCTTGACCTGAAGCTTTTCTACAAAAAGGGTGACCTATGGGCTAACTAGGGCTTCATAGGTATTGGGCCTCTATACTGGGGTAGGCCCAATAATTGCCAAGATAGTAGTATAAACAAGTAATTTGAAAAAGTGAACATAGACAACTACCAACAAATAACACATGAAATTCAAATCGCGCACTCTTGGGCATATGTGCATTTTTTTATTGGCAAACAATTATCCCTAATCTAAAAGAAAGGAAACGACTAAGAGCTTAAAAGTCTGGAATTGCTAATCCCATTTTGTTGACATTGCGACAATCCTAAACTGAGTTTCAAACTTGTTATTTTTTTTAAATTTTTTACTCACAGGTCCTATATTAAACACCTAAATGAAGTTTAAATCAAAACCCTTTAATCTTATTTTATTTGTCGGGTTGGTGAACTCTAAGCCAAATGGTTAATTCAAGCCGATCATGGAATCAAATGAAATAGTAGATTAAGCAAAAAAGTCATTCTACCCCTCTCCACTCATAACGTGCGGCTAATTCAAATGTTCTGGAAACCGGTTAAACCCACTCTTATAGCAACCATTAAATCAGTCATGAAAAAGAAGCATGCATGTCAAAATTCGCAAATTACACCCATACTAGCCATTGCTCATTCATCACTGAGCATGAGCGACAAAAAAAAAACCAACGAAGCCATCTGGTTCATGAACAAGTTGTATCTGGCAGAAAACACCAAGGACTTGCAAATTCATCTAAGAGCCGAAAGCAAAGCACACAGAGAACATCGTGTATATTAAGCTAAACATCAAGTCATGTCGCTAATCAGAGAAGATTAAAGCTAAGTTAGATTAGAGATAAATACCGAAAGGAGAAACACTAGAGATCTCCTGCAAAGAGCGAAAACGAAGCAAATGGTGACCACCAACTTGTTAATATACAGAGCATAATCATATGAGCAAAGAGAACAGCAGCCTGCTCAAAGATAAAAGCAACCAGAACCGGATTTACAGAGGCTCCCACATCGACCCCAAGCACATAAGTGTCTGTTCACAGCTGGGGCTAGTGTGACCTGCACTCACAAAAAAGCATGCCTCGCCTTAGTTAAGATGGGAAGAAATCGGCCCTGCAATAAACACACAGGACAAAAGAAAAAAAAAAGAAACGGAAACAGGAGAGAAAGCTTTCTCTTAAACTTGACGTACAGAGGGTGGAACCAAACAACAACAGCAAAAAGAAATTGTACATGCCCAGTGGGGAATTGCTGGTCCTGTTCTAGCATTCAAACCAAGAATAAGAAGTCACTCGAAACTAGAAACAAAGGCTCAAGGTAAAAGGCTGTGAACTGTCGGCTCTTTTTTTTTACAGTGGTGAAGACAAGCTATCTCTGGTCGCTTCTTAACCAAGATGCGGATCCCCGACAGAATAAAACAACAACATATACAGAAGATACCGATATGGGAAGAATGTACCGCCAACAGAAAGCAAACGAGGAAAAACTTTTGTTCTCCATAGAAACTAGAGGCATGTGAAATCTAGATTCAAAGCCTCTGCTCGTAAGTGGGAATGGAAGATACGGGATGGTGCAAGGTTTCTGGGGGTGGTGTAGTATTGACGGTCATTTGTGGTGAGAGGAAGTCACGAGAGGCTAGATTCGGTGAAGAGAGGCGTTTAACATCGCTCGATAGTTGTTCGCCAGTTATGTTGCAGGTCATGTATGTTCCTTATTGCCCGTTGAAGTAAATGAAGGTGCAGAGTATATGTTCTCCTAGTTCACCAGTTGAAGAAAATAAAATGAAGGATGCGCAGAGTTTACATGCAGGTTGAGTTGCAACCTTGCCTTAAGACTGTACAGAATGGAGAAGACGGTGGAGCATGTGTATTCCCCGTTTTCCATCTTTGTGAAGAGCCGTATGTTAGGGTTGCGAAAGAAACGGCGAATGAAAAGAGAATGAATAGAGGAACAGATCTTCTCCTTGTTTGTCGGTCACGAGCAAGAGAATGAAGAAGACCGTGAGCATGATGCTCCTTGTTGACTGCTGGGTATAGAAGAAATGAAGAGAGTGTAGTATGTTCCTTGTTGCCATTTTCGTTGAAGAGGCAGAGCAGGTATGTTCATTCTTCGCAGCAACGTGAAGAGAATGAAGGCACGCAGAGCTGCTGATTTCCTTGTTCCCCAGCGATGGTGGAGAGCAACAGAGCATGTAGGTTCTTGTTCTCGCCAGTTAGGTGCACAAAATACTGTGAATAGACGGGAGAAATGTGCAGAGCTGTAGGCTAGCTCTTGGTTCACCCAGTGGCGGACCTAGACATTGAAACCTGTGGGGGCATTTTTTATCGAATAATAATCAGTCAAATATAATATTTAAATTTAATATTTAAATTATAATTATTTTATATAAATATTTATTATTTGAAAATGAGACATAATAATATTATTTTTAATGGAGTAATAATATATTTAATTCTACACAGGTTTTAGATTATCACCAACTTGTTCATCTCCCATTTGAATATATTTTATGAGTGGGGATGCTTTGTAGTAACTAATAACATTAATCCAAGATTTATGCACTATTTTGAATGTCAAAACATCCCATTTCATTTTCACTATTTAGTTATATAACATTTATTATTTATTTTTGTTATATATATAAACACATATATACTTATATTTTTCCAAAAACCTGTGGGGCACGTGCCCCTACAGGTAGTAACGTAGGTCCGCCACTGGGTTCACCAGCTAGTTGTTGAAGATGTTGTGAAGAGCCACTGTACTCCTGTTCGCCGATTTGAGTAGCAAAAATATGAGAGAAGAGAATGAACATGGTGCAGGCCCTGTATGTCCCTCGTAGTACACAGGGAGAAGAGAATGAATATAGCGCAGAGCATATATCTTCCTCGTTGGTGGGTGAGAGGAGAATGAAGATGGCACTGAGCCTATGTGTTTCTTGTATGTTCCTCGTTTTTATGGTGAAGAGAATGAAGCTGGCTCCAAATTATTTTCATGTGAGCTCGTTCGCCGGTTTCGGGTTGCAAAAATCAAAATACCGATGTGCAGAGGATGGAGTATGAGTTAGCATGTAGCTTCCAATTTGCTAGTTAATTTACAGATAAACGTGAGAGTGAGGAAAATGAGAGTATTGCAGGTGAGTGAGAAGAAGAAAAAGGGAGGAGTATTTGTGTTCCTCACTCGTCTGCTGGGTTCAAAATTACAGATCGTGAAGAGAGCACATGGAAAGGGAGTATGTGAGTTTATATTTGCTAGATGGGTTGCAAAACTACCGTGTTGAAGAGAATTGTAGCATTACCGTGTTGAAGAGAACGAAGATGAGGGATTGCAGATTATTCCTTGTTTCGCCCGATGAGCTTGCAAAGATGGTGTAGAGAACAAGTGGAATGGGGTTGAGCAGAGCGTGTATGTAGTTTTTTTTTGGGGGGGAAAGGGCAATGCAGAGAATGAAATGCGGATCCGGGAGAGCATGGGTGTATGAGTTCATTAATTGAGTGGAAAAAATTTTGAAGGCAACGAAAATGCAAGACAGAGCATGGATGTTTTTTTTGTTGGCCGGTTGTGGATAAAAATGGGATGGTCTCTTTTATAAACAAATCTAGGGTTTTTGAAATTTTTCTTGGGGTTGGGTTTAATGACTGACCGGATTTGGTGGACCTGAATAATGGGTCCAGTTCGACTGGAAAGAAATTATTAAAACAAGAGTAAAAATATTCTAATGTTGGCACTGAGATTCGAAAACAAGACTAATGGTATCTCTTACACCTATACTTACCAGTTGCACTAACTCAATACTTTGTATATATATGAGGGAAATAATACTACAGTTCCACTTCGAACTAAATAATCCTTTTAAAAACACTAGTGTTCTAGATGAAGATATACATTAAAACAAAAGAGTTTAATCTAACAAAGTGAATTGTTTTCTTCCTAAGAATTATAAAATTATGGAATGCAAACAATAAAATACAAAACGTAATGAAATAAACGAAACAAATACATGAAATAATGAAATAGTATACTAGTATGATAGAAATAAAATACAGTTGAATGCCCCAAAAATGGAAATTGAATTAGATATATATGAGTAATGAAATAAACAAGTAACAAAATAAAGCGAAATGAGAGGAAGATAATCGAATTAGGGACAAAACAAAACAAAATATAATAGCATGAATAATAATAATGAAAATACACATAAAATGATATAAATGATCCTATGGAATAATTAAAAATAAGAGTAAATCCTAGAAGATAGGATAACATAAATGAGTAAAAAAATGAAAAATAAAAGATAACTCAAAAAGTAAACAAATGAGCAATAAGAAAATAAGTGAATAAGACAAAAGGGTCGGGTTTAAAACCGTATGATTGTTGGAAATTCATTTTCGCAAAATTGTGTTTTTATGAAATGCTTTGAAAAAGACTATAAAATGATGGTTTCGTTTTGGAACGCACGTCAATACGTTTTGACAAAGAAAGGCGACAACCTCTCTTATTATGTTTCTTATTCTGGATTTTGCTTTATGGGGTGAGATTTTTTGGTGTCTACACCAGCTGCCTAATCCGGTGTCTAGGATGGGTTTATGGGTAGTCACCCCCTTGTATGACGACTGTCTGACCACCTTTTTGCCTTACCCTGAAGATTGCATGGGCTCAGTTCTCCATGATTCCTCTGCACCACGGGTGTCTTTAGAGCCCAATGTCGCGCTACAAATTCATAGAGGAACTCGTATTTACGGATACCCATACATGACACAGCGTAGCCAGCAAATAATTTGGACTTTAGACACACCTTATTCTGCAGACAAGGGGAGACTCGTTCCCATGCAATACTTCCCCGAGTTTCCCGAAAAGTGAGTATGTTGTGATAATCCCTGGCGTGGCTCGTGTGACTGTATCACTTTGGGTATCCTGACCTTTCGAATTTAAGCACTCCAAACTTTCTTGATGACGTGCCCCACAAGGCATAACAGAGTTAAATCCCTAGAGATGAACAGCGAAGGGACGACGGTTCCCCCGGTGGTATGGAAACATTGATTGACATGGAAGGTGATTATCCCAATCATTCACATTCAGCTTCACATAAAATCAGCCATGATTTTTATTTTGCACTTACATCTATGTGTGATCAGGTTTCAAAAATTAACAAAAATCAGAAAATCAATCATGTCAAACACTCCAATGAGATATCTTCAAAGTCGTTCATCTCGAATGATTTAAAAAAATGATTTTAATGGTGTCATTTCCAAAACAGTTTTCAAAATCGATTTCAATCAAAGTCTTCCAGTAAACAAACTTTATAAAGCAGTTTGCAAAGATCAGATTTCAAAAATCTACCGTTTACAAATAATTTTCAAACAATGTTTCCTATAAATGTTTTTTTTCTTTTCTTTCCAAAACTAGTTTCTAAAACAGCTTTCAAAACCTTTTTTTGCAAACGAGTTTCAAATAGCATTTCTCACAGATGTTGTTTCGAAAAAGCATTTCTCGCAAACGTATCTCAAAATAAATGATTTAGCCCCCATGTTGTGACCCGTTATTTTTGAAGTCCAACCCACCTTCAAGAGCAGCGTTCATTACCGTGAAGCGTACTAGTCATTTCGTGTCTTTGCAAAAGTGGTAGATTTTCACAATGATTTTGTGCTCGATCATTCACCTTTTCTTTCTCAAAAATATCCCTCATTCCTTCGACGGAGCAAGTGAAGCATCATGAAGATTGACTACGCGGATCAAGCTGAAAGCCAGAAGCGCACCAACCCGTGGAGCTAGCCGAGCAACTTGAAGACTGTCACCAACCGTTCAAATACAAAATCAGAGGTGTACCAAACCAGATCAAGCGACATGAAGATTAGGAATACCTGTTTGAGTTTAAACTGTTGAAAATCGGAAGAACACCAATCCGTTCTATTTGATCATAATACTGCCCCGTTGCAGGAGCTTGAAAACGAATGAGCAGCCGGTCAAGAGTCCGAAGATGAAGAGTAGCCGGTCAAGAGCCAATCAGGAGCCCGGGTGTAAGCAGTCAGTCAGAAGCTCGAAGACGGAGCAGAAGAATTCGAGAGAAGTTTTTAAGCTCAAACTCCCCCTTTTAACGACTTTTAGAATTGATGTATAGGTTTTCCCTAGCATTCTTTTCTCTCTTGTCAATTTCTGAATAGACTTTGTGTATAGGTTGTACATTCCCTTTGAATTTATTTAGATCAAATGTGTATAGGGTTCCCCACTTCCTATTTTATTTGTGAATGATCGAGCATCAAAATTTCTATGGAGAAAATCCACCACTTTGAATACACGCATTTTCAAAATTGTTTTTTGAAAACTTGGTTTCTTTTGGCATGCACAAATAAAGAGAATAATGATTAAGGAACGACTACTCACAGTTATATATCACTCATCAACTTTGCTTTATTAGGTGAGAATTCACGGTATCTACAGGAGGCATCCCCTAAATAAACAACAACAACAAATGCAACCGAGCACAAAGCAAATCACATGCATCGCATTCATGACAAAAAAAGAGTCACTTGCACTTCCAGCCATTTCAATTCCATCAATCATTCACGAGTCGTGTCCACCTCAAAAATTGCATAACCATGGGTTTCATTGTCACCACACCACACACACTTTCATCCTAATATCTCGACCGCCAGAGCCCGATCTCAAAGGGATAGAAAAGAAAACCGAGTTCAAACCTCTTCCAATCAGAATCACCATGCACGTTAGTGGCTAAAAGGGAAAAAGCGTGTCATACCGTGGGGCCACCATGCGGGAGTTGTCACTCCCAAAAAGTTCAAAATCCAGGGGCCAATCACCAACCTGACCTCATTTGAGAATTACTACCCCGACAGCGACCCCAACAACCAGACCACCTTCAAGGCCAACAACGATGGGATGAGCTTCATGGACCATCAACTGGAATTGACTCAAACGAGACTAGGTGTAACCTTACCACTCATGCATTGCGTAAAAAAACAAAAAAAGCAACAACAAAAATACATTTGGTTAAAATCGAAAGTCAACTATCTCCATTCATCATTTTTAGCATTTCTTGCATCATATGTACATAGTAGTTCCATATTACCACAACACATTGTATGGTAAATGTACTGTATACACTCATATCGAAATGACATCTTTGGAGAAAATCTTGAAAGATTGATTGAACAGGGTGCGTCAACCACTAAACTCTCGACCCATCAATTCACACATGGGTCCCACCAAAATCAGCACCACAAACCAAGTGAGTAGTGTATGAAAAGCGGTATTTTCCTTTGAATTTCAAATGAATGTTTTGGACAGTCCACTGAGTGATGAGGGAAGGTTGAAAGTCCATAGAGGTAAAACCACGAGTGACATGTGCATTCCTTCAGCACATGGAGAGGCACAAATCATAGTGAGAGTAATGTCGATAAACATGATACGAACTATGATTCATGTAAAGATTTGAGAAGAGTAAGAAAACAATCACCAAATAATGAGAATGACGTGACACTTAGGATCAAAATCTCCACAAGGCCAAAAAACAACTTGATTTTCCCGAACATAACCCCTTAGTGAGCCCCACTGAGCCTTTCAAGAAAAACTCCTTTTTTCACAAAAAAAAACTCCACAATATGCCACCCCACATATACTTACCTGCCCTTGCAATAGAGGATCTCGAAAGAACCAAAGCCATCGCCCCTCCCCACCATCTTTCACAAACACAATAAATGAAATGTTTGAAGAAATCAGTTAGTCAATGCAACTCCAAAGCCAAGCACCAAAAAAGAACACCAAAAATGTTCAAGAAGATCGATGAGTCAATGCAACTCCAAAGTTGAAAGCCAAAATATAAAGCAAAGAACGTTTGAGAAAATTGACGAGCCAAATGCAATTTCACAAAAGAAAATGAGAAGAAAGTTCAAACCGTACACCAGAAGAGGCAAGAAGGAGAAATCCAAATCCGAAAGACCAATGATGTCCCGTAGAAATCAATAAAGGTTATCAAAACCAGTCTAATCATTCCACCCATGGCGAAGGCGGAACATGTCCTCTATTACACAAAGCTCCATGATTCCCAAATAAATCCTCCAGTCACATGTATCATACATCATACCCCTCAGCCCCGTTGTAACCCAATAAAAGACCTTTGACTCATTAGTTTATGAGCGTTAACTGAAAGTATCAGATCTGAAGCATGAATCATAAGTTTTGTACTTGTTATCAACATGTCCCGTCATACCAAAGGGACCATGAGCGAATGAGTGTGACCTTACACCACAAGGTTTTATGAATGCGAGTGAATCTCCATTCTAAACACCAAGACATAAACAGCCTACCCCATTGCAGGTGAAAAATTTGAAAGGATCGGAAAGTCCAAAACCTCGAAATGGAATTCTAAGGAAAATACTGCTCCGAGCATTGAGAGTATCATTACACCAATAGTACACACAGCTACGCTCACGAGAGATTGACCTACATCCCTCCATGAGAAGAAAGTGATTCACGCATTCCAGTTCAATAATAACTCAAGATCAAATCGAAGATGTCTTATTTTCGTAAACCTCATATTAATAGAGATAGGACCGTACCTTCTCTCCGAAATCTACATATGATTTTGCATCCCTTCTAGCATTTCGTATTTTCATGCATCATAACTGCTTCATTTTCAACATCCGACTGGTAAGAACTCTACTAGTCTCGGTGAAAATCGACTTTAGTTATAGTTGTTGAAGCATAACTGTAGATCAAAAGATGTCAACTGGAGCCATCCCAGACCATCATCAAGCTACATCGAACCTCGGAGCCATCCTGGGCTATCCTTGAGCTACATCTAACCAAACTAAAGCCATCCGAGGCTGTACGAAGACAGTTCCAGAGCCATCCAATGTCATGCTCGAGCCTCATCAACACCATATCCAGAACCAAACTGGAGCCATGCGGGAGCCATCATCCGACATTGAAGCCATCCCTAGAGCTACACAGAGGGCATCCTAACAATTAGAGAACAATACGGGCGCCACCTCAAATCCACGTCAGAGCTATTTCACCACCAAAGCCTTGCCTACAGGGTTTTGAACTACGTCAGGTCTGATCTCAATACCAAATTGAGTACGTAGGTAGCCCGCCCAGGGTGCGACCACCTCAAAAGAAGATTCCCTTTTTGCTCACCACTATCATTAAATGATGCCATCTCGTAGCCTCCCCGGAGCCATCCCGAGATATCCCAGAGCCATCTCGAAGAACTTGAAGCCGTAACTGACCATACCAAAGCCATTCATCTGCAACCAAAAAACTGTCAACCACAGTAAATCACATCGACCCACCACTCGATTCAAAATCCATTCGAAAGCCATTCATTTGTAACCAAAAAACTGTCAACCATAGTAAATCACATCGACCCACCACTCCATTCAAAATCCATACCAAAACCATTCATCCACAACCAAAAAATTGTCAACCACATCAAAAGTACACAAATCACATTGACCCGCCACTCGACCCAAAATCTCAATCCAAATTGAAACCACCAACCATCCCAAAAATCTCAATCCAAATTGAAACCCACCAACCATCCCAGAGCCATTGCTCACATTGGGGTCATGAATCATGTTGGAGCCATCCGAGCGCACTGGAGCCACCCGACCACACGGAGCCACCAACCGCACCGGAGCCATTCGATCATACCAGAGCCATTTGATCATATCGAAGCCATTTGACCATATCTGAAATACCCCAAACCTTAATATATTGTATAAACACTTAAATATGGTGTATTAAGACTAAAAAGAGTCTTAGAAACATTGGTAAACAAATTTAAACAAAAGAAAAACACAAAATGTGCTTTAAAGTCAATAAGAGCCAAAAGTGCTCTAAGCTTGGGATAAACTTGGTTAAGACCTAATGAACTTACCAAGACCTCATTATACACTAATGAACATATTTAACCAATTACCAAAGAAAACCAAGCTTGAAAACAAGTTTAAACACAAATGTGCTTTAAGGAGTCTTAAGCACATTTTTGAAAAATGTCTTGTAAAGAGTTTGAGTGGCTAGATGTCCATCATTCTCTTAAATTATATGTGTACTATATAATATCACATTTGGATGTCTATATCAATGGGAAATAAAAAATTTCACTTCTATGTGCCTTTTCATGAATAGTGATTTTTATAAGCTATTTTGTAACATATGTTTGTATAAGTAATTAAATTGACAAATAAAGACTATTTACCCTCATACTACTATTAGGGGCCGGTTTTTAAGGTTGGTGACACCACCTTTGTTAGCTTGTTAAGAAAATAAATAAGACTACTTAAGTACCTTTTTACTTTATTAAGTATAAATATCTTCAAAAGCAAATCAATCTCATTCTCTCATTTCTTTCTTTCATTTCCCAGGTCTCAACCTTCTTCTTCCTTCTTCTTGCTGTTCTCTCACGGTAATACCACACACCTCCATTAAAACATCCACTTTGATCCCTTGTAAAATCTTGCTCACTTGTCCAAATCAAAAACAAACACCACCAATCTCTTCCTCTCATCAAGCTCTCATTTCTATCTTTTAAAAGTCCAAGACCACCATTTCGGTGCCATGGAGTTCCTCCATTGAAGGAGCTTGAGCTAGTATTTTTTACTATTGTTACTCTCCTTTGCTTCTAGGTAAGGAATCTCAATAAAAACTTCATTTCCTTCATGTTTTTGTGGTAACCGAAAATACATATTGAAGGAGCTCTTTGTGTGACCTTATTCTAGCTTCATTCCAACTCTTCATGGACTAGGTGGAGTCCTCTCTGAGATATTCAAACTCTCTTCAAAGAGCAAGGTAAAACAACTACATTAATGTTTTTGAAACAATGTAAAATTAGGGTTTACAATGAGATGGAGCTTATAGCTTGAATACTCATTATAATGTTTGTATATTGTTTAGAACTTGTCAAAGAATCAATACCCTACCGGTTTTCAAAGGAAACAAGAAAGAAGTTGTTTGGAAAAGAGGTAAATCTACTAACCAAATGTTGTTTAATGCCTTAGGAGAAATGAGCTTAAAATGCTTATTAAAACTACCTTAAGAGCAAATGGTGAATGACTTAGTAAAGTGTTCTCAAGAGCTTAGTAAAAGGCATATGTGTTGTTGAGTGTATTTGCAGGTTAAAGGCAAATATATTGTGGAAATTCAGTGTTATGATTCATGTCATTTAAGGGCCTAAGAGCCATGTCATTTAAGGGCCTAAGTGCCATGCAATTTAAATTATGCACTATATTGTGATGTAGTGCTTTGTGAGTGGAGTTTGCGTATAATAAGTACTTGATGGATTTTTAGTGTTCTTGGTTGTTTGTTGGTAAAAACAATGTGTTTTGGTTTAGTAATGTTCTAGGAGAACCTATGTTGAAATTTAGGTAATAAATGTGAAGTTCTAGGAGTTTAAAATGAGTTTGATAAGTTATGAGGTGTTTAGGTTGGTTAAGTGTTGTTCTTGTGTAAGAAGCATGCATTGAGGTGATTTGGGATGTAACAAGGACTTAGGCATGAGCTTGAGATTTTAGTATGTACCAAAGTCATTTTGGACTTAGGTAAAGACTTAGGCAAACTTTGGTAAATTAGGGAGAAAGTGTGAACTGAAAAAGAATGTGAAGTAATGATATAAGGAGTTAGTTGTGAGAGATGATGCTTGGGAGATGATGTTAAGATGAGGTGAAAGCATTTGGGGATAGTAGTTACCATAGGTGAGAAACACCATCTAGGAACCTAGTATAAAATAACATAAGTGTTAAGGAATTTTACAAGGAAATAAGTAAAGGCTTAAGGAATTAAAATGAGTTCATGGATGTTGTATGTGGATATAAAGGTACCAAATGTTGTTAGGAATCATAAAGAGGCTTTAGGAGAAATTTGGTAAAGATTTGACAAAATTTGGGTAAGTTTAGCAGACGTCCGACCCAGGGGTCCGACCCAGTTTTGGGTCGGACAGCCTCGTTAGACGTTAGGAAAGTGTTCTGTAATGGTCCGACCAAAAGGGTGGGTCGGACATGGGTCGGACGGTCATATTTCAAAGGAGGAAAATGTTTCTGGAATGGTCGACCCAGTCGAATGAGTCGGACGTGGGTCGGACGTGCATGTTGTAAGGCGGTGAAAAGTTCTCTGTAACGGTCCGACCCAGTCTAGTGAGTCGGACTTGGGTCGGACATGTCTCTGGAATGGCCGACCTAGGAGGTTGGGTCGGACATGGGTCGGACATGGTAAGGTTTTTCAGACCCGAAAACCACTGGAAGGGTCCGACCCAGTTGTGGGTCGGACGGTGGGTCGGACATACCAAAACTTGTAAAAAAAAACAGAAAGAATGTGACTTATGTAGTTAACCCTAGGGTGTATAATAAAGGTAAACTAGGGTAAAGTTAGACATTAAACATGTCAAATAATTATGTTAAACACTTAGTAAATTTGGAGGTTAAATAAGTTAATTAACCGACATTCTTGAATCATGTATAGGAGTGACCTACGGTGGAAACAAATCAAGGCAAGGACCAAGGTATGGTTTTTTGCAGTCTGTGTCTAGCGGTTTACACCGGTTTGTGTGTTGTATGTTTTTCTGTGTGTTTATGACGTTATAAGATTTAAACATGTAATGAGTTTACAGTTGTTCATATTATGGTTATGTAATGTTGTGACTCATTTCCCTCGTGTGTGCCTAACATGACTTACCACCTATTGTGTGTTGGATGTTAAGTTCCACTATGAACTTCTAACAAGTGTTAACTGGGAAGTGAGGAATCCGGTTGTCCGGTTATGCATGTAAGTTAAGAGTAGATATCTGAATCAGATTCGACTCTTATGTTGTTAAGATTGTTCTCCTTAATTTGGCGTCCGATCTCCCGCTAGCTTCTTCCAAAGCTTACCTATTCTGACTTATGATCGGTTTAGTGGGAACCTGTGTTTGTGTGGTGTGTTCGGGTCACTAAATCCGAACCATCTGTGACTTAAGTTACTCGTTCGTCTAACAGAACGGTAATGAGTGTGTTTAACGAGCTTGACATGAGAGTGAATCACTCTCTAGGCTCTTGTGTTATTTGACCCTTGTGGTTTGTTATCGTGGAGTGAAAATCCACTGTGTATGTGTTGTTGTGCTGTGCACCATTGATGCTCAGCCATATGTTATGTTATGTATATAAATGAATGCCATGTTATCATGACAATTAGCTGCGCGTATCCCAGTAGCCGATGGGCTGCGCGTTAGCCATACCAGCAAAGGGTTGCTGACCCCCTGGGGGATCCATATTTCTTTTACTGCAGGATGAGGATCGAGGAAGCGGAGTGGCTTTAGATCCTAGGATGCAGGTTACTTTGTATAATTTTGGATGTTGGCCGGGATGCGCCTGTGCTCCTGTGGCGTTATATCATTTGGTTGTTGCAGTTTACAGTGATGTTATACAGTGAAGGATATGTAAACACTCGGTATTGTATATGATGTGTTATGGTTATTTTTATGCTCGGAGTTGATCATCAGACCGGTACACTTGTATTTATTCGGCCTTGTCAACACGTGGGTGGTTGACGGCGTTGTAGCACCGAAGCGTTAGTTACTGTTTAGTTATTTATTCCGCTGCGATTTCATTTAGTGATATGTGCGTAGTAGGGGTGTTACAATATCAAAACCACCGAGTTCCCAAAGTCGCTCATTCACAAAAAACTGTCCATTCAAAAACCAATCACAAAATCACAAAAACCGAAAACTCGAGAGCCATACCGGAGCCATCTCGAACTCTAGAGCCAAGAGTCCTACCAAAACCCAAAACCATAGAGCACATCTGGCCAAGACCACCAAAAACAAAACCAAAACAAAAGTCCTACACTGACATAGTCAAAGGCGATGTCTATGGAAAGCATTCGACTATCACATCCCTCATCAAAACAATCGAAAAGCATCCAATCCTAAACCAATTCACAATCAAAATTATCCTTCAATCAACCACCCAAAGCAGTGAGTTTTGTACAACTCCATCAAAGTATTATATGCTCATCCTAAGTCCTATAACTAGATATCAAGAGGTCTAGTTGAGTCACTCCTAAGTCCTCGTACTTTCAATCACATGCATTCTTGGCCCATCATAAGCCCTAGGACTGGATATCAAGAGGTCCAATTGAGGCACTCCTAAGCCCTCGTGCACCTTAAGCCAAATCAGGTTTTTGGTATTATAGGCTCGTCATAAGTCCTATAGCTAGATATCAAGAGGTCTAGTTGAGGCACTCCTAAGTCCTCATACTTTCAATCGCATGCATTCTTGGCCCGTCATAAGCCCTAGGACTGGATATCAAGAGGTCTAGTTGAGGGACTCCTAAGCCCTCGTTCACCTTAAGCCAAATCAGGTTGTTGGTATTATAGGCTCATCATAAATCCTATAGCTAGATATCAAGAGGTCTAGTTGAGCCACTCCAAAGTCCTCGTACTTTCAATGGAATTCTAGGCACGTCATAAGCCCTAGGACTGGATATCAAGAGGTCCAGTTGAGGCATTCCTAAGCCCTTGTGCACCTTAAACCAAATCGGATTGTTAGTATTATAGGCTCATCATAAGTTCTATAGCTAGATATCAAGAGGTCTAGTTGAGGAACTCCTAAGTCCTAGTACTCTCAATCGCATTCTAGGCCCATCATAAGCCCTAGGACTGGATATCAAGAGGTCCAGTTGAGGCACTCCTAAGTCCTCGTGCACCCCCAAGCAACCCTATTGTTAGTATCCTAGGCTCGTTATAAGTCCTAGGGTTATATGTCAAGAGGTCTAACTGAGGCTCGTCATAAGTCCTCGTACTCTCAATTGCTTTCATACACTCACGGTCGCATCCCAATGCGCCGCAAAACCATAGTGAGAATTTTTCGCGCCCCGTAAACCTTGATCCAATTTGCAAGGACCTACAAAATTGAATCAAGGGAGCCATCTGTAGACACCAAAAATTCTTACCCCATAAAGCAAATTCCAGAATAAGAAATACAATAAGAGTGGTCGTCGCCTTTATTTTGTCAAAATGTATTGACGTGCGTGCCAAAATGAAACCATCGTTTACGATAAAATTTCAAACCAATTTCAAGCATTTTAGAAAAACCCAATTTTATAGAAATTTTCAAACAATTATTTTTTTTAGACTTACCCTTTTATTTTATTTAGTTATTTCCAGTTTTATTTCCTTAGTCGTGGGCATTTCATTTACTTTATTTTTACTTATATTATTTCATCATTTTTCATGTTGTTATTTTGTAAAGAAACATTTCATTTTTATTGACTAAACCTTTTTAGTTTTATTCTGTATAAACATTTTTTAGTATTAGTGTTTTGATGATTTTACTCATGTCGAGTTATAACTTTTGTTATCTTTCCCTAAGTTTTTCCATTGTAGTTATTCTTTTCCTTTCTCATTTTTCAGTGGATCAAACTTGGTCTTAATTCAATCTTCAATCAAACCCAACAGCCCAAGCCCATGCCCAAACTCATCCTACCCAAGCTTACAACCCAAAACTGAAGCCCACATTAAAACCCTACCCATCTTATAAACCCTAGTGCCCTCTAGTTACTGATGGACAACAACAATCCCGATCATTTTTTTCCACTCTCCTCTGCTTCATCGATCTCCTTCAGCTAAGAACAGTGGCCGCCACTCTGATTTTTTTCTTTCTTCTCGACTCAGCTTTCAATTGATCCCAAAAATACCTTCCTGGGTTTCCACGTCCAGGGGCGACATTCTACATTTCATTTCTCCCTTGTATGATTGCTCTTGGCGAGAATTCTGAAACCCCAAGAACGAAACCCTTCACCATCGATTCCCTCATCTTTTCTGTCGTTCTTCAGCTTTCGAAAACTCTCCAACCATGAAACAATGAAGATTTCACCCTTCACCTTGCACAACAGCCAGACACCACCATTATTTTTCCTTCCGCCTCGATGGATTCACATAGAAATCCCCAATGTACCTCTTCTTTGTCGGTCTTCTAAAAGAAAATTCGAAAACCATCCTTCTAAAACCCATAACTTCTATCTTCCTGATCAATCGACCATCAGTCACCATTTTTTTCTTCCTCTAAAAAAATAGTCGATACCCTTTCTTCTTCTAGTTCAATCACTTATGTGATCGGTGATATCTCCTTATCTAACGTTTTCGCTTCTTCCCCAATTTTCCTCTAGATTGATCAACTTTTTAAAAAAATGGACTAGCTGACATGGTATGTTTCCATTCTCTATTGAAGACTTCCTGTCCTCGTTCCACCATCCTTGGAAACCTGGAGATCAAAAACCAACACCACGAGAGCGAGAACCCATCCCTCTACAAGCTCAATTACTTCTCCTAAAAAACTGGAGATCGAATGTAAACCCCTACAGTAACCTTAGACGATAATTCGAATTGCAGCGGAAATATATATATAACTTAACGATAACTAAACGGGTTGGTGTTACACGCCGTTAGCCACCCACGTGGCTAACAATGCATAATACATACAAAACGTATCGGTCTGATGCACAGACTCCCGAGCATAGTAAAACCAAAAATACAACCAACAACACCGAGTATTAATATTTACATCCGAAACTGTATAACTGTCAAACCATAATACTCCAGCACGGGAGCACAGGCGCATCCCGGGTCCAACATCTGAAAACTAACAAAAGTATTTCATAAAGCCTAGGATATAGAGCCACTCCGCCTCCTCGATCCTCATCCTGCAAAATAAAATAATGTGCCCCAAAGGGGCTCAACAACCCATGCTGGTATGGCTAATGTGCAGCCCGTCGGCTACTGGGGTACACGCAACCAATTGTCATGATAACATGGCATTCATTTTAACATACAACACAAAAGCATAACAATCAATATTGCATAGCAACAACACTTATAACATAACAGGAACGGTACTCTTCGGGTACTGAACCAACATAGTTAGTCAAGTTGGAGAGCCTAGAGAATGATATCAAACTCATGTCAAGCCCGTTACATAACTCGTTACCACTCTTTTGGATGAATGGATAACTTAACCCAAAGATGCGTTGAATATAGTGATCCAAGCACACCGTACATAATTCCCCCAGCCCATCAACAGTCAGGTAGGTAAGCTTTGGTTAAGCTTGTGGGTGATTGTAATCCCAGAAGGAAAACAACCATAACATAAAGAGAGGCGAATCTGATTCAGATATCAACTCCCGTACATACACGCGTGACCGGAACGACCGGATTCCTCACTCCCTGGCTAACCACTTGTTAGAAGTCCCATTAATGGAACTTGACACCTTCAATCACAAGTAAGGGTTTAGGTCCAGTTAGGCATACAAGGGAGATGAGATATAGTTCGACAACATAAACCATAACTAGTTCATACATAGCCATAGTTAGAACATTCCTTGGGTCGAAACGTTAAACTGAGTACCGCTCTCTTACGTGTCCTAGTTTAGTTAGCTAACGGGTTAGTATGTATTTGAGGTTAACGGTACCAGTACACTCACGTCACAATAATAACAATAAGTGTAAACTCGTTTCATGTTTTAAGTCTTACAAAGTCGTAAACATACAGAAAAACAAACAACACACAAGCCGGTGTAAACCGGTAGGCAACAGACTGCAAGAAAACCATACCTTGGTCCCTGCTGCGATTGTTTTCCACCGTAGGCAACTCCTATACACATTTAGTAACGTCGGTTAATTTTTGTACCTAACCTTGATTAACTTATTACTTCACATTTCTAGCTTGTTTTATTTCACACTTAGTTATAACTTTTCGCCCTTTTAATTGCCATTATAACACACCTAACATGTTAAACAACCTTATAACATCATTACTTATCAATCACCATCATTAGACATCATTTACTAACCTTAAACAATGTTTTTAGAGTGGTCCAGGACATGGTCCTTACCTAAAGTCCCGGACCCATTCATGGCATGACTCTCGGGTGATTTGTGTTGTGGTCTGGGACTTCATACGGGACTTAAGTCCCGGACCAATCTAGGCTGATAACTTCGGGGGTTAAATAAGGGGTAGTCCGGGTCTAGTACAAGACCTAAGTCCCGGACCAAGGTAGTGAATGTATTCTCGGCCTCCTTTTATGCATGGTCCGGGACTTTACCCTGAACCTAGGTCCTGGACCACTGCTACAGATTTTAAACATTGTCATTTTCAAGCCTTGTTTCATCTATTCTCTTCATCCATTGTTTACCCAAGCTTCCCATATGATCTTAGGTATATTCTAATGCTAAAATAACACCTCAAACTTGTCTAATTCCTTGTCCAACTTGTTACTCAATTTCGTACAAAATTTACCAACACTTGTGATATTTTTCCTTAAGTTCCTAAGTGGTAGTTTTATGCCTACAACACCAACTAACCAAAATGTTACCTCATCTACACTACCACTATTCCTTAAGCATTATTTCTGCCCAGCACCTCCATTACACAAGCTCTTTCTATTTTTCCTCCAATTCACACTTAAACTTTCACAAACATAATTCTTCCCTTGTTCACCAAGTTTCTCTAGACTTAACTACTTTCCCAACATGTCCTTGATGTATCATCAACACCCAATGAACACTAAATCCTCCAAGACAATGCCTACACATTTTTAACACCTAAGAACACATTAATTCTCTTCTTTCACAAACTTAAACCTTAAAACTCCTTGTACAACCTAGGTTACTAAACTTCATTTAAACACCTAAACTCCTTGTTTTCTACTCAAATTTTGTCATAGTTTTGTTATCAGCTTTGTAACACCCCAACCGCTAATCCTTCCATTATCCTCTAATCATACTCGTAATTTCATTACTCGCAGTGGAAACTTACTTACTTACTTACGCCCGGCGGGTGATACAACGTCGTTAGCCATCCAAGACTAACAAGGCTACTACTACTTACATTAACGGTCTGATGATTAGAATATCCCGAAAACATATAAAGTTACTGTAACACCCCTACTATTAGTACAGTCATTAACGTCCAATTTCCTTACTCATCAGATACTCGCAGCGGATATATACTTACATACAATGGGTGATACAATGCCGTTAGTCACCCACGTGACCAACAAGGCTACTGATTCTACATACAGCATCGGTCTGATGGACCGGAATCCCGAGTACTACAAATCTACAATACATTCTCCATTTACCAAATACTGCTACAATCTCCATTCAATACAGTACTCCAAATACAATACAATATCATCTACATACCGAGTTTACTAGGATCCTTGTACAAGTACAATACCTCTTCCAAGTTCCTACATACTCACTAAGAGACTACTTACTACCCATCCTCACTACTACCTTACTTTCTAATTACAAGGGCGTGCCTCCGGTCTCTTCCTTGACCATATACGCTTCGGGTACCTGCACACTAAAAAAAATTTCCCCGAAGGGGTCAGCTTTCGCCGAGCATGTTAACCGCATACCCCGCGTACTAGTGAGGGTACGCCGACCACTTGGTCGAATACATGCGGTTCATTTTATTCATACATACATGCATACATGCTTTCAAACAGATATACGATACTCTACGCAAGAGTACATACATACACTTCAATGCATACACTTCAGTTCATACATAGTAGTCCACATAGCCCAACGATACATACTTACCTTTCTGAATTCCGAGATACCCAATGCAATATACAATACATACGCAATTCATACACAATCCAATAACTTGTTAGCCCATATTGGTCCACCCGGGTTAATCGGGTGGAGATTACTCTTTACTCATTTACTCCATGCATACACATACTTACTCTCTCATACTCATACTTACTTACTTACTCTTACTCTTACTCAAGTTAAGTCGTCGGGACCTCCGGCCCTGGGGACTACTCCGTCCACCTCCGGGATTTACTTGGTTCACTAATCCAGGATGCTACCCACTTAAGGGATTTGCGCCGTGGACCAGCTTACGAACCAGGAATCGGATCCAACCTCTTGTGTCACCTCATCCTCACGCGTGGCCGAAGCTATATCGGACTTGTACTCATTCCAATTTACTCACTTAAGTTAGGAGTTAGCTAGTTAGGAATTAGCACAAGTCAACATTCAAGCCACAATAGTACAGTACAAGCTCATATACACATCCATACAAAATACAGTGCAACATACAAGTACACTACAAAATACAATACACATCATCATCGTCCATATGTTTCATGAATTATACAAACTATTGTTCAAGACAAATATCAAGAACAATGTAAACAAGCACAAGTAAGTGCAATATATCCGGTTCGTGCATTTATCTTATTAGGTGGTCAAATAAGCACAAATCGGGGTAACCAGATTAGGATACAGGGCATGAAGAAATCATACCTCTCACCGTTGTACTTGTATCCCAACGTTCCTCCGGTATTCACAATTCAAATCCTAAGACATACATGCAAATGATGATTAACTATCTACAATTTCTTTACTTGTACTTACTATGTTCCTTAACTCATACTTACTAACATTTCCTGCTTGGTACTTAGTAATTCATGGTTGTTCAAATACTTATATTATGTTACTTACTTAAAATTATTTTCTAAGCTTGTTTATGGCCTTAATGACCTTTAAACATCATTAATTATGTCTTAATCATCTTATAATATCATTACCCATCATTACCAATTACCTAAACATTAATACACATTCTGGAGTGTTTTTGACATGTTCCGGGTTAGTGTCCGGGTTTACAAACCCGGACCAAACCACTGGAGTAACTTACGGGTTAAAAATGTGTGTGTTCCGGGTTTACTTCCCTATTTCAAACCCGGACCAATACAGGTATTTGCTCTCGGGTGAATTTTTGCATTGTTCCGGGCTTACATCCCAATTTCAAACTCGGACAATTTTATTTTAGAAAGCTACGGGTATGTTTTTGGGATGTTCCGGGTTAGCCTCTTGGTTTTAAACCCGGATCATCCCACTGCAACACTTTGTGTCTAATTTTATGGCTAGTCCGGGTTCGCATTCTGGTTTGCAACCCGGACTAGTTGCAGTATGGTAATATATGTAAGTTTTTGAGCTTGTTTAAATTCTAAACTTCTACCAATCTCTCCCTTAATGTTTCTACATATAATCTAGCAGTTTTAACCTTGTTTAAGCATTTTAAACTAGCCCAAAACACACTACAAAATCTGTTACATTAACACTCCACTGTTACCTTTTTCTCCTCTGTTGCAACTTTCTTTCTCCTACAAGTGTTACAGATTTTTCCCTTCCTCATTACCATTCAATACTCCCTCTACTAATGCTACTCCTAACATCCTCAATGCATTGCCTCAATCCTAGTTCCTCCCTTTACTTAAATCCTCTTCTAAATTTGTTACAGAGTACTAAACTACTCACTTAAACTCTCCAAATACACCAAGTAATTTCCTAGGTAGTCTTCTTCTCTTACACAACTAAGTCCTCCTATTTCCATAAAAATTTGGGCAGAGGTTCCCCTATATTTTTAACTCTCACCACATATTCTAGTCCACATTTCAACACTTATTTCACCTGTTTCAACAACCAAAAATATACAAGATTTTTATACAATACCAATACTAAAATTCTCATAAAAATTCCTGCACTCAAACATTGACTCCCATCTATGTTTTCCATAAGTTTTACATATCTTTTAAAGGTTTAAAACACTCATATCCTCTTACACATTACACTACTAATACATTATCATCTTACAATACACATTTTCATTCTAAAAATCTGTTACACATACTTATACAAGGCTATACAAGGGTGAGCATCATTACCTTGATTCTCTTCTAGATTTCCTTTCTCCTTCTTTCTCCTTCCTTCCTTCTTTCCATCGGTTTTTAGCAACTCAACTCCTCTAACACTATACCCACACATTTACATATTTCAATACTAAAACTAAACTTAGACATCATTTAAGTTCTAATACACATTCTAGGGTTTAGAGTTCATATTACCTTGCAAGGGTTCAAATGGAGCTTGGAGTGGCTCAAGAACAATATTTCCAACTCCACCAAATAGCCAAAATCGGCTAGAACAAGAGAGACCAAACAAGGGTTTAGTCACAAATTCGTTTTGCCATTTAGGCTAGAAAAAGATGGAGCTTTTGAAGAGATTTTTACCTTAGAAGAACAAGGAGAGCAAGGGCCTTCTAATGGTGGTGTTGAAGCTCCCAATGGGGTATACCCATAAAAACGAAAATGCTTGTTTTCAAGTTTTGAAAAGATAGGAATGTAGCCTTTGATGAGGGGATTCCAATGGGGGTGTTTTTATAATTTTTGGAAGAGGTTTGCTAAGGTAACAAGAGGAGAGAAGTGCTAGTTTTTGTGTTTGTTCTCATTCCTCCATGGAATCGCATGAGGTTGAAAAAGGAGAAAAGAGAGGGTGAGAGGGGGCTGCTCCACGTGAGGGAAAAGAGAGAATGGGATAGGAGAGAGAATATGTGTGAGTGTTTATTATTTTGTTTGTTTGTGTATAAGAGAGGAGTGTGTGAGAGAGTGTGAGAGGGGGAGTCCCCATCGGTCACACAGCACCCCCACATTACTTTGCTTTTTATTTTCAAAGTGGACACATAAGTTTGTGTTATTTATACTTTTACCCCACAACTTCCTGTTTTTGACAGTTTTTACTAATCTCTTGTTTCTTGATTTTATTGGTTCTAAAGCTTCACTAATATTTATTAATGATTATTTAGTTGACCAAATTGTTACGAGTCTATTTGACCCGCTTAAAGTCACGTTTTCCCAGTTACCTCGAAAAACGTGCTTCAAGGTTCATTAGTGATTTAATCCGTTTTAAGGATCCGTTTTCTTCGGGATTTGTACCCTCATATTTATTTAGACTTAATTAAGCCTTTAGAATCCTTACAATACGCTAACCGAGGTTTCATACCTCCTATGGTTATTTAACGCTTATTAGCGTTTCCCGCTTTTTAAGCGTATCTTTATTTCTTTTGGATTTATTTTTCCGTACCAATATTACTTAAGCATTATTAGGCTCTTAAATACCTATTAGGATAATTTAATCGCCATATTTAAGGTCGGGGTATTTCAATCTACCCCCCTTAAGAACTTTGTCCTCAAAGTTGTTCGAGGTTATAGGTTTACAATGCTTACTCATTCTTACATGTCTAATACTACGGTCATACATTCTTCCTCTTACTAATTCCCACATCCATTACTCAAGGTTTCTACATACCATACCATCCAAATGTACTATAATTATTCCAATCCACATTACTACCAACCATTCGGTTCCTCCTTGCCAATTTATACATACATACAATGCAAAGCTATTCCCAAAGCAATGCAATACACATTCCAATCCCGCAGGCACTCAGGTCATCTAGACACGGGACTCCTCTATGTCTCGCTGCCCTTGGAATAATACGACATACTACCTTACT
Source organism: Limonium bicolor (assembly GCA_023374045.1). Taxonomy (NCBI): domain Eukaryota; kingdom Viridiplantae; phylum Streptophyta; class Magnoliopsida; order Caryophyllales; family Plumbaginaceae; genus Limonium; species Limonium bicolor. The sequence continues at coordinate 16,297,961 of CM041779.1, read as the reverse complement.
ATCTTCTTCGGTACTCACTCCTAGCAGATCCTCATTCTCCATACTAAGGAAATTCTTTCACCACTACCAATTAAAATTTTTCTAAAACATCCAGCTCCAAGTTCCAGTTTATATTCGTTACCTCTATCCTATGTGTGATTCTTGTGACCACTTAAGGGGAGCTTCAAGAATCATTCGACCCTGATGTGATCAGCATCAGTGTTGAACTATCTTTCCACCCCAATTTGTGTTCAGTTCCCCTTGATCTGATCAGGATCAAGTTCGACTTCCCACGTCAGTTTCAAACAAACAGATAATTTAGTTGTTATCATTTTCTATCTTTTTACCCTTCTAGTCGTGATTATGAATTCATACATCTCCAAAGGATGGAATCAGTCCATCACTCATCCTCACTCTACTTCCCAAATGTTTTACTCCGTGGTTCAGTACCTAAGTGCTCATTTCATCGACTATCATTACTTCCATTCACTACTCTTCTTCGTCTCAACTATTCTAACTAAAAATACAGTATTTATGAATTTCAGTGTTCTCGATTCACTTCAAATGACGTACTTACGAATACACTACTTATGGCTACATTCCTCTACTACTCTTAATCCATTTGTACTACTTCTTTAAGGGTTACAATACTTGTGGAGCTCCGTCCACTACTCATTACTCTTCTTTTCTGATACTCTTACACTGGGTTACAAGATGGGTATATTCGTCCTATGGTATTTGCATCTCTAGTGCCTAATTACCATAATTTCAATATGAATGAACACTTATGTTATTTAACATAGTATCAATCATCAATTTGATTCTCGTTTGTGCTATGCACATTATGGTTTATGTGTTTTATTCACAAAACTTATATCAAGCGGTTTTCGCTCTACCCCCCTTAAAAGGGATTACGCCCACGTAATCTACCATGTGTTATTATTATTAAACATTGGTTTAATCAATTTAGGCAATCTGAAGCGTTTAACTTCACTACGGTATACTATACAATATGCTCTAGTCAAAGGGTCTTAACCATGCCAATGGTTTAGTCTTTGCACCAAGGATTTCTATATGAGTTTATCTAACTCATCCTTAATTCGGTTCTAGTCTTAGGCTTCAAGGCATTAATAGCCATTTTGCTATACTTACTAGCTGGGGCCCACTAGCTTCTGCTGTGCGACCCTGATAACTCGGGTGATTTACCCTTCGTGCTATCCTTAATGTACTATGCATCACCTTTTATCCGTCTATTATGGGCATAAGGTTTATTAAACAAATGCGGTATTTTTTACCGTGTTTGAACTCAATGAGTTTAAAGTTTATAACCAGCTCTCTGGTAATCTTCTGCACATGCTATTCGTGCTTCTACGATTATTCGTTAAGCTCCTCCGACTTATTGTCGGGCGAGGTTAAGTCACTACTTAGTTGTAGTGCTTCCTCTGGTGTCACTAGCTTCTGAATTCTACCAGTTTCCCTGGTTCAGTACAAGTGTTTTACTTGTATGACCTTGCCTTTCTATGCGTCGGTCCTAGTGACGTTCTCAAGTCTCTTTTCACTCCTCATTCCATTGGAATTCACACTTTGTGATTGTTAGTGTATTGTACACTCTTCGTGCTTCTTTGGCCTTAGGCCGCACGGTTTGTTGCTAAGCTTGCTGAACTGGCTAGTGCCGTGTTTGTTGGTGAAAAGAAAGGTTTTACCTCCTCCATATCCCTAGCCATCCCATTAGATCATTAGCTGCACAAGTGCAATACCAAAACACTCAGTCATACAGAGTGCAGAGGCGTAAACGCTTGACAGTAAGTCACTTATGTGATGGGAAAGAATTTCTGCCTGTTATTTCGTACTTATACTCCGTGTCATTATCTTTACTCCTCATAGCGGTCGCTTGTTGCGCACCGTGTTCTTAATCGCTGTACGACATTGTCTTTACTGTTTCTGTTACTGTGATAGTTTCTCTTTACTCATTGCCATGGTCATTGGCACCATTTCCTTATGGTGTGTACACTGAGGGTTTCCCCTGTTCGTGTATGACGGTTGTCGTAGCATACCGCAATATTATTATCTTCCATTGTGGGGATGTTTTATTTCAATTTAGGTTTCATGTGTAGGTTGGCTTACCTCACATCATTTTCATTATTGTGATACAATTCACCAAGTATCTTGGTTGACCAAGGGTGAGATAACTCATCGGGTCACAAGCTCTCTTGAGCGTTAATCATTCATGGTGTTCAGTGTGCGTTCACATTAACTGCTTTGTTAATTATGCCTTTCGGTGCTGAGCATTGGTTTAGCTGGCGGTGGTGTAGTTTTGCTTGTATGTATACTACCAGGACATCCCATGAAACTTCAAGGGTTTTCTGGTCCCGTTCTCCAATTGGAGGGTATTCTATCACTGACAAGTGAAGGTTCTTGTTGAGAGGTTTGTCTCCACTCATAGGTCTAATGACAAGGTTTGCCATGTCGGTGTTTACACCATGGTCCACTATGTTTGGGTGCATATGGAGTATGCTTACTCCTTTAAGTCGTAATGGTTTGGAAATCTCATTTCTTTACTCCATCACTCTTTGGCAATATCTATTGCGTGGTTTTATTGTTATAGTAGATGGAAGTCTTTTCTAAGGTTTCACATCATCACCACTTTAGTGGTCTTTGGTTACGAGGGGTACCTTCCCTTGGGTTTCTCGTAGTGTCCAAGTGTGGACTAGGCCAATGTCGGCATTATCATGATTCTTATGCCTCTGTGTACAATTGCTACAGAAGGCATGGGGTATTTAACTACGTCAATTGTATACTAGACTGGTGCTCTAGTGACAGTGACACTGAGGTGGCCATTACTACAAGCCACTCAGGATGTTGGGTTGGATTTATGGTCCAGTTGTTGATTCTTGTCGTATGAGGCAATCCCTCTTGCAAGTCTTGTTACCAATGGGTGGGTTTTGCAACCATTTGAGTTCATATAACGTATTTGGTTTATGGCTTTAGGGCCATATTGCTGCAAGCTATGCTCTTTGCAAGCTGCTCATACATGTTTCCACTCCATGTATACCGTCGTGGTTGGAGGTATTATTGGGCTCCATGGTAAGTCATGGCATCACGCTTCCGTTCATAGGAGACCTTCTTAGGCAATGGTGTTAATAAGTGTCTCAGTATCTTAGGGCATTTCCTGTTAAGTGAAATTCGGGTCCTAGCCGAGTGTTTTTTAACTTTCGTGCTTTTATCATGCTGTTGTTCGACTGTTGTAACGCAGACGCTCTTCAAGGATTGCTCCTGAGTGTTGTTGAAGCATGCCGTTACCTTCGGCTAATGTTGATGACATGTTGTCCACTGTGTCTTCTTGTGGTGTTGTGTTTGAGTTGTCCCCTTTTTGGGTTGTAACGTCTCCCATTCTTGGGTAGATGTTTACGCCTGCTTCTAGTATTCTTGACTAGGTTTATATTCCTCTCCAATGATGGGTTGTGCTTCGTAGTAATCTTGTGATTGCTCTTGGGAATTCCGTCCCGTTTGTTGAGCATTGTGATGTTCACACTATAGGCGATTGCCTTGCTGTGTTTAGGCTGAGTATACTTCCCAGCAGTCATGTAACTTTGGATTTTTGAGACATATCCAATGTCTACACTTATTAGTCTGTGCTTTTTGCACTTCCTAGTTCTCTTTCCTCATCTTCAGATGGATTTCTTGCGTCTCTTGCTACTTGATCGATCTGAGTGTCCAGCTGTTCTGGTTTGACTTATTGATGGTCCGTTAGTTAGAACGGAGCTGACTACTTCCCGTGTCGTACACTACATGTATACATACGTGGGGTACCATGCTGATACGTTACCACTTACCCGACTACGTGTCAGGCCCGCAAGCTCCTTCGGAGTGCGGTTGTCCCACATCCCGTAATGGGTACACTTGTAGTGTTCGTCACACGCCTAGGTGAAGTATTCTATTGTCAACTCCTCTTGTATCATTCTATGATACTCACCGTAATGTTGTTGGTCTGGTTTTAAAATCCAAGGTTTTTAAAAGAGGTTTGAGGTTTTGAAAAGAAAATTTTGGGTTTTAAAACAGTGGTTCGGTGTTAAAGGAAATCTCTCATGGCATAGCCACGTTTGAGGTCTTGACCAAGTCTAGCCTCTCGCTGACTGGTATGCTCTAAGTACAGTGGTCGGGCTGTTAGGCCTTTCCAAGGTTCCATTCCTTCAGTTTCAGGATGTTTGATCCTGTGGTTGTTTCGTTACGGTCACCGTACATTACTATGTACTCGTGACGTGTTAGTGTTCCTTTACATATTCGTGTTATTACTGCACTTGCCGTGGCAAGTGCGTGGTACTGGTGGTTTTTGAGTAATCCTATACCGATCACGGTATGGTTTTCTCTCACATTTGATAGTCTTGTTGACTCTTCCCTTGATCTTGTTGACCTACAATTGGTATACTCGATCCTTTAGGTAGCTTCTCGATGGTCTCGACATGGTTGTCGTAGATCTGGGTACTTCTCCAATCCTTGGAGATTCCCGTTCTATTTGGTTTAGTGTCGTTCCTTGTGGCTCATTCCCACACATCTGTGGCGGTCACTGAGTCTTCTTTGTTTAGGCACTACTCTTGTAGTCCTATTGGATTATATCTCATGGTTGTTCTTGTAGTTGTCTGAGCCATATTGACCAGGTGTTGCAGCCTTTTGGCGTTGTACTTTGGAGTTAATCGCTTCGGACTATGTTCTTAGCCAGCTAGCATGCCGTTGGTGGTGCTGCTTGGCTATTACTGTTGTCCCGCAGACTTGTGTCTCGGGTCCCATTACTGCTCCTTTTCCAATTCGTTGTACGTTTAGCGCTTCTTTTCCTGCTGCTGGTTGTTTAGCTAGGTTCTCGCGACTGCTAAGCACGTCGCCCCATGCTGTTGTAAGTTGTAGCCTCCTTATGGTTGGAGTGCTCATTCTACCGCTATTAAGTGCGGGTGTTGTGGTTCAACCGGGGACTATCTCTGGGACTTCCAGTTCTTGGAATCTGCTACATGTCGGTTCTTGTTTACTGTGTGATTGCTTCACAACTGCCAGATCGGGTTTCCCCGAGTATGAGAGGACTTTCCTTCTCTCTGGCGTCCCTTCCAAAGTTATACAATGGGGTTCGCGGCGGGCGGGACTGGTATTGTAGGTATCCGGTACTCACCGGTAGTTCCTAACTAGCATATCTCTAATGCTAACACTCAGCCCTTAGCCCTAAGCTAATTCCTAACTCGGTATTCCTAAGCTCGGTATTTCCAGTCATCAGAGCGATACTTCGCTCTGATACCACTTTTGTAACACCCCTACTATTAATACAGTCATTAACGTCCAATTTCCTTACTCATCAGATACTCGCAGCGGATATATACTTACATACAATGGGTGATACAATGCCGTTAGTCACCCACGTGACCAACAAGGCTACTGATTCTACATACAGCATCGGTCTGATGGACCGGAATCCCGAGTACTACAAATCTACAATACATTCTCCATTTACCAAATACTGCTACAATCTCCATTCATACAATACTCCAAATACAATACATATAATCTACATACCGAGTTTACTAGGATCCTTATACAAGTACAATACCTCTTCCAAGTTCCTACATACTCACTAAGAGACTACTTACTACCCATTCCTCACTACTACTTTCTAATTACAAGGGCGTGCCTCCGGTCTCTTCCTTGACCATATCGCTTCGGGTACCTGCACACTAAAAAATGTCCCCCGAAGGGGTCAGCTTTCGCCGAGCATGATAACCGCATACCCCGCGTACTAGTGAGGGTACGCCGACCACTTGGTCGAATACTGCGGTTCATTTATTCATACATACATGCATACATGCTTTCATACAGATACTACGATACTCTACGCAAGTACATACATACACTTCAATGCATACATTCAGTTCATACATAGAGTCCACCATAGCCCAACGATACATACTTACCTTTCTGAATTCCGAGATACCCAATACAATATACAATACATACGCAATTCATACACAATCCAATAACTTGTTAGCCCATATTGGTCCACCCGGGTTAATCGGGTGGAGATTACTCTTTTACTCATTTACTCCATGCATACACATACTTACTCATTCTCATACTCATACTTACTTACTTACTCTTACTCTTACTCAAGTTAAGTCGTCGGGACCTCCGGCCCTGGGGACTACTCCGTCCCACCTCCGGGATTTACTTGGTTCACTAATCCAGGATGCTACCCACTTAAGGGATTTGGGCCGTGGACCAGCTTACGAACCAGGAATCGGATCCAACCTCTTGTGTCACCTCATCCTCACGCGTGGCCGAAGCTATATCGGACTTGTACTCATTCCAATTTACTCACTTAAGTTAGGAGTTAGCTAGTTAGGAATTAGCACAAGTCAACATTCAAGCCACAATAGTACAGTACAAGCTCATATACACATCCATACAAAATACAGTGCAACATACAAGTACACTACAAAATACAATACACATCATCATCATCCATATGTTTCATGAATTATACAAACTATTGTTCAAGACAAATATCAAGAACAATGTAAACAAGCACAAGTAAGTGCAATATAATCCGGTTCGTGCATTTATCTTATTAGGTGGTCAAATAAGCACACAAATCGGGGTAACCAGATTAGGATACAGGGCATGAAGAAATCATACCTTTCACCGTTGTACTTGTATCCCAATGTTCCTCCGGTATTCACAATTCAAATCCTAAGACATACATGCAAATGAATGATTAACTATCTACAATTTCTTTACTTGTACTCTTACTATGTTCCTTAACTCATACTTACTAACATTTCCTGCTTGGTACTTAGTAATTCATGGTTGTTCAAATACTTATACTTATGTTACTTACTTAAAATTATTTTCTAAGCTTGTTTATGGCCTTAATGACCTTTAAACATCATTAATTATGTCTTAATCATCTTATAATATCATTACCCATCATTACCCATCCTTACCTAAGCTTAGAAACACATTCTGTGTTTTTGGCATGTTCCGGGTTAGTGTCCGGGTTTACAAACCCGGACCAACCCACTGGAGCAACTTACGGGTTAAAATGTGTGTGTTCCGGGTTTGCTTCCCTATTTCAAACCCGGACCAATACAGATTTGCTCTCGGGTGGATTTTTGCATTGTTCCGGGTTTATCAATTTCCAAACCCGGACAATGTATTTTGAGAAAGCTACGGGTTTTTGGGATGTTCCGGGTTAGCCTCCTGGTTTTAAACCCGGATCATCCCACTGCACACTTTCTGTCTAATTTATGGCTAGTCCGGGTTGCATTCTGGTTTGCAACCCGGACTAGTTGCAGTATGGTAATATATGTAAGTTTTGAGCTTGTTTAAATTCTAAACTTCTACCAATCTCTCCCTTAATGTTTCTACATATAATCTAGCATGTTTTAACCTTGTTTAAGCATTTTAAACTAGCCCAAAACACACTACAAAAATCTGTTACATTAACACTCCACTGTTACCTTTTTCTCCTCTGTTGCAACTTTCTTTCTCCTACAAGTGTTACAGATTTTTCCCTTCCTCGTTACCATTCAATACTCCCTCTACTAATGCTACTCCTAACATCCTCAATGCATTGCCTCAATCCTAGTTCCTCCCTTTACTTAAATCCTCTTCTAAATTTGTTACAAAGTACTAAACTACTCACTTAAACTCCCAAATACACCAAGTAATTTCCTAGGTAGTCTTCTTCTCTTACACAACTAAGTCCTCCTATTTCCATAAAAATTTGGGCAGAGGTTCCCCTATATTTTTAACTCTCACCACATATTCTAGTCCACATTTCAACACTTATTTCACCTGTTTCAACAACCAAAAATATACAAGCTCTTTTATACAATACCAATACTAAAATTCTCATAAAAATTCCTGCACTCAAACATTGACTCCCATCTATGTTTTCCATAAGTTTTACATATCTTTTAAAGGTTTAAAACACTCATATCCTCTTACACATTACACTACTAATACATTATCATCTTACAATACACATTTTCATTCTAAAAATCTGTTACACATACTTATACAAGGCTATACAAGGGTGAGCATCATTACCTTGATTCTCTTCTAGATTTCCTTTCCCCTTCTTCTCTTTCCTTCCTTCTTTCCATCGGTTTTAGCAACTCAACTCCTCTAACACTATACCCACACATTTACATATTTCAATACTAAAACTAAACTTAGACATCATTTAAGTTCTAATACACATTCTAGGGTTTAGAGTTCATATTACCTTGCAAGGGTTCAAATGGAGCTTGGAGTGGCTCAAGAACAATATTTCCAACTCCACCAAATAGCCAAAATCGGCTAGAACAAGAGAGACCAAACAAGGGTTTAGTCACAAATTCGTTTTGCCATTTAGGCTAGAAAAAGATGGAGCTTTTGAAGAGATTTTTACCTTAGAAGAACAAGGAGAGCAAGGGCCTTCTAATGGTGGTGTTGAAGCTCCCAATGGGGTATACCCATAAAAACGAAAATGCTTGTTTTCAAGTTTTGAAAAGATAGGAATGTAGCCTTTGATGAGGGGATTCCAATGGGGGTGTTTTTATAATTTTTGGAAGAGGTTTGCTAAGGTAACAAGAGGAGAGAAGTGCTAGTTTTTGTGTTTTGTTCTCATTCCTCCATGGAATCGCATGAGGTTGAAGAAAGGAAGAAAAGAGAGGGTGAGAGGGGGCTGCTCCACGTGAGGGAAAAGAGAGAATGGGAATAGGAGAGAGAATATGTGTGAGTGTTTATTATTTTGTTTGTTTGTGTATAAGAGAGGAGTGTGTGAGAGAGTGTGAGAGGGGGAGTCCCCATCGGTCACACACAGCACCCCCACATTACTTTGCTTTTTATTTTCAAAGTGGACACATAAGTTTGTGTTATTTATACTTTTACCCCACAACTTCCTGTTTTTGACAGTTTTTACTAATCTCTCGTTTTCTTGATTTTATTGGTTCTAAAGCTTCACTAATATTTATTAATGATTATTTAGTTGACCAAAATTGTTACGAGTCTATTTGACCCGCTTAAAGTCACGTTTTCCCGGTTACCTCGAAAAACGTGCTTCAAGGTTCATTAGTGATTTTAATCCGTTTTAAGGATCCATTTTCTTCGGGATTTGTTCCCTCATATTTATTTAGACTTAATTAAGCCTTTAGAATCCTTACAATACGCTAACCGAGGTTTCATACCTCCTATGGTTATTTAACGCTTATTTAGCGTTTCCCGCTTTTTAAGCGTATCTTTATTTCTTTTGGATTTATATTTCCTTACCAATGTTACTTAAGCATTATTAGGCTCTTAAATACCTATTAGGATAATTTAATCTCCATATTTAAGGTCGGGGTATTTCAGTTACCTTACAATACCCAATGATTTCCTACACTTTGATTACCGAGTATCCAAAATATACGAATTACATTCCAATACTACTTCCCAAAAATTAAGAGTTTCTACATCTACTCATTCCAATCCAATCACAATTCTTTACCCAAAAAGGTGTACCACATGGTACACCGGCTACTCAAAAAGGCCTTAGCCGTGTACAACTCGGTACACCATCCCAATCTACTACTACCACAAAAAGAATTCATCCTAGTCCTTACTCGACCATCACGCCTCGCGGGTACCTGTAGAATAAAAACATTCCCCCTAGAGGGTCAGCTTACGCTGAATATGATAACCGCATACCCTGCGTGCTAGCGAGGGTATGCCAACTAATTGGTCAAGTACATGCGGTTCGTTTCATTCATACATACATACATGCTTTATACAATACAATTCAATAGATTCATTTCACATGGCATACATACATTCAATACATACAAGGAAGACGTTACAAGTCATCCATTTATACTTACCGAATACTCACCGCATTACGGAGATACACTTCTCCAATTCATACAGAAGTCATGTTAGCTTCATTACACACCCGGGTTTATCGGGTGTTCAATACTCTTTTACTCGAGGTCAATGACTTACAATAGCCAAGACTGATACACAAACAATACTTACTTCTTACTTACTTTACTCAAGTCAAGTCGGTATGACCTCCGGGCAGGGATTACTACATCCCACCACCGGGCTTTAGGGTGGCCCACTAATCCAGGATGCTATCCATTCAAGGGATTTGGTCCATGGAAAATATTACAGCCAGGATTCGGATCCAACCTCTTGTGTTTCCTTATCCTCACGCGTGGCCGAAACTATATCGGACTTCTACTCATTCCATTTTACTCATTACTCATGTTAGGAGTTAGAATGTTAGGAATTAGTAGAAGTCATTACTTCTTTTCCATAGAACAATACAATAGACAAGTACTCATCATGTACCATACACTCCATTCTCATTCATTCATTTCATGAATTATACAAACTAAATGTCCAAGAGAATACAACAAGAACAATATAGTTCAATCACAACTAAGTGCATTAAAAGTCCGATTCGTGCATTTATCTTATTGGTGATCACATAAGCACACAAATCGGGGTAACCAAGTTAGGATACAGGGCATGAAGAAATCATACCGTTCACCGTCGTATTCGTACTACCGGTTCCTTGGAGCTCAACTATTTGATTCCTATACATACATGAAGTTGTATGATCAATGATCTATTATTGATCCAACTTATTCCTTCATTAATACTCCTAATGTATACTTGCTACTCCTTTAAAATCCTACTTGATTATTAAACCATTCTTTTCCTTATTACTTCTTATTCTTGCTTTCCTGCTCATGTACTTACTTTCTTACCTTTACTACTTCATTTATAGTGCACTGCTACATACGTATGCGTATATGTGTATAGGCATATATATATACATACATATGACTACCATAGTCATATAATAAAACATTTTTTTTTTACTCGACCGACCTTACACAGGGTCGAACCCAAGGTCGGTCGAAGTCAGTAAGTTTCGATCAGGCAAAATTCCAGGCTTGACCGACCTTGCAAGTCCGGTCCCAAGGTCGGTCCATTCCAGTGGGTTACTTACGTTAAAATTTCAAGCCTGACCGACCTTGCAAGTCTGGTCCCAAGGTCGGTCCGTTCCAGTGTGTTCTGGGTTCGAGTATCTGGACTCGACCGACCTTGCCCAAGTTCGGTCCCAAGGTCGGTCCATTCCAGTGGACTTCTGGCCTTCGCAATTTACGATTCGACCGACCTTGCAAGTTCGGTCCCCAAGGTCGGTCGAAGTCAGAAGACTTCCGTCTTTGAATTTTAAGGCTCGACCGACCTTGCGGGTTCGGTCCCAAGGTCGATCCGGCCCAGTACTTCAGTTTTAAAATCTTTCTTAGTGTTTTACTTTCCCATTGCTTCCCCAATCTTTACCAATACTTCCCCACATGATTTAGCACTAATTGAACCCTCTAAATCACCTTAGTTCATCCACCATACTTACTACTCAATTTCCACTCAACTTACACAATTTTTCCTCCCTTCCTTCCAGCACTTATGCTAGTTTCCATTCCACTAATGCTACAGATTTTTGTTTTCCCCTTTCATGCTACAGATTTTCACTCACACTTCTATCCTCAATTACTTCCTCAACTACTGCCACTCTTAGCATTCTAAATACATGATCTTACATCCTAGTTATATCTCATTAACTAAACCCTTTTCAAATCTGTTTTCAAGGTATTAAACTACTCTCATTACACTCTACAAATACACCTAGTTATTGTCTAGGTTATTCCTTCATCTTTCACACCTAAGTCCTCTCATTCCTAGGTAAAATTTGACATAGTCTCACCTATAATTCTTACTTTCACACACTATTTCAGCTCACAATTGCTCATTCTCACAACTTGTTTATCCAATACATTATACACACATTTCAACTCCACTACAACACCATAAAATTCCTGCACATATACATATACTACCCGTAATTTTCCCAAGCTTTTAAACATCATTTAAAACTTTAAAACTGTTACAATATCATTCCTCATTATACTACAACATATTTACTACTCATTACTCAATACATTACTCATTATTACTACTCAAAAACTGTTACACTACAATACACAAACTAACTCATGGTAAGAGCATTTACCTTGTCTTGCTAGTTTTTCTTTCTTTCCTTTCCTTCTCTTCTTTTCCCCTTTCCTCTTCTTGCTCTCGGTTTATGTTCAAGGAATGGGCAATGCTACAACAACCCTTACCAATACACATAACCACTTAACATCCATTTTAACTAACCCTAGAATTTAGATGTTTTAGGGTTTAGAAAAGAGTATTACCTTCCAACCAATGTATGAGGTCCTTGTCTAGCAAGAGAACAGATTCCTAGCCCAAAAGAGTAGCCAAAATCGGCTGGAGCATGAAGAGCAAAGCATTCAAAAACTGAAAATTCTCATAATGCCAACATGGGCTAGAAATGGTGGGTTTTCGAATTTCTTTTTACCTCAAAGTAACAAGGAGGTGAAGGTGCTTCTAATGGTGGACTCAAATCTTCAATGGCCTCTACCATAAAAACGAAACTTGAGCTTTTGGATTTTTGAAAGGAGGGAAGTGTTCTCCTGGCAAGGGGATTCCAATGGTACTAATTTTATAATTTTTGGAGGAGGAAGAAGGGGTTAACAAGAGGAGAGAAGTGGAGAGTTTTGTGTGGTTTCTCAAATCACATGGCCATCGCATGAGGAAGAAGAAGAAATAGAGGGAGAGAGAAATCGTGAGTGAGGGTGAGTGGTAGAGAGAGAGTGAGGTTTTGCTTTTACTTATTTGTTTTGTCCTTAGCAAATAAGAGAGAGTTAAGTGAGTGTGAGAGAGGAGGAAATCGGTCCCCTATACTCATCTCTACAGATTTTTAATTTTTATTTGTAAAGTGGACACACTAAGTGTTTATTTACAATCTCACCCCACAACTTCCCGGTTGTTACAGTTCTTACTAACCGGAACCCGTTTTCCCGAATTTTCTCGTTTAATTAATTTTATTGGTTCCCAACCTTTATTAATGTTTATTAATGACTACTTGGCTGACCAAAATTGTTACGAGTCTATTTGACTCGCTTAAGGTCGTGTTTTCCCGGTTACCTCGAAAAACGCGCTTTAAGGTTCGTTTACGCTTTTAACCCGTTTTAAAGGTCCGTTTCCTTCGGGATTTGTTCCCTCATGTTTATTTAAGTGTAATTAAGCCTTTAAACTTATAATTAGCCTAATTAATCACTGTTTTTCATTACGGGGTTTTTCAATCTACCCCCCTTAAGGAACTTTGCCCTCAAAGTTGCTCAAGGTTTACGGTTTACTATTCTACTCATTTGGCAACCAATTGCCATAATACATTCTACTACCACCTTATAAGGTGTTCACAGTTCTTACACTACAAATACACACCAATTTAAATACCATACACCATACTCAATTCGAATACCATACACAATGCACAATCCAATTCACACATTCCACAATACATTTCACAATACCATTCACATACCATACGGCACATTTGCATTACTCATTACACACACACCATACACATACCATACTCATTGTGCTACATACCGGATACTACTAGCACTACCTTGTGCCCATAAATACCATTAGCACTACATGTGCCAACAAAATATAATTACAATACATACATGCTATGCAATGCTACCTGAAGCAAGGCGAAAGCAAAAGGCTCTACCCCCCTTAAAAGGGGTACGCCCCGTACCCTCCGTACTATACGGATACTAGACATCTAGTTTACAAATAGATTTGGGTACTTCGCCTTCATGGCGTCCTCTAATTCCCAAGTCGCTTCCTCGACATCGTGGTTAGACCACAAGACCTTCACCGTTCGTACAGATTTATGGCGAGTGTCTCTTGTCTTTGTATCAAGGATTCGTAGTGGAGTCTCAACATATCTCATCGTTGGCTCTAGGGATAAATGTTCGGGTTCTAATACATGAGAGGGATCGGCTATGTATTTCTTGAGTTGTGATACATGAAAGACATCATGGACACGTCCCAATTCTTCAGGCAATGCTAGCCTATAAGCTACGGCTCCAATCCTCTCGGTAATGGTATACGGGCCTACAAATTTCAGGCTCAGCTTGCCCTTCTGGCCAAATCGAAAGACGCCCTTCATAGGTGAGACATGCAAGAACACTTGGTCACCCACGGTGAACTCAAGGTTGCGTCGTCACACATCCGCATAGGATTTCTGTCTATCTTGGGCCGCTTTCATATTTGCTCAGATTTGTTGTACCTCATCTTGTACTTGTTCCAGATATTTCGGTCCTATGATGACCGCTTCACTTGACTCATCCCAACACAACGGGGTACGGCAAGGTCTACCATACAAAGCTTGGAATGGCGACATCTTAATCGAAGCATGATAGCTAATGTTATACGAAAACTCGATAAGATGAAGCTTATCAATCCAGCTCCCCTGGAAGTCTAAGGCACATGCCCTAAGCATATCCTCTAGTGTCTGGATGGTCCTTTCTGTCTGACCGTCGGTCTGTGGATGGAAGGCGGTGCTAAGCTTCAACTCAGTACCCAGCGCTTCCCGTGTTGCTCTCCAGTATCACGAAAGAAATCTGGTGTCGCGGTTAGATACTATGGTTTTCGGGACTCCGTGGTATCGTATGATCTCCTTGTCGAATAGCTCCGCGATCTTTGCCACCTTCCAGGTGTCATTCATCGGTATGAATCGGGCAACCTTGGTGAGACGATCGACTACTACCCAGATCATGTTGAGTCCTCCCCTAGCAGGTGGGAGTCCAACACAAAATCCATGGAGATATCGTGGAATTTCCACTCCGGAATGGGCATGGATTGCACCATTCCTCCCGGTCTTCGGTGCTTAAACTTCACCTTTTGGCATGTGAGACACCTCAGAACATACTCAGTCACGTCGGATTTCATTCCTGACCACCAGAAGTACCTCTTCATGTGTTTGTACATTTTAGAGGCTCCCGGATGGACAGGCAATGTCGAACAATGTGACTCTCGCAGAATGCGATCCCTTAGCTCAGCATTGCTTCGGGGGACGCATAGTCTGCCATTCAATCGGATCAGACCATCTTCATGCAGTTTGAAGTCGTACTTTCGGCTCTCGAAGGTACCCTCTATGATTTTTTGTCTGATCTCTATGAAGTAAGGGTCGCTCAACTGAGCGTCTCGTACCTCGTCAACCAAGCAAGAAGAAGCGAGTAGCGAATGGAGCGAGTGTGCTCGACGACTCAGGGCGTCGGCTACAACGTTTGCCTTCCCTTCTTTATACTGGAGGTTGATGTCGTAATCTGAGAGGAACTCCATCCACCTCCTCTGTCTTAAATTCAGCTCTTTCTGTGTGAATACATACTGCAAACTTTTGTGGTTAGAGTAGATGGTGATGCTTACGCCATAGAGATAGTGTCGCCATATCTTCAAGGTGAAGATAATGGCCCCTAACTCTAGATCGTGTGTCGGGTAATTCTCCTCATGCTTTTTCAGCTGGCGGGAGGCATAAGCTACTACCTTGCCATGCTGCATGAGTACGCATCCCATTCCCTTGCCCGATGCATCACAATACACCTCAAATCCCTCTGTGCCCTCTGGGAGTGTGAGAATTGGCGCTGAGGTCAATGAGCCTTTTAGGCTCTGGAAGGATACCTCACACTCGTTTGTCCATACGAACGGTGCATCTTTCTTCATCAATGACGTCATGGGCTTAGCGACTTTTGAGAAGTCCTTTACATACCTCCGGTAATAACCGGTTAAACCAAGAAAGCTCCGGATGTCGGTAACAGTCTTAGGCCTAGGCCATGATCGTACAGCTTCGATTTTCGATGGATCTACTGAAATACCTGTGCTCGAGATGACATGACCGAGGAATGATACCTGATCTAGCCAAAACACGCATTTAGAGAACTTCGCATACAGCTGGTTCTCGTGCAGTGTCTCAAGTACTCTTCTCAAATGGTTTTCATGTTCTTCTGCTGACTTCGAATACACAAGGATGTCGTCGATGAATACTACTACTGAAGTGTCTAGCTAATCACTGAATAACCGATTCATTAGGTCCATGAACTTGGCTGGTGCGTTAGACAAACCGAATGGCATCACCGTGAATTCGTAGTGGCCATATCTTGTTCGGAATGCCGTTTTCTCGATATCTTGCTCTTTAATAGCAATTTGGTGGTATCCGGATCGGAGATCAATCTTAGAAAAGACCGAAGCTCCCTTCAACTGATCGAACAGGTCGTCGATGCGTGGCAATGGATATTTGTTCTTTACAGCGACCGCATTCAGTTCGTGGTAGTTGATGCAGAGGCGGAGATTACCATCCTTCTTCTTCACGAAGAGGACCGGTGCTCCCCAGGGTGATACACTCGGGCGTATAAACCCCTTGTCGAGTAGATCACGTAGTTGCTCTTTAAGCTCTATCATTTCTGTCGGTGCCATACGGTATGGTGCCCTAGCAATGGGACCAGTACCAGGTACGAGGTCGATTTCGAACTCTACTGCTCTCTGTGGTGGCATACCAGGTGTCTCCTTTGGGAATACATCAGGGAATTCTGAGACTACTGCTATATCATTACTGAATTCTGGATCTCTCTCCACATCTAGCACATGGCATAAATACACTTCATGTCCCTTTTTGAGCTCCCGGTACATCGCCATAGCAGAGATGACTGTAGTTGAAGGCTCTCTCGGTCTCTGGCGGTATGAAACAGTGACTCCAGATGGACTCTTGAGCAGCAGTCGGTGCTCGGCGCATAGGATCCTTCCCTTGTGCCACTCCAACCAGTTCATTCCGATTATCAAGTCGAATCCCAACCCGTTGAATTCAATGAAGGAGATGGGAAACGCTTCGCCTTTGATTTGAATGGTGGCGTGTGGGTGTGGTAATACTTAGTACACTTTACTCGCTCCTTCGACGGGAGAGTAACCACGAAATTTGGTAGCTCATCTGTGTCTAGCCCCAACCTTGCAGTGAATGCTGGCGATACAAAGGTGTGAGAGGCGCCGGAGTCGAATAGTACTGACGCTTTGATGTCGTTTACTGGGAATGTCCCCGTTAGAATGGTGCCGCTTTTTCCGGCTTGCTCTTCGGTGAGGATACTCAGGTTACCTTCGGTACCGAGTCCACAACCTATTGATTCATAAAATTATAAGTAACGATGGTGGAACGCAAGTGGAATTTAATAACCAACACTGCTTTTATTGAATAACCAACCATCATACATACTGTGTCTCTAATACACGTTACTACTGGATTACATGCTACTACAAGATTAATACTTCCTAAAGGTAAGGTTCAGGTGTCCTGGTTTCATGTGTGTGGCATTGATTATTGCCGGTGGTGCCGTATTCAACTTGATCTTCTGGATACCGTGATACAGCAACCTTGATTTCCCCCCATGATTAGGACATCTCCTGATCTCAATACCAATTTCTCTGCGAGGTCCACAAGCTTCGGCTCGCTATACAAAAATACGACATCATCACCAATGGACCAAGACACTACGGGCACTCCTAGTTCAAGAGATTCCATCGTCTCGTCCTTATCTTGGGGTAAGCCAAGTCGTCCTTCTTTCTCATAGAAGTTGTGATACATAAGTCTGCTTCGAGTGCAGGGACTGGTTCATCTTCGCATTATTGTGCAATTTCTACAGCTTGAGTGACAAGCGTTTGGTATTCTGGGGGTATTGGTGGAGGTGTTGCTCTGTCTCCTGCTCGCGTCGTCTGGTATGTCTTGGTATAAGGGTTTCAATCCATTCCCAAGCACATCATTTTCAGCTTCATTGTAGCTCCACCGGGGAATTCGGGTGTATAAAATCCTCCTAGACCCATTCCTAACTCGTTGCATCGTCGGATGATTGAAACTTGTGCTTCGGGTGTCAGGTATCCTTTTAATAAGATCATACCTGGGCGGATGACTGGCACTGCTCATTAGTGAAATGGTGAGTGGCGATGTCGGTCTTTTCATGAGGTGAGTTCGAAGGTATTGGGTAACAGATAAGGAATTTCCCTAAGGTGGTAAATTATGTCTAGTGTGAGTTCTAGGCTTACTAATTCATTTCATGCTCAATACATACTTCCAAGTTACTTGCTCATGCTCAATTTCATACTTTAAGTACTTACGCATTCATGCTCCCATTCATACAATCACTTTGATAATTAGACATGCTCTTCAAGGATTAAAGGTTACGGTAGTTACCTGGGCCGGACTTAGTCCCGGTCCCGTCACGGTCAATGATGTGTAAGGCCGGCTGCCTCTATGGTGTGCCCTTCTGCGGACCCTGGGATCCCTGTCCCTGTGAGGTATGCTGGGCATGTGCATCGCCAGATGCAACCTCCTTGCCTTCACGCTGCTTATAGCCCTGATAGTTGCCCTTGGGCCTAGAATTTTCCGGGCATGCATTAGCAAGGAGCCCTGGTTTCTGGCAGTTGTAGCAGCGGATCTCCCTTCCTTGGCAATCAGTGCCGGGATGATCCTTGTTGCAGTTTCGGCATATGTAGCTGCGGCCATCAGTTTGGTTCTTGCCATGGCCAAATCTAGAACCTATAGCTTCAAAGTTAGCAAGGTTCGGTATACTTACAATACTCCATATACATACTATTTTACAAGTGTACTAATTTGGTTTCGGGTTCTTACCCTTGTAGGGTTGAGACCTCAGTGGCTTCGCTACCACTGGTGCGGTGTAGCCGAGCTGCAATGGCTCAGCCGGCTTGCCCTTCTCAGTATGGGCACTGCCGTCTCCTGAGGTGTTCTTCTAGTGGGAATACTTCCCCTTCTTCTTCTTCTTCCAAGGTTTGGCTTGGTTTCGGTCGTCGGAGGTGTTACCCTTGCTGCTCACCTTGCGCTTCAGCGCTTGCTCCTCATCTCTTAGTTGGCAGGTGATCTCAACTCGAGATGCAGCGTGGTAACACTCCTGAATTACTTAGGCATTAGGTTACGCATTTACATATGGGAATACTAATTCACATTACTCATGGCTTTTAAGGGTTCGACGTTGTTTACCTGAAGGGAGGTAAACCGTGTGAATCCCAAGCCATACCGGAGTCGATGGCTCAATCCGCTGTAGAAGCGGTCGACCAAGACTTGGCCGGTATACCCAAAGTCGGGTAGAAGTATGAGAAGAGAGGTGAAGGTGCGGTAATATTCATCAACCGTCATCTTCTCTATCATTTTTAGGGCATCGAGCTCAAGCCGTTTCTTGGTCTTGACATGCTCGGGATAATACTTAGATCGGAGGAGAGAGGTGAATGCTTCCCAACCGAATGCAGGGTCGGCTATGTGCTCGGCCTTAATGAGCTTCCACCAGTCCATAGCCGGGTCTTTGAGGTAGTACGCAGCTATCCTCACTCGAACTCCAGCGGGAGTCTCAAATGTCTCGAATGCTGTCTCCATCTCGGAGAGGTAGGCCTCGAGCTTGGCGGGGTTGCTCTCGCCTCTAAAGCATGGAGGTCGAAGGTCCGCGACGGCCTTTACCCAATTGGTCTCACGGGGATGAGGTGGGTCGGGCTGTTGCTGCTGCTGCTGTTGGTTTTGCTGTGTTGCTTGTACAGCGGTGATTACTTGCGGTAGCATCTGTGCTACCGTGGCGGCGACGATCTCAGCTATCGTCTGCGCGCCTGGCCCCTCAGAGGCTTCGCCTCTAGTTCGGCCTTGTCCTCGTCCTGACATCTGAGCAAGTGTGGATTACATTAGATGTTGTGATATTATGACCTCATGCTCTTGATTCAAACAATGGTATCGTCTTTGCAGACGTCAAGGGTATCCGTTGTTAACAACGGTAGTTCCTGTAGACACCAAAAATTCTCACCTCATAAAGTAAAATTCAGACAAATAAATAAAATAAGAAGGTCGTCGCCATCTTAAAAAAAAAACTTAGTCATGTGCATACCAGCATGAAACTGTCATTTTATGACAAGCTTTTATATCAATTTTCAAAGCATTCGTTTTCGAACTCGTCCCCTTTCGTTATTTGTTTTACCATTTTATTTCATTATATTTGTATTTGCTTATGTACTTGTATTATTGTTTTACATTGGTCTTGTTCCATGCTATTTTATTACGTGTATTTTATATCATTTCGTTGATATTTTTACTGGTATTTTACTTATTAGTATTCGTCTTTATTTTGCCCATATCTTCATAAGAATTTTATGCTCCTTATCTTCATTTTGCTATTTCACGTCTTATTTGAAGAAAGCATCTCATTTTTGCATACAAGACGTCTTCGGTTACCTCACACTTTCGTATAAAAGTGTTAATGTTTTAAGGGAAGCTTACTCAGACTAAGATACAGGTTGCCTATTATTTCCCACATATTCATGTTGAGTTAAGCTGGTAGCTCAATTGGTGAGCATATGTACCATGGTAGCATCTGGTCGAGAGTTCAAAACTCATTTCCTGCAGCTGTGTGTTACTGCATATTTTTTAAGCTCCACATTATTTGCTTTCTGAATCCAACAATTCCAGATGCAAAACCTACTGGTTGCTTATAAATACGATCTCAAAAACCCTACTACCGGGATATACTGTAGCCGTCTCTTGCTAATACCTTCGTCTCCCTCCCATCTCGATTTCAACTGGAAGACGCTCTATTCCCCATTGAGAATTCGAAAATCCAGAAAACCCTACCCGGGGAAACTCATCCATCACCTTCATTCTCTATTTTTCACGCTTTTCCCCTTCATTTATCTCTTCACTCTTCTTTCACATTCGCCGTTTCGCAAGCAGTGGAGAATAAGAAACACACCTGCTCTTCAAGTTCATTCACTTCAACCGGAAATATAACAACTCTGCACCTCTCTCTTCAATCCCTAACTCATGGTAATTTTGCTTCCCCAACTGGCAACAAGAACATACTAGCTCTGCACTCTTCGTTCTTCTCCACAAATGGTAATTTCGTAACTCAACCTGGCGGAGCAAGGAATCGCTCTTTCGATTTCCCTCCTCACCACCATCGAACCTGAAGCAACTTCTCGACCCATCTTCGCTACGATCGAAAAACTACGTGACGCTCATCGTGAAGGTAGCTAAAGTATGGGGCCATCACATTCGTGTTCTCTATTTTCTGTCGGTTGTCTTTCTACTCCCAATCAAAGGTATATTTTCTGCCCTTTCAACCTTTGTTTCGCATGCCTCAGTGACAACAATGGTAGCCTATAATAGATTGAGCAATCAATTCTAGACTGAATTACGGTCTCTGCAATCTGAGCTTTCTTGAGAAATTTCGTTTCTATTTTCTCTGCGAATGTGATGCATTATGGCCTGTAACCCGAGTTCTGGGTTTAATTGTGAGGTGCGTGAAGGTTTGAGAAGGTGGGCACCACATGGTAAGGTCAGACTTATTTCTGTTCAGAAGAAACATTGGCTTGACTGGATCTATTCTCTAGGCCTTGGTTTATTCACGCGGTACCCAGGCCCGATTTAGGCTTTTGGTTCGAAATCCCACCTTTTGAGTATGCTCTTTGTTTGTGCGAGGTGTATATCCATGTTTTGATCTTCCTCCTGGTATGGGATCTCGAGGCTCGATCCGACAAACCTTGCTTTATTGAGCAGTTTTAATTCACCGGGTTTGTTTGCTTTTGGGAATCGATTCTGGTTGTAGTTTGGATTCTATCATTGCCGGTTGTGTTTGCTTTGGTCGGTGTTCCTATGTTGTTTTGACGGCGCATTTTTGTTGTAAACATGTTATACACCTCTTGTACGGTTCTGTTGGTTTTGGGTACTCATTTAACCAGCCTCTGGAATTGTTTCGTCGGATATAACATTTCGATGTTGATTCAGATCTTTGAATGTTCAGTTGTTTGTCATCTCCCTCTTAATACGTGCTTGATGGTTTCACTGATTAGTTCGACTCCAGCAATATCATCCATCGTCTCTTGCGCATTTCACTGTGTTCTAGCTTTCAATTTTATGAGTTATGACGATACATTTGCTTATTGCCTGCTTCCTTACTTGCTGTTGACTGAGGTACCTCCTGCCGGGATCTCGGTTGGGCGTGAACCGAGCTTGCGGACGCAGACCAGGCTTGCAAACATGGACCAGGCGTGTAGACTTTGGCTGGATTGAATTTTGAGGCCTGAAATCAGCTTCTGTGGAGTAAAGATAATTGCCAGC
Organism: Limonium bicolor; assembly: GCA_023374045.1. NCBI lineage: Eukaryota > Viridiplantae > Streptophyta > Magnoliopsida > Caryophyllales > Plumbaginaceae > Limonium > Limonium bicolor. Next base: position 16,275,910 of record CM041779.1, on the reverse strand, counting down.
TAAATTCTCATTTTACATTGTCCCGGTCAATCTTTTGGTCAAATGGTTAATAGCCATGCTCATTTTTTTCCCTGTAGTTTCTAGTGCCTTGCGTGTATTTGTTGTTTCTTTATTGATGGTTGGTATTACCTTCTAATTGGTCTGACTTGAGCTTTATTGTTTTGATCCCATTTAAGATATTGTCGAGGGTCGGTATACACTGAACGCCTTGTCCGTTCTGACTGGTTTTTCATAGGCTGATTTGGCATTAAATTTTGTCGTGTATCTGCTAGCATAGTGTAGACCTATTGGTTTAAATTTGACTCGGTTTTCTTCCAAAAAAGTGAATTAGTAACTCAGCTTAAACTTGTTTAGTCACTAACTTCAATAACTCTTGGGTCTTATTTCCGTCAATCTCCATTTGTTATCCACCATGGTTGCTTGTGTTGTTTATGTATTTCATCACTGTACATGAGTTGATTTACTCTCATTTTCCGTCACAAACTGATAATCTTGTTTTTTTTTTACTTATGTTTTTTTTATTTATTATTATCAAGCCTAGTTATCACCCTCTAGGACCGTTTTACTGACAGAAAAGTTTTGGATGTATTATCGCTCCACACCTAACGGGTCTCTCATTCGTTTCGTGGGGCAATAATCTCCTATAACTTCAGAAAACACTCAAACCACCCTTATATGTATATAAGAACAAAAATTCAAAAAACAAGCCCTTAAGGCTATTTTAGGAGGGCTTAGGATGCGAAACCACCCCATGCCTAGCGAATCTCTCATCCGTTTATGTGGGTGGAATCCTCCTTTGCCTTCAACGCACCCCTAATCAAGAGTTAACAAACAAACCAATAAATCGATTCCACTCACTTGTTAATATCTCACAAATCAGCCCAACAACATTTTTTCAGCCAACCCAACAACATTTTTTAGCCCAATCACGAATAAAGCCCGCATAAAAAAGGGCCCACTTCAGCCAATCCAATCCAAGGCCCAGTTCGAGGCCCAATCCAAGGCCCAGTTCGAGGCCCAATCCAAAGTCCATTTCAAAGCCGTTTCAAGGCCCTTTCAAAGCCTATTTCAAAGCCCATTTCAAGGCCCATTTCGAGGCCCAATCCTAGGCCCAATCTAAAGCACATTTCAAGGACCATTTTGAGGCCCATTTCAAAGCCCATGTCAAAGCTCGATCCGAGACCCATTCCAATGTCCCAATTCGGCCAAACTTCTAAGGCCTATCTCGGCCCATATCTTAAGGCCTAAGCCAGACCCATCAGTTCAAAGTTGGCACCCAATCAATCCAAAAACCGATTCAGTCCCATCTCAATTCGAACCCAAAATCAATTCAATTGGGTCCAAATTCAACCTGACTTGTAAATTCCAATTCGATTCAAAAACTTCATTCAATCATTCATTCATTTCATTCCCAATTCATTCAAAAATTCAATTCAATTCAATTCTCATTCAATTTCATTTCAATTCCAAATAAAATTTCATTCAATTCCAATTCAACTTCAATTTCAATTAAATTCCAATTTCCCCTACACACAGAATGTCTCACGGACCCGAGCGTCTCACAGACTTTGTTATTCAAGTGATTCAAGTATCTCACAGACCGGAGCATCTCACAGACCCGAGTGTCTCACAGATTTTGACATCTCAGGATTTCAAATGTCTCATAGACCCGAGTGTCTCACAGACTACACCACCCCACACATCAAGCTTTTCTAAAAACCTTCAAACATCAAAACTTCCAAAAAAACAACTGAACTACGTAAGGTCTGATCTCAACAGGGAGTTGAGTACGTAGGCAACCCATACAGGGTGCGACCCCACATCAATCAAAATACCCTTTTTCACTCAGCCAGCTCACCTCCAAACACCCTCGTGCACTCCCAACCCTCGATTACCTCAGAAACCCAATCATCCTAAAGTCGTGAACTACGTAAGGTCTGATCTCAACAGGGAGTTGAGTACGTAGGCAGCCCATCTAGGGTGCGACCCCATTCCAAACAAAAAACCCCCTTCCCCTTTCTACGGTGGCTCTCACATCTCTCAAAACGCTCAAACCTTCTTCGGCTCCCACGAACTTCAAAACCATCAGACACTAAGTCTTGTCTATTCACTCAATCTCAGACTTTTCCCCATTCTCATTCTACACTCATCCGAATTCACCCATCCCTTTTCTGGGTGCTAGCTTGACAGAAAAGCCCACCTCATCCACTCTCTTCTCTCTCTCTCCTCGTCCTAATCCTATCCTTGGCTTTTAAATGAATCTCTCTAATAAGGTTTTGAAAGAAGGCAAATCCCGACAATTGGAGACCGAGGTTTTCTCGGGCACCAATCCGAAGTCGTGGTCGTCGCCACTTCCAAGGGGTGTAACCCAGTGCGAACCCACAATAGAATCTCTGACATGACCAGATAAGTTCTATCCATAGGCAACAATCTCAGAGTCAACTAACGGTTCTTAGAACCCTTCTCCTCCTCCCTTCCTAGTTCCTTAGGTCAAACTAGGTGGCGACTCTAGTCAATTCCGCCTTATAGAGGCATAAGTCCGCGTGGAGCCCATCGAGAGCGGGTGTAGTGCTCACTAGCATTCACCTTATGCTTTCTGGGAAAGACGGACGATAGAGTAGGTATTTGAGGGCTGCCAGATTAACGGGTTTTCACCCTCCACAGAATGACATTTCAGGATCTAGGCTTTTTCAGTCAAGAACCATATTTAGATAGACCCCCCTCATACCGAAAAAATCACCCTCCACAGAATGGCGACTCTGCTGGGGAAAACTTGAGTAAGTTTTTCTCAAACTCAAGGAAGACTGAACTCCATTCAAAATTGTCGGGACTTCCCCACTTCTTTCAAAACCTTCATGAGATTCATTCCCAGCCTCTAGGATTATTCTACTCCACACTCAGAGTGTGTATCTGATGAGGACAGATAGGACTTGATAGATCCTCAACAAACATTGCAACAATTGGGTTAATGGTTAGCTCACATATAGAAAGAGACACTTAGGATTGAATGAAGCTAACTTCCCTTTAGGTTAATAAACAACCAATTTGGAATCACTAATCTCAAAGATAAAACTCTTAGTACATAGGTTGGTGCTAACTTCATTTGGTTTATTTACTGCTTTCATATATTTATATTGCGATTGTGGGTGCATGGGGTGGGTAGCTTAGGACATGCATTCCTCTGTCACCAGATTTACCCACGATGTCACGGGATCCCCAACCGGTCCACGGTTGATTCCCCATGAGCTAGGGTCACTCTCTCAGTGAACAAACCCACGAGGCGGTACGGTCTCCGACCAACGCTTTGAGCTCATGATCCAAAAAATCCTCCATTATCCGAGTCAAAGCCAGCATATAGTGAACTCTGAGCCTTCAGTGTCCAGCAACCTGGTCCGGTGTCTAAGACGGTTTTATGGGTAGTCACCCCCTTGTATGCCGCCTGTCTGACCACCCTTTTGCCTTACCCTGAAGATTGCATGGGCTCATTCTCCATGATTCCTCTGCACCACGGGTGTCTTTAAAGCCCAATGTCGCGCTACAAATTCATAGAGGATCCCGTATTTACGGATACCCATACATGACACAGCGTAATCAGCGAATAATTTGGACTTTAGACACACCTTATCGTGCAGACGATAGGAGACCCGTTCCCATGCAGTACTTCCCCAGTTTCCAAAAGAGAGTATGTTGTGATAATCCCCGGCCTTGGCTCGTGTGACTGTATCACTTCGGGTATCATGACCTTTCGAACTTAAGCACTTCGGACTTTCTTGATGACGTGCCCCATAAGGCATAACAGAGATAAATCCCGAGAGATGAACAGTGAAGGAACGACGGTTCCCCGGTGGTATGGAAGCATTGATTGACCTGGAAGGTGATTATCCCAATCATTCGCACTCAGCTCCACATAAAATCACCACGATTTTCACTTTGCACTTACATCTATGAGTGATCACGTTAAAAGTTAGCAAAAGTCAGAAAATGAATCATGTCGAACACTCAAATGAAATATCTTCAAAGTCGTTCATCTCTAATGATTTCAAAATTATTATTTCCAAAACAGTTTTCAAAATCGGTTTCAATCAAAGTCTTCCAAACAATAAACTTTGTCAAACAGTTTGCAAAGAACGGATTTCAAAAATCTACTGTTTACAAATGATTTCTCAACCAAAAACATCACTTCTTTTCACGATGTCATTTCAAAAACTATTTTTCAAAAACAGAATTCAAAAGGTCTACTTGTTTACAAATGATTTCAAACAACATTTGGAATTTCAACAAACACATTTTCACGGATTTTATTTCAAAATAGTTTTAAAAACGATATTCAAAGTCGATTTTCTCAAATGTATTTCAAACTAAATGATTTAGTCCCCATGTTGTGACCCACTATTTTTGAAGTTCAACCCACCTTCAAGAGCAGTGGTCATTACCGTGGAACGTACTAGTCATTTCGTGTTTTCACACAAGTGGTGGATTTTCACATAAGATTTTGTGCTCGATCATTCACCTTTCCTTTCTCAAAAATATCCCTCATTCCCTCGTCGAAGCAAGTGGAGCGCATGAAGATCGACGACGTGGTTCGAGCCATAAATTAGAGTTGTACCAATCTGAGTCCAGCGACGTGAAGACTATCAATAGTCATTCACGTTCAAGAATGTTGGAAATCAGAAGAACACAAACCCGTGAAGCAAATCGAAACATATAAAGACCGACCACATCCAAACAAACGTCGAGTCCAAGAATGTAAAGAATCAGAAGAACACCAGCTCGTATTGCTGATAGCAGTATCACTTCGCTACAACAGCCTAAACACAAGCGAGCAGCCGGTCAAGAGCCCGAAGACGACCAAGCAGCCGGTCAAGAGCCAGAAGATGAGCAAGCAGCCGGTCAAGAGCCCGAAGACGAGCGAGCAGCCGGTCAAGAGCCTGAAGACAAGCGAGCAGCCAACCAGGAGCTTGAGCGTGAGCAGTCAGCCAGAAGCCAGAAGACGGACCAAAAGAGTTCAGAAGAAGTTCAGCTCAAAATTCCCCCTTTTAATGACTTTAAGGATTGATGATGTATAGGTTTTTCCCTATGATTCTTTCTCGCTTGTCCATTTCTGAATAGATTACATGTAAAGGTTTATACATTCCCTTTGAGTTTATTTAGATCAATGTGTATAGGGTTCCCCACTCCCTACTTGTAGAGCAAATTGTGACGCCGAGCATCAAAATTCCTACTGAGAAAATCCACCACTTCGAAAACACGTGTTTTCAAAACTGTTTTTCACGTGTTTTCAAAACTGTTTTTCTAAAAACTTGATTTTTTTAGCACATACGACTTGCTTCTTCCCATTTTCGGTCATTTTACATTCATCAATCATGCATGAATCACACCCATCTCAGAAAAAATTGCATAATCACAAGTTGCATTCCCAACACATCACACACAAGCATTCATCCCATTTTTTCAAAGCATACTAACATTCACATTTGTCATATTCTTTTTTCTGTATAATGATTGTGTTTGCAGGTGATTAACTATGTTTGACCACGAGAGAAAGCGTGACTCTCGAAGCGATAGCAAGAAATACCAGGGATTCAAGCATCTTCTCATTCGGCATACCATGTACATAGAGACCAACCCAACAAAAAGCATAATCAAAAAAATCATACATCCAAAAAATCCAAAAAATCATACATCCAAAAATTCAAAAAAAATCATACATCCAAAAAAATCCAAAAAATCATACATCCAAAAACCAAAAAAATCAAACCTTCAAAAATCCCAAAAATACAGTCACTGTCATATCGCGGGACCACCATGCGGGAGTGGTCACTCCATAAAATTCCAAGCCCCAGGAGCTAATCATCAACCTAATACCATTTTGAAACAGCTTCTCTCACATCGTGTCCAACATTTAGACCATCTTCAGGCCGACATTGACGGGATGAGCTTCATGGATCCTCAACTGGAATCGACTCAAGCGAGACTAGGTGTAGCTTACCACTCATGCATTGCATACAAAAAAAAGAAAACAAAAACAACAACAAAAACATTTGGTCAAAATTCAAAGTCAACCATCTTCATTCATCGTTTTTCAGCATTTTATGCATCATATACATAAGTAATTCCATATTACCACAATAGATTGCATCATAAATAGTCGCATTTGCATACACCCGTATCGAAACGACACCTTTGGAAAAAATCTTGAGGGATTGATTGAACAGAGTGCGTGAACCACTAAACTCTCGACCGTCATGAACACAAGAGTCTAATCAAAACCAGCACCACAAACTGAGTGAGTAGTGTGCGAAGAGCGGTATTTTCTCTTGAATTCCAAAAGAGGGTATTGGACAATCCACTGAGCGATAAGGGAAGATAGAGCGAGTCCATAGGGGTAAAACCATGAGCGACTTTGCATTCCTTCAGCACATGGAGAGGCACAATACATAGTGAGATCTATGTCGATATACAGGATACGAACTGTGATTCATGCAAAGATCTGAGAATAGTAAGAAAACAATCACTGACTAATGAGAATGACGAGGCACTTAGGAATAAAAATCTCCACAAAACCAAAAATCTTTGATTGCCCTGTACATAATCCCTTAGTGAGCCCCGCTGATCCTTTCACGATAAACCTTTTATGTGAACTCCACAACATGCCAACTCACATACATATATTAACTTGCCCTTGCAATAGAGGATCTCAAAGGAGCCAGAGCCATGGTCTCTCCCCACCATCTTTCACAAAAGCAGCAAATAGAATGTTTGAGAAGACCAGCGAGTCAATGAAACTCCAAAGCTGAAAGCAAAATCGAAAGCCAAAAGAGTTAGCAGAAAATGTCTGAGAAAGTCGATGAGCCAATGCGATTCCAAAAGTAGGAAGTAAGGAAGCGAAAATCATACACTGAAAAGGAAGAAGAAGAATGAGAAAATCGTACACCAAAAAAGAAGAAGAAAATAAGCAGAAGGACCAATGATGTCCCGTAGAAACCAATAAAAGGTTATCAAAACCCGTCCAATCATTCACCCATGGCAAAGGCGAAACATGTCCTCTATTGCACAAAAAGCTCCACAATTCCCAAATAAATCCCACAGTCCCGTGTGACATACATCATACCCCTCAGCCCTGTTACAACCCAATAAAGACCTCTGACTCATAAGTTAATGAGCGTTAACTAAAAGTACTGGATCTGAAACATGAATCATAAGCTTCGTACTTGTTATCAACATGTCCCGTCATACCAAAGGGACCGTGAGCGAATGAGTGTGACCTAATCTCATAAGGTCTTTAGAGTGCGAGTGACTCTTCGATTAAACTACCAAATCATAATCAGCCTACCCAATTGCAGGTTAGGAATTTATGAGGAATGGAAAGTTCATAACCTCGAAAAGAAATTCTCAGGAAAATACTGCTCTGAGCATCAAGAGTATCATCATGACATAAGCACACACAGCCATACTCACGAGAGATTGACCCACATCCCTCCATGAGAGGAAAGTGATTCACGCATTCCAGTTCAACAATCACTCAAGATCGAACTGAAGATGTCTATATTCGTAAACCTCATATTAATAGAGATATGACCATACCTCCTTCCAAAACCGCATATGCATCTTGCACCGTATGTAGCATTTAATGTCTGTATGCATCATAAACCCATCTTCATCATCCGATTGGTAAGAACTTTCCTAGTCTCGCTGAAAGTCAACTTCAGTTACAGTTGTTGAAGTGTAAATTTTGATCAAAAGATGTCAACTAGATCCATCATGGGCCATCATCAAGCTATACTGAACCATCTTGGAGCCTTCCTAGGCTATGTTCAAGCTATATCGAACCAAATGGGAGCCATCCGGAGCCACACGAAGACTATTATGAAGTTATCCCATGTCATATTCGAGTCTCAACGACACCACTCCCGAAGCGAAGCTGGAGCCATGCGCGAGCCATCCTCACACTTCGAGATTATCCCTAGAGCCATGAGGGAGGCATCCTCACACTTTGAGACTATCCCTAGAGCTACATGGAGCCATTCTCATACTTTGAAACCATCATTGGAACTACACAGGGGGCATCCTAACAGTCCGAGAGAACAATACAGAAGCCTCCTCAAATCCACATCAGACCTATTTCATCACCAAGGTCTTGCCTACAGAATATCAAACTACGTATGGTCTGATCTCAATATGGAATTGAGTATGTAGGCAGCCCGCCCAGGGTGCGACCACAGCAAAGGCGAAAACTTCCTTTTTCCCCTCGGTGTCATTAAAGTGAACCAACTAAAGCGTCGTCATGCTCAATCGGCACAAGGTCATCTCGGATGCATCCATGGAAATCCTAGAACCATGATGGGAACTCCAACAAAGTCATGCAACTGTGTTTCATCATTCACTTGTGAAAAACCATTCACTCACTACAAAGTCCACAACAAATCCCGTCAAACAACAATAAATCCATCATCGGAGCCATCAAGCCACCCTAAAAAAAAAATCTCTCAAGGCACATCAAAGCCCACAAACTGCCACAAAATCATCAACCAGGTCAAACCCACCAACCACCCCGAGACCATTGGTCACACCGGAGCCATCAGTGTCTACCAGAGCCATCAGTGCATACTGGAGCCATCAACGCATGCTGGAGCCATCTCAGATCCTTGAAGCCATGCCGGAGCCATACCGGGGCCATCCCGAGGTTTTGATGTTACTATAGAGCCATCTACTCACACAAAAACCTACATCCACAAACAGGGAGTTCAATTCAATCAATACACTTGTTAACCATCTCACATCGCATATCACTTGCATATACCCACATAATTGGTTCACTATCTAATGCATCTTCACACCCGCTAGGCAGCTATTGCGCTACTAGTGCGGTCACACTTTCATTTACACCCGCCAGGCAGCTATTGCGCTACTAGTGCGGTCGCATTTCTATTTTACACCCGCTAGGCAGCTATTGCGCTACTAGTGCGGTCACTTTTCATTTTACACCCGCCAGATAGCTATTGCGCTACTGGTGCGGTCGCATTTCTATTTTACACCCACTAGGCAGCTATTGCGCTACTAGTGCTGTCACTTTTTCATTTTACACACCGCCAGACAGCTATTGCGCTACTGGTGCGGTCGCACTTTTGTCTTACACCGCTAGGCAGCTATTGCGCTACTAGTGCGGTCGCACTTTTGTTTTACACCCGCTAGACAGCTATTGCGCTACTGGTGCGGTCGCATTTCTATTTTACACCCACTAGGCAGCTATTGCGCTACTAGTGCGGTCACTTTTTCATTTTACACCCGCCAGGCAGCTATTGGGCTACTGGTGCGGTCACACTTTTGTCTTACACCCGCTAGGCAGCTATTGCGCTACTAGTGCGGTCGCACTTTTGTTTTACACCCGAGTTAGCTATTGCGCTACTAGTGCGGTCGAATTTTTCATTTTACACCGCTAGATAGCTATTGCGCTACTAGTGCGGTCAAATTTTTCGTTTTGCACCCGCTAGGCAGCTATTACGCTACTAGTGTGGTCCCGCTGTTTTTCCTCCACTAGGTAGCTATTACGCTACAAGTGCGAGATTATCCATTTCATAACCCGCTAGGCAGCTATTACGCTACTAGTGTGGTCTGCCTTTTTTCCTCCACTAGGCAGCTATTACGCTACTAGTGCGAGATCGTTCATTTCATAACCCGCTAGGCAGCTATTACGCTACTAGTGCGGTCCCGCCGTTTTTCCTCCATTAGGCAGCTATTACGCTACTAGTCTGAGATCGTTCATTTCATAACCCACTAGGCAGCTATTACGCTACTAGTACGGTACTCTTTCAAAGTATTATAGGCTCGTCATAAGTCCTATAGCTAGATGTCAAGAGGTCTAGTTGAGGCTCTCCTAAGTCCTCGTACTTTTAACTGCATTCTAGGCCCGTCATAAGCCCTAGGACTGGATGTCAAGAGGTCCAGTTGAGGCTCTCCTAAGTCCTCGTACACCCCAAACCAATCTATTGTTAGCGTTCTGGGCTCGTCATAAGTCCTAGGACTGGATGTCAAGAGGTCCAGTTGAGGCTCGTAATAAGTCCTCGTGCATTCAACTATCAAATCATTTCCCATTGCATTCATACATTACCTTCCTCGCAGTCGTATCCCAATGCACCACCACAAAGTCGTAGTGAGAATTTTTGGCGCCCCTCTCAACCTTGATCCAATTCTGCAAGGGCTTGCAAAATTGAATCAAGGGGAGCCATCTGTAGACACCAAAAATTCTCACCTCATAAAGTAAAATTCAGACAAAATAAATAAAATAAAAGGTCGTCGCCTTTCTTAAAAAAAAAAAACTTAGTCATGTGCATACCAGCATGAAACTGTCATTCTATGACAAGCTTTTATATCAATTTTCAAAGCATTCGTTTTCGAACTCGTCCCCCTTTCGTTATTTGTTTACCATTTTATTTCATTATATTTGTATTTGCTTATGTACTTGTATTATTGTTTTACATTGGTCTTGTTCCATGCTATTTTATTACGTGTATTTTATATCATTTCGTTGATATTTTTACTGGTATTTTACTTATTAGTATTCGTCTTTTATTTTGCCCATATCTTCATAAGAATTTTATGCTCCCTATCTTCATTTTGCTATTTCACGTCTTATTTTGAAGAAAGCATCTCATTTTTGCATACAAGACGTCTTCAGTTACCTCACACTTTCGTATAAAAGTGTTAATGTTTTAGGGAAGCTTTACTCAGACTAAGATACAGGTTGCCTATTATTTCCCACATATTCATGTTGAGTTAAGCTGGTAGCTCAATTGGTGAGCATATGTACCATGGTAGCATCTGGTCGAGAGTTCAAAACTCATTTCCTGCAGCTGTGTGTTACGCATATTTTTTAAGCTCCACATTATTTGCTTTCTGAATCAACAATTCCAGATGCAAAACCTACTGGTTGCTTATAAATACGATCTCAAAAAACCTACTACGCGGGACATACTGTAGCCGTCTCTTGCTACTACCTTCGTCTCCCTCCCATCTCGATTTCAACTGGAAGACGCTCTATTCCCCTTTGAGAATTCGAAAATCCAGAAAACCCTACCCGGGGAAACTCATCCATCACCTTCATTCTCTATTTTTCACGCTTTTCACCTTCATTTATCTCTTCACTCTTCTTTCACATTCGCCGTTTCGCAAGCAGTGGAGAACAAGAAACACACCTGCTCTTCAAGTTCATTCACTTCAACCGGAAACATAACAACTCTGCACCTCTCTCTTCAATCCCTAACTCATGGTAATTTTGCTTCCCCAACTGGCAACAAGAACATACTAGCTCTGCACTCTCCGTTCTTCTCCACAAATGGTAATTTCGCAACTCAACCTGGCGGAGAGCAAGGAATCGCTCTTTCGATTTCCCTCCTCACCATCGAACCTGAAGCAACTTCTCGACCCATCTTCGCTACGATCGAAAAACAACGTGACGCTCATCGTGAAGGTAGCTAAAGTATGGGGCCATCACATTCGTGTTCTCTATTTTCTGTCGGTTGTCTTTCTACTCTCAATCAAAGGTATATTTTTGCCCTTTCAATCTTTGTTTCGCATGCCTCAGTGACAACAATGGTAGCCTATAATAGATTGAGCAATCAATTCTAGACTGAATTACGGTCTCTGCAATCTAAGCTTTCTTGAGAAATTTCGTTTCTATTTTCTCTGTGAATGTGATGCATTATGGCCTGTAACCCGAGTTCTGGGTTTAATTGTGAGGTGCGTGAAGGTTTGAGAAGGTGGGCACCACATGGTAAGGTCAGACTTATTTCTGTTCAGAAGAAACATTGGCTTGATTGGATCTATTCTCTAGGCCTTGGTTTATTCACGCGGTACCCAGGCCCGATCTAGGCTTTTGGTTCGAAATCCCACCTTCTGAGTATGCTCTTTGTTTGTGCGAGGTGTATATTCATGTTTTGATCTGCCTCCTAGTATGGGACCTCGAGGCTCGATCCGACAAACCTTGCTTTATTGAGCAGTTTTAATTCACCAGGTTTGTTTGCTTTTGGGAATCGATTCTGGTTGTAGTTTGGATTCTATCATTGCCGTTGTGTTTGCTTTGGTCGGTGTTCCTATGTTGTTTTGACGGTGCATTTTTGTTGTAAACATGTTATACAGCTCTTGTACGGTTCTGTTGGTTTTGGCTACTCATTTAACCAGCCTCTGGAATTGTTCGTCGGATATAACATTTCGATGTTGATTCAGATCTTTGAATGTTCAGTTTGGTCATCTCCCTCTTAATACGTGCTTGATGGTTTCACTGATTAGTTCGACTCCAGCAATATCATCCATCGTCTCTTGCGCATTTCACTGTGTTCTAGCTTTCAATTTTATGAGTTATGACGATACATTTGCTTATTGCCTGCTTCCTTACTTGCTGTTGACTGAGGTACCTCCTGCCGGGATCTCGGTTGGGCGTGAACCGAGCTTGCGGACGCAGACAAGGCTTGCAAACATGGACCAGGCGTGTAGACTTTGGCCGGATTGAATTTTGAGGCCTGAAATCAGCTTCTGTGGAGTAAAGATAATTGCCAGCTAAATTCTCATTTTACATTGTCCCGATCAATGTTTTGGTCAAATGGTTAATAGCCATGCTCATTTTTTTTTCCTGTAGTTTCTAGTGCCTTGCGTGTATTTGTTGTTTCTTTATTAATGGTTGGTATTACCTTCTAATTGGTCTGACTTGAGCTTTATTGTTTTGATCCCATTTAAGATATTGTCGAGGGTCGGTATACACTGAACGCCTTGTCCGTTCTGACTGGTTTTTCATAGGCTGATTTGGCATTAAATTTTTGTCGTGTATCTGCTAGCATAGTGTAGACCTATTGGTTTAAATTTGACTCGGTTTTCTTCCAAAAAAGTGAATTAGTAACTCAGCTTAAACTTGTTAATTTAGTCACTAACTTCAATAACTCTTGGGTCTTATTTCCGTCAATCTCCATTTGTTATCCACCATGGTTGCTTGTGTTGTTTATGTATTTCATCACTGTACATGAGTTGATTTACTCTCATTTTCCGTCACAAACTGATAATCTTGTTTTTTTTTTACTTATGTTTTTTTATTTATTATTATCAAGCCCTAGTTATCACCCTCTAGGACCGTTTTACTGACAGAAAAGTTTTGGATGTATTATCGCTCCACACCTAACGGGTCTCTCATTCGTTTCGTGGGGCAATAATCTCCTATAACTTCAGAAAACACTCAAACCACCCTTATATGTATATAAGAACAAAAACTTCAAAAAACAAGCCCTTAAGGCTATTTTAGGAGGGCTTAGGATGCAAAACCACCCCATGCCTAGCGAATCTCTCATCCGTTTTATGTGGGTGGAATCCTCCTTTGCCTTCAACGCACCCCTAATCAAGAGTTAACAAAAAAACCAATAAATCAATTCCACTCACTTGTTAATATCTCACAAATCAGCCCAACAACATTTTTTCAGCCCAACAACATTTTTTAGCCCAATCACGAATAAAGCCCGCATAAAAAGGGCCCACTTCAGCCAATCCAATCCAAGGCCCAGTTCGAGGCCTAATCCAAGGCCCAGTTCGAGGCCCAATCCAAAGTCCATTTCAAGGGCCGTTTCAAGGCCCATTTCAAAGCCTATTTCAAAGCCCATTTCAAGGCCCATTTCGAGGCCCAATCCTAGGCCCAATCTAAAGCACATTTCAAGGACCATTTTGAGGCCCATTTCAAAGCCCATGTCAAAGCTCGATCCGAGACCCATTCCAATGTCCCAATTCGGCCAAACTTCTAAGGCCTATCTCGGCCCATATCTTAAGGCCTAAGCCAGACCCATCAGTTCAAAGTTGGCACCCAATCAATCCAAAAACCGATTCAGTCCCATCTCAAATTCGAACCCAAAATCAATTCAATTGGGTCCAAATTCAACCTGACTTGTAAATTCCAATTCGATTCAAAACTTCATTCATTCATTTCATTCCCAATTCATTCAAAAATTCAATTCAATTCAATTCTCATTCAATTTCATTTCAATTCCAAATAAAAATTCATTCAATTCCAATTCAACTTCAATTTCAATTAAATTCCAATTTCCCTACACACAGAATGTCTCACGGACCCGAGCGTCTCACAGACTTTGTTATTCCAGTGATTCAAGTATCTCACAGACCGGAGCATCTCACAGACCCGAGTGTCTCACAGATCCGAGTGTCTCATAGATTTTGACATCTCAGGATTTCAAATGTCTCATAGACCCGAGTGTCTCACAGACTGCACCACCCCACACATCAAGCTTTTCTAAAAACCTTCAAACATCAAAACTTCCAAAAAAAAACTGAACTACGTAAGGTCTGATCTCAACAGGGAGTTGAGTACGTAGGCAACCCATACAGGGTGCGACCCCACATCAATCAAAATACCCCTTTTCACTCAGCCAGCTCACCTCCAAACAACCTCGTGCACTCCCAACCCTCGATTACCTCAAAAAACCCAATCATCCTAAAGTCGTGAACTACGTAAGGTCTGATCTCAACAGGGAGTTGAGTACGTAGGCAGCCCATCTAGGGTGCGACCCCATTCCAAACAAAAACCCCCTTCCCCTTTCTACGGTGGCTCTCACATCTCTCAAAACGCTCAAACCTTCTTCGGCTCCCACGAACTTCAAACCATCAGACACTAAGTCATCTTTGTTTCACTCAATCTCAGACTTTTCCCAATTCTCATTCTACACTCATCCGAATTCACCCATCCCTTTTCTGGGTGCTAGCTTGACAGAAAAGCCCACCTCATCCACTCTCTTTCTCTCTCCTTGTCCTAATCCTATCCTTGGCTTTTAAATGAATCTCTCTAATAAGGTTTTGAAAGAAGGCAATCCCGACAATTGGAGACCGAGGTTTTCTCGGGCACCAATCCGAAGTCGTGGTCGTCGCCACTTCCAAGGGGTGTAACCCAGTGCGAACCCACAATAGAATCTCTGACATGACCAGATAAGTTCTATCCATAGGCAACAATCTCAGAGTCAACTAACGGTTCTTAGAACCCTTCTCCTCCCTTCCTAGTTCCTTAGGTCAAACTAGGTGGCGACTCTAGTCAATTCCGCCTTATAGAGGCATAAGTCCGCGTGGAGCCCATCGAGAGCGGGTGTAGTGCTCACTAGCATTCCCCTTATGCTTTCTGGGAAAGACGGACGATAGAGTAGGTATTTGAGGGCTGCCAGATTAACGGTTTTCACCCTCCACAGAATGACATTTCAGGATCTAGGCTTTTTCAGTCAAGAACCATATTTAGATAGACCCCCCTCATACCGAAAAATCACCCTCCACAGTTCCTAGTTAGGTTTCTAAGTATACGTTTTAAAACGGTTGAAATCCTAACTCGGTAATCACTACACTTAGTATTCTAATCATCGAGTCTCGCTCTGATACCACTTTTTGTAACACCCCAACCGCTAATCCTTCCATTATCCTCTAATCATACTCGTAATTACCTTACTCGCAGCGGAAACTTACATACTTACTTACGCCCGGCGGGTGATACAACGCCGTTAGCCATCCAAGACTAACAAGGCTACTACTACTTTACAGTAACGGTCTGATGATTAGAATATCCCGAATACATATAAAGTTACCTTACAATACCCAATGATTACTTACACTTTGATTACCGAGTATTCAAAATATAAGAATTACATTCAATACTACTTCCCAAAAATTAAGAATTTCTACATCTACTCATTCCTATCCAATCACAATTCTTTACCCAAAAAGGTGTACCACATGGTACACCGGCTACTCAAAAAGGCCTTAGCCGTGTACAACTCGGTACACCATCCCAATCTACTAACTACCCCAAAAAAAAATTCGTGTCCTTTCCTTGACCATCACGCCTCGCGGGTACCTCTAGAATAAAAACATTCCCCCTAGGGGTCAGCTTACGCTGAATATGATAAGCGCATACCCCGCGTGCTAGCGAGGGTATGCCAACTAATTGGTCAAGTACATGCGGTTCGTTTCATTCATATATACATACATGCTTTATACAATACAATTCAATACATTCATTTCACAAGGCATACATACATTCAATACATGCAAGGAAGACGTTACAAGTCATCCATTTATACTTACCGAATACTCACCGCATTACGGAGATACACTTCTCCAATTCATACAGAAGTCATGTTAGCTTCATTACACACCCGGGTTTATCGGGTGTTCAATAATCTTTTACTCGAGGTCAATGACTTACAATAGCCAAGACCGATACACATACAATACTTACTTCTTACTTACTTTACTCAAGTCAAGTCGGTATGACCTCCGGGCAGGGATTACTACATCCCACCACTGGGCTTTAGGGTGGCCCACTAATCCAGGATGCTACCCATTCAAGGGATTTGGTCCATGGAAAAGATTACAGCCATGATTCGGATCCAACCTCTTGTGTGTTTCCTTATCCTCAAGCGTGGCCGAAACTATATCGGACTTCTACTCATTCCATTTTACTCATTACTCATGTTAGGAGTTAGAATGTTAGGAATTAGTAGAAGTCATACTACTTCTTTTCCATACAACAATACAATACACAAGTACTCATCATGTACCATACACTTCATTCTCATTCATTCATTTCATGAATTATACAAACTAAATGTTCAAGAGAATACAACAAGAACATATAGTTCAATCACAACTAAGTGCATTAAAAGTCCGATTTGTGCATTTATCTTATTGGTGATCACATAAGCACACAAATCGGTGTAACCAAGTTAGGATACAGGGCATGAAGAAATCATACCGTTCACCGTCGTATTTGTACTACCGGTTCCTTTGGAGCTCAACTATTTGATTCCTATACATACATGAAGTTGTATGATCAATGATCTATTATTGATCCAACTTATTCTTTCATTAATACTCCTAATGTATACTTGCTACTCCTTTACAATCCTACTTGATTATTAAACCATTCTTTTCCTTATTACTTCTTATTCTTGCTTTCTTGCTCATGTACTTACTTTGTTACCTTTACTACTTCATTTATAGTGCACTGCTACATATGTATGCGTATATGTGTATAGGCATATATATACATACATATGACTACCATAGTCATATAATAAAACATTTTTTTTTGTTTTGACTCGACCGACCTTACCCAGGGTCGGACCCAAGGTCGGTCGAAGTCAGTAAGTCTCGATCAGGCAAAATTCCAGGCTCGACTGACCTTGCAAGTCCGGTCCCAAGGTCGGTCCATTCCAGTGGGTTACTTACGTGGAAATTTCAAGCCCGACCGACCTTGCAAGTCCGGTCCCAAGGTCAGTCTGTTCCAGTGTGTTTTGGGTTCGAGTTTCTGGACTCGACTGACCTTGGCCAAGTTCGGTCCCAAGGTCGGTCCATTCCAGTGGACGTCTGGCCTTCGCAATTTACGACTCGACCGACCTTGCAAGTTCGGTCCCCAAGGTCAGTCGAAGTCAGAAGACTTCCCGTCTTTGTATTTTAAGGCTCGACCGACCTTGCGGGTTCGGTCCCAAGGTCGGTCTGGCCCAGTACTTCAGTTTTAAAATCTGTTAGTGTTTTACTTTCCCATTGCTTCCTTCCCCTTCCCCAATCTTTACCAATACTTCCCCAACTTACCCCACATGATTTAGCACTAATTGAACCCTCTAAATCACCTTAGTTCATCCACCATACTTACTACTCAATTTCCACTCAACTTACACAATTTTGCCTCCCTTCCTTTCAAACACTTATGCTAGTTCCCATTCCACTAATGCTAAACAGATTTTTGTTTTCCCCTTTCATCTACAGATATTGAAATACCCCAAACTTGATATGTAGTTTAAATATTAAACTATGGTATGTAAAGGCTTAAAAAGTGGTGCCTTAGGAACATCAGTGTACAATTTAAACCATAGTAAAATGCATAAAGCATTAAGACACAGTTTGAGCAAAAACATGCTCTAAGCTATGAGCGAACTTGGTTAGGACCCAAAGAGCCTACCAAGGCTTAATAATATTCAAGTATGATTTGATAAGTCTAATTAAGTCCTTAGGAAACCTTGGTAGACAATGAAACCAAACAAAACACAAGAATATACCTTAAAGTCAATAAGAGCAAAATGTGCTCTAAGCTTGGGATAAATTTGTATAAGACCTAATGGTCATACCTATACCTTATAAATATGTTAATGAACATATTAAATCAATTACTAAAGAAAACCAAGCTTGAAAACAAGTTAAAACACAAAATGTGCTTTAAGGAGTCTTAAAGCACGTTTTGAAAAATTGTCTTGCAAATGAGTTTCGAATGGCTAAATGTCCATCATTACTCTTTAATTAACATGTGTACTATATAGTATCACATTTGGAAGTCTATATCATTGGGAAATCAAAAATTTCACTTCTATGTGCCTTGTTTTTGTGAATAGTGATTTTTATAAGCTAGTTTGTAACATATGTTGTAAATAATTCACCCAACAAAGACTATAATACCCTTAGTGATATAAAGGGGGCCGGTATTTGTAGTAATGAGTCACCAAACATGTTAATGTTAAGTAAATAAAGATGACTCATAGGTTACTATTTGCTTTAAGTTATAAATATCTTCAAAAAGCAAAACCAATCTCATTTCTCTCATTTCTTTCTTCATTTCACACGGTTCCACTCTTCTTCAACCTCTCTTCTTCTTGTTCTCTCTCGGTAATACACCAACACCACCATTAACTCCATCTTTGACCCCTTGTAAAATCTAGCTCACTTATCCAAATCAAAAACAAACACCACCAATCTCTTCCTCTCATCAAGCTCTTCAATTCTATCCTTTCAAAATCCCAAGAGCTCCATTTCGGTGCCAAGAGGAATCACCATGGGAGGAGCTTGAGCTTGTGTTTCTACATATTATTACTCTCCTTTGCTTCAAGGTAAGGAAACTCAAAGAAAAATGAAGTTTCCTCCATGTTTTTACCTTGACCGAAAATCACCATTAATGGTGCTCATTGTGTTGCTTTGTTCTAGCTCCATTTGAATCTTTCAAGGACTTGGTGGAGTCCTCTTTTGATAGATATTCCAATTCCCTTCAAAGACCAAGGTAAAACAACTATCTTAATGCTCTTTGAACAATGTAAAACCTAGGGTTTACAATGAGATTAAGCTTGGAGCTTGAATACTCATCACATTGTTTGTGTAATGTTTAGAAGTTGACAAGCAACTAAGCTTAGCCGATTTTAAACAAGGAAACAAGGAAGAAGTTTGTGAGGAAAAGAGGTAAATATGCTATCTCAATGTGGTTTAATGCCTTAGGAGAAATGAGCTTATAATGCTTGCTAAAACTACCTAAAGAGCAAATGGTGAATGACTTAGTAAAGTGTTCTCAAGGAGACTAGTAAAAGAATATATGTCTTGGTGTGTGTAATTGCATGTCAAAGGCCTATATATTGTGGAAATTCAGTGTTTAAGGTTTATGCAATTTAAGGGCCTAAGAGCCATGTTATTTAAGGGCCTAAGTGCCAAGCAATTTAAATTGTGCACTATATTGTGATGTAGTGTAAATTTGGTGAAGTCTTGTGTATAAAATGTGTTTGATGGATTTTAGGTGTTCTTGAATGAAATAAGGTAAAAACCTAAGTGTTTGGATGTGAGTATATACAAGAGAAGCTATGGCCAAATTTTGGAAAATGTGTAAGAAGTTCTAAGTGTTTTAAGTAAGTTTTGGTGAACTAGGAAGTGTTAAAGGTGAACAAATGTTTTACTTGGGAAGAAAACGTGTATTAAGGTGATTTAGAGTGATGCAAGGATTTAGGTGTTATCTTGGAAGTTCTAGGAATTCAATGTGTGTTTCTGAGAATGTATTTAAGTCTTGGAGAAGTTTGTTTAAGGTTTAGGAATGTTGATGTACAAGGAAGAAGTGATGTTTAGGTAAGATGTGAAAAAGGAGATTTAGTTAGTAAGAAAAGAAGTTTGAGAGATGATGTTAAGGTGTAGAGGAAACACCTTGGTGTAGTGGTCATTATTGGTGAAATACCACTTAGAAATCTTAAGGAGAAGACATTCCAAGTGCTAGGAATTTTGTAAGAAATTTGTGAATGATAAGATGGTTTTGGTGTGCGATTTAGGGAGTCTGGTACATGGTTAAAGGTGTGTGTGAAGTGCCCAAATGAGGTTAGGGTGTACTAGGATATATGGGGTGAAGTTTGGAGTTGAATGAGAAAAGAAAAACAAGGGTCTGGGGCAGACCGAACTTGCCAAGTTCGGTCGAGCCCAGTTTACCCTGCGAGAATTGGCTTCTGGAATGGACCGACCTTGGGGACCGGACTTGCAAGGTCGGTCGGGCTTGTATTTTGTGTACGGACTAAGTTTCTGGAACCGACCGAACATGGGACCGGACTTGGCAAGTTCGGTCGGGCTAAATTTTCAAAGGGAAGAAACTCTCGGGAATAGACCGAACATGCGACCGAACTTACAAGGTCGGTCGGAGTAGAAAATTTTGACGGAAATGTGTTCTGGAATGGACCGAACTTGGACAAGTTCGGTCGGTAAGGTCGGTCGGACCAAAAATGTTGTTTATGGTTATAAAATGATATGTAATGATGGGGATTGATAGGTAATGATGTTATAAAGTTTTTAAGGACATGTTAGGTGAGTTTTAATGACAATTAAGTGGGTGAAAAGTTGTATTAAAATGTGAGAGTAAAACAAGTTAAAAATGTCAAGTTATTTAACTAGGTTAACGGGAAAGTTATAAGCATTAGACTTAAAACAATTATGTTACCCCGATGTTAATAAAAATACATGTAATGTTATCAGTTGTTCGAGAATTGCTCGAGGAACATAAGTGGACATGATAAAGTGGACTCCGGTGACAGGTATGGTTTTCTTGCAACCTGTGTCCTACCGGATTACACCGGCTTGTATGCCAATGTGTTTTCTGTATGTATGCCACGTTATAAGATAAATCATGAAACGAGTTTACAGTCGTTATTGTTGTTGTATGTTTACGAGCCGATACCGGTAACCTCAAATGCGCTTGAGGGGCTAGTTAACCACTATTAGGTAAACGTAAGAGAACGGTATCCGGTGATAACGTCCGACCTAAGGAACGTTCTAACCACGGTTATGTGTGAGTTAGTTATGTAATGTTGTGTGTGTGTTGTGTTGTGTTGTGTGAAAGTATGACTCTCCCTTCCCTTGTGTATGTCTAACAAGACTTAACCCAATGTTGTGATTGTTTAACTAAGTTCAATGTTGAACTTCTGACAAGTGCTAACGGGGGAAGTGAGGAGTCCGGTCTATTCCGGCCACGCGTGTGAGTATGGGGGTCGTTGTCATAGCAGGTTCGATCCTCTCCGTATGTTATGGTTGTTTTCCAATTTGGTTCCCAACCTTCCCTTTAGCTTAACCAAGGCTATTACTGACTCACGTCGGGCCACAGGGGCATACTATGTTATGTTTGTTCGGTGTGCTTGGATCACTATATCTGAGACACCTTGTGCTAAGTTATCTGTTCATTTAACGAGACGGTAACGAGTTATGTAACGAGCTTATCATGAGACTGGCAACATTCTCTAGGCTCACCAGTGTATAAACAATGTTTGGGTCGGTTCCTAAGAGAACCATTCCCGTTATGTTATGTATTTTTGTTGTGATGCAATATCTATTGCGGTGTTATGTTGTGCACGTTGAAACGTGCAAAGTGTTGTTATGTGTTGTTATGTAGTGTGTGTTATATGTTGTAAAATGTGGAGTATGCGGATCATGGATATGAATCCCAGTTTGAGAAAAGAGGCGTTTAAGGATAACCCGATTTAAGGGTAAGTGTCGTCTATTAAGGAAGTAGCTCCATTAGAGGAGGAACACTCTAGGGATAATGAATACCATGAGTGACTTATTAAGTAAGGATATATTATCCGTTTTTTGGGCCCGTTGAGGTGAAATGATTATGTGTTGTGTGTTTACAGTTGCATGCATGATTTAAATATAATCCACCGCATGCTAAGACGACAATTAGTTGTGCGTGGCCCGGTAGCATGTGGGCTGCGGGATTACCATACCAGCAAAGGTGCTGAGCCCCTTGGGGGCCACCCTTTCTCTTCTTTTCCTATTTCCGGTACAGAGAGCTGGAAGCCGTTCGAGAGTAGGACGGGGTAGACGTTGTGCATGGGTAATCATTTAAGTGTATACATACAGTAGGTGTAGTAAGACCGAAATTGTTGTCGGCATTAGTTTATAAATACTCGGTATAGTTGGAAAGTGTACGTTGTTGTTGTTGTTAATGGAAAGGGATAGTAATGTGTAGTCGCTCGGGAATTTAGCCCATCAGACCGGTACATGTATGTGTATTAGCCTTGTTAGCCACGTGGGTGGTTAACGGCGTGTAACACCAACGAGTTGAGTTATTTGATGAGGTGTGTATTCCGCTGCAGATTGTTGTTATGTATTTGTTGTTGGATGGGGGTTTACATTTTCACTCACACTTCTATCTTCCATTACTTCCTCAACTACTGCCACTCTTAGCATTCTAAATACATGATCTTACATCCTAGTTCTATCTAATTAACTAAACCCTTTTCAAATCTGTTTCAAGGTATTAAACTACTCTCATTACACTCTCTAAATACACCTAGTTATTGTTTAGGTTATTCCTTCATCTTTCACACCTAAGTCCTCTCATTCCTAGGTAAAATTTTACGTAGTCTCCCCTATAATTCTTACTTTGCTCACTCACTATTTCAGCTCACAATTGCTCATTCTCACAACTTGTTTATCCAATACATTATACACACATTTCAACTCCACTACAACACCATAAAATTCCTGCACATATACACATACTACCCATGGGTTTCCCAAGCTTTTAAACATCATTTAAAACTTCAAAACTGTTACAATATCATTCCTTATTATACTACAACATATTTACTACTCATTACTCAATACATTACTCATGTTTACTACTCAAAAACTGTTACACTACAATACACAAACTAACTCATGGTAAGAGCATTTACCTTGTCTTGCTAGTTTTTCTTTCTTTCCTTTCCTTCTCTTCTTTTCCCCTTTCCTTCTTCTTGCTCTCGGTTTTTGTTCAAGGAATGGGCAATGCTACAACAACCCTAACCAATACACATAACCACTCAACATCCATTTTAACTAACCCTAGAATTTAGATGTTTTAGGGTTTAGAAAAGAGTATTACCTTCCAACCAATGTATGAGGTCCTTGTCTATCAAGAGAACGAGATTCCTAGCCCAAAAGAGTAGCCAAAATCGGCTGGAGCATGAAGAGCAAAGCATTCAAAAACTGAAAATTCTCATAATGCCAACATGGGCTAGAAATGGTGGGTTTTCGAATTTCTTTTTACCTCAAAGTAACAAGGAGGTGAAGGTGCTTCTAATGGTGGACTCAAATCTTCAAATGGCCTCTACCCATAAAAATGAAACTTGAGCTTTTGGATTTTTGAAAGGAGGGAAGTGTTCTCCTTGGCAAGGGGATTCCAATGGTACTAATTTTATAATTTTTGGAGGAGGATGAAGGGGTTAACAAGAGCAGAGAAGTGGAGAGTTTTGTGTGGTTTCTCAAATCACCATGGCCATCGCATGAGGATGAAGAAGAAATAGAGGGAGAGAGAAATCGTGAGTGAGGGTGAGTGGTAGGAGAGAGAGTGAGGTTTTGCTTTTTACTTATTTGTTTTGTCCTTTAGCAAATAAGAGAGAGTTAAGTGAGTGTGAGAGAGCAGGGAAATCGGTCCCCTATACCCATCTCTACAGATTTTTAATTTTTATTTGCAAAGTGGACACACTAAGTTTGTTTATTTACATTCTCACCCCACAACTTCCCGGTTGTCACAGTTCTTACTAACTGGAACCCGTTTTCCGGAATTTTCTCGTTTAATTAATTTTATTGGTTCCCAACCTTTATTAATGTTTATTAATGACTACTTGGTTGACCCAAATTGTTACGAGTCTATTTGACTCGATTAAGGTCGCGTTTTCCCGGTTACCTCGAAAAACGCGCTTTAAGGTTTGTTTACGCTTTTAACCCGTTTTAAAGGTCCGTTTCCTTCGGGATTTGTTCCCTCATGTTTATTTAAGTGTAATTAAGCCTTTAAAATTATAATTAGCTTAATTAATCACTGCTTTCATTACTGGGTATTTCAATCTTCTTACACCAAAACACAAGGTTTTTCACCTTTAAACACTCAAGAACATTTATCCACAAAAAATGTTCTTTACACACAACTAAGCCTTAAACTACACTACATCACAATATAGTGCATAATTTAAATTGCTTGGCACTTAGACCCTTAAATAACATGGATCTTAGGCTCTTAAATTGCATAAACCTTAAACACTGAGTTTCCCACATTATATTTGCCTTTGACCTGCAAATACATACAACAACACATATGCCTTTAATAACCTCTTTGAGGATAGTTTTCTAGCTCATTTACCATTGGCTCCTTAGGTAGTTTATTAAGCATTTTAAAGCTCAATTTCCTAAGACACATAAGACTTCATTAAGGTAGTTCATTTACCTCTTTTCTTCAAAACTTCCTCACTTGTTTTCCTTGCTCTTTCTTGATTAGAAATCGGCAAGGGCTTTTGATTACTTGTTAAGCTTCTAATCAATACACAAGTAAAGATAATGAGTATTAAGCTTACATGCTTAAACTCATTAATAAACCATAGATTATATAATGTCTTAAAACACATAAATGAGTGTTTTACCTTGGAATTGAATGGGAATTGGATTAAGTAGCAAGAGAGGGCTCCACCTAGCCCTTTGAAGATTGGAATGAAGCTAAGAATGAGCAAAAGAAAACACCATGAAGAGGTGATTTTCGGTCACATATAAAAACAAGGGGAAATGAAGTTTTTCTTTGGTTTTCCTTACCTTGAAGCAAAGGTTATCAACAAGGCATGGAAAGATGAGCTCAAGCTCCATCAATGGTGAATCTCCATGGCACCAAAATGGTGGTTTTGAGGATTTGAAAAGACAAAGTTGAAGAGCTTGATCAAACTAAGAGAATGGTGGTCTTGGAATTAATTTTGGTACATGGAGCTAAGAGATAAGCAATGGAAGATGGAGAAGTGTGTGGTTCTGTAGCAAAATCTATTTGGAGCTGGGAGAGAATGAAGAAGACGGTGGGAAATGAGAAAAGAAGAAGAGGATGAAGAGAGAGGTAAGCTTTGTAAGAGATTTAAACATAAAGTAAATAGTTCTTTTTGCTTTATCAATCTTCCCCCTTTATTTAACTAGCTAAGTGTGGTGAGTCACACTTAAACTGGCCCCTTATTTAGGCTGACCACCTTTAAACCTTTTTCTGACACAATCGACTTATATGACTTATGTTTTAAACTAGCACTATTTGAGCACTATTCATAAATTAGTGCACATAATTGTGAAATTTTTTATTTCCCATTGATTTAGACTTCCTAATGTGATACTAAGTAGTACACATGTTGATTAAAGAGTAATGATGGACCTTTAGCCACTCAAAACCCATTTCTAAGACAATTTTTCAAAAATGTGCTTTAAGGCTCCTTAAAGCACAATTGTGTTTTAACTTGTTTTCAAGCTTGGTTTTCTTTTGCAATTGATTTAACATGTTTATTAACATGTAAATAAGGTCTTGGTAGGCTCTTAGAGTCTTGACCAAGTTATCCCAAGCTTAGAGCACATTTTTGCTCTAATTGCCTTTATAGTACCTTGTTTTGTTTTCTTTGGTTTAAATTGTTTACTAATGTTTCTAAGGCACTTTTTAGCCTTAATATATCATAGTTTAATATTTAAACAATATTTAAAGGTTTGGGGTATTTCATCGAAAGTCTTCCCTCTCCAAAAACAGCACCAACGTCGATCAGATCCTCTCTCGGTCTCCCTCACTTCTGATTACAGTCACTAATCTCTGGCATGCTCTTTGATCTATTCTCTGGGTACTTAACGCGGTTGTTACCCATAATCATCAACACTATTCTCATCACTTGGCTCAGATTTCAGAAATTTCTCTCTCTCTCTCTCTCTCTCTCTCTCTCTCTTTCTCTGTTGTTTTTTAGTTTTATATCCATGACCATATGGTTTAATCACTCCTTGGCTTGACCGTTTGTCTGATTTGTTTGTTACTTTGAGCTAATTGGGAGCAAGATGGAGCCCTGATGTTCTAGCGTTGTTGTTCGAGTGCACCTCCAATCTTCTTGACCGGTTAATCTAGTTTCCTGATTCGGTTTGCTTTCACCTCTTTTTTATGAGCTTCACTGGCATTAGGTTTATCCTGGTTTGTTTTGTAATACCCCAGCCCGAAAACCAACAACTTGAACGATGATCGCTCCCAATAAAACTTGAACTGCAGCGGAATAAATTACAACAACCGAGTGGTATTACAACGCCGTTAGCCACCCATGTGGCTAACAAGGCTAACTCCAAATACAACTTACAAATGTTATGGTCCGAATACGAATACAATCCCGATATATAAGGTTCCAAACTCAAAGTACTAAACAACCAAATAAAAACTCTTAAGAAAAATAACTGGAAATAAACTCCCACATCATCATCTACCCCACATACGCTCGGTCGGGTAATCTCTTCAACTTCAGGTACCTGAAAAGTGGGGTGCCCCGAAGGGCTCAGCAAACAACTATGCTAGTATGAAAAACGTGCAACCCACAAGCTACTGGGCCACACAAGCTACTTTGTCGAATACATGCGGTTCATAATTTAAGTAAAGCTGTAAACAAGTGACATATAATAATCACAACAAGTATCCGCACAGGGACAATAATGTCACACAGAACAAGACTTTAGAAGGTCTAGTTAGATGTTCTATAATTGATTGATAGTAGTTAGATCCTCACAATGGGATTGACATGTGTGTAAGAGTACATTAATACAGAGGAGGTATAGTGACCTCGTTAAACTCCATCTTCATAGAGTAAATTGGTCGGGTATGATAAACCCTTAGACGAGATGGGACTCTCGTATAATTGTGTGGGTAATAATCCCTTTGGTGATAACGTAGTTAACTCCTGTACTTAAAAGAGGTGGGTATCGTACCCTCGGGAGAAATGTAGCCTTCCTCCCAACTTCAAGAATGTTCCGGTACTAACCCGGTGCGTGGACGTAAAGTGCACCCAAAACTTCCGTCATGATGTATATTTGAATAGGAGTCAACATGAGACAAGTACAGCTCCTGTAGTTTGCATGCATGGCCAGATACATCTAGGCTCCTCGCTTCTCGTAGCATACAATTTGTTAGATGTCACACAAGGAAGTTAAACAACAACACAATGTGTATTGTCAGTTATCACGTTTAGGATAACGACGTTTGTTATAAAGGGCAGTTAGTGAGAAACTTGAGTACAAGTTCTCGGTATAATAATACGTAAGTATTTAATCAACTGATAATGTAGTGTTGTATGCGTGGAACATACACGTTACAGTTACTATCGTTTCAAGCACCATTAAACATAACACAAAAGTGCACAAGAGTTTAATACAACATTTTACATGTTAATATCTTGGCATAATTCACACAATAACAGGTAGCACACAAGCCAGTGTAATCTAGTAGCAAGCAGGTTGCAAGAATCCCATACCGTTCACCGTAGATTGTAATCGACTATATCCTGGTCAACGTCTGGTTGAGTATAGTCCTAGAACAGGATTAACTGCGAGTGTTAATTTACGCTACTCTCGTATAATAATTTTATCGGATCATGAAACGATTTCGTATTCGTTATTTCATGAGAGGTTATTTCTTTCGCTTAGCTTAGATAATTTCTTTAACCTCTTAACCTTATTGATGTTTAAGGTATTTATATACTTCCAAATCATGCAGTCTTAATTATAAAACTTATATTTTGTGGTAATTTCTTTTAATTACCTTATGATTTTATCTATAACTTGTTATGTTATTTCCTTTGATTTATTATTATAAATCCTTTAATGTATATATATATATTCATGTATTATTTATGTTACATGTTTATAATTGTCTAAATGACACAACAACTTTATAATTTCCCAATTATATTTATATGTCACACATGGACATAATATTCCTATAATTTTTTTATTATTCTCCACTTAACCACAAATAATATTAATTGGTTACAATTAAATTCATTATAACTACATAACCCATAGTTTTAATTCCATAATTCCTTTAATCAAAATTCTTTTTCTAACTTCTCCAAATATCCACATAAGACCTATAATTATCTAAATTCAAACACTTATCCCCATACTTTCGGTTATTTGCAAGCAACCCAATAATTCATAAACTTTACATTTTAACTCTAATTACATCATATTATATAGTTTTAATTCCTTATTTAATTAAATTACAAATCCACCACTAATATTTCGATATTTACCATTTGGACACTATAACTTTTGAAAATTACATCTTGGCCCCACAAATTTTCGTCCTTCACATATATCTTTCCATCCATAAATTACATTTTCACCCCAAAACTGTAACACCCCATCTCTAAATACAATGATCGTCACCCTAAGTCCATCTCGTACATTAACAATGCAGCGGAAAAGTTCTACTAAATTGGTGTTACCGCCATTAGTCACCCACGTGACTAACTAGGCCTATTCTCTTAAAAAGTCATGGTCTGACTAACCGGATAATTACTCGAGAATCTAAAACATTACAATTCATAAACCACAACTTCTATCGAGTATCTCATATCCTAATACATCATACTAACGTCTCATCAATATACTTAACAAGTGTACATGCACAACTCGTGTAACAAATGTAAAAGCAACCCGAAGTACTCTACCCGCTCCCACTCTCAGGTTGAGTCCTCGTCTGGCACCTACCTGCAAAGTTTAAATCACAGGCCCCAAGGGGCTCAGCGCATGGCTGGTACAGAAAACGTGCAGCCCACAAGCTAGCAGGGTTACACACAACTACTTTGTCGTATAGTACATGCAATTATTTATTCATACAAATAATAATAAGAAGTACGATAACAAACAATACATTTATGTGAAACATTCACAGCTCAAATAAATCAAACGTCGTAATGGACGCCCATTAATGAGTAAGTTAGATCCCTAACTCCTGAGGCCTGAGAAGTGTTTAGTTCTCGTGTTTGACCATACCTTATAAGTGTCAACTGTTCTCTTAATAGAACTGGTTGTTCTCTAACTGAATTGTTTATTTTGTCGGGTAAAGGTAACCCTAGCCAATGAGTTATTAGCTCCATTGGTTTAAAAAACATTAATTCTTAAGTTATGAGGGGTGTAGGCTTGACCCTCCTGTGCCTCCTGAATTTACCTCCCACCTCGAACAGTTCACTCGAGCTGGTCGGGTCTGTTTGTCGACCCTAGGCGACAAGTCGTAGACGAGCCATATGCGGAAGACAGATCTGATACAGATGCCGACCTCCTAACCTAAACATGCATGACCAGAGTCAGTCCCGGATTCCTCTCCTCCCAAGTTCCAGTTAGCTGAAGTCTCATTGACAATTTGTTAGTTAAACCTCTCTCGATATTAACCAACTAACAACAGGGAGTATTTATAACCTTATACAATTGTTACTAAACATAGTTAATGAACAAGCTCTGAATCAAGTCGTGTTAGTGTGCAATGGACACACAATAACAATACAGTAAATCGGTTTCATGCTTAATCTCGTTTGGTCGTATCACAATAACACATAGCACACAAACCAAGGTAGACCTCGTTAGCAAACAAGCTACAAGAATCCCAAACCGTACACTGGAGACTGGCTAGCTCTTAATCCCTCGTTCGCCTAATCCGCCGAACGCCTTTGACTTATCTAGATCTGTAACCAGAACTAGTATTAGTATCATGTGTCTTAGAACTAATTCGGTTCTCGTTTCAACTTAAACCTCTTCCTAGGTTAACCCGGGTATAATAGTATACCGTTAAACAGGTTCGTTCATTTAGGAGCGTTCATAGGCTCAACTCTAATTCATTAACATACTAACGTCGTTAGCAGTTATTTAGTTGTACAGTTAGCAACTTTAGACTTATACGGACCTTGTATTAGGTTCTAGTATTTTTCACTATTTATCTGTATTTCACTATTCATTTATACGGTCGCGTATTCCACTATTTATTTATACGGCCTCGTATTTTACTATTCACCATATTTCACTATTCACGTACATGTATTTTACTATTCACGTATACGTCTCGTATTTGACTATTCATATATACGTAGTTACTATTCATGTATACGTATTTCCTATTCATGTATACGTATACTATTCATGTACTATTCGTATATCGTATGATACTCTATTACACTAAAATTTTTCATCCGTATGATACTCCGTATCATACGTATTATTTTTTTTCCAATATAACTTGTACTTTTATTAAAAATACTTTAAGTATTGATTTCTCCTATACTTATTAATTACGGGTATACCCCTCGTATACCTTAAGTTATATACGGGTCTCGTTTAACCCTGTCTTAACTCTGTTTCTTTTACAACTTGTTTCTAAATTCATTATTTAATTTCCTTAACCTTCTAAACACATAAAAATGTGTTATTTACATTCCTTTCCCATAGTATTCCTTTAATTTCTATTTTACTCATAATAAGTTCTAAACTTGTTATTTATATTTCTAATTTCTTCCAAAGTCTTACTTAATTAATTTGTTTATACTTTTGGTCAATTACCAAAATATACCCAAGTTTGACCAGTCTTTTATGGTCAAACCCCCTAACTTTCCATAATTTACAAAATTACCCAAAAGTTAATTAACTTAATTTTTTATTCCTTTATCCTTTTAATATCTAATCTTTTGCTACCAATTTTATTCTAGCTCCTCTAAACATTTTATAAACTGTCATTGACCAAGTTTGACCACGTTTGACCATGTTTGACCAGGGAAATTACCATTTTACCCTTGTGGTCTTTCTTTTATCCTAACTCATTTATGAACCAATTTAACTCCAACTAATTTCTAATTTTCGTAATTAATTTTCCTACAGATTTTGAACATGTAAAATAAATCATTTTAACATCTCTAACCACCAGATTTAATTATCTAATGTTATAGTATATATATATACCATCTTTTATTAACCTTAAGTATACCAAAAACCTGATAAATTCCTTATAACACTTATAAACTCTTTATAAATTGAAAACTTAATTCTACAATTATTTTCTCATCATCTAACCTCTCAAAAATTCTATATTGACCTCATATATTTTCGGTAATCACCATTAGGTACTAAAACTTCTTAAATTTTACATATTACTCTTAATTATACTAATTCCTTTAATTTAACTAAGTTAGATTTTTTTTATAACTCAATTAATACCCTTAATTTTCGGGCCACCATATAAATTATAGTATATGAATTTTTTTGTATATTATGATAGCTTATATTAAAGCTTATATCTTAAGGAGTATAAATCTATTCTTAGATTTAATAAACATTAACTTTTAATAAGCTAAAAACTGAATATTAATCACCAAAATTTCGGCAATAAATAATAAGATGAACAATATGTTAGATCATATATAGATCAACAATTAGAACCTTGAAATAGGTAGTTGTAGGATTTACCTTGTATATTAACCATTAGCTTAATATATAAGCTTGATTTCTTTAGAAATTTTGACAACAATTTGCTAGAGAAATTGGCTCCAAAATTGTACAACAGATGATGAATAAGATGGGTTCGTATCCCATGCCAATCGGTTGTAACAAAAACCAAAGAACAAGAAGTTTTCAAGAAGGCAATGTTTTACCTCGAGAATCATAGGCACTTCTTCGTGGTTTTTCCTGAGAATCTGGGGCTCATGAGCTATGGTTGTAAATCTCTGGAAAGAGGATTCGAACAAGATATCAAGCTTGTGATTTGGAGTTAGGACGAGAATGTTATGATTTCTACAAGGTAAGGTGTTCTTTAAGGCTCAAAACTAAGAACATTGAGTTTTTTTTGTTTATTTCTTCAAAGAGAGGATGAGCTACAAAATTGGGAGCTCTCATATGACAGGTAAATGTCTGATTAATGATTCACTCAGGGGACAAGATGATTTGGCAATTAAAGAAAGTCTTGGTGGTTGTAATAGTAAAAAGTAAGCAAAATTGAATTTTAACACCTTTAACGACTCATCATGAAGTAGGCAGCCTTAGTCACGATTTTATCTGATTTTTTTGTTTCCTCCTTTATTTTATGTAATATTAGATGCCTTAAACTCGTTCATAAGGACTTATATCATGTGTTAGGTATGTTACATAGCAAAAAATGCCTTAAACACCATTTTATGTGCTTCCGGGTTCACATTGATTATGCAATTTTTTTGGCTAGTTTAAATGTGTCCTTAATATATTTAAAACCTTTAGAAACTTTGTTCATGAAATAGCATGTTGCTCATTCCCATTTAAACCAAGTCGTTTAGTGGTTTCTCCTTGACTTTCGTCAGTTTAGTACCTCTTTTTGTGTGGACTTGTATACTTGTTTTACGTGTATACGCAATGGTTCCTATGACCATTTTATTGTTGTTCCCTTGTTCCTTATTGGTATTTAGGCTCATCAGCCTTTTAGTTCCATGTATACATGCTTAAGCACATTTTTCCTTAAAGCACATTTTTGTGCTCTAAGGCGCGCTTTCGGTTTTAAACGCTAATTCCGCTTAATGCGTATTACTAATCTTAGAGGTATTTCACATTTGAAATCTCTTGGGAACTTATTGGTAGTTCCCTAATTTATTTGTGCTATTTAAAACACCTTTTTCTCTAATTGTTCTTAAAGCATGTTTTGGTGTGTAAATTGTTGTTTAACACTTCTTCTAATGTTTCTAAGGCACGTTCTAGCCTTAGTATATCCTAATTAGATAGTTCATTAATATATTAAGGTTTGGGGTATTTCAAAAACTTTTATAAACTTTATATTTTACATTATAATTCATTTCTAACCCAAATTTTCTAGAAATTACATTTTAGCCACATAACTTATTAAACTAGTCATTTTAACACTAGTAATTATTTATAACTTATCAAAAGCTCATAATATGAGTTATATACATATGTAGCTCATTAAAACCTATTTTTTTGCCAACATAACTCGGCCACTATAATTATATGATACCATATAGTTTATAAAAGTTGATTTATAACTCATAATAATTATACATAAATACCTATGAGCCATATAACTCATGTAAAAGTTATTGTAATGTCTTAGATTGATTTTTAGCTCAAAATGGAGCATATTTTCCCTAGATAAATTGGCATGAACAAGTATTTAACATAGGTAATTTTTGTAACACAAAATGTTTCTTAAGGTAATAATCTTACCATATATGTTATAAGTTATATTTTTGGCATGTCTTACCATATAGTCTTGGCTTTAATTACCTAAGGAGGTGTACATAATTTTTGTACAATTTTTTAGAGCTTAATCAAGCTTAAAACAATAAAGATTAGCTTAGTAAACTTACTCTTAATAAAGGATGATTAAGTACTTGAACTCCTTTTGAATTTCCCAAGCATCCTTTAATGGAAATTGATGTTCCTACTTCGGTTATTATGCATGAAAGGAAGGGGTTTAGGAGTTAGATCTTAACAAAGATCTTAAGTTATTTATAAGTAGTTTTCCAAGGATTTACCATAGGTATTTTACCTTAGATTTACGGCGCTCCCAAAATGGATGAAGAACCAACTTTCCTTCATGAAATTGATGAAGAGAATGGCTTAGAAATCTAAGAATTTTTGGACACATATATTGAAGGTATTAAGATTTTATAACATGAAAAACGCCTTAAGATGATCTTGGATGCTCCTTGGATTAATGTTGATTCAAGACAACTTCCTTGGAGTATAAATGGGTGCCGAAATCTTGTATTGATGCTAGGAAGATTTTTACTTCAAGACTTAATGGAAATAGCTAGGAAATTGACATAGAAATGAAGTTAGAAGTCAAGACTCTATTCATGAACCTTAGAGCTTCAAAGGAAGGAGATGAAAGGAGATGGAAGAAGGGCTTACACAACCGGCCATGAAGTGAAGAATGAAAGTCACAAGTGCCATATAACTTAGCTAGGAATGGGAGAGTTTGAATTGTTTAATGTGGACATCATAATTTGGCATGTTAGATAAAGGCTTTGTTAATTGATTTGCTTTTGATTTCAGGCTCCAAAAGTCCTTCATTCTAGCTGCAACTTTCGGCCATGTGGGGGGAATAATGATTGGAATTGATCATGGAAGACAAGATGGTAAGGTAAGGTTGGTCTTCTTTTGATTATTCCATTTAGATTCATGGTCATTCTTTCCCCTTATGATCACGCCAATTATGGTTGAAATGGGACTGATTTTCCATGCTTAATTTGTTTATTTCCAACTTTAATGAATTATAGATCTAGATCTACCTTTGTATTATTTATTTCATGCTTTTGTCAAAGCTAATCTTGTCTTACTTTCTTGCAGAATTTTCGATCATGACATGGCTGATTGGAGGGACTTAACTTGTATTATTGCTGTATAATAATTAAAAAGATGTCACATAAAGTTCACATGTGCATTATAACAATTAAATCATGTCAACCACTTATACATGTTACAGGTTTGATTAGCAAATGAAACCGTTTCTTTTTTGTTTAATTATCCATACATGTGTTGCCGATTATGAATTGTATATTATAAAGATTTTTGTTTAATCATATACCTATGTATACTACAGTATAGGATGGTATATGCTGCAGATTTTTGAGCACATGCAAACTGTCATAAACATATAGTGATTGCTACAGGTTTGGTTTGCTTATATGCATATATATACTACCGTATTGTATAGTGGTAAGTTAGGTAGATTTTAATCTTGTCTTAATAATATATACATATGTATAAGGTAAGTATACTAGGTGGTTAATTGTTTTACAAAGTAAAAGTGTGTAAAACAAGTCCTAAATTCCATGTACAAAACTAGCAATTAGGATAGATTTTAAGTCTTGTAATATCTTGTGTTATATGTAACGTTATTATAACATTCTTATACTTTTGTGATATATATTATTTATTAAGATTATGTAACATAAGTTGTTACATTGTTTAAATGTGTATATCAATTTATTTTAGCATTTATAAATGCTTAGGCATTCGCAAAATATTTACGTTGTTCATCAGTATTTTTCCGTGGTTTTGAACTGAACGTTATTGCGTATCGAGTCGTATAAACGCTCGTATAGATTTTTCCTGGATAACGCTCTCTCAATTGAGCTTGTTTCGTAAGGGGTTGTTGCCCATTAATGTTCGTACGTAAGTGTTTACATGCGTACGTGAAGATGTTATTATATTCGCGTTCGTGGATCAAACATTGTCGTTTTTTTCGTTGTATAAACGTTCATGTCGATCTTTCCTTGTTGTCCCTCTCTTTATCGAGCTCGTTATGTAAGGAGTTTAATCCTCATTAACAAACGTAGATGAGCGTTTGGTACGAGGATGTTAAGACGTTAGTAAAATTACGCCCGTTAGCGTTTATGGTAAAACGACTATTTTTACGTTATGTTTACGTGCATGATTTGGCATGCACATGCGTGACCTTAATTTATGTATACGTTTGTATGCATGAATTAGCATGCGTACATAAAATAATTTATCCTTAGATTGATTCTTCTTTATGTAATAGTTTTAAGGTATTAATTAGATGTGGGGTATTTCTTGTTTCCTCTACGATTGTCGTTTGGTTGGACATCAAACACGGGTTGACGATTCTTTTATCCTATGACTTTTCCGGTCGCATTATCCTGATGGGTCTGAATGTTTTATTCTTTGATGATTTTGGATGTTTTCACTCTTTGATGATTCTGGATGGGGAGATAAAGCTTCTTAATGTTTGACTTTTTCGAGAGTTTCACCTTTGCATTGATATAAATTTGAAGTAATGTTTCTTGTTTGGTCCCTTTCATGTCGGATTTAGGCTCAAAAGGCCGTACCGGTTTGCTTCTTTAATCTGAAAGCTTAGACGTCTTTGTTGTTATGCTGAAGAAGTTGGGTCCACTTATTGTCTTGGATGATCTTGCCTCGGGTCTATGCAAGGTTTGTCGTTTGACTTTTGTCATTTTCTAGCTTGAGGTACTATCTGTTTCGCGGATTTCTTATATCTCATGGGAGTTTCGGATGTAAACTAGCCAACCATTCCGGGTTGAATTTCATTGATTACGTTGTCATATAATTCAGTTCACTCGTTTCTCATTGGTTTCATATTTTGGCTGATATACTGTCGGATATGGGTTATGCTCGTTTAACTTGAAATTTTGCCATAAGCTTTGTATGTAGACTGAGCTTGCAGTCTTGAGGCTTCATGGTGGTTTCTCAAGGGGAATTACATTGCTTTTGGCAATCCAATCGCTTTTTTTGCTCATACAAGCAAAATCGAGGTAACTAGCGTACTTGCTTGGCTTGGATTTAACTTTGGGCTTTGCGGTGACTTGAGGGGTGCTTGGTGAACTTTGGGTTTTGCTTTGGATCATGCCAATTCACCCTACCTTTACGCTTTGGGCTGGTACTGCTTCACGGGTTTGAAAACCTTAATGGTTAGCATTCTTATCTTAACGACCTTGCTGATTTCTCTTGTCACACCTTAAGTTTCGGTTTGGAATTGAACTGTTTCAGCTTTGAACTTGTCCCTTGTGCATTAATACTGTTTGGAAATTGAGTTTAAACTGGCATAACTTGTCCCTTTGCGCTTTGATAAGAACATGAATTGAGTGATATTTGCCCGAATGCTATAATTGTTAAGATAAAGCGCTCATTGGCTGGATGGTCCTTATTAATTCTTCATCTTAGAGGGAAATGATATGAATTGTTCTAGGTATGATCCCACATGACTCACAACCCCACCTTTTTGATACTACACTTTGGTTTGAGTCATAATCTAAGATGACGAATTAATTTGAATAGCAACCCCAATGCTTGATTTATCTTACAATCCTTAACATTTGTTGGCAGCTTGAAACTCTTTTCTATGTTCTCGATTGGGTGTGGGAAATGATTAAATTGTCCCCTTTCCTCCCATTGAGAGGGGCTGTATGATCCCATTGCACACATTCCAACCCTCTTACATTTCATTACTAATTAATCTCGTGTCTCTTTGTTGGTGTTCCATGGCATGTACCTACTGCTTGAGGAACAAGGAACTGCTCGAGGATCAAGGAGATGGACCTTGGCTAGGACTACCGGGGCTCTCCCTTCAAATGTGAAAAACGGTTGGTGTATCTATTCGAATCCCCTTCATCTCAAGTGAGGCGGCGTCGATGTGACCCCCCATACCAGCTTTATATTTAAACTTTTTACTTGTATTTGTATCAATTTGTAATTTGTCTGTTGTTTTTACTTTCGGTTGTGGTGTTGTGACTTATTCATTTCTGCGACTTCATCCCATAACCGTTACATTATTCTCTTACTTGCAACCTTTGATTGACTATTAAAAGATAGTAAATAGGATAAGACTAACAATAGGTTAGCAACCCATATAGTAGGACCCATCTTGTTAGTTTTTGAGAGTTTTAGATTTGAATAATTCCGATTCGCTACCTAGATAGCATTGATGATTCATTCTTGTATATACATTCCTCGTACTACTTCCGAAATTCATTTCATACGTACATAACTTAAACTTTTAAAATCCATGTCCACATGTATATAGTTACTTAGACAAATTCTGAATTCTTTTCTTACACACATTTGTTTTATTCGAATAGCTTTTAAAATCCATGTCTGCATGTATATTTGTTTATATAGCCTTGGAAATTCATCCCTACATATCATTTGTTCATCATTCCTTACCTATGATTTTGTAAATGTATGGACTGATCCTGTTTGGGCCCATGTAACTCTTGGACGAAATCTAATTTTGTTCAGGCTCGGTCCATAACCAGCCAAACGGGTTGGAGCAGGTGGCCATAGAATAGCCTTTAGGTTTGCCCACTTATTTCTGGACACATCGAGTCCAGTTTAGAGAAGCTTCTAGGCTCAGGGATGTTCCTCACTCAAACGGGCCGTAGAGTCTGGTCGGTGGGGAATGCCCTTCCTTTATAAAATTTTCCAAACAATCCATAATTGTCAGAATAAAACTCACAATCAATGATTCATTTCAACCAATAAAAATCCAATTCAAAACCCAAATTCAATTCCAAATTCAGCCCAAAATTCAATTTCAAATCAATCTCTCTCATACTCTCTCATCAAACACACTACAAAATCGATCTCTTTCACACTTTCATCAAATACATTGCAAAATCAATCTCTCTCATACTCTCTCATCGAACACACTGTAAAATCAATCTTTCTCATACTCTCTCATCAAACACACTCCAAAAATCAATCGCTCTCATACTCACTCATCATACACTCTTCAAAATCAATCTCTCATACTCCAAACCAGATATCCTTCATGAATTCTTCAAAATCAAAGCTTTTTGCATGCCAACATTAAATACTCTTTATACACTCATTAGACACATTTAAACCTCACAAGACATTTGAAATACTTCCAAAAGTTCCAAGATCAAACTTCAAACTCCTTCCAAACTCCAATTGTCTCATAGCTTCAAGTCATCTTCCAACTTCAATTTCTAAGGCCAAACCTGGCTCAATCTCATGGCCAAAACCCGGCCCAAATACAGCCCTCATTTCAGGCCCAAATCTGGCCCATTACCTCAATTCGATCCCGATTTAGTTTCAAATCCAATTCAACTTCAATTCCGAATCAGGTTCAAATCTAATTTCAATCCAATTCCAATTTAGATTCAATCTCAATTTCAATCCAATTTAATTCAAAATTCTTTTCATTCCTAATTCGATTCAACTTCATTCCAATCCCAATAATTCCAAACATTGTAAATCTCAAACTCCGTGAAACTCCAAACTCTGGAGAACTCAAGCGTCTCGAATCTCTAAACGTCTCAGCAGCTCAACAGACTCGAACGTCTCAGCTGCTCAATAGACTCAAACGTCTCAGCAGCTCAATAGACTCGAACATCTTAACAGCTCAACAGACTTGAACGTCTCAACAGCTCAACAGACTCGAACGTCTCAACAGCTCAACATACTCTAACGTCTCAAAAGCTCAACAGACTTGAATATCTCAACAGCTCAACAGACTCGAACATCTCAATTGCTCAACAGACTTGAATGTCTCAGCAACTCAACGAACTCGAATATCTCCATAGACTCAGCAAACTCATAAACCTCAAAAACTCTCAGCTTTTCATACCCGAACACCCTCAAAATTTATAACCCTTTCAATCCTTGATCATCCTACACACCCGAGCGTCTCACAGACTCCGTCATCTCAAGATTTTAAATGTCTCATAGACCCGAGTGTCTCACAGACTTTTTGCACCTCAAACTTCAAAATAAACCCGACAATTTGTCAAACCTTACAAAATGACCACAAAACCTCTTTGACCCCTCAAAGACCCAAAAGGTCAAAACCCTAATTCCATCAAAACCCCAAAACTCCCAAACCTCTAAAAATCGTGAACTATGTAAGGTCTAATCTCAATAGGGAGTTGAGTACGTAGGCAACCCACACAGGGTGCGACCCCACACCAATCAAAATACCCTTTTGCATTCAGCCATCTCACCTTCAAACAACCCCGAGCACTCCCAACCCTCGATTACCCTCACAAAACTCCTAACATCCCAAAACCCTGAACTACATAAGGTATGATCTCAACAGGGAGTTGAGTAAGTAGGCATCCCACACAGGGTGCGACTCCGTTCCAAACAAAAAAAAAACCATTTTGCCCCTCTAAGGTGGCTGTCATATTTTTCAAAACACTCAAACCTTCTTCGGCTCCCAAAAACTTCAACCATCAGACTCCAAGTCTTGTCTATTCACTCAACCCCAGACTTTTCCCAAATCTTCATTCTATACTCATCTGAATTCCCTAATTCCCTCTTCTATGCGTAAGCTTGGCAGAAAAGCTCGCCTCATCCACTCTCTCTCTCTCTCTTCTCATCCTAATCCTATCCTTGGCTTTCAAATGAATCTCTTTAAATAAGGGTTTGACAGAAGGCAATCCCGACAATTGGAGACCGAGGTTTCCCCGGGCACCAATCCGAAGTCATTGTCGTTGCCACTTCTAAGGTATGTAGCCCAGTGCGAACCCACATAGAATCTCTGACATGACCAGATAAGTCCTATCCATAGGAAATAATCTTAGAGTCAATTAACAGTCCTTAGAACCTTGTTCCTTTCCTTCCTAGTTCATTTATGTCAAACTAGGTGGCGACTCTAGTCAATTCCGCCTTATAGAGGCATAAGTCCACGTGGAGCCCATCGAGAGTGGGTGTAGTGTTCACTTACACTCCCCTTATGCTTTCTGGGAAAGACGGACGATTTAGTAGGTATTTGAGGGTTGCCAGAATAACGGGTTTCCACCCTCCACAGAATGGCAATTTCTAGGATCTATGCTTTTAGTCAGACCATATTTAGATAGACCCCCCTCACCGAAAAATCACCCTCCACATCGGGGAATTACAATTGTTTGACCTGTTTTTTTTGTTACTATATTGTGTGTGTGGAAATGTGATCATATACTCTAGGTACGTACTGTTTTATCGGAAGTTTTGTTGACACACTGGATAATACTACGTATATATAGACTTTACTATTATGTACGTTATATGGTGTTAGCTCTTACTATAGGATAGGAAGCCAATTATTGGGGTATGAGGGTGAGTGTTGCTTACTTAATTCAATAAGTTGTAATCAGGAGTTCGCTTAGAGCTCTAGGGGGTGCAGGACTGGCTGACAAGCTCAACTTTTCCGTATAATACAAGGAAAAGAAGCCATCATGCTACTATAGCTGGGAATGACCCTTTGAGGTAACTTCAGGAGCTTACGTTGAATCTGGGACAGACCGTCCAGAGGCAAGCACAGAGATATAATGTGCCTGAAGACTACACACAAAATAATCACCCATTTGAAGCCTACTTCTTTTGCTAGGCAAGAGGACCTGGTGCTATTGGAGGATTGGATCCGCAAGTTCGACAAAATTTTCGAGGCGATCAACTATCCATCTGATAGAAGAGTAAATGGGGCCGTCTACTACTTCAAAGGAGAGGCCGGCATCTGGTGGTCTGCCAACAAAGACACATTAATGACAGGACCTAACTTTGGCTGGAATGGTCTGAAGGAAGCAATGAGGAGACGCTTCTATTCGGAGCATGTCAGGATGCAGAAATACTTGGAGATCTCGGGCTCAAGCAGCTGAGCTTGAGCGTGAATGAGTACCACTCAAAATTCCTGGAGCTGGCAAGATTCGCACCAACGATGGTGTCCCTGACGAGACATCCAAGGTGTAGAGATTCGTGGGTGGGCTTAACTGGAGATTGCAGGAGGCCCTGAGTGTCTTGACCATTCCGACCCTCCAGACGCATATGGAAAATCAACTAACTTGTACAGGGTGCAGCAGAAGAGGAAGGAGGTTCAAGCAGGCACCAAAAAGAAGTTTGAGGGAGGAGAAGACTCCCAGAGTCGAGAGGGCCAGTCTCAGAGGTCGAATCAAGAGAAGTGGTGGAAGCCTCGCTCAGATGGGAGAGATGGGAGGCAGAGGTTCAGCGGGAACCATAGAGGTGATCAGAGATGGGGCGACCGGTCTCAAAACCAGTCCCACAGAGGAGAGCCGAGATGGAGAGGCACTATTACTACAAGAAGTGCAATAAAGATCACCCAGCTAGAGATTGTGAGAGGAACCTGGTTACCTGTTTCCGTTGTGTAAGCGGGGTCATCGGGTGTTCAAATGTTTCTAGAGCCCTCGTGGAGGCAACCAGCAGAGAAGTTATGGAGGTGATCGCTCCTACCAACATCCCGACCAGTGGAGCAGAGGGCAGATCCATCACCCGCATGGGGACGCTCCCCATTGTGGCATTAATGATGAAGGGAATGGAGGCAATAAGGGCCAAAGAGAGAGAAGAGGCAACAACTACTGGGCACTGGGAAGATTGTATTCATGAGCCGGGATGAGGCTGAGGCTGAAGCGGAAGTGTTAGCAGGTACCTTCACTGTTCTTGGTACTCCTGCTCGTATTTTATTTGACACGGGGGCTTTGTATTCTTATATTTTTAATAAGTTTATGGAGGAATGGGGATTAGAAGCTAGTAAAACCGCATCTATAGCTGTATTTATACCTTCGGGGAGGGTGATTACTTGTAACAACATGATAAAAGACGTAGGTATAGACATTAAGGGAGAGAACTTTGTAATAGATCTAATCTAGTTTGCCCTGTCCGACTATGATATCATCCTGGGAATAGACTGGCTGAGTAAGTACAGGGGAAGATCGACTGTGGTGTACAAATGATCATGCTAAGAGGGCCATCGGGGTAGAGAATTTCTTACCGAATGTAGAGGAAAAGCCGAGAGCGAAGATTGTTTCGGCAATGTCCATTTTAGCCCAAGTAAAGAGGGGCAGCAGACGTACCTCTGCTACATTCAAGATTTGAGCAGGGAGTAAGATCAGAGGGAAGAGATTCGGGTGGTGAACAAGTTCGCAAACGAGATCCCTAGTATGCCGCCAGACAGGGAAGTAGAGTTCAGCTTTGACTTGGTGCCAGGGTCTGCACCCATCTCGAAAGCCCCATATCGTATGGCACAATCAGAGTTAAAAGAATTGAAGATTCAATTGGAGGACCTCTTGAAGAAGGGATACATTCGCCCGAGTATATCACCGTGGGGAGCCCCTGTCCTGTTCGTGAAGAAGAAAGATGAGAGCATGAGGTTGTGTATAGACTACCGAGAGCTAAACCAGATCATTGTGAAGAACAGATACATGTTGTTGAGGATCGATAATCTCTTTGATCAGCTTCACAGCGCACAGGAATTTTCTCAAAGATCGACTTGAGGTCGGGCTACCATTAGCTCAGGGTTGCAAAGAAAGACATTCAAAATACAGCCTTCAGAACCAGATACGGGCACTTCAAATTTCTAGTAATGCCCTTTGGATTGACGAACGCTCCAGCTGTCTTTATGGACTTCATGACCGGATCTTTAATTCTTACCTAGACCAGTTCGTGGTGGCGTTCATAGATGACATCTTAATATATTCCAAGGTTGACCAAGAGCATGAGAAGCATTTAAGGTTGGTGTTACAGACACTGAGAGAGCAGCAGTTGTACGTGAACTTATCCAAGTGTGACTTTTGGCTGCACCGGGTGGCATTTATGGGTCACATTATCACCAAGGAGGATATATCGGTGGACCTATCTAAAATTCAGGCGGTAAAGGAGTGGCCAAGACCGAACAACTTGACGGAAGTCTGTAGTTTTCTAGGCTTAGCAGGGTACTACACGAGGTTTGTAAAGGATTTCTCAAAGATAGCCAGACCGCTCACCAGCCTCTTGAAGAAAGTGGTGAAGTTTCAGTGGGGTGACGACTATGAGGTGGCATTCCAAACACTGAAGGAAAGGTTAACTCCAGCTCAAGTGTTAACCCTACCTTCAGGGACTGAAGGATTCGAAGTTTTCAGCGATGCATCCAAGTATGGATTGGGATGCGTTCTAATGCAGCACGGGGAAAGTCATAGCATATGCATCAAGGCGGCTGAAGGAATATGAGACCTGTTACCCGACGCACGATCAGGAGTCGGCTGTTGTGGTATTTACACTTAAAATTTGGAAGCACTACCTCAATGGTGTCTCGTGCAAGATCTACACCAACCATAAAAGCCTCAATTACATCTTCACATAAGAAGACTTAAATATGAGGCAGAGGAGATGCTAGAGCTTATCAAGGACTACGATTTGGAGATTTTGTATCATGAAGGGAAGTCCAACCTGATTGCTGATGCGTTAAGAAAACAGGAGTCATTCAGTGAACTCGATGTGGGTACTTCCTCAGATGCGCTAGTTCGTGACTTCTAGAAGCTAAACCTGGAGGTGATGGAGTTAGGAGGTGTGGATTGGGAGGTAAAGTTGTTCCATATGAGTAACTCTTCCGACATTGATGGGGAGATTCTTAAGGGACAACCTGGCAATGTGAAGCTGGAGAGGATACGGGAGAAGATGAAGGATGGTAAGGCAGAGGGCTTTGAGATCCACAACAATGGTAGTCTCAGATTCAGAGGTCGGGTGGTGTGTGTCCTTAGGAGTGTGCGGGAGTGAAGGATAATTGATGAGGGAGGCTCATAATACTCCATATTCAGTTCATCCAGGCAGGGACAAGTTGTATAAAGGTCTGAAGAAGCAGTTCTAGTGGCCGAAGATGAAAAGAGAAGTAGCAGAATTTGTGGCAAGATATCTCACTTGCAAGAAAGTAAAATTTTATCATAAGAGG
This sequence comes from Limonium bicolor, assembly GCA_023374045.1. Taxonomy (NCBI): domain Eukaryota; kingdom Viridiplantae; phylum Streptophyta; class Magnoliopsida; order Caryophyllales; family Plumbaginaceae; genus Limonium; species Limonium bicolor. Next base: position 16,231,641 of record CM041779.1, on the reverse strand, counting down.
ATGGGAGGATTGTTACAACCTTTGAAGGTGCCCAAGAGGAAATGGGATTCAATCTCTATGGATTTTGTGGTTGGATTGCCACCAGCGAAGGATGGAGTCAATCAGATTTGGGTGATTGTAGACTGACTCACCAAGTCTGCTAGGTTCATACCTATGAAGAAACACTTGGTCTATGAGTTAGTTGGTGGATGCTTACATTAAGAACGTAGTAAGATATCATGGGGCGCCTGAGACTATCATATCTGACCGTGATTTGAGATTCTTGGCTCATTTCTAGCAGCAGTTCCAAAATGCCATGGGCACTAAGCTGAAATTGAGTACCGTGTTTCACCCAGCTACTGACGGTCAGATAGAGAGGACCATCCAACTTTGAAGGATATGCTTCATGCATGCATTTTGGACTTCCAAGGTACGTGGGCAGACAAGTTGCATCTAGTGGAGTTCTCGTACCATAACAGTTACCACGCCAGCATAAAGATGGCTTCTTATGACGCTTTGTACGGAAGGAAGTGTAGGACCACATTATGTTAGAATGATATCAATGAGACAGTAGTATTTGGACCTCAGTTGATAGAGGAGACTATGGAGCAGGTTTGAGTCATCTAGAGCCGCATGAGAGCAGCCCAGGAAAGGCAGAAGCTCTATGTCGATTTGAAGCGGAGGCCGATTGAGTTCGAGGTGGGGGGTAGAGTCTTCCTGAAGGTGTCTCCTGTGAGAGGGGTAACCAGATTCGGGAAGAAGGGAAAACTCAGTCCTAAGTTCGTGGGACCTTACAAAATTCTAGAAAGGATTGTGAGGATTGCCTACAGATTGGCACTTCCAGGTGAACAGTGCACAATGTCTTCCATGTGTCTCAATTAAAATGATATACCGATCCTTCCCATGTTTTGCAACCAGAAGTATTGGAGTGGAGAAGAATTTGTCTTACGAAGAGTATCCTATCAGAGTTCTGGATACCAAGACCAGGGAGACCCGATCGAAGTCCACTCTTATGGTCAAGGTTCTATGGTCTAATCATGGGACCGAAGAAGTGACGTGGGAGGTTGAAGAGGAAATGAGGAAGAAGTACTGAAATACCCCAAACCTTAGTATGTTGTTTAAACATTTAAATAAGGTATATTAAGACTAAAAAGAGTCTTAGAAAAAATAGTAAACAATTTAAACCATAGAAAACACAAATAAATGCCTTGAAGTCAATTAGGGCTAACATGTGTTCTAAGCTTGGGATAAGCTTGGGTAAGACCTAATGAGCTTACCAAGATCTTATTTATATACTAATGAACATATTAAACCAATTACCAAAGAAAACCAAGCTTGAAAACAAGTTAAAACACAAAATGTGCTTTAAGGAGTCTTAAAGCACATTTTTGAAAAATTGTCTTGTAAATGAGTTTTGAATGGCTAAATGTCCATCATTACTCTATAATTAATATGTTTACTACTTAGCATCACATTTGGAAGTCTATATCAATGGGAAATCAAAAATTTCACATCTATGTGCCTTGTTTTAGTGAATAGTAACTAAAATATGCTAGTCTGTAACATATGTTTGTATAAGTAATTAAATTGGCTAACAAAGACTAAAATACCCTCAGTAACATAAAGGGGGCTGGTTTTTTTAAGGTAATGAGTCACCACTCATGTTAGTTATTTAAGTAACAAATGATGACTAATGGTTACTATTACTTTAATGTATAAATATCTTCTAAAAAGCAAAACCAATCTTCATTCTCTCATTTCCCTCTTCATTTCACACGTCTTCAAGCTCTCTTCTATCTCTTCTTGCTCTCCATTCATGGTTTTCAATAGTACCACACATAATTCCATCTTTGACCACTTGTATCTCCTAGCTCATTTTGCCAAATCAAATTCTAAGACCACCATTCTCTTCCTCTCATCAAGCTCTTCAATTCTATCCTTTCAAAATCTCAACAGCTCCATTTTGGTGCCAAGAAGAATCTCCATGGGAGGATCTTGAGCTCATCTTTTCACATATTATTGTTCTCCTTTGCTTCAAGGTAAGGAAACTCAAAGAAAAAGGATGTTTCCTTCATGTTTTTGTGTTGTCCGAAAATCACTCTTAATGGTGTCCTTATGTTGTTTTGTTCTAGCTTCATTCCAACCTTTCATGGACTAGGTGGAGTCCTCTCTTGATATATATTCAAACTCTCTTCAAGTTCTAAGGTAAAACAACTATCTTAATGTTTTTAAAACAATGTATAATCTAGGGTTTACAATGAGTTGAAGCATAAAGCTTGTATACTCATTTTATCATTTGTATAATGTTTAGAAGTTGACAAACAATCAAAAGCCTTGCCGATTTAGTCAAGGAAACAAGAAAGAAGTTGTGAGGAAAAGAGGTAAATGTGCTAACCTAATGAGGTTTAAAGTCTTAGGAGAAATGAGCTAATATTGCTTGTTAAAATGATCTAAGGAGCCAATGGTGAATGACTTAGTAAAATGTTCTCAAGGGCTTAGTAAAGGCATATGTATTGTTGGGTGTATTTGCAGGTCAAAGGCAAATATAATGTGGGAAATTCAGTGTTTATTTTTATGCATCTTAAGGGCCTAAGAGCCATGTTATTTAAGGGCCTAGTGCCAAGCAATTTAATTATGCACTATATTGTGATGTGGTGCTAAATGAGTGAAGTTTTGTGTATAAGAATGTGTTTGATGGATTTTAGTGTTCTAGATTGTTTAATGGTGAAAACAATGTGTTTTGGTTTAGTAATGTTCTAGGAGAAACCTATGTCGAAACTTAGGTAATAAACAAGAAGTTCTAAGGGTTTAAAATGAGTTTGGTAAGTTAGGAAATGTTTAGAATGGTTAAGTGTTCAACTAGTGGAAGAAACGTGCATTAAGGTGTTTAAAGATGTAAAAAGGGCTTAGGCAATGTTCTAGAGGATTTAGAATGCAAAAGAATGTTTTGGGACATTTCAAGATCATGGTGAGATTGTATTTAGGACTTGTGCATTGTTGGTGAAAAAGGATGAAGTGATTTGTTGCATGGGAAGCTATAAACTTCTAAAGATGTTCAAGTAGTTGTTTAGGAAGAAAAAAAATGTTTAGGAGATGATGTTGTAGTGGTGAGGAAACATTATTGGCATAGTGGTTATCATAGGTATGAAACACCACTTAGAAAACCAAGGAGAAAATATCATAAGTGTTAGGAATTTTGGTATGAGATGAGTAAGTGTTTAAGGAGATAGGAAATGAGTTTCAAGGATGTTGTATGAGGGTGTAAGTGTACCAAATGATGTTAGAACACAATAGGAGGCTTTAGGAGAAGTTTGGTGAAGATTTAACAATTTTTGGACATGTTCTGGTGGCGTCCGACCCAAGTTTGGGTCGGACGGCCTCTGTTAGACGTCAGTAAGTGGTTCTGGAACGGTCCGACCCAGAGGACTTGGGGCGGACATGGGTCGGACGTGTGTGTTTAAAGGACGGTAAATGTTCTGGAATGGTCCGACCCAGTTGGTTGAGTCGGACATGGGTCGGACAAGTAGAGTTTTTCAACCCGAAAATCACTGAAGGGTCCGACCCAGTGGTGGGTCGGACGGTGGGTCGGACAGACCAAAACTTAAAAAAAAACAGTAAGAATGTGGCAAATGTAGTTAACCCAAGGGGGTATAATGTAGGTAATTAAGGATAAGTTTGGGCATTAAAACATGTCATATAATCATGTTAAACAGTTAGTTAATTTGATGTTAAGTAAGTAATTGACCGACATTCTTAAACATGTATAGGAGTGACTTACGGTGGAAATCAATCGAAGCAAGGACCAAGGTATGGTTTTCTTGCAGTCTGTTGCCTACCGTTTACACCAGCTTGTGTGATGTTTGTTTTTCTGTGTGTTTATGACGTTATAAGACTTAATCATGAAATGAGTTTACAGTTGTTCATATTATTGTGATGTTATGATGTGACTCATTTCCTTGTGTGTGTGTCTAACATGACTTACCACTTGTTGTAAATTATTTGTTAAGTTCCACCGTTAAACTTCTAACAAGTGCTAACTGGGAAGTGAGGAATCCGGTGTTCCAGTCATGCATGTAAGTTTAAGAGTAGATATCTGAATCAGATTCAACTCTTATGTTGTTAAGATTGTTCTCCTTCATTGGCGTTCGATCTCCCGCTAGCTTCCTCCAAAGCTTACCTATTCTGACTTATGATCGGTTTAGTGGGAACATGTGTTTGTGTGGTGTGTTCGGGTCACTATAGCCGAACCATGTAATACCCCAACCCGAAATCCAATAAACTGAACGGCGATCACTCCCAAATAAAATACAACTGCGCGGAAATAAATATAAACAACCGGGCGGTATTACAATGCCGTTGGCCACCCTTGTGACCAACAAGGCTAAGTCCAAATACAAACCTCAAATGTCACGGTCTGGAATACAGATACAACCCGAGATACTAGGAATCAAACTCAAAGTAAATACTGAAATAAAATAATTAACTAATAGTAGACTCCCAAAGCTTGGTCTACCCCACCTACACTCAGTGTGGTGATCTTCTTAAACTTCAGGTACCTGAAAAATGGGGGTGCCCCCAAGGGGCTCAGCAAACAATGCTGGTATGGAAAAACGTGCAGCCCATCGTCTACCGGGCCACACCAACTACTTTGTCGAATACATGCAGTTCATTTTATAAAGCTGTAAACAAGCATAGTCTGATAATAACAAGTATCCATACAAGGACAATAATGTCACATAGAACAAGACACAGAAGGTCGAGTTAGCTGAACTGAAATTCTTTACTGATAGTCGGTCCACACAATGGGACTGACAGTTATAACTGAATAGCTGAAATAGTGGAGGTATAGTGACCTCGTTATAAAGAAGGTTGGTATAAAAAACCCCAGGAGATAACGTAGTTAAACCCTGAACTGAATGGCGTGGGAAATAAGAACCCACTAGAGGAATAAAGTCTTCCTCGAACTGAAGGGCATTTGAATCCCGGAAGGAATAAAGTTCCTCCCAACTGAATGTTCCGTCGCGACGTAGTAGGAGACGACCTGAGACAGGTACAACTCCCGTAGCATGCATGGCCAGATCCAACTGGGCTCCTCAATCTCGAAGTATTATAATTTTTAAGTGTCATATAAAGACGTTAATCAAGAACACAATGTGTATTGTCAATTATCACGTTTAGGATAATGACGTTTGTTATAAAACTGAAGTTAGTGAGAGACTTGAGTACAAGTCCTCGGTATACTGAAACGCAGGTATTTAATCCACTGGTATAGTAGTGTTTGTATGCGTGGGACATACACGATGTAGTCAGCAACATTCACGCACATAAAATAATACCACAGTGTGCAAGAGTAAAACAACAGTTTACATTAATTATCTTGGTCGTTATTTCAAACAACAGATAGCACACAAGCCGGTGTAATCCGTTAGAAAACAGGTTGCAAGAATCCCATACCGTCACCGTAGACTGTACTCGTTTAATTCCGGTCAACGTCTGGTCAAACAGAGTCCTAGAATAGGATTGACTGAGAGGGTTAATTTATGTTACCCTTATATAATAATCCTATTGGATCATTAACAAATCTCGTATTTTTATTTCATGTGAGGTTTATTCTTTAATTACCTCATGATTTAATGTATAACTTATTTGTTATTCCTTTTGATTTATTTATAATCCTTTAATGCACATATATGTGTTCATTGCATTTGTTGTTTATTTTATTTGTCTAGGTGACATAACAACTTATAATTCTTAACTATATTTATATGTCATACATAGACATAAAATTCTTATAGTTTTATTATTCTCCTTTTAACCATAAATAATATTTATTGTTTATCTTTTAATTCTTATAACCATGTAAGCCATAGTTTTAAATTCCATAATTCCTTTAATCAAAATTCTTTCTTCTAAATCCTCCAAATATCCATATATAGGACTATATTTATTCAAATCTAAATTCTTAAACTTGTATTCGGTTATTTACAAAACAAAGCACATTAATTCATAAACTTTACACTTAAATTCTAATCTTTTATATAACATAATTTTAATTCCTCATCTAATAAATTACAAAACTACAACTAATCTTTGGACATAACTTATAAATATTATAACTTTCAAGAATTACACTTAGCCCCTCAAAATCTCGGCATATATTTATTATACTTTCATAATTGCAATTTAGCCACAAAATCTTATAATCTTTACATAATGTATTATAAACTATAGTTTTAATTTATTTCTCCATAAATGCCGAATATATATATATAAATTCTTAAATACCAAACAACCCCAAAGTAATTCGGCTATGTCATTTATTTTTCCTTAATTACATTTCATCCAAAACTTTATATTAGTATCTTAATAATTTATAATCTAAAGTCTAAATGTTTATTTCTTCAAAATTCGAAAGTGAACTCAATGATTCTCTTAATTATCAATTCGCCCACTAAAATATTTACAAACTTTCATATCAACTTTTATAAATTACATAATAGCCCAAAACTTTATAAAAAGTTATTTTAAGCTTGTTTAGATTATCTAAAATTCTTAAACTTATTCCAACTTATATATTATTATAATTACACCAAATACCCCTTAGCTCTCGGTTTTCACAATAAGTGCACCAAACTTTGTAAAAATTTACATTTAAGCCACATAACTTATTTAATTAGTCATTTAAGCTTTAATAAAATATTTTTAACTCACCAAACTTTATGATATAAGTTTATATACCTAAGTAGGTCATTAATACCTATTTAACACTTAGGTAATTCGGCCATATTCATTTAGTGACCATATAGTATATAAAAGTGGATTTATATGTCATAATAAATGTACATAAATTCATATGAGTCATATAACTCATGTAAAAATTATTGTAATGTCTTATATTGATTCTTAGCTTAAAATAAAGCATTTTGCCCTAGATTCGGCCTTAATTAATTTGTAACATAAACAAATTTATGACACAAAAATGTGTCTTAAGGTAAATATTTTCTATATATGTTATAGATTATATTTTTGGCATATAAAACCATATAGTTTCGGTATTATTTAGCCTAGGAGATGTACATAATTTTTGTACAATTTTTAGAAGCTTAACAAAGCTTATAACATAAAGATTTACTTAGTAAACTTACTTCTTAACAAAGGTGGTTAAGTGCTTGAACTTCTTCTTGAATCTCCAAGCTTTCTCCTAGGTAAACTTGATGCTCCTCTTCGGTTTTATGCAAGAGGTGAAGGTGTTTAGGAGTTAGATCTTCAATAAAGATCTTAAGTAGATTTGTAAGTAGTTTTTCAAGAATTTACCTTAAGCTTTTTCTCCTTATATTTTCGTCACACCAAAGGTAGATGAAGAACAAACTTTTCATGAAAATGAAGAAGAAAAGAGTCTTAGAAGAAGTAGAACTTGGTTACACATAAAAATGTGCTTTAAGGATTTACAAGCATTAAAACTACCTTAAGATAACCTTGAGATGCTCCTTGGTTTAATGTTGGTTTGGACAACCTCCTTGGAGAACTAATTGATGTCGAACACTTGTTGTTAAGCTAGGAAGAGTTTTGCTTCAAGGCTTGACAAGAATTGCTAAGAAATTACCTTAAAGATGAAGATAGAAGTTACATCTCCATTAATGGACTTAAGAGCTTCAAAGGAAGAAGATGAAGCTTAGAAGAGAGAGGAGAGAGCTTACCAAATTCGTAGGTGTGGAGTGCAAGAGGGGAAATGACACTAAACTTACGTATAAGGTAAGAGAGTGCCTTAGAATTTGATTTTTGTTTTGTTAATTTTTAATGTCAAATGACTATACTTTTTCCTTAGTTTATTACATGGTTTATTGGCTCAATAAATGCCCATGTTCTCTGCATAATTTCGGACATGTGGTGTGTGACAAGGCAAGAGTTGGAAAGAAGATGATTGTGAGCTAGAAGACAAGGTAATTTAGGTAAGTTATTCTTTTGATTTTTCTAAGTTAGGCTTGTCTTCTTCCTCCCTTGTAGAGTCACGAATTCAAGGGTCAAATGGGGTGTCTTAATTGACATTGAAGAGCCAAGGACAAGCATGTTAGGTCACATGGAAAAGAAGGAATCTAGAAAAGTGAATTCTAGATCCACTTTTTACTTTTTTCATTTGTTTTTGTTCTAGCTCACATGGCCTTATTCCATGGCCTAATTTCGACAGCTTGCTGGTCAAATGAGACCTACATACTTAGACATTAAGTAATATAACACATGGGAAGGTGAGTCACCATGTTCTATGCTTTTTATAAACTTTTAATGCAATTTTTATACTAGTTTTTGCTCTCAAAATCGGCCCCTATAGAGAGTCTTGTTGACTAGTCACACCAACTGATTTAGAAGGTCATTTTAACCCTTTTTAATATTACCAATTCGTGGTATGTCAAAAACTACAAGGCAATTGCGTAAAACGCGTTTTCGTGACACCCGAAGGTGTGTTTTTGTGCTCTAAGGAAATTTTGGGAAACAAATTGTTTTATGAGTTCCAAGTGTTTGTAAACACTTATTATAGTAATTAAACATATATTAAGATGTTACATTGGGTTATATGGGTTATATCAACCCATGACATAATTTACGGGCCATCGGGACACACCGGGGCAAAAAGGAGCGTTAAGAAATCCTCCTGTGGTTTTTGTTGAATTTTGATGAACCACTTCGTGGGTTATCTTTAGAATGGTAAATAATGATATTAGGAACTCTAGGAATTAATTTTATAGGAGTTCGTGCCACCTCGGCACTCCTCCGAGCTTTTCTTGCTTTAAGGGGCGCGCGTGAGCACTCCCGAGCGTTTTGCGTATTTGACTGAATATAGCTTAGGGAATATATTTATATATTCATATGATGAGTGTATGACCATTTGGTTTGAGTTTTAGAAGGTCATACAAGGTCATGCTTGATCACATGTTTCTAAGGCGTTTTAGCGTTTATGGTGAAACGACTATTTTTACGTAACGTTTTCATGCATGGGTTTGCATGCGTACGTGAACTGATTTATGTTTGGATTATATTCCAATAAATAATGATTTAATAATATTATTTAGATTTGGGGTATTTCAATCTACCCCCTTAAAAAAGGACTTCGCCCCGAAGTCTCATATTTAAAGTATAAGGTTGTGGGGGAATCAAGTTCCACTAAGTATCCACAACTCAATCTAATTTTTAGGGATCAAGTCCCAAGTCTCTATATCCCTAAGTTCATAGTGTATATCAAGTACAACAGAAATACTTGGAATGTCATAACATATACTTGCAGTGTAAAGCAAGGCAGTGAACACAATCACTTTTCATTTCAAATGGTGCAACGTAGTGCATATAATATTTCCATTGTAGTGTAATGAAGTACACACAATCAAGTAGAAGTACAAGGTACATTCAAACACAGTGTTACACAAGAACACATACAAGACAAGTGTCACTGAATATACTGAACAGTGTACACAAGAACACTTACAAGAAAAATGTCAAGAAATGCACAAAAGTGCAACAACTGAAATGCACAAAAGTGCAACAACTGAAATGCACAAAAGCAACAAATGCAATGCACAAAGGTGCAACAAAATGCACACTAAACTCAAAAATGAAAAAGGCTCTACCCCCCAAAAGAAGGGGTACGCCCCCGTACCCTAGACTAAAGTGCCTAGTCGGTAAATAATGAGGGAAACTTCGCTCGCATATCAGCTTCGAGTTCCCATGTGGCCTCTTCCACATCGTGGTTCGACCAAAGAACCTTCACGAGGCTCACAGACTTGTTTCGAGTCTCTCGTGTCTTTCTATCTAAGATTCTTTGCGGTGTTTCCACATACCGCATTGTTGGTTCTAAAGAGAGTGTCTCTGGTTGTAGAACATGAGAAGGATGAGGCATGTATTTCTTAAGCTGAGACACGTGAAAAACATTGTGTACTTTGCCCAACTCGGCTGGCAAATCAAGTCGATATGCCACTAGGCCCACCCGCTCTATGATAGCGTAGGGTCCTACAAATTTCGGGCTTAGCTTGCCCTTCTGACCAAATCTGAATACACCCTTCATGGGTGAAACTCGTAGAAATACCTGGTCGCCAACTGCGAACTCAAGGTCTCGTCGCCTCTCATCAGCATATGATTTCTGTCTGTCTTGTGCTGCTTTCATGTTCCTTCTGATCTGTTGAACTTCTGCCTGGACTTGCTCTAAGTACTCAGGCCCAATGATGACGGTCTCACTAGACTCGTCCCAGCACAAAGGTGTGCGGCATGGTCTGCCATATAAAGCCTGAAAAGGTGACATCTGTATAGAGGCGTGATAGCTGTTATTGTATGCAAACTCGATGAGATGTATCTATCTATCCAGCTGCCCTGAAAATCCAAGGCACATGCTCGTAGCATGTCCTCTAAGGTCTGAATAGTCCTCTCTGACTGACCATCTGTCTGAGGATGAAATGCTGTGCTAAGCTTCAACTCAGTGCCAAGTGCCTCGCGAGTAGCTCGCCAGTATCGTGAGAGAAATCTAGTATCTCGATCTGAAACAATAGTCTTGGAACTCCATGATGTCTGATAATCTCTTTCTCAAATAGCTCTGCTAACTTTGGCACTTTCCAAGTATCTTCATCGGAATAAACCTAGCAACTTTAGTCAGTCGGTCAACAACAACCCAAATCATGTTTAGGCCTCCTCTCGTAGGTGGTAGTCCCACCACGAAGTCCATGGAGATATCATAAAACTTCCACTCTGGAACTGGCATAGACTGTACCATACCTCCAGGTCGTCTATGTTCGAATTTCACTTTCTGACAAGTGAGACATCGAATCACATACTCTGTCACGTCGCCCTTCATACCACTCCACCAGAAATACCTCTTTAGATCTTTGTACATCTTAGAAGCTCCTGGATGGACAGATGTGGTAGAAGTGTGGGACTCTCGAAGAATATGCTCCTTATATCTGTGCTGTCTCTGGGAATACACAATCTTCCCTTCAATCTGATGAGTCCATCATCATGTAACTGGAACTCATACTTTCCACCCTCAAATGTACCGTCAGTCAACTTCTGACTGATCTCCATCATTCGCTGATCACTCTGCTGTGCTCTGCGTATGTCGTCCATAAGACTCGAGCTAGCCACAATGGCATTTAGAGAATGTGCTCGTCGACTCAGTGCGTCTGCTACAACATTAGCTTTCCCTTCCTTGTACTGCAAATCAATATCATAATCCTAAGAAATTCAACCCATCTTCTTTGTCTCATGTTTAACTCTTTCTGGGTGAATACATATTTCAAACTCAAACTCTTGTGATCCGAATATACGGTCATCTGGACACCATACAGGTAGTGGCGCCAGATCTTCAAGCAAAAACAATAGCTCCAAGCTCCAAGTCATGTGTGGGATAATTTTCCTCATGTTTCTTCAACTGTCGGGAAGCGTAGGCGACTACCTTCCCATTCTGCATGAGTACACACCCTAATCCCTGCCTGATGCATCACAGTAAACTTCATAACCCTCTGTGCCTTCAGGTATAGTCAAAACTGGTGCTGATGTCAAAGCATTCTTCAAAAGCTCGAATGAGGTCTCACATTCAGTAGTCCATGTGAAGGGGCGTCCTTCTTCATTAAGCTGGTCATAGGTTTGGCTATTTTGGAGAAGTCTCTGACAAACCTTCTGTAGTATCCTGCTAAACCAAGGAAACTCCTGATGTCCGTAACGGTCTTTGGCCTAGGCCAAGTGCGAACTGCTTCTATCTTTGCTGGATCCACCGCGATCCCAGCATCTGAGATGACATGTCCTAGAAAGGAAACTCTGTCTAACCAAAACTCACATTTGGAGAACTTAGCATAAAGCTGGTTCTCCCTTAGGATCTCAAGTACATGTCGGAGGTGACTCTCGTGCTCTTCCTTAGACTTTGAATAGATGAGGATGTCATCGATGAATACAACCACGGTCTTATCCAACTGCTCTCTGAATAATCTGTTCATCAAATCCATGAAGACTGCAGGTGCATTTGACAAGCCAAAAGGCATAACCGTAAACTCATAGTGGCCATACCGTGTTCTGAAGGCTGTCTTTTCTATGTCTTGCTCCTGATGGGTATCTGATGGTAGCCTGATCTCAAATCGATCTTCGAAAACACTTTTGCTCCTCTCAACTGATCAAACAAATCATCAATCCGTGGTAGTGGATATTTATTTTTCACTGATACTGCATTAAGCTCTCTGTAATCAATACATAAACGAAGGCTTCCATCCTTTCTTCACAAATAGGACTGGTGCTCCCCAAGGAGATACGCTAGGTCGTATGTATCCCTTGTCCAATAAATCTTTCAACTGCTCCTTCAGCTCAGCCATCTCTGCTGGTGCCATACGGTACGGTGCCTTAGCTATGGGACCGGTACCTGGTAGTAATTCGATGGAGAACTCTACCTCTCTGGATGGCGGTAAGCCTGGAAGTTCCTTTGGAAAAATATCTGGAAAATCCGACACCACTGGCATAGCTGGATCAAAATCAGGGTCATGCTCTACATCCTGAACATAACATAGATATACTCCTTCTGCTTCCTGACGTGCTTGTACATGGACATAGCAGATATAACTTTTATCGATGGTGCCCTAGGGCTCTGACGGTAAGATACTGTCACTCCTGATGGGCTCTTAAGCAACAGTCTGCGCTCTGCACAAAGAATGCGGCCTCTGTGCCGCCCCAGCCAGTCCATCCCGGCTATAACATCGAATCCTAGACCTCTGAACTCAATAAGGTCAATAGGAAATTCCTCCTCCTTAATACTGATAGTGGCTCCTCTATAAAGACGAGTGCAACTGATCTTCTCCTTAGACGGGAGTGCCACCTTAAAATCAGGTAACTCTACAGCGTCTAGCCCCAACTTCCCCGCAAGCGTAGGCGAAACGAAAGTATGTGAGGCTCCGGAGTCGAACAGTACTAATGCATCCACTCCATTAACCGGAAAGGTACCAGTGAGAATCGAGCCGCCCTTGCGGGCCTCCTCCTCAGTAAGTATACTTAAGGCACCTTCCGTCTCCTTAGCACAACCTAATAACAGAATCTGAGTAAGTACTTTGATACATGATGGGGTCTAAAGACATTCACTTTCACAAACAATAATGCTTCATTGATGAGATGATCTCCTTTCTGAAGTCCAAAAACAATTACAACACTAGTACTTTCTAAAGGTTAAACTTAATCTTCCTGGTCTCATGTGAGTGGTGTTTATCACTGTCGAAGGTGCTGTGTTTAGCTTAATCCTTTTAATTCCATGGTATAGCAACCTTGACTTTCCACCCATTATCAAAACATCTCCTGAACTTAATATTATTTTCTTTGCAAGGTCCACACGCTTCTGCTCGCCATAAAGGAACTCTGCGTCATCTCCAATTGACAAAGATAATACTGGTATTCCCTGTTCAAGGGACCCTTTTGTTTCATCATTGTCCTGGTGTAGTCCTAAACGGCCTCCTCTTCATAGAAGTTGATGATACATAGATCAGCCCTTAGATTGGGAACTGGATCTTCTTCTAGCTGTTGAGCTGTATTAACTGCTTGTTCCACAATTGGTAAAAATTCTTCTGGGATTTTTGGTACTTGTGCTCCATCTCCATTTCTTGTATCCTGGTAGTTCTTGTATAAGGATTCCAATCCTTTCCCAAACACATCATTTTCAGCTTCATTTTTGATCCTCCTGGAAATTCTGGAGTGTAGAACCCTCCTGGTCCTGCTCCTAATTCTTGACATTTTTGATGATTGCAATTTGTGTCTCCGGTGTTAGGTATCCTTTGAGTAATATCAAACCTGGTTGGATAACCTTACATTGTTCGTTCCCTGGTTCTTGCACTTTGATAATGGTTCTTCCAGGGAGGGCGGTGAGGGGATAGGAAAGCATATCTTATAGCCTTCCTACGTGTTTAAATTTTTCTAGTGAGTCTTACTAATTCTCTCCTACTCAATTAGGCAATCAAGGCATGCAAGCACTCATTCACATCATCCATTGCTCAATAATAGGTTCACGTGGTTTAGAATTACCTGGGTTAGTAGAAGGACCAGCCTCATCTGAGCGGTCCATGACATGCAGGGCGGGTCCCGATGCTGGGCCCTTGCCCTTATACCCTTGAGCCTGGTTGGTTGGTGGAGGGCGAGTATCGCTAGCTCCATTCTTAGGGCCGGTGTTTGGCTTTGCTCCCGGGCGGTAGTTCCTGCTCTCCGGGTTTCGGATGCACTCGAAGGCACGATGCCCGAGTATCTGACAGTAGCGGCACATGACTTTCTCCCCTGGCAGTCTACACCGGGGTGATCCTTTCCGCACTGTTTACAGTTGAAACGGCGGACATACTTCTGGCCCGTGTTTGAGCCAGATCCAGAACCTAATACAATCAAGGTCAATTATTCATTCTAACGGTGCTGAAGTAATCACAAAAGTCTCAAAATTAACTGTTTGATTAGAGTGCCTACCCTTGTGGGTAGGTTTTCTGTGAAGTTGTCATCCGTAGGTTCCTGACTGGGGGTTCCCAGTAGTTTGGTTCCCTTTCCCTTGATAGGACCCCTGTCCTTTCTGATAGGGTTTGTTTCTTTTGTTGGAGTTCCCCTGCTTGGCATCTTCGCCACCAGGTCCGTCCTTCCTCTTTTGGGAGCTCAAAGCATCCCTTCTCTTACAAGTGATCTCCACTACGGAAGCAGCATGATAGCATTCCTGAAATCTCAAGATATTAATCTCCAAATCTCCCATGATGGGGTATAGTATGTAATAAGATTTTCCAACTGATTTATGTCCTTCCTGTTTACCTGCAAACTGGTGGGGATGATTGGTCCCATCCCAAACTGAAGTCGAGGGCTCAGTCCCCCGTAGAATCGGTCGACCAACACCTGGTCCGAGTATCCTATGCCGGGTATAGTCTGAGTAGCGAAGTGAACTTCGCATAGTACTCATCCACTGACATCTTCCCGTCTGCTCCAAGGCGTCAAACTCCCGAGTCTTCACCATCCTGGTGTGGGCCGGGTAGTATTTGCCCCTAAGTAATGCAGTGTAATGTCCCCAAGTAAAAGCTGGGTCATCCAGGTGGTCGGCTTTCACCATGTTCCACCAATCTCTAGCTGCATCCTTCAGATAAAAGGCAGCAAGTCTTACTTTTTCCCTAGCTGGGACTGCAAGCGTCTCGAACGCTGTCTCCATCTCCATGATGTAGGTCTCCAAGTGAGCAGGGTCAGTCTGCCCCTTGAATGCAGTTGGCCTCAGATCAGCCAAACTCTTCACCCAATCTCTCTCCTGGGTGGTGGTGGTGGAGGTAGCTGCTGCTGCTGTCCAACCCCGCCTGTGCGAATGCCTGAGCGATTAAGGTGGCAATGTCTGCCAGCCTGACGTTTGGCTCCTCATCAGCCTGTCCACGTCGTCCTCCTCTTCCGACATCTGCAGGATGTTGAGGTATATTAGGCACTGTGGTCAAAATCTTGGTCTTGGATAGTAGTCTAAGTAAAACTAACTTAACTCCTTTCAATACTATCTCTCAACCCTTAACCTAAGTCTTAGATATCCTAATCTCGGTGTATCCTTGTATCCAGAGCGTAACTACGCTCTGATACCATTTTTGTAATACCCCAACCCGAAATCCAATAAACTGAACGGCGATCACTCCCAAATAAAATACAACTGCAGCGGAAATAAATACAACAACCGGGCGGTATTACAATGCCGTTGGCCACCCTTGTGACCAACAAGGCTAAGTCCAAATACAATCCTCAAATGTCACGGTCTGGAATACAGATACAACCCGAGATACTAGGAATCAAACTCAAAGTAAATACTGAATAAAATAATTAACTAATAGTAGACTCCCAAAGCTTGGTCTACCCACCTACACTCAGTGTGGTGATCTTCTAAACTTCAGGTACCTGAAAAATGGGGGTGCCCCCAAAGGGGCTCAGCAAACAATGCTGGTATGGAAAACGTGCAGCCCATCGTCTACCGGGCCACACCAACTACTTTGTCGAACACATGCAGTTCATTTTTATAAAGCTGTAAACAAGCATAGTCTGATAATAACAAGTATCCATACAAGGACAATAATGTCACATAGAACAAGACACAGAAGGTCGAGTTAGCTGAACTGAAATTCTTTACTGATAGTCGGTCCACACAATGGGACTGACAGTTATAACTGAATATCTGAAATAGTGGAGGTATAGTGACCTCGTTATAAGAAAGGTTGGGTATAAAAACCCCAGGAGATAACGTAGTTAAACCCTGAACTGAATGGCGTGGGAAATAAGAACCCACTAGAGGAATAAAGTCTTCCTCGAACTGAAGGGCATTTGAATCCCGGAAGGAATAAGTCTTCCTCCCAACTGAATGTTCCGTCGCGACGTAGTAGGAGACGACCTGAGACAGGTACAACTCCGTAGCATGCATGGCCAGATCCAACTGGGCTCCTCAATCTCGAAGTATATATTGTTAAGTGTCATATAAAGACGTTAAACAAGAACACAATGTGTATTGTCAATTATCACGTTTAGGATAATGACGTTTGTTATAAACTGAAGTTAGTGAGAGACTTGAGTACAAGTCCTCGGTATACTGAAACGCAGGTATTTAATCCACTGGTATAGTAGTGTTTGTATGCGTGGGACATACACGATGTAGTCAGCAACATTCACGCACATAAAATAATACACAGTGTGCAAGAGTAAAACAACAGTTTACATTAATTATCTTGGTCGTTATTTCAAACAACAGATAGCACACAAGCCGGTGTAATCCGTTAGAAAACAGGTTGCAAGAATCCCATACCGTTCACCGTAGACTGTACTCGTTTAATTCCCGGTCAACGTCTGGTCAAACAGAGTCCTAGAATAGGATTGACTGAGAGGGTTAATTTATGTTACCCTTATATATAATAATCTATTGGATCATTTAACAAATCTCGTATTTGTTATTTCATGTGAGGTTTATTTCTTTTAATTACCTCATGATTTAATGTATAACTTATTTGTTATTCCTTTTGATTTATTTATACATCCTTTAATGCACATATATGTGTTCATTGCATTTGTTGTTTATTTTATTTGTCTAGGTGACATAACAACTTATAATTTCTTAACTATATTTATATGTCATACATAGACATAAAATTCTTATAGTTTTATTATTCTCCTTTTAACCAAATAATATTTATTGTTTATCTTTTAATTCCTTATAACCATGTAAGCCATAGTTTAAATTCCATAATTCCTTTAATCAAAATTCTTTCTTCTAAATCCTCCAAATATCCATATAGGACCTATATTTATTTAAATCTAAATTCTTAAACTTGTATTTCGGTTATTTACAAAACAACCACATTAATTCATAAACTTTACACTTAAATTCTAATCTCTTTATATAACATAATTTAATTCCTCATCTAATTAAATTACAAAACTACCACTAATCTTTTGGACATAACTTATAAATATTATAACTTTCAAGAATTACATCTTAGCCCCTCAAAATCTCGGCATATATTATATACTTTCTATAATTGCAATTTAGCCACAAAATCTTATAATCTTTACATAATGTCTTATAAACTATAGTTTTAATTTTATTTCTCCATAAATGCCGAATATATATATATAAATTCTTAAATTACCAAACTAACCCCAAAGTAATTCGGCTATGTCATTTATTTTTCCTTAATTACAATTTCATCCCAAAACTTTTATTAGTATCTTAATAATTATAATCTAAAGTCTAAATGTTTTATTCTTCAAAATTTCGAAAGTGAACTCAATGATTCTCTTAATTATCAATTCGCCCACTAAATATTTACAAACTTTCATATCAACTTTTATAAATTACATAATAGCCCAAAACTTTAAAAAGTTATTTTAAGCTTGTTTAGATTATCTAAAATTCTTAAACTTAATTCCTAACCTTATATTATATTATAATTACACCAATACCCCTTTAGCTCTCGGTTTTCACAATAAGTGCACCAAACTTTGTAAAAATTACATTTAAGCCACATAACTTATTTAATTAGTCATTTAAGCTTTAATAAAATATTTTTAACTCACCAAACTTTATGATATAAGTTTATATACCTAAGTAGGTCATTAATACCTATTTAACACTTAGGTAATTCGGCCATATTCATTTAGTGACCATATAGTATATAAAAGTGGATTTATATGTCATAATAAATGTACATAAATTCATATGAGTCATATAACTCATGTAAAAATTATTGTAATGTCTTATATTGATTCTTAGCTTAAAATAAAGCATTTTGCCCTAGACTTTTCGGCCTTAATTAATTTGTAACATAAACAAATTCTATGACACAAAAATGTGTCTTAAGGTAAATATTTTCTATATATGTTATAGATTATATTTTTGGCATATAAAACCATATAGTTTCGGTATTATTTAGCCTAGGAGATGTACATAATTTTTGTACAATTTTTAGAAGCTTAACAAAGCTTATAACATAAAGATTTACTTAGTAAACTTACTTCTTAACAAAGGTGGTTAAGTGCTTGAACTTCTTCTTGAATCTCCAAGCTTTCTCCTAGGTAAACTTGATGCTCCTCTTCGGTTTTATGCAAGAGGTGAAGGTGTTTAGGAGTTAGATCTTCAATAAAGATCTTAAGTAGATTTGTAAGTAGTTTTTCAAGAATTTACCTTAAGCTTTTTCTCCTTATATTTTCGTCACACCAAAGGTAGATGAAGAACAAACTTTCCATGAAAATGAAGAAGAAAAGAGTCTTAGAAGAAGTAGAACTTGGTTACACATAAAAATGTGCTTTAAGGATTTACAAGCATTAAAACTACCTTAAGATAACCTTGAGATGCTCCTTGGTTTAATGTTGGTTTGGACAACCTCCTTGGAGAACTAATTGATGTCGAACACTTGTTGTTAAGCTAGGAAGAGTTTTGCTTCAAGGCTTGACAAGAATGCTAAGAAATTACCTTAAAGATGAAGATAGAAGTTACATCTCCATTAATGGACTTAAGAGCTTCAAAGGAAGAAGATGAAGCTTAGAAGAGAGAGGAGAGAGCTTACCAAATTCGTAGGTGTGGAGTGCAAGAGGGGAAATGACACTAAACTTACGTATAAGGTAAGAGAGTGCCTTAGAATTTGATTTTTGTTTTGTTAATTTTTAATGTCAAATGACTATACTTTTTCCTTAGTTTATTACATGGTTTATTGGCTCAATAAATGCCCATGTTCTCTGCATAATTTCGGACATGTGGTGTGTGACAAGGCAAGAGTTGGAAAGAAGATGATTGTGAGCTAGAAGACAAGGTAATTTAGGTAAGTTATTCTTTTGATTTTTCTAAGTTAGGCTTGTCTTCTTCCTCCTTGTAGAGTCACGAATTCAAGGGTCAAATGGGGTGTCTTAATTGACATTGAAGAGCCAAGGACAAGCATGTTAGGTCACATGGAAAAGAAGGAATCTAGAAAAGTGAATTCTAGATCCACTTTTTACTTTTTCTCATTTGTTTTTGTTCTAGCTCACATGGCCTTATTCCATGGCCTAATTTCGACAGCTTGCTGGTCAAATGAGACCTACATACTTAGACATTAAGTAATAACACATGGGAAGGTGAGTCACCATGTTCTATGCTTTATAAACTTTTAATGCAATTTATACTAGTTTTTGCTCTCAAAATCGGCCCCTATAGAGAGTCTTGTTGACTAGTCACACCAACTGATTTAGAAGGTCATTTTAACCCTTTTAATATTACCAATTCGTGGTATGTCAAAAACTACAAGGCAATTGCGTAAAACGCGTTTTCGTGACACCCGAAGGTGTGTTTTTGTGCTCTAAGGAAATTTTGGGAAACAAATTGTTTTTATGAGTTCCAAGTGTTTGTAAACACTTATTATAGTAATTAAACATATATTAAGATGTTACATTGGGTTATATGAGGTTATATCAACCCATGACATAATTTACGGGCCATCGGGACACACCGGGCAAAAAGGAGCGTTAAGAAATCCTCCTGTGGTTTTGTTGAATTTTGATGAACCACTTCGTGGGTTATCTTTAGAATGGTAAATAATGATATTAGGAACTCTAGGAATATTTTATAGGAGTTCGTGCCACCTCGGCACTCCTCCGAGCTTTTCTTGCTTTAAGGGCGCGCGTGAGCACTCCCGAGCGTTTTGCGTATTTGACTGAATATAGCTTAGGGAATATATTTATATATTCATATTATGAGTGTATGACCATTTGGTTTGAGTTTTAGAAGGTCATACAAGGTCATGCTTGATCACATGTTTCTAAGGCGTTTTAGCGTTTATGGTGAAACGACTATTTTTACGTAACGTTTTCATGCATGGGTTTGCATGCGTACGTGAACTGATTTAGTTTGGATTATATTCCAATAAATAATGATTTTAATATTATTTAGATTTGGGGTATTTTCACTTCTGCACTCTGTAGGACTGAGTGTTTTGGTATTGCTCTGGGTAGTTGGTGGTCTAGTGGGAATTTGGAAAAGGTCAATCTTGGAAATCTTTCTTTCGACGTGCGCGCGTCTTCAATGGTAACAGCAGGGGGCTGTATATCCCTCGCCCATAGGGGCATTGATATTTAACAGCAGGGGGCTGTATATCCCTCGTCCATCAGGACATTTTTAATTTAACAGCAGGGGCTGTATATCCCTCGCCCATAGGGGCATTGATATTTAACAGCAGGGGGCTGTATATCCCTCGTCCACCAGGACATTTAAATCTGACAGCAGGGGGCTGTATATCCCTCGTCCACATGGACATTGATATCTGGCGGTGGGAGCCATCTCTCCCAATTGAATTATTCCACTCTTGAGTTATTGGTTCTTGGATCTATCTTATTATTCCTAGTCCTTTGTGACTATCTGAGTCTTTATACTCCAAACGGGAATTGGTTCTAACATCAACAATGGATGCTTACTAACTATGTGCTGTGACTACTTAAGTGGATGACTTGTTTTGGAAGTTCTTTATCTTGTCTTGTTTTCCTTTCTCTTTAAACTTGATTGTTTTGAAGTGCTTTATCTCTGTTTTACTTTAAGAGTTTGTTTTCATGTTACTATTTATTTTGAAGAGTTATGTTTTATAAGTTTGTTTTTGGAGAATTGTACCAGTTCCATTCCAGGGAACTGACCCGCCCCTTTTGGGGTGGGCTGCTTGGTTTCATCTTGCAGGTACGAATTGATTTACAGGTGGCCACGAAGAGAATGAGCGTTTGGGATGGGACTAGGTTTTGTGGAGAGTTAATGTGTTTAATTTCTATTATGTTTGTGTTAAGTTTTTCTCGAGTTCAGACCGTAGCTTTTGTAGGTTGTAAGTTGTAATTGGCGAGGTTTGGTGCCGGGTGTTTGGAACCCGATGGTATGTAATCGCCTTAGAGTTTTATTTCCGCTGTATTTATGGTTAATAGGGGCGTTACACCTAATGTTGTTTTAATGCCTTAGGAGGAAATGAGCTTATAATGCTTGTTAAAACTACCTAAAGAGCAAAAGGTGAATGACCTAGTAAATGTTCTCAAGGAGATTAGTAAAAGAACATATGTCTTGTTGTATGTATTTGCAGGTCAAAGGCATATATATTGTGGAAATTCAGTGTTTATGATTTAAGCATTTTAAGGGCCTAAGAGCCATGCATTTTAAGGGCCTAAGTGCCATGCAATTTAAGTTATGCATTATATTTTAATGTAGTGAGATTTGAGTGAAGTTTTGTGTGTGAGAGTGTTCTTGGTGATTCTTAGTGTTCTTGGGTGTTTAATGGTGAAAACAATGTGCTTTGGTGTAACAAAATGCTAGGAGAACCTATGTCGAAATTTAGGAAATGCATAAGGAGTTCAAGATGTTTTAAAGGAATTTTGATGAACTAGGAAGTGTTATAGAGTGTAATAAGACTTAGGCATTATCTTGAGGTTTTAGTATGTACCAAAGTCATTTTGTACTTAGGTAAAGACTTAGGCAAACTTTGGTAAAATAAGGAGAAAGTGTAAGCTTAGGAAAAGGGATTTCAAGGATGACATAAGGAGTTTTAGTTTGTAAGAAATGATGTTTAAGTAATGATGTTGTGTGGAAGAAATATCTTGGTATAATGATTAGGATAGGCAAGGAATACCACTTAGAAACCTAAGGAGAAGATACTATAAGTGTTGGAGGCTTTGGAGAAATTTGGATAAGTGTTTAAAGGCTTAGAAATTGAGTATTATGCCTTGTCCGAACTTCCGTCCGGATATGGAAGTTCGGACAGGCTCTGTTTGGGTAAAAAGGATTCTCACTCGCGAACAGTGTCCGAACTTGGGAAGTCCGACACTAGTTCGGACGTACCCATTCTTCCTTAGGATTATCCTCAAACTGTGTCCGAACTTGGGAAGTCCGGACACATGTTCGGACGCATGGTTTTCTGTCTAGAGTTGTCCTCGACTCACGTCCGAACTTCCGAAGTACGGACATAAGTTCGGACGTGTGTCTGTTTTCTGTCTAAAGTCACGGCTTGCGTCCGAACTTGGAGGTTCGGACACAAGTTCGGACGGGCCACTGTATGGACCAAAAATTGTTGTTTTAAGTTGGGAAATGCTGTCTGAAAATGGTGGTTAGTTAGTGATGATGATATGGGGTTAATTAAGACATGTTTGGAGTGTTATAATGGTAATTAAAATGGTGAAGAGTTATAACAAGTATGAAAATAAAATAAAAGAGATATGTGAAGTAACAAGTTAACAATGGATTAGTGCGTTAATTAACCGACGTTACTAATGTGTTTAGGATTCTCTCAAGGTGGAAACGAATCGAGGCAAGGACCAAGGTATGGTTTTCTTGCAGTCTGTTGCCTACCGGTTTACACCGGCTTGTGTGTAGTTTGTTTTTCTGTATGTTTATGACTTTGTAAGATTAAAGCATGTAAAGAGTTTACAGTTGTTAAATATTATTATGTTGATAAGTATGACTCTCTCTTCCCTTGTGTGTGTCTAACAAGACTTGACCTATTGTTGTGAATTGTGTATTGAGTTCAATGATGAACTGCTAACAAGTGCTAACGGGGGAAGTGAGGAGTCCGGTCTGTTCCGGCCACGCGTGTGAGTATGGGAGTCGATGTCATAACCGGTTCGATTCTCTTTGTATGTTATGGTTGTTTTCCAATTTGGTTTCCAACCTTCCCTTTAGCTTAACCAAGGCTATTTTACTGACTCACGTCGGGCCACAGGGGCATACTATGTGTTATTTCGGTGGGCTTGGATCACTATATCCAAGGCACCTTGTGTTAAGTTATCCGTTCAATCTAACAGGACGGTAACGAGTTATGTAACGAGCTTAGCATGAGCATGGCAACATTCTCTAGGCTTTCAATGGGGACTAACTGTGTTGGTTCTCTTCCTAAAAGGAATTGTTCTTGTGTGATGTGTGTGATGTTGTGTACAATACCCATGTTATGATATATATGTATAAGTTGTGTGTTTTAAAATGAATGCCATGTCATCATGACAAATAGTTTGCGCGCATCCCGGTAGCCGATGGGCTGCACGTTAACCATACCAGCCAAGGGTTGCTGACCCCCTCAGGGGATCCATATTTCTTTTACTGCAGGATGAGGATCGAATAAGCGGAGTGGCTTTAGGTCCTAGGATGCGGGTTTACTTTTGAATACTTTTGGATGTTGGCCCGGGATGCGCCTGTGCTCCCGTGGCGTGATATATATTTGGTTATGACGGTTTACAGTGATGGTTAACAGTGATGTTTTACTATGAAGGATGTATGTACATACTCGGTATTTTGTCTAATGTATATATATGGTTATTAGTTCTATGCTCGGGAGTCTGATCATCAGACCGGTACAATTGTATTTATTCAGCCTTGTTAACCACGTGGGTGGTTGACGGCATGTGTAGCACCATTCGTTTAGTTACTGTTTAGTTGTTTAAATTCCGCTGTGATTTCAAGTAGTGTTATGTGCGTAGTAGGGGTGTTACAAAAGTGGTATCAGAGCGAAGTATCGCTCTGATGACTAGAATACCGAGCTTAGGGATATACCGAGTTAGGAAACCTAACTACAGTTACTTCAGTGAACATTATGGAAAGGTTAACCACTAACTAACTGTGGAGATACCTTATTATCGGGAAGCGTTACAACCGTTGGACCGATAAGTGTGCAAGCATATTGCTAATGAATATTCATGTGAATTCAGATGGCAGGTAGACCGCGAGGTAAAGGCCGCGAAGCGGTACTGGTGATATGGGTGACCAGGGCGAGAACACTACGACTCAGGTTATGGCTGAGGCAGTAGCAGCCGCCGTAGCCCAAATGGTACCCCAACTTGTTATAACCCAAGATTTGGTTATAATTTTATTTCGTTACTATGGTTCATTAAGATGGTCTATTCTGAATTTAGGACACAAGAAGTCTTTATTAGAGAAGCCGGGGACGAGGAGGTCTTTTCCCATCCGTTCTATTTTATGGTGAGTTAACCTCATATTAAATTCCTTAACCTATTTTATTCCATATTCTTAATTCACCTATTTTCTAAACACGTTCTCACGATCGTTTACGCTCCTCTTCTCTCAGTTGGAAACCCTCAACCCTTCTCTTTTCTCTCTCTCAAACCTCGTTCTGTTCAATCCCTTCTAGTTTGGCTGTTTGTGGTTCTTCATCGATTCTCGCTGAAGATTGTGTGCTGTGGCGGAATCAGGTTCTGAGTAAGGTAATCCCCGTTGTTCAATCTTCGATTCTGAATTTGGGAAGTTCTTCTTGTCTGAATCCTTCTCTACAATCTGATTAGGAATCCGATTGTGTTCCGTTGCCCCGTCAATTTCTTCTGCTGTTGACGTGCTCTGCAATCTGTAGACCGATTCAGGTGAGGGGTTCAATCCTGTTCTTCGTTTCAGTTTCAGCATTGGTGTTGTTATCAGTTTCTGATTGAGGGTTGTTCTTCTGCGTTGTTATGAGAATTCAGTGGCTGTTGGGTTTGCATTTCGGGTCTGCGTTACTGCTGTGTCGGGGTTGGATCGTCTGCTATTCGGATTCAGAAACTTCTCTGCTGTAATTGAGGTAGGTGGCTTATGGATTCGACTTGTGTGTTCGACCTTGGGGAGTTTCATTCCGGTTCTGAGTTTAAATGTGTTTTGTCTTGCAATTGTGGTTGCGATTTGTCTGTTTGATGGTGTTTTAATGCTTACAAACCCCCAAGGTTGTTTTCTGAAAACCTATATTGTTTTGACAGTGTTTTGATGCTTCTGTTCTGTGTGAAAATCGCCTCTGTTCTCTGTATTTTTCGGCATGTCCGAACTTCTGTCCGACCGTTGAAGTTCGGACATGCCCTTCTGCGCTTAAACTTTCTGAAGTTTTCGCTGTGTCCGAACTTCTGTCCGAGCTTTGAAGTTCGGACACAGCCTTCTGCATTCTCTGATTTTGGCTTCGACTTGTGTCCGAACATTGATGTCCGGACACAAGTTCGGACTCTCCACGTTCTGTTTTCCGAAGAATGTCCGAACATCCGTCCGAACTTGGATGTTCGGACACCTCTGACTCTCCATCTGTTTTAAGGTTCGACTTGTGTCCGAACTTTGAAGTCCGGACACAAGTTCGGACATCTGTCTGGTTTTGCCTTCTGAGTCTCGACTTGTGTCCGAACATTGATGTCCGGACACAAGTTCGGACAGGCTACTGTTTTGACCATAACTTGCTCGTTTGAGCTCCGTTTTGACTTCTGTTTGCGGGGTTGGATTCCCCTTCTGATTTCCAAGCTATCTATGGGCTTTCTGGTGCCTTTGGTGCACATACGCTTATCTGTATTTAAGCTTCTGTTTTGGGACCTAGTTATCTCTGTGTCTGAGCCTTTGGATGGCTGGTTACGCTGTCTCGTAGCGCGCTATGTAGGATCCTTCTGTTCACGGGTGATGTTCCCCGTTCTGTTCACGGGTGTTTACGCCTGTTCTGTTTACGAGTGAGGTTTCCTCGTTCTGTTCACGAGCTGGTTGCTCGTTCTGTCTGTATGCTGTGATCGCTAGTGTCCCACTCTGTTTTCTGCTTCTGTCATTACTGCTCTGTTTAGTCCTTTAATGATTGGACTTCTGTTTCTGATTTCTGATATATTTGTGGGCTCTTGACTCCTTCTGATTTGATAACATTCTGTAAATGTTTTGAGCATGCTGGTTGATGAAGTTGGTCATCTACTGGGCATAGTTGTGTGCTCATTCCCCTACTTCTAACGCTTTTGCAGATTGATTAGCGAGGATCGTCTCCCCTCAGCTTCTGGAGTTTTGTTGCTTTGTTTTAGTTTCTCTTGAGACTTTGTATTTAGATTTGAGCCTTTGGGCCTCTTTGTTAGTTTCCGCTTCTGATATTAGTTTGGTGGGTTCTGTAATGACTTTTGGGGATGTTTTAACATCTCTTGTTTTATACTTTATTTAAGTATTCCGTTTGGGCCTATTTGACTATCTGTTTAAGTTCGTTTATTAGAGCCTTGCGTTATTATGTAATAATACGCGGCGTGTAATACCCCTAACTCCTAGGCCAGTGTTTGGGGTGTTACATTTAGTGGTATCAGAGCTCTGGGTTCTAATCTGCTGGGATTTTAAGTTAGCCAGTCAGTCAGAAATGTCAGTGTTAGTGTCGGAGTCTAACTGTCTGCTGTTGGACTTTCAGAATGCCGCCAAGGAGAGCGAATAACCCTCCAGGGAATGTTGCTGATGCTGTTCAGCAATTCATGACGCAGCTCATGCAGACCATGGCTGCAGGGGGCGGTCCAGCTGGAGGAGGACCAGCTGGCGGAGCAGGCCCGGCTGGGGCAGATGCTGGAGGGAGGAATGTGAAGGCGCTTCAGGAGTTCATGAAGCTGAAGCCGCCATCGTTCGATGGGGCAGGAGATCCCCAGGAGGCCAGCCACTGGTTGTCAGAGGTGGAGGATTTACTTCGGGTGATGGGCTCTGAGGAGGAGCAGAAGGTCGACTTCGCCACCTTTCTGTTCAAGGCCGAAGCCAAGGAGTGGTGGAGGTCAGTGGGGGAAGTTCCCACAGCCTTGGACGTGGGAGCAGTTCACTGGGGAGTTCAACAAACAGTTCTACCCCGACGTCTACAAGGATCAGCGCATCCTGGAGTATAACCGGCTACGCCAGGGCCGGGACATGAGCGTTGAGGAGTACGTCCGCAAGTTTATCAGCCTGTCTAAGTTCGCACCTGAGCCTGACGAGCATAGGAAGGCCAGGAAGTTTGAGAGTGGCCTGAGGCCGGACATCCGATCTGCTGTGACGCCGCTGCGTCACAAGACCTTCAGGGACGTTGCTGATGTCGCCCTGCTGGTAGAGGCCGACTTGAGAGGTCGCCAGTCTGGAGGGAAGGACCAGAAGAGGAAGCAGAGGTCCGATGACAGTGATAGGAGGGATCAGTCTGCTTCTCAGAAGAAGCAGTCTACTGGAGACCGCTCTGGGGACCGTTCGCGAGACAGAGGTGGTTCGTCTTCGTCAGCTCCGCTCCGAAGTGCCAGGTCTGTGGCAAGTTTCACAGAGGTCAGGACTGCTACAGGAAGTCCGGGCCTGCTTCAAGTGTGGGTCCATGGGACATAGGATTGCTGATTGCCCTCAGGCTGAGAGGAGCAGAGGTAGCTCTGGAGGTGGAGCTGGAGGATCTACATCTGGGTCTAGAGATCGAGACCGGGCTGAGCCGAAGAAGCCCCAGGGCCAGGCCAGAGTGTACGCGATGGCTGGAGAGAGAGACCGATCGACTGACAGAGTTGTCACAGGTATTCTCCAGCTGTCATCTCGTTCTGTTTTCTGTTTGTTTGACTCTGGAGCCACCCACTCTTTTATTTCTGCTGAGTTAGTGGGTGAGCTCGGTTTGCCTGTTATGCCTCTGGGTGTTGAGTTATGTGTGCATAGTCCATTAGTTAGGGACTCTTCTATGCTGTTGAATTCTGTTTGCAAAGATAGTCCTGTGTTAGTCAGAGATAGGACTCTGTGTGCTAACCTCATCCCGATGGAGATGACTTCTTTTGATGTGATTCTGGGCATGGATTGGCTTGCTGCGCACCATGCCCATATTGATTGTGCTGCTTCGAGAGTCACTTTTGAGGAGCCGGGTCAGCCCCGTCTAGTTGTAGCAGGGAATGGACTCCCGTGCTCGCCGCCAGTCATATCTGCGATGCAGGCGTTCCGTTTTCTGAGGAAGGGATGCCAGGGATATCTGTGCTACATCCCTGAGGTTCGCAAGGATGCGAAGTTGGAGGAGATTCCAGTGGTCAGAGACTTCCCCGATGTGTTCCAGGATGATGTACCTGGGCTTCCCCCTGTCAGAGAGGTGGAGTTCTCGATCGAGCTCGCACCTGAGACTCAGCCGATTTCGAAGGCCCCATACCGGATGGCCCTGCTGAGCTCAAGGAGTTGAAGGTCCAGTTGCAGGAGCTGCTGGATAAGGGCTTCATTCGCCCGAGTGTGTCGCCTTGGGGAGCGCCAGTGCTATTTGTAAAGAAGAAGGACGGTAGTATGCGGTTGTGCATTGACTACAGGGAGCTCAACAAGGTTACCATTAAGAATAGGTATCCTCTCCCGCGCATAGACGACTTGTTCGACCAGTTAGCAGGAGCTAAGGTGTTTTCGAAGATCGATCTGAGGTCGGGATATCATCAGCTGAGGATTAAGGCAGATGACGTGCCTAAGTCCGCTTTCAGGACTCGTTATGGACACTACGAGTTCCTAGTGATGCCATTCGGGTTGACGAATGCGCCGTCAGTATTTATGGATATGATGAACAGAGTCTTCAAGCCGTTTTTGGACCAGTTCGTTGTAGTTTTCATCGATGACATCTTGGTGTATTCCAAGAGTGCTGAGGAGCACGAGGAGCATTTGAGGACCGTTCTCCAGACTCTGAGGGAGAACGAGTTGTATGCGAAGCTGAAGAAGTGCGAGTTCTGGCTAGATCAGGTGGTATTCTTGGGACATGTGGTCTCCAAGGATGGTATCTCCGTGGACCCGGAGAAGATTCGAGCTATTACTGAGTGGGCCAGGCCTACTAATGTCGGAGATATTCGTAGCTTCCTTGGACTAGCGGGCTACTATCGTAAGTTTGTGGAGGGCTTCTCCAAGTTGGTGATTCCGTTGACTCGTCTGCTGCAGAAGGATGTGAAGTTCGAGTGGAGCGATGCCTGTGAGCAGTGTTTTCTGGAGCTGAAGAAGAGGTTGACTACTGCGCCGATCTTGACTCTTCCGGAGGGGACCGAGGGTCTTGAGGTTTTCTGTGATGCGTCCCATAGGGGACTTGGATGTTCTGATGCAGCAGGGGAAGGTAGTTGCATATGGCTCTCGTCAGCTTAAGCCATATGAGAAGAACTATCCGACCCACGATCTGGAGCTGGCTGCGGTGGTCTTTGCGTTGAAGATTTGGAGGCACTACTTGTATGGGGCAGCGTGCAAGGTGTATACGGACCATAAGAGCCTCAAGTATCTGTTCACTCAGAAGGAGTTGAACTTGAGGCAGAGGAGATGGCTGGAGTTGTTGCACGATTATGATTAGAGATCCTCTACCATCCGGGTAGGGCGAATGTGGTTGCTGATGCGCTCAGTAGGAGGGGTCCGTCTGGGACTGTTTGTGCCTTGTCCGTGTGTGGAGAGGTCTGCTCAGGAGTTGCAGCGCATGGGTATCTGGGTTGTCCGTCCAGAGAGGTCTGGGATGTTAGCAGCACTGCAGGTTCAGCCTACCTTGATCGACCGGATCAAGGCCAGTCAGGAGCTTGATGTCAGTCTGTGTAAGATCAGAGAGAGTTGGTCTGCTGGTCAGGAGTCCGAGTTCCGGGTTGCAGAGGATGGCTGCCTGAGGTTCAGAGGCCGTGTTTGTGTGCCGGCAGACGATGCGTTGAGGCGTGAGATCATGCAGGAGGCCCATGGAGCTCCTTACTCGGTACACCCAGGAGGGGTGAAGATGTACCGGGATCTGCGGAGACTTTCTGGTGGAGCAATATGAAGAGGGACATCTCCGACTTTGTATCCAGATGTAGGACCTGTCAGCAGGTCAAGGCCGAGCATCAGAGACCAGCTGGTTTGCTTCAGCCTCTTCCCGTTCCGGAGTGGAAGTGGGAGAGCGTCGGTATGGACTTTGTTATGGGACTGCCTAAGACTCCGAGGGGTTTCGATGCAGTTTGGGTCATTGTGGACCGGCTCACGAAGAGCGCTCACTTCTTGCCTGTCAGGAAGACTTTCAGTTTGCACCGTTTAGCCCAGTTGTACATTGATGAGATAGTACGTCTGCATGGGGTTCCGGCTTCGATTGTGTCTGACAGAGATCCGAGGTTTGTGTCCAGGTTCTGGCAGAGTTTGCATCAGGCTTTGGGGACGAAGTTGTCTTTCAGTTCAGCTTACCATCCTCAGTCAGACGGGCAGACAGAGAGGACGAATCAGGTCCTAGAGGACATGCTCAGGGCATGTGTGCTCGACTTTGGGGGCAGCTGGGATCAGCACGTGGCACTGATAGAGTTCGCGTACAATAACAGCTTTCAGACCAGTATCGGGATGGCTCCCTTTGAGGCCTTGTATGGCAGGAGGTGCAGATCACCCATCTGTTGGGATGATCTGAAGGAGAGAGCTGTGATTGGTCCAGACTTGGTTCAGGATGCTGTGGGCAAGATTCAGTCTATCAGAGAGCGTCTGCTTGTGGCTCAGAGTCGTCAGAAGAGTTACGCCGATCAGAGGAGACGACCTCTAGAGTTTGGTGGGCGACCATGTGTATCTGAAGGTTTCTCCTGTGCGAGGAGTCGTTCGTTTTGGAAGAGAGGCAAGCTTAGCCCTCGTTTTGTGGGTCCTTTTGAGATCCTAGAGAGGATCGGACCGGTTGCCTATCGCTTGGCTCTGCCTCCGTCTTTAGCAGCAGTGCACAGTGTTTTCCATGTTTCGATGCTGAGGAAGTACATTCCGGACCCATCTCATGTGATCGACTTCAGTCCGCTTCAGTTGAGGGAGGACTTCACGTTTGAGGCAGTTCCTTCGAGGATTCTAGCCCGAGATGTTCGTAAGCTCAGGAGTAAGACCATGCCCTTGGTGAAGGTGCAGTGGTCGGGTCAGTCAGAGGAAGAGGCGACCTGGGAGGTCGAAAGTGATGTGCGTTCTAAGTTTCCCGCCCTTTTCGAGCAGTAGGTATGTTTTAATTTCGAGGACGAAATTCTTTTAAGGGGGAGGTGATGTTATAACCCAAGATTTGGTTATAATTTTATTTCGTTACTATGGTTCATTAAGATGGTCTATTCTGAATTTAGGACACAGAAGTCTTTATTAGAGAAGCCGGGGACGAGGAGGTCTTTTCCCATCCGTTCTATTTTATGGTGAGTTAACCTCATATTAATTCCTTAACCTATTTTATTCCATATTCTTAATTCACCTATTTTCTAAACACGTTCTCACGATCGTTTACGCTCCTCTTCTCTCAGTTGGAAACCCTCAACCCTTCTCTTTTCTTCTCTCAAAACCTCGTTCTGTTCAATCCCTTAGTTTGGCTGTTTGTGGTTCTTCATCGATTCTCGCTGAAGATTGTGTGCTTGGCGGAATCAGGTTCTGAGTAAGGTAATCCCCGTTGTTCAATCTTCGATTCTGAATTTGGGAAGTTCTTCTTGTCTGAATCCTTCTCTACAATCTGATTAGGAATCCGATTGTGTTCCGTTGCCCCGTCAATTTCTTCTGCTGTTGACGTGCTCTGCAATCTGTAGACCGATTCAGGTGAGGGTTTCAATCCTGTTCTTCGTTTCAGTTTCAGCATTGGTGTTGTATCAGTTTCTGATTGAGGGTTGTTCTTCTGCGTTGTTATGAGAATTCAGTGGCTGTTGGTTTGCATTTCGGGTCTGCGTTACTGCTGTGTCGGGGTTGGATCGTCTGCTATTCGGATTCAGAAACTTCTCTGCTGTAATTGAGGTAGGTGGCTTATGGATTCGACTTGTGTGTTCGACCTTGGGGAGTTTCATTCCGGTTCTGAGTTTAAATGTGTTTTGTCTTGCAATTGTGGTTGCGATTTGTCTGTTTGATGGTGTTTTAATGCTTACAAACCCCCAAGGTTGTTTTCTGAAAACCTATATTGTTTTGACAGTGTTTTGATGCTTCTGTTCTGTGTGAAAATCGCCTCTGTTCTCTGTATTTTTCGGCATGTCCGAACTTCTGTCCGACCGTTGAAGTTCGGACATGCCCTTCTGCGCTTAAACTTTCTGAAGTTTTCGCTGTGTCCGAACTTCTGTCCGAGCTTTGAAGTTCGGACACAGCCTTCTGCATTCTCTGATTTTGGCTTCGACTTGTGTCCGAACATTGATGTCCGGACACAAGTTCGGACTCTCCACGTTCTGTTTTCCGAAGAATGTCCGAACATCCGTCCGAACTTGGATGTTCGGACACCTCTGACTCTCCATCTGTTTTAAGGTTCGACTTGTGTCCGAACTTTGAAGTCCGGACACAAGTTCGGACATCTGTCTGGTTTTGCCTTCTGAGTCTCGACTTGTGTCCGAACATTGATGTCCGGACACAAGTTCGGACAGGCTACTGTTTTGACCATAACTTGCTCGTTTGAGCTCCGTTTTGACTTCTGTTTGCGGGGTTGGATTCCCCTTCTGATTTCCAAGCTATCTATGGGCTTTCTGGTGCCTTTGGTGCACATACGCTTATCTGTATTTAAGCTTCTGTTTTGGGACCTAGTTATCTCTGTGTCTGAGCCTTTGGATGGCTGGTTACGCTGTCTCGTAGCGCGCTATGTAGGATCCTTCTGTTCACGGGTGATGTTCCCCGTTCTGTTCACGGGTGTTTACACCTGTTCTGTTTACGAGTGAGGTTTCCTCGTTCTGTTCACGAGCTGGTTGCTCGTTCTGTCTGTATGCTGTGATCGCTAGTGTCCCACTCTGTTTTCTGCTTCTGTCACTTCTTCTGTTTAGTCCCTTAATGATTGGACTTCTGTTTCTGATTTCTGATATATTTGTGGGCTCTTTGACTCCTTCTGATTTGATAACATTCTGTAAATGTTTTGAGCATGCTGGTTGATGAAGTTGGTCATCTACTGGGCATAGTTGTGTGCTCATTCCCCTACTTCTAACGCTTTTGCAGATTGATTAGCGAGGATCGTCCCCCTCAGCTTCTGGAGTTTTGTTGCTTTGTTTTTAGTTTCTCTTGAGACTTTGTATTTAGATTTGAGCCTTTGGGCCTCTTTGTTAGTTCCGCTTCTGATATTAGTTTGGTGGGTTCTGTAATGACTTTTGGGGATGTTTTAACATCTCTTGTTTTATACTTTATTTAAGTATTCCGTTTGGGCCTTATTTGACTATCTGTTTAAGTTCGTTTATTAGAGCCTTGCGTTATTATGTAATAATACGCGGCGTGTAATACCCCTAACTCCTAGGCCAGTGTTTGGGGGTGTTACCTCAGGTTTCAATCGTGAATAAACTGAATGTGATAATGAAGTAATAATAATCATATGATTAATTCCTCCATTAACTTATTAAAGTGCGTTAATGATGAGCCAATCATGAGAGTGAAATGATTTTATTATTTTTATGATAGTGAAGTTTTGGTGACGGAAAGAACCAAAATCCCAGAAACTTCATTCCCTGATGTACGAACGCGTTAAGTGCGGATGTAAAATATACATAATAAAAAGGAAGGAAGAAAACTCATAAATCATACATTTTCTTTGAAAAATTAAAGACTAGCTATTGTTTCGGTCGAACATCTAGCTATGTTTTTCCATCCATATTAGTTGTTAATATTTGGTGGGTTGTGGTGGTGTGAAATAAATATATTTATTGGTTTCTCATGATTGACATTAATAAAAAATAATTATTTTCTATTTATATATGAAGCTATATTTGAGACATTTATATTGCGATAGTTTATACATATATGTGGCATTGTATGCATATACATAGTGTTGTATATTTATAGTTTAATTGAATATAAATATTGATATGAAATACATTTTCTAGCATATAATAAGTATTTATAATTTCTCAGCAGATTATTTAGGTTTGAAATCAAGGGTTTCATCATAATTTATAAATGTTTCTATTTGAGGAATATATTTGTGTACTTTACATTTTATATTTAACATTTCAACTAAATTGTCATGGATTTTCTTTTAAATCAACAATAATTAAATTTAGTAAAACAATGGTTCTCCAGGCATTTTTCTTTAATAATAAGGCTTTAAGCCCAATTATCAAAAAAGAAAATGGAAATGGTACTCAATTGTTTTTCATTTTGTACCGTTTGAAATTCTGTTTAAAAAGTGGGACTAAACCATCCACAATAAACCTTTAATATATCATTAACCTTGGGTTTTTTACGTATCCATGATAACGTATAAACGTTTTCACTGATCATTAGAAACATGTACACAACCTTCTATAATCGTTTCCATCATTTTTATAGAAAAGATGACAATAATTGTTATATATCATTTTCTTTGGTTGTTTTTATCGTTTCCTTTGGTTGTCCTTACTATTTATCAATTTAGAGCTTGACTGATTGATAAACCTGAAGACAATAAACATTTGGAAATGATAAACTGAGTTGTTGAAATCGATTTTACGTATTCATATAACATTGGTTTTTACGTATCCATGATAATTTATAAACATTTCCACTGATGATTAGAAACATGTACACAACCTTCTATAATGTTTCCATCACTATAATTGAAAAGATGATACGAATGTTTCCACTGATGATTAGAAACATGTACACAACCTTCTATAATCGTTTCCATCACTATAATTGAAAGATGATACGAATGTTTCTGATGATTAGAAACATGTACACAACCTTCTATAATCGTTTCCATCACTATAATTGAAAAGATGATACGAACGTTTCCACTGATGAATAAAACATGTACACAACCTTCTATAATCGTTTCCATCACTATAATTGAAAAGATGACACCAACGTTTCCACTGATGAATAAAAACATGTATACAACCTTCTATAATCGTTTCCATCACTATAATTAAAAAGATGACACGAACGTTTCCACTGATGATTAGAAACATGTACACAACCTTCTATAATCGTTTCCATCACTATAGTTGAAAAGATTATACGAACGTTTCCACTGATGATTAAAAACGTGTACAACAACCTTCTATAATCGTTTCCATCACTATAATTGAAAAGATGATATGAACATTTCCACTGATGATTAGAAACATGTACACAACCTTCTATAATCGCTTCCATCACTATAATTGAAAAGATGTTACGAACGTTTCCACTGATGATTAGAAACATGTACACAACCTTCTATAATCGTTTCCATCACTATAATTGAAAAGATGATACGAACATTTCCACTGATGATTAGAAACATGTACACAACCTTCTATAATCGTTTCCATCACTATAATTGAAAAGATGATACAAACGTTTCCACTGATGATTAGAAACATGTACACAACCTTCGATAATCGTTTCCATCACTATAATTGAAAAGATGGTACGAACTATTATATATCTTTTCCTTTGACCCTTATTTCGAATTATAGTGTATAAGAATATTTTCTTACCATTTATCAGTTTACAGAGCTTGAATGATTGATAAACGTGAAAACGATAAATGTTTGGACAAATAAAATGAGTTGTTGGATTCGATTTAACGTTGTTACCTTGGCTTTTACATATTCGATAACTTATAAATGTTTTCACTAATGATTACAGACATGTACATAACCTTCTGTAATCGTTTCCATCACACTATATAAAAGGAACACTCACTGTATGTATCTTTACTTTGGCCGTTCTTATCGAATCATTCTGTATAAGAATATTTCTTAGTATTTATCAGTTTACAAAGATTAACTGATTGATAAACCACTGAAGACTATAAACGTTTAGAAACGATAAACTAAGTTGGTGGACTTGATTTTATATATTCATTTTTACGTATCCACCATAGCTTATAACGTTTCCACTAATGATTAGAAACGTATACACAACTTTTTATAATCATTTCCATCACTATAATAGAAAAGTTGACACTAATTGTTGCATTCTTTTCCATTGACTGTGTTCATATCAAATCATTGTGTATAAGACTATTATTAGCATTTTTTTCAGTTACATAGCTTGATTGATTAACAACCCAGATAGTTAACGATAAACTGAGTTGTTGGAGTTAATCTTACGTATTCATTAACCTTTGGTATTTATGTATGCACATAACATATAATCTAAAGGCTAATATCTTTAGGTTCAATATTTTTAAAAGCATTATATGTCACTTTTTAATGTAGATAATATAAATATTAGCTTGTGTTTTTTTATATTAGAATTTTTTTATTAAATTAATTTAGTTGATGAAGACTTGTATTTTAAATTGATATATGCTCCATTTTTGTACATATATCTTTAAAATAAACTTTCAACGTTTTAACTATCATAGTGGTATTTTTAGGTAAATGCTACACAACACACGTTATCAGTAATTTTGCATATATATAATTGTCATTTTAAATGTAACAATGCTAAGAAAATATATGGTAGTTTGCAGATGATAAGTATTTTTTTTCAGAAAATAGATGATAAGTATGTTAATTAAGGTGTTGTTTGTTATTAGATTAACAACTACCGGTTATTGATACGTATGTCAAACTCAAACCCTTGCATTTTTATAAGCACCTAATTGATACTAGTAAATAATATTATCATAATATAATATAAGTAATGATCATCAATTATTTTTATATAAATCAATATTCTTAATTATGTGGATTTATGGTGATTTTTTGAAATGTTGAATTCCGAGCTCATTGTTTTACATATCAGATGGGGATATACAAAAACGAGTCCACAACATACACAATAAAAAAGTAAAATATAAACTTCCGTGGACGACGGAGATTTGGAGTCCGTCACGAAATCCGTGCCCATTTTTATATCATTAAAATCCATTCCTTTTCTTTTTATCAAAGCAGCACGATAATCTCCAACCCACGTGAGTGATATCATGAATGATATTCCGCTGCACCTTTGATTTGA
The DNA here is from genome assembly GCA_023374045.1 of Limonium bicolor. Taxonomy (NCBI): domain Eukaryota; kingdom Viridiplantae; phylum Streptophyta; class Magnoliopsida; order Caryophyllales; family Plumbaginaceae; genus Limonium; species Limonium bicolor. The sequence goes on along the minus strand of CM041779.1, from coordinate 16,194,713 downwards.
ACGTGAATATCTGATGCAGCCATAATGATTATGTGATAATGAATTAATCATGTGTTGAAAATCATTTTCTAAATAATGTGCAACCGTATATATATATGATACCAGAAGGGAGCAGGATCGGTGAAGATATGGAGGAGAATCGAAAATAACAATTAAAGAAAGTAAAGAACAGATATTGAAGAACAAATATTGAATAACTTGAATTGAAAGTGCAGATATGGAAATAAATAACTTGAATTTAAAGGAACATAAACAAATAAATAAACATAAGATATTGAATCTTGAAACTCACTAGGTTAGAGTTAATCTTGATATTGATATTGATATTGATATGGAGGATAGAAGATGAATACAAGGATAGAGAATTGGATTATGGAAGAGAGAAGTCAGAGCTTATCTCTCTAGATTCTCTTACTTGAACCTTGTAAAAACTTGTGTCTAGCTAAGTGCCCGAATGCCCCCTTATATAGGTGAGGACGGGTCTTGAAGGTACAATAATGCAGGCACTATTTGCCTTTACTATTTGCTTTTGGAAATAATAATGGAAGCACTATTTACTTTTAGAAAAGTAAATGCTTTTGAAAAAGTAAAACTAATAATGATGCTTTTGAAAAAGAAATGCAATAATGAGATTCCTTGCATGATTGTTGGTCCTTTTGAATTATTGATCCGATTTTCTACAGCGCCTGGTCATCGTCGCTGTTGTCGTACGAATTCTGGTTGAAGTGCAGATCTTCTGGAAATTCTGGGCTGTCGAAATGCTCGAACAGGTCCGTTGTTGAGATATTGAGTCTGTAATGTATATTGTAGACTAATTCTTCCATCCCGAACTCGACTTCGAGTTTGCGATGGTGCCACTCGTAGTCTGTTGTACATGGTAGCTCCGAGAATGGATCTATTCTTGTGATATAGTATGTGGAAGTGTGGTATTCCACAAATCTTTGTAGTTCTTGATCACGAATGGTGAAATCTGGAGGTTCCTTGCCGGCGGCGACAAGGAGACTGTGGTGCAGGTGCCTTAGAGGAACCCACCTGTGAAGTTTTTGAAATATTGGTCGATCTATGGAGTAAAAACGATGGTCATAGGGCTGAACGCAAAGAAGCGTTTGACCTTGACGACCGCCGTATGGAGGATGTTGATATGTCATCTGGACTTGTTGTTGGTCTCGTAGTTGCCACTGCGAGCCATTTCTGGGAACATCTGGTAGAAATTGGAATTTTATGGGAATTTGTGTGAGTTTTGTGGAGGTATGGTATTTTAAAATCTTGTGGAGCAACGTGTTGTTAGGATTGCTCTTTTGAATCTTGAATTTGAGCTTTCCAAAAGCTCGTTGCCATTTTGGTGGCTTTGTTGAGAGGGTGCCATTGTTTTCTTCTTGAGGAAGACGATGGTGTTGCTTTTGTGTTTTTACTCGTTATTATACTCTTTTTTTTAATCTTGATTTATATAAAATCTTCATAATCCGCGTGTGGATCCTGGGCAAAGGTCCACCAAACGAATCATAGGAGACTAATCCCGCAGAGGATGAATCCTCTTTGTCATCAGCCCATACCTTAACATCAGGTATTTGATTGATCTTGAATTGGGTGTATTGAAGGGACAGTTCTGGGTTAGAGTCCAAGAACTTCTGGAATATTTCATTTTGTTGTGGAGATTTGGGCTTTTGTGGTGCTGGGCAAATGGCCAATGGTTTTGGTGAGGAGGATTCTGGTTTTGGGCTTAGGCCGGTGATGGCTTGTGTTTTGGTGGGGCTAGGAAGGGCCTTTTGTGAGTCTTGATAGTCTTTGTAGGTAATGACTTTCTTGCCAGTGGTCGTATAGGCCTTTACGTTCTCATAAGAGCAGAACTTAGACCAATACTTGGGCCACCATTTGATTCGAAAATCGCGAACCAAACAGTATGGATATGGTGCTGGCAAAAATTGATCAATCTTGTACATCCAACAGAAAATCCATGGGACGCAGAATATGGCGAAAAAATGGAGTTCTTTTGTGTATTGTGGGCTGTTGTAGTGTTGGAGCCAATATGCGTAATTGGGTTGAACTGGTTTTGGAAAATGTCTGAAGATCCTCCAAAATAGCGCCACCAATCGTAGAACCATATTGGAAAATCTTTGTCACACTGCTCATGGAAATTAATGAACCATGATGTGTGTTCCTGGTCGTAGTAAAAGAAATCAATACCATGCTTCTTGGTAATCAATGTAATTGTGGGTATTGGGATAGAAGGTGACAGAGAAAGAGCGGGGCTGATGGATTGGTCCCCATTCTTTGGCTGAAACCTTCTTAATGAAACATCTGGAAAAATCGGTTTGTGAGGAATTTGGATTTGACCTAAGGGTTAATTCTATGGATCTGGTTTTATGAGGATAAGCTCATAGTAATTGAGGGTTCATATTTGCAGTATTGAGAGGTTTGCCTTTGGCAATTATTTCTGGAGGAATTCTTGGCCATACTGTTGGATTATTTCTGTTGGTAGTAATTTGTTTTGATATGGTAGCCATGGTATTTGGGTGGATTAAGTAGTTGGAATTTTGGGTGTGTGGCTTCATTGAAAAAATGTTTGGGAATTTTGGTGAATGGTGAAGATTTTTGTGTGACCTTGGTGAGAGCGCAATTGGTATATTCTTGTATTGATGGTGCTGCTGGGGCACCATCTGGTTAATCTTGAGAAGTTTGGGTTTTTGGGTTGTTTCCCCTTCTTTATCATTTTCATGGAAAGAAGATATTGTTATTGTGAGTCCTGGAATATATGATCGGTGATATATGATTGTTTTGAAATCTTTCCTTGTAAAAATTCTCGTGAAAGAAAATCTGGTAAGGAGTTATCTTCCCTTTGATGAATTCAATTTGAAAATCGAAAACAGAAAGAATAGCTTGCCAACGGGCAAAAATTTGTTTTGAAACGATATTTTTAACATCCTTTTGTAAAACGTCTTTTGCTGATTTGCAATCTATACGTAGTAAAAAGGATTTGTTGTATAAATCATCTTGAAATTTTGAAATACAAAGTACGATTGAAAGAATTTCTTTTTTGATTGTGGAATAATTGAGCTGTGGTCCGATCCATATACCAGAGTGGAATCGTACCAACTGCTCTTGAGTAAGACCTTTTGGTCTTTGTTTGAGAATTCCTCCATAGCCAATGTTGGATGCGTCAGTTTGACGATCAGAAAGGCTTGAGGATGTGAATGGTAAGGCATGGTAAGGAATAGGTATATTGCTTTAGGTATTGCACAACTTTGGTGTGCTCTGGAGTCCATGGTGAAGGATTCTTTTGTAATCTGGAATAAAGAAGCTTGCAATGTTGACGAAGCTTTGGAAAGAAATCTGAAAGATAATTAAGACATTCTAAAAATCTTTGCAACTGATTCTTTTCTTTAATCTCGTCTGGAAATTTGGAAACAATTCCAAGCTTCTTTGGATGGGAGTAATGGTATTTTGATGGATGTTGTGTCCAAGGAAACGTATGTTAACCAGAAACAACTTCATCTTGGGTTTGGAAACAACTAGACCATTAGTCTTGATGACCGAATGGAATGTCTTGAGATGCTTGAAGTGTTGTTCAATGGAATCTGAAAAGACTAAGACATCATCGATATAAACAATGATGAAAGTTGAATATGGTGTGAGAATGTCATTTGACATTCTGGAATTCTGATGGAGCATTCTTGAGGCCAAATGGCATTACGTTCCATTCGTAATGACCAAATGGAACAACAAATGCAGTCTTGTATCGATCTGATTCTGAAATCTGAATTTTGCCAGAATCCAGACTTCATGTCAAATTTAGAGAAAATCTTGGCCTTGTAAAGGCGGCCTAATAGATCTCTTTTGTTAGGGATTGGATATCTAATCCATTGAAGAACCTTGTTTAATGGTTTGTAGTTTATGACGAGTCCTGGAACTCCACGCTCCTTTTCAGCAGCATTCATGACGTAGAATGCACTGCAACTCCATGGTGATTTTGATGGTCGAATCAAACCTTTATCCAAAGAGTTTGTATCTCTTTCTTGCAAATCTCTAGATGTTCGCTATTCATTTGAATAGGTCTAGCCTTGGTTGGAATATTGCATTCATCGAAATCCTTTTCATATGGAAGATGAACAATATGGCGCTTTCTACTCCAAAATGCATTGGGTAGATCTGCGCAAACATCCTCAAAGGTTTTCTCCATTTGAGAAACTTCCTTTTGAATTCTGGGATCTTGAAGTCGCTCAACTGTTCGAATATGAGCGAGTTGGTTTTTAGAAAACTGAAGCTGTTTTTTTCTGGTTTGAATTGAATGATCTGCTGGTAAAGAGTATTGGATTGAAGAACATTAAGTTCTCTTTGGATTATGGGCTCGGTAAAGAGAAAAGAATACTTTTCTCTATTGATCTTGACATGTAATCCCTTATGATCAACAAAGAAGGGATACAGTTGGATAATAAAAGGAGAGCCAAGGATAAAGTCTTGGCTAATATTTTTGATAACTACAAATTGTAGTTTAACAAGGAGATTCTTGTTTTGGACGGAAAGTTTGGATGTTTTGGCAATTATTTTGAGTGGATCATTTCCTGCACCTACTAATCGTTCTCGAGTAGGAGAACAATAATGGTGAGGAACTAATCCTTCTCGGATACAGTTTTGGTCTGCTCCTGAATCAATAAGAGCAACCATTGTCATCCTGAAGTCGATTCCTTCGACTACAAGCGTGATGTTGGAATACCATTTTTGAAAGCGAAATCTGTCAATGATATTTATGGCCTGGGTTTCTGGATGATGGACTTGTGATGTTATGGAAATGACACCCAATTCGTGTGGTAATGGCTGATCTTGAGAATTATCTTCTTCTGACGTAGAAGCTTTTGCTGCTTCTAAAAGAGAAATTCGAGCTTGCACACTTAATCCATCAAATTTGATCTGATGGAGTTCGGCTTTGAGCGCCTGAATTTCTTGCTTGAGGATCTTAATATCCTTTTGTAATTCTTGAGTCGGAACCTTGCCAAACAGATTACTGCTTGATGCTATTGGGTATTTGTCAAGAGTTTTGGAAATACTAAATGGTTCAGGGAGCGTCTTTTTGGAATCTTGTGAGGCAAGCAACTTGGCTAATTGTTGTAGATATTGCCTTTTCTCGTCTGGATTGGAAATCTTGTTAATGAGTTCATATAGAAGTTCTGCTGAATCTATGTCATTGGTTATGACATTGATAGATCCGGAAGAATCATCTGTAGATTCATAACTGGAACTTGAAGTGTCATGATCTATCTGGTGAATGTAATTCTCATCTTCTGGAGAACTGGGATTATCTTGTAGCAAAAGCTTGGAGAGCTTTTCTTGTAGATCTTTGTCGTCTGCGAAGATTTCATTAATCTTCTGCTTGACACGACACTGATCTGCCTTGTGACCCTTGCGACCACATTTCCAACATGTGATCTGAGTCGTATTCTTGGAGGCAAACCTTGCAGGTTTATGGTTTGACCTATACTTTTGATGATAAGGTTTATAGGGCTTACGATATTGTGGTTTAGATCGATAAAGTTGTTTTAGATCTGGAGGAGAAACATTTGTGGACTATTTTTTTTTTTGGATGGAGGAGTGATTTTCTCTATTCCAAACATCTTGCAAAAAAAGCCCATTTCCCTTCATGCCTGGGCCTTTTCATTGCCATATTTGGACTGGATCTTGAGATCTTGACATAGGCTTAGCGTCTCCTTTTTACAAAGGCGAAAAGTTGACCATAGGCTATTGCTTCCCAAGGTATGGTCTCTTGACCAACTTCTTGCTGAAGTTTGGTGATAATCCGTTGTGCGAACAATGTAGGCTATCCTGAACGAATCTTTCTTTCCAGAAATTAGCCATACAGTCTTCGCGTTGTAGGACTTGTGTAGGTACATGTCCTTGTACCATCTGTAATCAAATAATGTTGGACATCGAAGGTTGGTGAGAAGAATCTTATTGGAATTCAATTCTTCTCTTGGATTTCCAACAAAATGAAGACTTATGGTAATAATCAAGAAATCACATGCATCATCTTTCATGGAAGATCTGTCGTCTCCATCAAAGACTTCAACTTGATGGTTCAGGATTTCTTGTTTATTGTCGAGGGTAAGGGCATGATCCCACCATTGCCTTAATTGGCCTACGAAATTCTGAACACCAGCAAGAAATGGGCATGGCAAAGAATGCCTATAAGATGCTAAAACTGACTGAAAAACAAGCTGCCATTACATATATATATATATATATATATCACTGTTTGTTGAGTTGCGAAGCTAATGAAGTGAAGAATGCAATCCCATGGTTTTTACCTGCATTTGACACATAAAAAGTATTAGTTCATTTAAAAACATAAATCTAAGGAAAAGCATATGATTAGTGAGAAATATGGCATGAATTGTTGTGAATATAGGAAGAATTAAGGCCCTAAAAGTGTATATATTTCGCATTTATCACTAGGGGAGGCCCAGAGCCGCCTGGCATAATGAGTATCTTAGTGGCAAACTGTCAGGGTTTGGGTGCTCTGCGTGTAGTTCGTTGGCTCTGGACTCGATCCGGGGAGAATCACCCATGATGGTGTTTTTGGCGGAAACTGAGTTGGATAGTATGGAGGCGCGATCAATTGCTCATCAATTTCTTTCTTGGTAGGCGTGGTGGAGTAGCATTGTTTTGGCGTAGTGACTTTGATGTCGCAATCCGCATTTTTTCTAGTGCTGCATCATATCAGATGGGTAGGGTAATCGTTGGTGTTTCATAGGCGTTTATGGCTGGGCTGACGCATCCCAACATTGGCGCACATGCCAGCTTCTAAGGTAGCTGCGGGATATAGAAGTTGGTCCATAGTTGGGGGTGGCGACTTTAATGAAGTCTTATACCATTCTGAGCAAATGGGGTGCTTAGCCACTCTTGGAAAGGTATGGCTGCGTTTCGAACATGTTTGCATAGCTACCGGTTGCAAGATGTAGGTTATGTTGGTAGCCGTTTTACTTACTTTAACCACCAGCGAGGCATGCAACAAAATGTGGAGTCGTTTCCACTTTGTTTGTGTGGTGACAGGGTCATATTTACACATGTTATTATGTTGGGGGAGATCAGATCATCGTCCAATCAAGCTGGTGTTGTGGTGTCCTATCCATCAAGATGCTAAACTTTTTGTTTTAAAAACTATTGGGCTCGAGATGATGAATGTTGTGCTCTAGTTCAGCGAATGTGGGGTGATGGTGTTCGTGACTATCAAAGTAAGGTCACGCGGTCTGGGGTTGAACTCAGGCATCAGGTCCAAAAGAAATTGACTGATGAAAGGAAGGTTGTTGATCACGTTAAGTATGATCTTCTTGTAGTGGCGTCGGGGCCTCCAATAGAAGTAGCCATGCAGGAGTGGGGTCGATTGTCTTAGGACCAGGATTGGTTATTGTAACGAGGAAGTGTGATGGCAGCAGTGGTCAAGGCAGTTATGGCTTTCTGAAGGTGATCGAAACACAAGTTTTATCTTGAGTCTATTTCAGGCATGTTCGAGGTGAAATATGATTCTTGCTTTGGTACGGGAGGATGGGGATTGGGTGTCTGACTTGGGTGGGATAGAGGGTATTGCTAGGGTTATTTTAAAACGTTATTTACTTCTACATATCCTGAACAAAATCCGCTTTTGCTCGCTTATGTTGAAGGTTGGGTCCCACACGAGATGTATGATGCCATGGGAGCCCCTTATTCTCGGGAGGAGATTGCCCAAGCTCTTAAGAGGATGCACCCATGAAAAGCGCCAGACCCGGATAAGGTGAATGTATCTTCCTCAACATCTACTAGAGTATAATTAACGAGGATTTCTTTTTACTGCTCTTCAATTTTACTGATGCTTTTCCACAAGCTTTGAATCATACGCATTTGATACTGGTACCATAAAAAAAGAAGGGTGCTTGTGTTATGACTTATTTCCGCCCCATTTTCTTTTTAACACTATTTATCGTGTGGTGTCCAAAACCGTAGTTAATCGTGTTAAATTAGTGATGCCTTATGTTTTATTTGATTGCCAAGACGCTTTTTGACTTTACCTGGTTTAGCTCATGAGGAAGGTATGGTATCTTGGCTTATTACCCCGTTACAAGATCATGACGTGTTTCCATGGTTAATTAGTGGTTCGGTAAGGTTGATGCTGCTATGATTTTGAGTATTCCTTTAGAAAGTGAGGTTGGTACCTGTTATACCCAAAAATTTAACCCCCTAGAAGAGAGTCTCTTAAGGAATAAGTGCCAAAAGGATGTTTAGGTCAAGTGATATAGAATCCTGGTACAATCAGCACGTTTCAAGGCACGGGTGACAGCTTAGTCATCACGAGGGGTGTTCTCGTAATTTTCGGAGCTCCTAACCGCTCCCGTAAGCTTTCTCTCTCCTTTGAAAATGGCTCAAATCCATTCAGATTACCTTGGAATTTTGACACATGGTAAAGGATGACTTTTAGAGCACAATGGTTTTGGAATTTGGAATTTTTGAAATTCCATTCATTTTCTAGTAATTTCTGAACAAATCTGATGAGAAATAAAATTTAAAAATATTCCAATATCCAAAAATTCTAATTTCTCTTTTGAAAAATCATAAATATCATCCTCTACATGTGGTTAAAATTTCATGGCCAGATTCCCTTGGGAAGTCACCTAACCGAAACCTCAGTAAACTTCGATTTTTACCGAGTTACTTTATCTTTAAGGATGCCTATATAAGGAACCTTAACACTTGGTAAAGGACAGACTCCAAGAACCCTAAAAAGTCAAGAACACAGCTGTCATGATACTCCCACATTTTTCAACACCCGAATACCGAATTCACACTGAAAACCTTCCAAAATCACCACATAAACACATTTTTCAACTCCCACCATATCAACAACCATCAAACCACCCTAAAAACGTGAAGAACAGCCCCAACTCACAAGGGTCAGAAGCTCGGGTCAAACTAAATCCGGAACCGACTTCAACGGAGCACCGAAAGATTCCTGACGTGAAGAGTCTCACTAATCCTAAAGGTAAAACAGGTTAGAATCTTATTTTTCTAATTCCCTACGATATCATTAGTCTTCGATCAAATTTTGAGTGCAAACTAACCTTTTATAGCTTCGAGTTTGTTCATTTGTTTAGCTTCTATCAAATTATTTGTTTGCTAAGTTTCGTATTGAATTTGATTTCAAACTAAGTTCTTTCAATCACTAACATGCTTAGAATCTTTCAGGCTACACACCCATAAAATTTGAGCTAAAAACACTGCCGGAACTGCACAAATGCCGCCGTCCGAGGGCGCTCCGCACCCACGGACGCCATGTTTGGGGTCCCGGACGCCCTTTCCGTAAGCATAAATGCTCTCGGATGGTGGCAGGATTTTAAAACTTTCAAAATTAGGGTTTCTGCAAAACATGTATGGGCCCACGGACGCCCTGTCCGTGGCCCCAGACTTTTCAAAATTTTATTTTCTCGTTCTTTAGACTTTTCTGACTATCAAGGTTAACTAGGGTCCGTGATTTCGGACATTAGGTCCGTGGCCATGGACGAAATTAAAATTTGACCTAATTCTACCTCTGAAACCCTAGTTTTGGTAATTTTAATTTTCACTTTAATTTTCTATCAAAAAATATCAAAAATCCTAAAAAATCAAAAGCTTGCGCACTTAGGTCAAAACGACTTCGTATAAGCTGTAAACGACATAAGTAAAGGAAAAACGACCTAGAAAGGGTAATGAAAGCAAGTTGAACCCTGAATAAGTCGAATACCAAGCCCCCGAACCCGAACTCTACCTTCCTAATTTACCCTAGGTTAAAATTAGGTGGCGACTCTTAATAGGTTCTAGTAAGCTAACTTAGGACTTAGTAATTAATGTTTATGACTAGTTATTAAGCTTAGGTTATAAGTGGACACAGAACCTGATCAGATCCTAATAAACCCGAATCAACATAGGGATAGTGGTTCAAAAATCGAGGCTCATAGTACCTCTAATTGTTGGGCATGGGGATTTTCTACCAAGGGGGGTGTTCATAGTTAAATTGGCCTCTCGGAAGGCGAAGGCAATGAGAATGCAACAAACGAGATTGGCACAGTCTAATGGCAGCTCTTTGGGACAGGCGCTTAAGAGATTGTGGAAATGCAGGTTCCACATCGTCTTAAAGTTTTCGGGTGAAAATTCGTCAATGGTTTATTGTCCGTATAAGGCAATGGTTAGCTCGCGTTGTGGAGGCAATTTACCTGCTTTGTGTTTTTGTGGTGCATATGAGTCCATGATGTATGTGTTCCTTGATTGTAATGATGTTGATCTGTGGGCGACAACAGGTTTTGATCCTCCTACGTCCATAGATATAGATAGAGCTCTGTGAGACTAATTTTCCAGTCATGTTTGTTGTTGCCTTTGCAGGATCTGTCTGATTGCTTATTCTTCTATGGAAACTTTGGTTTACGCATTGTCATGTGAATCCTAGCAAGGCACGGGCCTTATCGTGGGGATCGATGAAGGCTTAAAGGTTTTTGTAGGTGGCTGGACGTGCGACCTATGCTCATCATTCTCTGATGCATGGTGTTGAAGCTGATGATGGGGTTGATGTCTGGGTAGACGATAGTTTGACCTTACATGGAGCTTATGGCCTACAAGTCGTATGCTGACATAGTGGACAGGTGGTAGCTATGGGCGTCAAAGGTGGCCGTAGAGAATGCACGTCAGCTGGGGTGGAGGCCATGACGCTACTTTTTGGGTTAGACTGTGTTATGAGAGTCAGTTTAAGAGAGTTTCATTTCATTAGGCCTATCAAACGGGTTATCCAATCAGGTTTAAATCAAATTTATTCGGGTTATAACATATTTGGGTCAATAATTTTGGGGTTATTTCAGGTTTGGGTCATTAGGGTTAGGGTCAAATCGGGTTCGGGTCATAATACTTTTCAATAAATTCGGGTTTTAGTTATCTTAGGTTAATCGATAATATTTTATACTAGTACTTAAAAATAATTATTCTTTAAAATATTAAATTAATATATACTAGGATATACTCTCAAGTCTCAAGTCTCACGGCTAAATCTAACATGCTAGATGAGGAAAAAATTTTAACTTCCACTTTTTAGTGTATTCAATTATGGTTTACGGCCAACAAAAGAACATGTCATCTAATTTGAATTCTTTCAATTGTATACATACACCAAATCTTTTATGAATTTCGTCTTCCCGAGTTCCGCACACATGTCTCTTTCTCCTTCTTTCCTCGAAACATCCATTTTGAAATATTTCCCAACCCACTACCCACCACATTGGAACCATCTTTAATTTGCATATTTAATTTTATTTTTGCTTTAATCATATTATGTTTGGTTTGGTTATATTGTCATTTTAGGTCATTTCGGGTTTGGATTAGTTTCAGGTTATAAAATTTTCGGGTCATTCGGGTTCGGATCGTTTTGGGTTTATTATATTTAAATGTTTTCCAGTTTTGGTAAGGTTTTGGGTTCGGGTCAATGGACGGGTTTTCAGGCTGGGTCAAATTTTGACAGCTCTATATCTCTTACTGATTGTCTAGGGAATTGAGTTATATTAATGGGGTCAGGAAGGTTATTAATGATGCACAAACAAATGTTAAGTAGGGTTTTGTGTATGATTTCGGGGTTTGATTATGTGAATTATGTTTATCTCCCTCGTGAGTGTAATATTGTCGCTCATGTGTTAGTTAATATTGGTAGGGGTAGGTGATAAGTGTGAAACTTATCTACTTTTAGGGCTATAATTTATTCTATATTTGTAAGAATTTATGCTATATTTCTCACTTATCATAGGTTTTTTCTTAGATTTATGTTTTGATGTTAACGGATACATTTTATGTGACAAATGCGGGTCAAAGTCATAGGATTTCATTCTTCACTTCACTAGCTTCGCAAAGCGACAAACGGGGAGCAAAACAAAGTCCAGATGAAGAATCTAGGCCTTGTTTATGATGGATCACTGAATTGTCTTTTGTTTGGGTGAGCTGTCCGGCTAACTGACCCGGACACACCATTCCTATCCGGATTTTCCATCCGGGCACAAGTCAGGAACCTCTAAAATACACTATTTTGAATGTTTCAAGTGTTCGGGTCATCTGTCCAGATTTCCACCGGACAAGTCACAAGGACGAAAATATTTACGACCACGAGCGAAGAGTTCGGAGAATTGAGTCCTCACGGAGAATTCTTATAATTCTTGTCTGCCAGCTGTCTACCTTTCCCACCCGAACACCTCGCTCGGACGTCTCACATTGAAGGAAAATCTCGCGTGACACGCTTAGAGACGTTCGGACCTCAAACCCTGATGGACACCTGGATGCGACTGAAACAATACTATAGATGCACTTTATCAAAAAAAACAGATAAAATACGCTTTCAACAATCTCAATCACCATTGCTACTATAAAGGAAGTTCGGTTTTGGAAATCAGTATGTTGTTGACGCCCTAGAGAGGCGTGGCGCCTCTAAATTCACTCTTCACTCACGACCACCACCTCCACCATAACTCATCATCCCCGATCACCACCACCATCATTAGACCATCATCAGACCATCATCATTTGCCATACCTCCACCACAAGCATCCATCGGTCACCCTTACAAACACACCCCAACATACCATAGTCGCATCGCCCTTCTAACACAGGGAACCGACGAGAAGACGGAAGCAGAGCGGGGATCCGGAGTCAAACTTACTCACTGGAGTTTTCTCCTCCCTTTCTTGTAATTCGTTTAATGTCTTTCTTTGTTACTTTTCCTGTTTTTAAAGTCATTTCTGAGTAGTTAGTCAAACTCCCGAACTGGTTAGCAAAGCGAATCTTTAGATTTATTTTGTAATCTTATCTCTTATTATTAATGTAGTACTTTAATTCATGTTCTTCATGTGCTTTAATCTTCTGATCAATTATCAAAGCTATATTTGTAGTTTTTTAATCAACACGCGAGATCTGAGATAGATAACAGGACATATGAAGTTAAACCGATTAATGACTAAAAAGGATCCCGCCTATAGGTTAATTTATCTCCAATAAAAACTGTTCTTTATGCGATTGGTTTGTGTTCGGATTAGAGTATTAGCCGGCTGCTAGTTCTAGCAACTGATTAGGATTCGTTTGAATTTAGCCATTGACGAATTTTTAATAGTTTCTAGGTTTATTCCAGAATTAGCTAGTTAAGAGTTTATTACTAGATTTAGAAAGTGAAGGTTTGCTGAACAATCCGGGGTGCTTCTTTAGATATAAAGTTTCTATCTTTATTTCTTTATTTAGTTTAATTTTATTGTTTTATTATTTTATGTTTATTTATTGAGTCAGTGCTTTAGTTAGATTAAGGAAACCCTAAAAAGTGAGATTTCATGCTTTCTTAGTTTAGTTTAGGTTTCTCAGTTAATTAATAAATTTGTCATTTAACTGAACGAGGTCCCTAAGATTGACAATCCTCACTCATTCACTATCCCGCAAAATGATAGGTACACAACCTATGTGGTAGAGATATAGTAACATATATTTTACTGCTACAAGTTTTTGACGTCGTTGTCGGGGACCTCTGGCATGGTTAATGGACAGTTTTATTTAATTTGATTGAGATTTTACTTTTGTTTTTCTCTTTAGTTTATTTCTGTTTAGGCTTTTCTTTTTCTTTTTTATATTTTATTTTTCTTATATTTTTGGTTAAAAGATTGATATTAGTTTTATTTTAGTTACAAACTTTGTCCTCTTTATCTTTATTGTGATTTTCTCTAATTTTAACAATTTATTAAATTTTATTTTGTTGTAATTTTGTTTTTTTATTTATTTTATTTTCATTTTATTATTTATTGTTTATTTCGTTTTTATTTATTTTAGCAATTTTCTTTTGTTTCTATTTTGTTTCTCTTTATTTTTGTTAGGATTTGTCTCCTTTTACTTTTATTTTTGCTTTACTTTTGCTTTCTATTTTAGTTTTTTGTAGGGTTATTGTTGACTATGGAGAGCGACAAGGATGAGGTGAGAAGATTGTTAGCCGAATTGGAATGGTAGCACATGCAAAAGAAGATATCTTCTTATCAAAGATTGGTTAAGAATTATCAACCACCTCAGCAATCTAATTGAGAACCTTATTGGTTAGAGGTTGAGCAAACTATTCCACAGTACAAAGAAAATCAGTTGGAGAACTATTATTTCAATCAGAACAAAACATCAGTTAGAACATAGGCCAGCCGAATTCCTCCTTAGTCAGGCCGAGCTGCTAGAGATTCTAGCGGTGACTCCGAGGAGTGAAGATCGATTTGAGCCAGATAATTTTGAAGCTATGGTGTCTGATGAAGATGGAGCAACTTATCAGGAATTTGTTATCTGATGAAGAGTTGGAGCGATTGTTCGGGAGTTTCGATTCCCATCCTTCTCCAACCGCAACTCAAACGGAGCAACTGGTATTTGAAGATATTTCTCTCTGCACCTATTTGTGAGTCGGTAGAAGCATCAGTTGTGGTCAATTTCATAGAGGATGAAGAAATTGAAGCTTTCACCGCAATTGTCTGCCAGCACGATTTTCTATTGAGCCTCACCAACCGAAAGAGGATATTTACATCCTCTAATATGAGAAGATAACACCACCACCAAGTCATCAACATCTTAAACCTCACCTCTAGGTGCTTTACCATCAAGAAGAGGATGTTTACATACTCGAATTTGCGGAAGAAGAACCATCCAAACCTAGTCTTATGCCAAAACTACGTTACCGAGTACTTCCTCAAACAACAAGTTTCGTGGAGTATTTATTTTCTTATTTTATTTACCGAGGTAATGTTTTGTTTTGATCCATGTGGTTTGCTACTAATTGCTACCTACTTTTTTCCCAAAGGATCCACTGACAACTTTTTTTTTTTGATCCGGGAGCAGAGTCTAGCCCAAGACTATAAGACGGGCAGCTCACTAGGAGGCAACCTAGTCGTAAATTTCATGTCTTATTTTTTTATAGTTTTATTTATTGTTTTAGTGTGTTTACATTTGTTTTACTGAGAAAGGGAATAGGAAGCAACATTTTATACCCTATCCGAACATGCATCTGGACTTGGACGTCCAGATAGGTACGAGAGCAGATGGTTGAAATAAGGGAATGTTTGGAGTTTTGTTCGGACTTCGAAGCCTGGACACGATGCGAGAGGAAATACACAAGTATTGTAGCAGTGTTTGGACTTACGTTCGGACATGCTAGCCCGGACTAGGCGGACACAACCTAAGGATGCGTCCGAACATATTGGTCTAACACATGTCCGGACTGACCCTAAATTGAGTAAAAATTTTGCTTTCTCCTATTTTTCAGCATCACTTGGATTTTAGGTAGTTTTACTTACTTCATTTATTTATTTTCTAGGTTTATTTTTCGTTTTCTTTCACTCAGAAGTGGAATAGCGGCGCCAATGTTTTTAATGCAACGCGTTTTTGAGCGATTTTTGTGATAAGTTTTCATAAGTTTGTGTAGGTGAAATTTTTTGTGGTATTTTCTATTCTCCAGAGCTTGACACTTTCTTGGACACAAGTGTGAGGAACGATGCTACCCCCACTTTTCAAGCTTAAGTGTGAGGAAGGGAACCTTCCCCAATCTACGATATCAAGAGAGTTTCGGTTTCTCTTTATTTATTATTTGTGTTCAGCTTATAATGATCTTGATGCTTAATGATTATTTGTCAGTCCATGGAATTTGAATGAATCCTTAATGAGTCTGGCATATTTTGAAAGTTCTTTTCTTGGTTTTATTTGTAAAAAATGAAGACATTGCTCCTCTTAGGTGCGAAGAAGTAGAGATCTTTCCAAATATGCCAGTTGCACTTAATGTCGCACTTGTTTTTATTGCCTTCTTGCTTTGAGAGAATTAATTCTCTGAGTGCTTATAAATGTCGCATTCTTGGGTGAAAATTTTCTCTAAGATTTTTGAAAGCGAGCAAGGTGACCACCTTAAGAATCTTTTTGCTTTAGGTTGTTTGTATATATAGTTTTATTCAAATTAATTTGTTTTCACTGAAAGTTGGTGGATTAGCTGATTGTGGGAACTGGATAGTTTAGCTTGAGATTTTGGAAATGATATGAAAGTTTGGAATGGAAGGATAAGGAAAGGTACTTCGCTAATAAAAAAAATTGAACCAAAGTAGGCCTCGTCTGTCCGGTTATTAAGTCCTAGGGGTGCCTTGACACATATCTACCTAAGGTCTCGGGATCTGGGATAGTTGGCCCAACGCCGCTAAAGGGATAAAGAGAAAAATTTTGGGTTACGAAACAACTCTGCAATTCACAATAAATCGTTTGTTATGTATATATTTCTTGAAGAATAAAGTTTTTGCATGCGAAAAAGTTAATTGCAGTTTAATTTTTGTTTGATCATGAGTACGTGGTGTTGAAAGGTATCGCGGATAAGGTGTTACTTCACACCCCTTGTCATCCAAAGGTTAGTGGAAAGAAATTGTGGAAGATCCCAAGCTATTCTATGTTCAGTTTTTGTAATCAAACTTCTTCATGCTTTTAACATTAATCTTTTTCACTGATTGTGAAAACCTACAACCAAAAGCAAAATTATTCTTTTGAGTGTCATTTTGCTTACTTTCTGTCTACATTTGTTAAGTCTTTGAATGTTGGATTTTACGACCTTAGAGATAATTTATTCTTTATTTGCTTGAGGACAAGCAAAAACTAAGTGTGAGGAAGTTTGATAAGTGTGAAATATATCTAATTTTAGGGCTATAATTCATTCTATATTTGCAAGATTTATGTTTTTGATGTGAATAGATACATTTTATGTGTCAAATTTAGGTAAAAGTCATGGGATTGCATTCTTCACTTCACTAGCTTCGCAACACAGCAAATGGGAGTAAAACGGAGTCCAAACGAAGAATCTAGGCCCTGTTTACGATGGATCGTTGAATTATCTCTTGTCCGGGTGAGATGTCTGGCTAAATGACCCGGACACACCATTCCTGTCCATATTTCCCTCTTAGACACAAGTCAGGACACCTCAAAGTTTCTCTAGTTTGGATGTTTCAAGTGTCCGGGTCATCTGTTCGGATTTCCCACCCGGACAAGTCACAAGGACAAAAATGTTTACGACTACGAGTGAAGATTTCGCAGAGAATTACTTATATATTTTTGTGCAGCCAAGTTGTCCGGCTTTTTTACCTGCACGTCTCACATTGAAGGAAAATCTCACGTGACACACTTAAAAACGTCCGAACTTAGGTTCGGACGGACACCGGGACGTGACTGAAACAACACTCGAGACGCCGCATTCTATCAAGAAAAATCAGATAAAATCTGCTTTTATCAATCTTGATCACGCCTCCTACTATAAAAGGAAGTTAGCTTTTGGAAATCAGTATGTTGTTGACGCCCCAGAGAGGTCTGGCGCCTCTAAATTCATTCTCTTCACTCAAGACCACCCATCATAATTCATCATCACCGATCACCACCATCATCAGACCATCAACATTCACCATACCACAAACACACTCATCCATCGGTCACCCTCACAAACACACCACAACAAACCATAGTCGCATCGCCTTCTGATAGAGGATCGACGCGAAGACGGAAACGAAGTGGTGATCCAGAGTCAAACTTGTTAACTGGAGTTTTCTTTTCCCTTTCTTTATTCGTTTAATGTCTTTCTCTATTACTTTTCCTGTTTTTAAAGTCATGTCTGAGTAGTTAGTCAAGCTCCCCGGGTTGGGGTAGCAAACCGGATCTTTAGATTTATTTTGTAATATTTTCTTTGATTATTAATGCAGTGATTTAATTCATGTTCTTCATGTGCTTTAATCTTATCATCAATTATTAAAGCTATATTTGGAGTTTTTTAATCAACACGCGAGAGCTGAGATAGATAACAAGACATAGAAAGTTAAACCAGATTAATGACTAGAAGCATGATCCCGCCTATAGGTTAATCTGTCTTCAATAGAAACTGTTCTTTATGCGATTGGTTTGGTCGGATTAGAGCATTAGCCTGCTACCAGTTGTAGCGATTGATTAAGATTCGTTTGAACTTATAGTCGTTGACGAGTTATTTATAGTTTCTAAGTTTATTGCAGAATTAGGGAGAGTTTATTAATAGATTTAGAAAGTGAAGATTGTAGAACGATCCGGGGTGCTTTCTAGAAAGATTTCAACATTTCTTTAGAGATTTATTATTTTATTCTTGGGAAATTTCACCAAATACCACTGAGTTTTTGCTTAATTCATGATATACCACCGTGTTTCTAAAATTACATAGGATAACACTGAGTTTTTACTTATTTCACTAGATAACACTCTGTCACATATTTCGTTAACTTCTCCGTTAATATCCCTAAAAAAAGACTAAACTATCCTATTATTAGTTAAACTGAGGTGGTATCTTATGGAATTTATCAATATGACAATTCATTGTGAGGCAATTAATTAATAACAAGAGTATTTTTTTTATCATTTTCCAAGAAAAATAACAAAGAAGTTAACAGAATATGAGATAGGGTGTTATCTGGTGAAATACGTAAAAACTCAATGTCATCATGTGTAATTTTACAAACACAGTGGTATATCGTGAATTAAGCAAAAACTCAATGGTATTTGGTGAAATTTCCCTTTATGTTTGATTATTGAGTTAGTCCTTTAGTTAGATTAAGAAAACCCTAAAAAATGTCATTTCCTATTTTTTTTAGTTTAGTTTAGGTTTCTCGGTTAATTAATTAATTTGTCAATTAACTTAACGAGGTCCCTAAGATCAACAATCCCCACTCATTCATTATCCTGTAAAACGATATGTACATTGCCTAGGTGGTAGAGATATAGTAACATATATTTTTACTGCTAGTAGGATGGACAAAGTAGTCCAGTTGGATGATATTCCATCGGGGATTTGATGTTTATGTGATTAATATAACACAATGATGTTTTTCTTTTCTTTTTTCGTGTTTCTTGCATTCTAATAATTGATGATTCCCTATTTCCATCCCTGTGTAACATAACATGGTCTACGACACAACTGACCTCTTTGAACTTTATAAATAGCATCATGGTGATTGTTGGTGGTGTTCTAAGGTGACGAGTGGAGGCATGTTGATGGTGAGAAATGCGTCGCCACCCTTGTATGCTTCCACAATGTACAAAGGCTTAACATGGAAAACCAGAGATTAATGGAAAGTTATGTAGCACGGAAATACATTCGCGTTTTCTATTTCTAAAACGTTTCGGAATAGAGTTTTCCAGAAATGTGTTGGTTAATATTACAAATTATGTCACGTTTCCATTTTTCATTATGAAAGTAAAAAGTAAGTGTATTTTCCAAACGCATATGTCAATTCAACTTTTCTTCTACTTTTCAAGGTGGAATTCTCTCTTCGGTGAGAGAACCAATAAGCGTTACTTCTTTTTTTGGCGAGAGAGGGCCAGTTTAACTTGTTCTTGGGTTTTCAAATTCTCTTCGTCTCCTTGTTCTAATCTTTGCTTTGATTTCGAACAAGAAGAGTGAGGATCCGCTAGAATATAATAATGTTCACAAACAAATCCCTATTATTGTTCATAATGGGAAATCTATAACAGAGTCCATGATACTAATCGAGTACATCGACGGGACCTGGAAATCGGGTCTTCCAATCTCACCCGCTAAGCTCTATGGGAGGGCTATGGCTTATTTCTAGGCTGATTTCATCCAACTAACTGTATGCCCCCAATTTAGGCTGTATGTTGGTCGTTAAACAAAGACAAATCGAAGATGCTAGTGGACGAAGGTTGGGCAAATCTCAGGACCCTTGAAAAGAAGCTAGGCAGCAAGAAGTTCTTCGAAGGAGAGAGCATGTGTTACACAGACATTGCGGCCATCGTCATAACTTGGTGGGTGGAAATTGTCCAAGAGGTACCAGGGATGGAGGTACGTAGTTAAGGACGATGATTTCTCTTTGCTGAGCAAGTGGAAGACAGAGTTATTTTCCTGCAATATGGTCGGCGAAACACTTCCATCAGTAAAGTGGTTGGTTTATTCAAAGATAATGTTATGCTTTACAAATCTAGTGTGGAATCTATCATCCCGATGAAGGTGGGAGAGACATTGGTGCAAGTTCCTAATGCAGTGGAAACCCTCACGAGAACCGTGGGTTACCGGTTGGAATGAAGTGTTGGTTGTGTGACTGTCGAAGATTAGGTGATCCTTTGTAGTTGAGTTTGTCAGTAGTAGATTGGTTGTTAAGTCTCCTGTTATTTTGAAATACATAGGTTTTGGAGGCAGTGTTGGGATGTTGTTGTGTGAGTTGGTGGAGTGTTCTCGGTGGACATGTTGTTTGTGTTGAGACTTGGAGGAGCTTACATTATAGTACAACATTATCTATGGGGCTTGGGATGGGTTTTGAGAAGATGGTGCCTTTTAGGTGTAGTATATAATTTGGTGCATGGGTTGCTGGATATTAGGGTGGTTAGCTAGGGTTGTTTGGGTATAGGTCGAGTCTTTCTTCAATGCTTCCTGACATCATGTGCTAAGAAAGTTAGTAGATGCGTGAAGTTGAAGTTTATTATCTTTGACAATAATGAGAGCAGGACTTTGTATAGGGGTAGGTTCAAATTGGAAGGAAATCAATGGGTTGGTTTGGATGTTTGTCTTTTAGTCTGAAAATGGTGAATGTGGGAGTATGGAAGGGCTGAAGCTAGGTCCGGATATTCTTCATGTACTTAGTTTATGAATGAAAATTCAGTTGTTATTCAAACAAAAAAAATAACTTTTCTTCTACCTCTCACTTTATACAATATATTTGCACTTTATATTCTTTTTTATAATTCCTCACACATACTTTCTTAACAAACCCCTTGATCACATTTTGACAAGCTTCTTTTTATAATTCGGATCTGATCGGGTTCTAGGTCCACTTATAATCTAAGTTTAATAACTAAGTCAAATAATATTAATTATTAAATCCTAAGTTAGCTCTCTGGAACCTATTAAGAGTCACCACCTAATTTTAACCTACGGTAAATTAGGAAAGGAGAGTTCGGGGCGGGGGCTTGGTATTTGAATTTTTCGGGGTTCAAATTACTTTCACTACCCTTCTAAGTCGTTTTTCCTCTACTTATGTTATTTACGGTTTACTACAAGTTTGGTTAAACTAAAGTGCGCAAGTTTTTGATTTTTTGTGTTTTTTGACATTTTTTAACTGAAAACTAAAGTGAAAATTGGAATGACCTAACTAGGGTTTCAAAAGCTGAATTAGGTCAAATTTTAATTCTGTCCGTGGCCACGGACCTAATGTCTGAACCCTCAGACCCTAATTAACCTAGATAATCAGAAAAGTTGAATTTATGAGAAAACAAAATTTTGAAAAGTCCGGGGCCACGGATAGGGTGTCCGTGGGCTTGAACGTATGTTAAAAACCCTAGAAATTTTGACAAATAAAGATCCCGCCACCGTCCGAGACTGTCTGGAGCCACCATTCGGATAGGCATTGTGTTTTTGGTGGGATTGCAAGTGGTCGGGGCAAGCGAATCCGTCGGGTGCAGTAGGAACAGAAGATTGTGTAGGTAGGAAGAAGTGTAAGTTAGGGAGGCAAACCCAAAGAGGATCAAAAGAACCAGGTTTAGGCAGAGGGTGATTGCGGCTATGGGGGTGACGAAGCTGATGCAGTTCATGCACCAGACATGGGCGGTGATGGGGAAAACGAGACTAGCAATCATGGCATGCATGATTTGAACTGTTGTAGGAAAAGTGCAAGCAGGCGACAGGAAGAGGAGACGTGGGAGTTGTGGTGAAATCGTGTGCACTTGGTGAGAAAATCCCTTTGATTCCCGATGCAGATTATGATGATATATGGATTGTCAAACGTTGGAGAGCATGATAGCTATGGCAAAGATGAATCATCTTTGTTTGTCCTCGAGTTCGTAGAAGCGCAACTGCAAGAAGCTGAAACAAGACACCCCCTCGCCTTGGACGAGAAACTATTGTGACCTTGCCATAACAACATATCAAAAACACTATTATGAATACCTAAGAAACTTCCTCCGATTCTCTCTTCCATATCATAATTTATTTTTTTCTAATTTAACATTTCTTATGAATCAATGTCAAAAACGGATGCCACCGGGTATCCAAACTCAATAGTAATACATTATATCAAACAATTAACAAAATTGTAATTGTAATACTTCCTCCGTCCTTGTTTGACCTTCTCGTTTACTATTTGGACATGTTGTTTGATTTTAATATTTAACATGTAAGATGACATAATTTTACAAATCTAAGTTTTGTAATAGAATCCTTATGTGAAAAACTATATGTTGTAGAAATTTGTTTTATAAAATTATTTGGGAAAATTCACAAGATACCACTAAAAAGTTTGTTAATTCACAAAAGACCATCGTTTTTAGAAAAGTTTTCTAGATACCAAAAAAAAAATTTAATTCACCAGATACCACAAATTACGTACTCAAAACATTTTAAGACCAAAATACCCCTACTTGTTAATAAACATAATTCATAGGATACCACATAAATATTATTAATTCACAAAATACCACAAAAGTAAATAAAATATATATTAAGAACAGTAAAAAATAATATAAATTTAAGTTTATCATTTTATTTGATAAAATTTTATAAAATAAAAAAACCACACAATTAATTAAATTTTTTGAAAAATATAAAAAATATTATGTACAAAATTTAAAAGCTAAAAAACTAAATAAAAAAACAAATTAAGGGAATGATAACTCAAGTTTTTTATAATACTTTTACTCAATGTATTTTTAGTAATGTAAAATATTTTTATAAAAAATTAATTATATATAAATATATATATATACAAAAAATTAAACAACCATTATAATACTGCTTTTGTCTATTTTTAATCAAGTTTGTGGCTTCTCTAATATATATACTTTTTATAATTCTTTAGAGATTCTTTTGTTATATATATGGTATTTATATTTTTTTTCAATTTCAACCCATATATGAGAAAGTTAATTTTGCTACTTACTTTTTAAAAATATGTTTAATAATTTTTGTTTTGAATTAAAATATATAAAATGATATTATAAAAAAATGTTAGACTATTACACTCATAACTATTGTTTTATTTTTTTTAGTCAAATTATTTAGCTTGTATATAGTATATAATATTTTTTTATAATATCACTATATATATTTAACCCATATAAATAACTTACTTTTTAAAAATATATTTAATAATTTTTGTTAATAGTCTAACAATTTTTATAATATAATTTTATATATTTTAATTCAAAACAAAAATTATAAAACATATTGTAAAAAAGTAAGTAGCAAAATTAACTTTTTTTTATATATGGGTTGAAATTGAAAAAATATAAATATCATACATATAACAAAAGAATCTCTAAAGAATTATAAAAATCATAATATATTAGAGAAGCCACAAACTTGATTTAAAATAGACAAAAAGAGTAATATAATGGTTGTTTAATTTTTTGTATATATATGTATATTTAATTATTTATAATACTATTTTATATTACTAAAAATACTTTGAGTAAAAGTATTTGTTAGCTTTTAAATGGTATATACATATTTTTTTTATATTTTTCAAAAAAAATAATTAATTGTGTGGTTTTTTTATTTTATAAAATTGTATATAAACTTAAATTTTTATTATTTTTCACTGTTCTTAATCTATATTTTATTTACTTTTGTGGTATTTTGTGAATTTATAATATTTTATGTGGTATCCTATGAACTATATTTATTAACATGTAGGAGTATTTTGGTCTTAAAATATTTTAGGATCGTAATTTGTAATATCTGCTGAATTCAATTTATTTTTTGTGGTATTTAAAAAACTTTTTTAAAAAATTTGTAAATTAATAAAATTTTTAATAGTATTTTGTGAATTTTCCCCAATTTTATCATATAAGTACTCTGGGAGGAATTGCCGGAATATATTGAAAAGTGAGTTCATTAAATAAACCAATCAGGATATTTTATTTCAATTAGAGATTCTAGAGAAGATTAAGGTGAAGATAACCAAACGTACAAGTAAAGGAAATTAAATGAGAAAAAAGTAATTTCTCATTATTTTATTTTTTTCTTGAATTTTTTTGTTTCCCGTGTCCCCCTTCCTCGTCTGTAAATTATTGGGAAATCAACTATTGACGGATGGGGAAGCGGGTAGGTAGCGTAGCGACCGAGAAAACGAGAGGGAACGGCTGAGCACCGTTTCCGACATTGACGTTAACGAAGAATCCAGACTCGAGCTTTTGAATTCTTGCACCAAATCTGGATTCCTCGATCTAATTTCTTTGAACGATTTAAGGACTTCATCTGGTTTGATTACAGCTCAAGAAAAAACAGTCGGGAGAAAACAAGAAAGAAACAAAATGGTGTCGGCGAACAAGGAGATGGTCGTGTACTGCTTCGACACTCTCGTCGCTCACTACAACAACGAACAGCCTCCTGCTGCTGCTTTCGACGACGGTGAACAGTATACATTCTTTCCTTGTTTCTCTCTACTACTACGCTCTGCAAGCATCTTTCCGCTGTTATTTGACTCACGTCTGGGGTTTCCCTCTTTTTCCTACCTGATTATTGACTCTTGTCATAAGACGACGAAAATAAGGGGTCCCTTCGTCATAATAAATGAATTTTGATGGCGCTGAGACACATGCAGTGAATACTCCTTCTATGATCAATTATCGTTAGTTACTGAAATTCTCGATGATGGAAAAAAGCTGCCTGGTTTATGTACCTTATTTCATGCTCTCCTACATTGAGATTTCCACTTTTGGTCCAAAGTGTTTCGGCCGTAGTGCCTAAACTTACCAACGAATGAATTAGTGATCTGTTTGATCAATCTTCTTTAGCGACTGCAGATTCTTAAACTTCTTTAGACGAGAGTGTTTGCTTGCTGTAGATCACTTTCAGAGTAAAATTTAGAAATAAAATTTTGGTTCTGATTCTTTACTGACTTGCACATCTGGCCGCTGATTCAGCCCATTATTTGTTACTTGGAAGAAGTTGATCAACGGAGGGGAGCCTCGTCTGCGGGGCTGCATTGGAACCCTGGATGCCCGTGGCTTAATTAATGGTTTCAGGGACTATGCACTAACGAGGTACTCTTTTTACTAAACTGCTGCGTAGTAACATAGAGAGTGAAATCATGTTTGCTGACCCTGTAATTTGTTTCTCCTAGTTAATCTTGACTCTCTTGTGTCACCATCTTCTAGAATCTTGACATCTTTGTTTTTGAACTTTCCTGTATTATCTAGTTGTGTGTAACTTGGGAATGCACCTAGATTCTGCTGCAATATGCAAAGAGTATGGCTGGCGCAGCTGTTGAGCAATCCCAGTCATGATATATTCCACGAGCGTTATTATTTTCAAAGATGACGTATTTGCAGTTGCAGGATTGCCTCTTGAATGAAATTGTGTCACCATTTTCAACATTCAAAGGAATGGATGAAGAATATCTTATGCACTGAGTGTTATTGGTTTATTAAATATGATGCATTAGCGGGACTTATAATTGTCTAAAAAGTAGTCATACAATATCCCGAAAGGTTGATAGGAAGCAGATTAAGCTCTTATACAGTCTCCTGATGGAACATTTGCTGATATGTTTTGTAGCATCCTTTGATTAGGTGAAGTATGTGATGTTGATATAGAAGGATGACAGGTGAGGGAGAACTTATTCGAATGAATACACTGACATGAAGTGCTAGTATGGAGAGTGTGGTTTCAATGCATGGCTTGAATTTCATCTTCTATAGATTCTGTCGAATTCTTCCAACTTCTTGATTTTGATCCTTAGCAAATGCTTGCTCTGCAATTGTGTATTCTCTGTCTTTTGTCTTTCAAGGCCATAAACTGCTTTAATATTTTCAATAAAAGAATATTTCAGCTATCATGCTAGTATCAACATCCTTGCTTCTTGCCATTCTTCTTTAATATTGATGATGCTGAAACTACCACTTTTTGTTATACCCATGATGTCTCCAGTGCACTTAGGGATCGTCGTTTTCCTCCTATTCAAGCTAAAGAATTGCCTCAGTTGGAATGTACAGTATCTATACTTGTGAACTATGAAACCGCCTCCAATCATCTTGACTGGGAGGTTGGTTTTATTTTCTTTACTCATTCTATTCTCGCCTTCTGAATTGAAACAACAATTGAGAAATGCTTGTCACTTGTCTTTGTATACTTGCATTCTTTTTCTTTTAGGGCTTACATAACGTTGTGTAACCTGAATCTTGGCTTCGTTCGGCTCGCGCATGTTTGTGGTATAAAGTTGGTAGTTTTGGGGTGGTCCCCACGTGGGTCCCACGTGGGTCCTACGTTCTACTCCAATAATATACTGTCACATATAAAACAACCACAAAACAGCCAGACCAAAACAACCACAAAACAACCATACCGAACACAGCCTAATGTTTGCATGTAAATGTGGAGGATTCCATTGGCAGAGCTACTGACATTTGTGTCAATTTGAAACTGATCATGGTGATATATTTTTCCACTGCAGCTGAATAATGCACACTAGATTAATGAGGCAATTTAAGACCATACATGCCTCTCTCTATCTTGTTGGATAATAGTAATGGGTTTTGCTGGATAATCATTTTCTGTTTGCAACAACTTGAGATCCAACATATTATAATTTTCTTCTTTTCATTTATTTCTGATCTAGTTATCAGTGTGAGATAAACCCAAGTGCTGGACCTATTGCTTGACTTAACAAATTTATCCATGTTTCTATTTTCTTAGTGATTATCCTGAAAAACTTCTTATGCATAATAGTAAATGCTTCTGTATTTTCAGTTAAATGGAAATGCATGTGAGGAAAATCTTATTTTATTTCTCGTTGCAGGTTGGAAAGCATGGTATAATTATTGAATTCACTGACCCTGATAATAACAGCAGGCGCCATGCAACTTATTTGCCTGAGGTGGCTGCCCATGAAGGTTAGTCTTCTTAGTGATTCCACTGGCCCTGATAATAGCACTTGGTTAAATCCAACTTACTCCCCAGGATTTTCTCTGCATCATTGTAACTGATTTTTTCTTCTGCTCCCGATTCCATTCATGCTTTCAGGATGGACAACCATAGAGGCTATTGATTCCTTGATGCGTAAAGCAGGCTACAATGGAGTAATTACTGAGATGTTGAGGAGCCGCATCCGACTAACCCGCTATCAGAGCACACTATGTACTATGCATTACAGTGAATATGTCTCATACGTGAAAGAAAAGAGAGGAGCAGCTCCCAATATTGTTGGCGCAAAGGCTGGCAACTGCTGGTAACTTATTCCAAACGGGGGGTGCTTGTAATGTCAAAGTAATTTGTATTCCTCTTTTTATTCGGATAAATAATTGTCTCTTTATTTTCAACCGTCAAACAAAAACCAATCTTCACATACATTTCAACTTGGGGAAACCACAAGAGGAAATAGGTGTGTGGTTTCCATCACTAGGAGTGCTGTTGGTGTTCTGTTAGTAGGTCTACTCTCATTGATGCTTTTCAAGCAAAGACCAGTAAACGGTGCTGAGTTTGTGTAGACTGGTAAAATGTAATATATCAGATTCAGATCTCATTTATCTCACCGTTCCTTTTCTAGTGCTTTCACTTATTGGCTCTTGCAAATGTAGCTTCATGCTTCTGGCTTGTACGTTGTTTCACTAGTATAGTTCGAGATTGGTGTGATGATACAAAATGTAGTATGAAGGCGTTTTTACACATCACGGAGGCATATTCATTGAGGTGTGAAAAGCCTGGTTGTCCATTCTGAAATAATACATTACCTTGTTCTAGCAGCAGGATTCTTGTATGACCTCTAGTTGTACACAACATTTGGCAAGACAGTCTGATATTGTGATGGCTGCCGCTTTCCGCGTGCCGTGGGATTGGTGAGGCAAGAGCTTTTCAGCTTTTGATAGTGTTAATTTGACGGGACTCTTCGTTGAGAGGGAACAAATAAATCAGTGGAATCTGGTGGAGATTGAGCAGTGTGATATTAACGCCATTGCAGACTGTGCTACTTAAGCTGGAAGGTTCCATCCCATCTAACTTGCTAGATTCTTGCTAAGTATCTTATACTCATTATTGGATTGAAATTAGCAAATAATACTTGTTGAATTTTAATCTCCTGTAGATATACAAAATCCGGCGTTGACAAGAGGAACAAAACTCTACAACATCTTCCACAATTTTCGTAGTTGATGACTAAGATCTGCCCTCATTATATTCCCTTGATGTGTCAAAAGTAGAGCTGATCAACTGGGCGGACTGGCTGGGTTTGGACCGGGTTAGACATAAATTTTCAGTCCAATCGGGTCCAGTGTTTAGTCCAAACCCGCCTAATCTGGCCAATCATCTGTACCCGCCTACCTATAAAAATATTCATATCATAGCTCGGCCCGTCCAGCTCACTTTTAACTCAAATTTCTCTATTTAGTAACATAAATTTTTAAAGTATAGATACGTAGTATAGATTTTGAAGAGTGTGCACGGCACAAAACAAATTTTATAAGACGAAAAGTATGTGGTCCATTCAGTTGAATAATTACTACTGTACTATTGTAAGTATTTTATTACTTTTGTTTACATATTTATAATAACATATACTATGTAAGATGTATTATGACACTCGGGCCAGGCCGGGCCATTAACTGGGTAAAATATTTAGCCATAACCCGGCGCGAAAAAAAATTCGGGCTGTTTTTTTTTGTCCAAACCCGCCCAGTTATTTTTTCTACCCATACCCATTGGTCTAATATACAGGCCGGACTGAACGGTTGGGCTATCCTGATTATGATCGGCTCTAGTCAAAACATATACTTGTCTCCTATGTCAGGCCAAACTATATGTGTGGTGGACATCCGAATCCAAAACCATTTTCACACTAGATACAACAATAAAGATTGGGGTAAATAGGAAACAATGGAAGTGTCGATTTTTTTTTGTTGAT
Organism: Limonium bicolor; assembly: GCA_023374045.1. Taxonomy (NCBI): domain Eukaryota; kingdom Viridiplantae; phylum Streptophyta; class Magnoliopsida; order Caryophyllales; family Plumbaginaceae; genus Limonium; species Limonium bicolor. Next base: position 16,165,812 of record CM041779.1, on the reverse strand, counting down.
AAACTAGTAGGACTGATATTGCATTCAAAAGGTATCAAACATATTACAAGCTCTAACTACTGACATGGGAATGTTTTCATCCATCCAGATCTTAAACTTAAGAGAACCATTATACAACTTAAAGCATAAACTAAGAGGAAGACTACATAGATTTTGATCTACACTATAATGCACAATTTCAAACATCGAAGACATGGCTAGCATCTGATTAGAGTAGTCAAATTCGATTCCTTCTGTCACCTTTTGCAAGGCTTTTTGGTTATCTTCTTCTTTCACTTGAATCTCCACTTTCTTGTACCCTTTTTCATATGCCCATTTCATGCCAAAGCTTAGAACTTCCATTTCTTCATTCTGAATCGACATCACTTTGGATTGGACTTTGTTGTAAGTCATGACAGGCTCTCCCTTCCAGTTTCTCCACATTCCTGCCCATATTCGTGTTCTCCCTTTTACTCTAAAGACTGCCCAATTCAGTTTAAGTTAGCCACTTTGCAGAGTTTATCCTTATTCCACCCTCTAGTTGCATCTAGAATCCAATGATGAGCTCTTTCATCTCATTCAATAGGGATTTCGTTAATATTGATCAGATTGTTCCAATAATCTCTAACCATCACACACTCAAAAATAGCATGTGCCACTGTATCCTTCATACCACAGAAGAAACAATCAGGAGAACCTCCAATTCTCCTTGCTATATTAGCTGTACAAGGCACTATATTCTTTTGGAATTTCCAAAAAAACAGAATAACACGAGGACTGCAGGTTGAACTTTTGATTCTGTTTAGCAGATTAGCATTATCTGTGTTTTTACTTCCTGAGGCTGAGAGGCAAGAATACCAATCTTGGCAGATCTTATAGGCTGAGCTCACTGAATAAGTACCATGTTTAGACTGATGCCAAAACAAGGAATCTTCTTGATGAGCATTAACTATAGTACTGAGGATAAGATTAGCATCTATAGGGAAAAAGATCTGGTTGATCAGGTCACTGTTCCATTGATTAGTAACCGAATCTATCAGTGTAGAAACTGTTTCTTTGTTGTCCTCTCTAGGTATAGGAGTCACAGGAAGGAAGGAATTTGGTCTAGGAATCTATGGGGATGACCAAATCAGAGAATCCTTTCCTGACCCTATTTTTTTCCTCACTCATCTTCTTATTAAAGGAATAGCAGACAACAAAGAAGACCAAATAGGACTGTCTTTTTTACCTCTTTTGGCTTCCAAGACTAGCTCCAGAGCGAAGTAAAGACTTTTTAAAACTTTGGCCAACAAAGATTCTGGATTCTGGAGTAGATTCCATATTTTTTCCCCAACAGAGCAAGATTAAAACTAGAGATCGATCTGAATCCCAAACCCCCCTCTTTCTTATCTTTACAGACCTCTTCCCATTTGATCCAATGCATTCTTTTCCTATCTTTCCCTCCTCCCCACCAGAATTTAGAGAAAATAGCATTCATTTTGGAGATAGAAGCTTTTGGGAGGCGAAACAAAGATAAAGTATAGGTTGGCATAGACTGAAGTACACTAACAATCATCACTGCCCTAGCTGCTTGGGACATGGGGTTAGCCCAAGAATGCACCCTTTTGTGTAAGTTGTCGAGGAGAGATTTGAAGTGCAGGGTTTTGTTTCTACCAACTGATAAAGGAAGACCTAGGTAGTTTCCTAAAGAAGGAGCATCAACAACTTCGAAGATGTTACAGATTTGATCTTTTAAAGTAGCATTGAGTTTCTTACTGAAGACCACTTCAGATTTAGAGAAGTTAATCACTTAAGTGTCGATTTAGTAGAATGATATGCCCCATTTTTGAGACTTTGCTACTCCATGAAACAGTGTTGTTGTAATAATTTGTCTTCAATGTAAGAGTGTACTCTTCATATTTCTCCCAATTGAGCTAGGCTATCCAATTACTTGGAATGATGAGTGCCAAACTTTTTCGCAAAGAAATTAAGACGAGCATGGTTTCCAGTTTTTGATAGCTGACCAATTATTCTAATGATTCCATCAAATCATGTAGAAGATTCACAAATTATGATAAACCAAAAACCATCTAGCAAAATAAATAAAGAGAATGTTGTGGATGTTGATTCAGATGCTATGTATAGCAGAGACAAGTAAAACACAAGTAACTCGAGTGAATGAATCAAAAAGAAAACGGCCATGAATAACTATGAACTGAATTTCTTCTTCAGTGATGAAACAAAAACACGATAATAATCCTAACTCACTTTTTTGGTCGTATTAGTTCTTTATGATAACATCTTTGTGCTAAGGTTTCTAAGACCTGCGAATGAGTGCTATTCACTTGCTTCAGAATTGAGCGCACTTTCATTGAGGGAGTTCTACGCACCATAATATAAAAACACCAACCCGTTCTGAAGAGGGACGAAATATATGGTGATCTCTCTGTTTAAACGTCATCAAGATAGAGTTACTGGTCATTGATGTGGGGCTTCCCATGTCTTCATTAATGCTCCTGCAATAACTGGAAACTTAAGGTGTAGAGTTCCGTGTAAGTTGCAATAAGAACTAGATTTTTTATGTGCTTGTTTTTGGACTATAGAGTTCCACTCTCCTATTCTAGATTTCTATCACATCATTCCCTAGTATTTAGAAAACCAGAAACCTATGCGGAGCTGATCAAATCTTAGACAAATATGATGATCAATGAGAAATTCTTTGGTGTTTCGATAGCACCACCCCTAGTCTAGAGAGTATTACTCAGCTAGAGAAAAGAAAGAAACAAAAGCAGCTCAAGTTGAAAAACCTAGAACTTTATGACAGTTGACTAACCTAAGAACCCGCATTTCCGTAAATCAAACATATGTGAAATCAACAACTTCGACTTCACCTCCCGGTGGGCGACTTGAAGAACTCTACCCCCCCCCCCCTTCTTGCCCCTACATGCGGGTGTTCTAGATCCAATTGGCTGTTGAATTATTCCTAGTCTATCCCTCGCAGCCCAATCTTCACTCAGCAAAAGTTTCTGTTCCTGTAAATCACCAATTCACCCTTCTCCTTTAGCATCGATTTCACCTGTGAACCTTTCAAATGACCATCGTGGCCATCAACTGTTAAGGACTGGGTCTCCCCTTGAATTCCAGGTGGGTCTCGGATGTTCTTCGGGTCCAATCTCTAAACATTTTTTTGCTCACTGAGACAAAGAGATCGAGCAGAGATGGCACAATTTCATCGATGGCGGCCGGGATTCAAAAGTTTCATCATCGACTCCACGGGTAGGAGTTGCTGAACCGTACTACTCAGGCGCAATACTATAGAGCTTCATGTAAGATCATTCACTGCTAATCATATTGATTGTTGGATCAATCGTGGTTTGGGATCAGGAAGAAGATGCAATGGTTTATATAGGTGGCCAAACTCAAGGGACCGATGAAGAATATGGTCCCTTCTAGGAAATTTGGGGGAATCGCCCGGTCAGCCAAGGTTAGTCTTGGGCGACTTTAACGAAGTCTTATGTGGATACGAACAGAGAAGTCATAGAGATCAAAATCATAGTATGATGGTTGCATTTAGAAATTGTTTGAGCAGTTGTGAGCTGATCGATCTGGGTTTTGTGGGATGTACATTTACAAACAAACGAAAGGGAAGCCACAACACGTCAAGTCGGCTGGATAAATTTGTTTCCACCCATTGTTGGTCTCGTCTCTTCCCCTCTGCCTAGAATATTCACCTGTGTTGGGGGGTGCTCGGATCACAGACCTACCAAGCTCACTCTTCAACCTATGCTTTAACGCGGACCTCATCTTTTACGGTTTGAAAATTACTGGGCGAGCGACCCAGAATGCAGACAGATAGTTGAAGACTTATGGACAACCAAGGAAACCAAAGAAAGCCCTCATGGAATGGTAGGCAATTAGTCAGGGAGCCGTTGGGGACTAGCCGTTGAGGGGTATGCTGCCTCTGCCGACAGCTTGGCCACTACCAATCCAGATGTCACAAGACTCGCTTTATGTGATCTTGGCAGCCAGCTAGGGCGGGTCTTAAATGGGTAAAAAGAGAAATCATAGGAGCAAATTTATTGATGATGAAGAACCCAAATATCATTGGGTCCCTAATCCCATTCATTGAAAAAGTTAAATGCTGGCTAGAGTGGAAGGGGACTTCTACCTTCTCTCACTCACGCCTAAGTGAGGAAGAACTTGTTTCTCTTGTAAGTAATAGTGTAAAACTTGTTTTCTTATGCTTATGTTATTAATGGTGCTCATCTTTAAAGCTCAACTTACTGAGTGTTAAGAAATTGTATTGGGAATGAGTTGCATGTTACAGATTATCCTTTCTATTAACAAAGAGCATGTAGATATTATTCACTAAGCCACTTAGTAGGGAGAAATTCACCCAGATCATTCATGATCTGGACATGATATACATCAATTAAATTTGAGACTCTAAGCTCATTGGTATTCAACGACACGTATGTGATTACTCTATCACTAGTCTTTTAGTAGTGTTTGACTGGTTTATGCTTGTCTAATTAATGACCAACTATAGGAGACAGAAAGATCATAATTTATTAGAAAGTAAGGGCAAATTAGGATTATTTTAGCAGATGTTTCACGGTAAAAATAGACCCATTCGTTCTTTAGCTATTGGTCTTGTCGATAGGGGAGCGACTGGTCACAGATAACAGTTGGACCAGCCGTTGTAGTCTGTCAGGGCTCACTGAGTGGTTGCCGACCGTTGCCCATAGTAGTATAAATAGATGAATGTGACTCTCACAAATCACTTCACTCTCAAACTCTCTTCACGTTCATACATTCTCTCTCTCTCTCTCTCTCTCTCTCTCTCTCTCTCTCTTTTAAAACTATGAATAAGCAATACTTAGCCATCAAAGAACCTAAAACCCTATTGCGGTATTCCCTAAACTTTAGTCACAAACTCCTTCCCTTCAACGATAGAAAGGGTACCCAAACAGGCAAAACCTTCAAAGAGCTCACGCAAATCAGTCAGAATCAACGAACTCTGAAACAACAACAGATGGAAGCCCTCTTAAGTAGTGATGAATCGTCATCAGACTCAAGGAAAAGATATCTGACTCCTTCGATGAGAGTCCGATTGTGGGAACAATCGAAAAACCACCACATACAGAAAAGAAAAGGGGGTCAAAGCAAGTCTTCATCTCCAACGATGAAGTGGATCAGAAAGAGGGAGAAGAAGGGGAGAAGATGCAACAAGTGCTCGAAATAGCACTTGAAGCATAAAATGAGGGCACGGAAAAAGATGAGGAAGAATTGAGTGAAGAAAAAGGTGAGGACACCGTTAAAGAGCGTGAGGGGGAAAGAAGAGGAACATGAGGAAGAAAAGGTTGTCGTCGACTATGATGAACGCTCCACGACCAGTCCTTCACCTATTAGGGACCAGTCACCGGAGCGTGAGGCCAGTCCGAAGGATACCTCCCCCATCATGAGTTTGGAGCATGAAAGGGCAAGCCTGAAGAAGGCTAAAAGGATAGAGATAAAGGCCATATAGAAGAAAGCAAAACTTGAAGCACTCTTCCAAGAAAAGAAAAAGCAACAACCAGTTTAGCTCATGAAGGTAGAACAACTAAGGGTGGCCAACCTCAAAGAATAGGAACCAGTGCAAATAAAGGCAGCCAACATAGGAGATCAATCACTCCCGGTCCTATCCAAGACCGTGGATGTGCAATGGCTGACCGAGCACGGCCTGGAGGAAACAGTGAAAATGCTCCGGTTTCAGGGTTGGTTGGAGATGTTCACATGAAAACATATAGTCTATCTTGAACTGCTGAAGGAGCACATGAGGAACTTGAGGCCATTCAGAGAGGATGGCAAAGATCCCTACCTGGTCTCAAAGGTGCAAGACACTTGGATCATAATCCATAAGAGCTGGAATAGGAGGACTAGTTGTGTCAAAAGAGACAAATTGGTCGCCTCTTGGCAGCAAGGCAGGACAAATGGTAAACGAGTTTTTAAGAGGAGCAGTGCATAATTTCCCAACCAACATCATGACCGAGAACAACACGGTACTTCACAGCATCCTGGTCCACAACGTCACCCCGCACAATCAGAGAAAGCACATTGTATGTGTTCGGGACATTCAGTTAATGTATGCTCTCATAAATTTCTAGAAGATTGATCTTTCGGGAATGATTCTACTCACTTTGATGAGAGTCGACAGGTGAATAGGGGTCTAGTCCATGGTGGTGTGGTAACTCAAGCCCTGCTTGAGATTGGTCTTGAGCTCAGCTCACTCCATCACTATCCCCTAACGGTCCAAGACAACATCAGTCCTGAGATGCTCAATAAGATGGGAATCAAGGCCGTAGATAAAACACTTAAGGAAACCGCCAAGACTGCAAGGAACAGATAAGTAAAAGCAGAACCTAGTCAAGCAGCTAGATCATCAACAAAGAAGATAAAGAGATCTCTCTAACCGGTGCTAGATAGGTCAACGACAGGGCATGATACTAGAGATCAGGGAGTACTTGGAAACATAGTTAAAGCGTTAGAAACCATTAAAGTCTTGTCCTCTAAGACCCATATATAATCTATGGATCAAGGCCCAACAGGTACATAAACCTTCATCTGTCCTGAGTGTTCTTCGCCTAGTAGAGGCCTGAGCGACACCTGAAAGATAGCTTAGCGATAGGCTAGTTTTTGAAATGACCTCTTTGTTTTTTTGTATGGTTTGTCTTTAATTGATTAATGCATATTTCGAATGCTGTCATATTTTGTCTATCCTGAGTAGTTCACTTCCTCCGTTTTGTTGAATGGTAAATGAGGAAAAAGATTCTGTTTTTAATTTTTTGAATAATTGTCTTTGAATTGCTTATCCTTACAAAAATGACTTAATGTTTCTATCTTGCAAACCACTCACCTAACTCAGGGAGAACCTTCTTTAATTAGCGGAACCCTCTTCTAGAGTTAAGAGTCTTTAAAACTTGAAACTCATTTTTAAACACTTAGCTAGTTTTTTAATTTTTGTTTATCGGTTTGGTTGCCATCTGTTAGCAGAAATATGTTACTATCTCTACCTAGGCAGTGTACCTATCATTTTGCGGAATAGTGAATTGAGTGGGGTTGTCGATCTCAGGGACCTCGTTCAATTAATTGACAATTTATTTACTAACTGAGAAGCTAAACTAAGAAAACAAGAAACGTCACTTTTTTCAAGTTTACTTAATTTAATGAAAAGAAAAACTCAACAAACTAATAAAACAGTAAAAATAAACCAAATAAACAGATAAAGAGTAAAACTCTAAATAAAAGGAAGCACCCCGGATTGTTATGCAAACCTCCACTTTTTAATCTATTAATAAACTCTTCCCTAATTCTGCAATAAACTCAGAAACTATAATTAATTCATCAACGGCTAAGTCAAACGAATCCTAACCAGTTGCTAGAACTAGCAGCAGACTAATGCTCTAATCCGGACACAACCAATCGCATAAAGAACAGTTTCTATTTGAGACCGATTAACCTATAGGCGGGGTCACGCTTCTGGTCGTTAATCAGGTTTAATTCCTATGTCTTGTTATCTATCTAAGCTCTCGCGTGTTGATTAGAAAACTATAAATATAGCTTTAATAATTGATCAGAGAATTAAAGCGCATGAAGAATTGGAATTAAACTACTACAATAATGAATTAGCAAAGAGATTACAAAATAAATGTAGAGATCCGGTTTGCTACCCCAATCCGGGGAGCTAAACTAACTTCTAACTGCAAAAATAACAATAATAACAGTGAAAGACATTAATTATGTAACAACAAAAATATGTGCAAGTGGTGGTGGTATGATGACGGTGGTGCGTGACCGTGGTGGTCTACGGTGATGGTGCTGGTGGCGTGGAGATGATGATATGGATGTGAATGTTGAGGATGGTTGTGAAGTCTTCGGTTGGTGGATGAATTTGATATAGCGACTGGGGTGTGAATCGTGGATATGGAATTGAAGAGAGTTTGGAGGCATCGGCCTCTCTGGTGAGGCGTAAGGCCCTCGACTGGGGCGTGAATAATGTATTGATCCAACCCTACTTCCGCTTTATAACAGCAGTCATCCACATTGATAAAATATTTCTAGCTTCATTTTATCTCCAAGTATGTCACGCATGAGTTGTAAATAATTCATGTGAGTGAAATAATGGTCCACGTGTGTGATCAATTGTCGATGACGATAAATTTGCATTGATCTCCCTGCTGCGTATGGTGGCAAGTCCGACTAATTAATCGCTGTTATCAATTGATAACATGAATGGACATGATAATATCCAAAGGATATGCTGCTATGAATTAACGTGAGGTGTGAATTAAATGTCGTGAGTGATATATACATATATATATATAATTGTTCCTGCATTTGACACATAAAATGTATCAGTTCACATCAAAACATAAATCTAAGTAAAAACATATGATAAGTGAGAAATACGACATGAATTGTAATGAAAATAAGAAGAATTAAAGCCTTAAAAATAGATGTATTTAACACTTATCACCATCAGCTGGAGGAGGGGGAGGCGAGAGTGGTGGTTGTGGGGTGGTTGTTTTGGTGGCGATTGACGAGAACACTAGTGGCGAGGTTGTGGGGTGGCTGTTTTTGGTGGCGATTAGCGGAACGATGGTGACAAAGGCTTTGGTTAAGAGGTTGAAGACACAAACATAGAATTAGTCATGCGGGAGAGAGAGGAGAGAGAGTGTGTTTGAGAGTTGTGAGAAAAATCGTAAAATGTTTTGGGTACTAAATGACTTGAAATTGCGGTTATAGAAGTAACCGTAATTTAAAGTCCACTTTAAATTATGGTATCTAAAATAAGTGTAATCTAAAGTCAAGTAATAAAAAAATCTTCCGTGAAAAATATGATCTATGCTGAGTTCAAACTCATGGTAATGGGTAATGATTCATAAGCCCTGACCATTGAGCCATGATCTCGTTCATGTAGATTTTGATCAACATATATATACAAATTGCTAATTATAAATATAATAATTAGTAACCAAAATTTACATTGATTTATTTCTAAATATTATATAGCCCAAAGTAAAGTTTTTTAACAATCATCTTAAAAAAACATTTAACTTTTTATTAGTTTATTTTTATGAATCTTTCAAATTATATTAGTGAAAATATTTTTAATTCAAAAATTTATTAATCAACATTTATTTGTCTAGTAAGTATGTCAATATACTTATATCTAATACATATTTAATATATTCAGTTTGGCTCTTATATAAATCTTAAACATAATTTTTTGTAAAATTTCATAAACGACGTTGTCAGCTAGTGTGGATGTGGGTGCGCGTGTGGGTTATATGGACGGATAAAATGATGTCGCTAGTGTGTGGGCGCCGCATGGGTTAACGAACATTATGTTACAGTGAGTGCCTGGGTAAAACAACGTCCTCAGCTAGTATGGGTGCACACGCGGGTTATATGAACGGGTAAACGACGTCGTCATTGTGTGGGCGTGCGCGGGTTGACGAACATTAGATTATGGTTTATACATGAACCGTAATCTAAATTCTCACGCCATATTTTAGATTACAGTTGTACGTCAAGCCGTAATCAGAAGTCCGTTAGTCTCTAACTGTAATAAACAATACATAATTATCTCCGACCCTAAGTTGTTACGGTTTTTATTACAACTGTAATTTAGTAGGCGTAATTTATTATATTTTTTCTACCAGTGATGGTATCATGTGGACCACTAGCAAAAAGAGTTCCATAGAGTAAATCAATGGGAATCCTCATCTCCCGCTGGTCCTTCTGCCCATTACCGGGGTGGAACAACCCCCATGAAGCTTGAGCATCTGACTCACACCTTCATTGTCAAATTGGGCGGCCGATTTGGGCGCCATGTGACTTGATTCTATAGATGACCACCATGATTTCCCTAGTAGTTGACCTCACCACAGCCTCACTATCAACCATAGAATCAGTTCATTGGCTATGTGAGTCCTGTAGCTGTTGCTGAAGCTCCCTCTTTCTAAGTACCTCTTGAGCTGCAGCCGGACACTCATCATGATGTATCCTAGCTAAGGCATTAGCATGCTGCAGATGCCTCTTCCCTCCTACTACGGGGGATGATTGCTCACCTCGCCAAACCGTAGATGAGCTACCACCTCTAACCATGGGCCATCTACCCTTACCAGCTATCCATCGTTACCAATGACATCAAAAGTGGTTAAAACTGGTCGAAGTTAGTTGAAATTGGTATAATTTAGGGCATCCACAATAGGGAAAGTGGATTCCACCCACTCACAAATATTATTAGAATCTTTATCTCACATTCTCTCTCCATGTGTCAGCAAGAACATTCTCTCTCCAGGTTCTTAATTAAGCAACCCTCACACATCTCCTCTCCTCCACCTTATCTTTTTTCTTTTTTACCAACATGAGTGGAATCCACACCATTGTAGATGCCCTTAGTGATGATACATTGAAACCGTTACAAATTTGTTAAAACCGGTCAAGGTTAGTCAATACCGGTCAAATTACTTGATATTACATTCAATGCATTCAACATTAGTCGAATCTGGTGGAAGTTAGTCAAAACCAGTCCAATTAAGTCAAATGTAGTTAAATATAGTCAAAATTGGTCAAATATAGGTCAAAACCACTAAAAGATAGGTCAAAACCGGTCAAAATCACTAAAAATAGTCAAAATGGGTAAACCAGCCGGCCTGCCTCAGCTCAGCCCGCGTCGCTAGCCCGCTCTCCACTGCACACTTTGCACACCCACGCCAAGCCACCCACGTTCCATTCGTCCGCTCCCCACCCGCATCGCACGCTGGTTCACCAGCGCACTGACTTTTTTTGGCCCCACCTCGTCTCCAGCGTCACGCGTCGGTGCGTCATTGCTCGTGTTTGATGCCTAGTTTTTCCAGTGGCATTAGGCATCCTACTTTATCAAGTATTTGACTTATTTTTTTCTTATTTTATTCTATTACTTATCTAAATCTACTATAAACTGTAAATTAGGTAAGAAAAAATACCTCAAAAATAAATCGTAGTCGATCCTGTTCCGCTTCACTCGCATTCTAACTCCCGCTCTAGATCCGGCTCCGACTTCCGCTGCTGCTCCCGATGCTAGAGAGATGTTAGAGGACTCCAGAGAGATGAATATCTTTTGAGAATTTGATATGAGATAGAGAGAGAGAGAGAGAGAGAGAGATTGGGTGTATTTATAGATTTTTTTAAAAAATAGGCCCTCATTAGGTTATGTAAGGTCTAACATAAGTGTAACTCTAAGAAAGGGAAATATCGTAAAAAGTTCTTTTAAATTCCAACTACACAAGTTGAAAAACCGGCTACACGTACGAGTTCAGTAGAGGAAAGATATAAGTATATAGTTCAAAAAAGTTGCGGGTCTAATTGATAGCCCCGTGGCTAATATGAAAAGTTGTGAAAAAAATTAAAATATTGGAAATGGTGGTCCTAAAAAAATTTGTTTCAAAATAGCAAAAAAGAAAAAAGAGTTGGGAACAATCTCAGCTAGTCCCGATAGCATGGGTTATCTCCAACAGGAAATAAGTTATGTCAGAAGGAAATTTGATGGAAGCAACGATCTAGAGATAAATGGATCAAGGAAGGTGTTAGGAGTACATGCTTCTTCCACTCAAGGGCAACAACTAATTTTAGAAACAATGAGATCTTTGGCCTAGTCAACAATGATGATAAGATGGTGTTTGCTCAGAAAGATATGGAACTCACTACCAGAGTTTTCTTTGAAAACCTATTTTTTGCCTCGGATTTAGGAGATTGCATTGATTTCACCAAGGTTGTTAAAGGATCTCCCCCTCATAAGCATATGAACTCGTTGCTCCTTCCCTATAACAAGGAAGAAGTCATTGTTGTATCTAAGCAACTATGGACTGGTACGGCCCGGGCTCTAATGGCTTTAATGGAAGATTCTTTGAAACTTTCTGGAACTTTGTGGGAGATCATATTGTCCAAACTGCCCTAGATGTACTTAATGGCTCCCCGTTACCCCCTCCCAAACACCCCCAACCCCTAATAACTACTTCATCACCCTTACCCCTAAAGTCTTGGGTGCCACCAAGGTTAGCCAGTTTAGACCTATAGCCCTCTATAACTTTGCCTACAAAATCATCACCAAAGTCCTCGCGAATAGATTTCAACTCAATGTTCCTTCTATTATCTCCTCAAACCAATTAGGCATTGTTAAAGGTCGACTTATCACTGACAATATTATCTTGCTGGAGAGCTGTATCACCTTCTCTTTATATCCAAGCCAAGAAGAAAGGTGTGTTTGCTTGCAAAGTTGATCTCGGTAAAGCCTATGACATACTTGCATGGTCTTTCATTGACAAAATCATTAGTGCCATGGCTTTTCTTAATAGTTAGTGCATCCCACTAATTAATTGCATCACTTCTGTTAAGGGGGTTATCATTATCAATGGTGCCCTTGGTAACTTCTAGTTCAGAAAAGAGGAATTCGGTGAGGGGATCCCATTTCTCCTTTCCTCTTCATCTTAACCCAAGAAGCTATATCAATATTCCTACACAATGCCATGGATTTGGCAAGTTTAGTGGGAATCTCTCTAGGCTCAACTACCCTTGTAAGACTCACGTAGTTGTTGCAGATGATATAATCTTCTATGGTCAAGCAACCTGGACTAATGTTAAATTATTATCCTCTATTATCTCCAAGTTCAAGGTTGTCTCGGGCCATCTTATCATTAATAAAAGTTAAAAATCATTTTTAGCAACAAAAAAAAAGTTCCCCAATATGGAACAACCTACATTTCCAATGCTCTTGAGGTTCAAGAAGTTTCCTATTTAAGAAATACTTGGGGCTTCCTATCACGGTGGATATAAAGAAAAATGAAATCTTTGACTTCCTTCTTGATTCCCTCTATAAAAATATTCCTCCTTGGAATAAGCCTATGTCTCAAGCGGTAAGATCCATCAAATCACTTCTAGGGTCGTACAATCAATCCCTACTTTCACTATGCCTCTCTTTTAATTATCAGCCTCCATCACTTAGAAAATGAATTAAATTTTTGCCCAATTCTGGTGTTGTAACACCCCTACCGTTAATCCCGTCATTACTTCCAAATTACTTGCCTTCGCAGCGGATATTACATACTCAACAGTGGGTGTACAATGTCGTTAGTCACCCACGTGACTAACAAGGCCAACTACAAATACAACATACTATCGGTCTGATGAACTTGAACATACCGAGTATACTATGCCAAACTATACATTCCAATTCCTTAGTGAAACTTAGTACAATTACAACTTCAAATGAATTCTTATACAATTACAATAACCATACAATACTATACCGAGTATCTAAGTTCCTCAAGTTCGCCGATAACTATTCGGTCTCACCATCCAACATATACAATTACAAATCAATACAAGTTCTTAATCAACTACCCCAGCTTATATAGCCATCCCCGTCCTACACTCGAACGGTGTTCAACTTCAAGTACCTGGAAAATAAAAACGGTGCCCCTAGGGGCTCAGCAAATTGCTACATATGAAATTCGCATACCCCGCGAGCTAACCGGGGTACGCCGACTACTTTGGTCGAATACATAGAGTTCATTTTCATGCATACATACATACTAATACTACAACATCATACACAAGCAACAATACTTACATACATACATGAGATTCAATACCTACGAGGGAAGACAGTTCGTCAGTCAATCGTTCATATTAGTTACTCATTCATCCGATCTAATCGGATGCTCTCTTCCTCCCCGCTCGGGTTCATAAGGCTTACACCAAACATGTTCGTACTTACTCGTTGCTTTACTCATACTCCACTCATTACTTCACTCGTTACCTTACTCATTACTTTGCTCGTGCTTTGTTCAATACTCATTACCTTACTAGTACTTGCTCATTACTTCATACTCATTGCATTACTCGTACTTCCTCATTACTCAATACTCATCACATTACTCATACTTACTCCTTACCCAATACTCATTACTTACTCGTACATACTCATTACTCAATACTCATTACTATACTCGTATTTACTCATTACTCATAACCTCTGGGCAGAGTCATACGCAAGACTCACCACCGGGCTTACAATTACAAGCGGAGCTATACACTTAGCTCCTCAAATACTCGGGTGTCCGTTTCTACCGGACTACTCAAATTCCCAACACTCCTCTCTCGGAGTTATTTACAATCTCATGGATTAGCCTAGAAGCATCTCTCTTGATAACCTCTACTAGCTTAGGGAATTACCAATGCCTAGTATTCTCAGATTTAAGGGTGCCCCCAACGTATCGAATACTCTGATGTTCGGGACATTGTTTACATTAGTCGGGTCCTCTAATCGTGGGTCGACTAATTTCTAAGGGGTTTGGAGATCCCTCATCATTCTTTACTACTCTCAAGATTTATGTCTTGCACCATCATCGATTCCTTTAATAGAGGTTACTTATGTACTTCCACTATTTATTGTTTTTGTGGATTATTCATTTCGGTTCTCTTACCGTTATTGGGAGTTCACTAGTCCCGTACACTCTCTCACATCCTAGTGAGTTCATAGGTTTGCATTATCGTTTCTTGGCTCGTTAGTTTTAGTACGTTTCCACGTTTTCACTAATTCGCAACATGACTCTTGCTACGAGTCTCTAATCAACAAGACTCGTCTATGAGTCGGTCTACGCACTAAGTTAGGCCACACAATCATGCAAGAAGGGTTGGCTCATACATCATACAGCAAGACATACAACCAAATGCAATAAACCATTTTCATGCTTTTATCTTGATTAGCCGGCACACAAGCACACAAATCAACGTAGCTCGGTTAGCATACGGGGCATGAGAAAATCATACCTTACACCTTGGTTTAAGTTTTACCGTGGCATCTCACATTTCTCGGTTCACATACGATCTTCTGATAATGTTTCAAACATTGTTATTAATACTAAGTTCATACGGTACATAAATAATTACTACTCCCGTACTTATCCCGTTGTCCCGTTATACTTAGTTTTACTCATGTCAAATTATGTTCTTACTTCTCACTCATTTCCTACACTTGTTTACACTTCTTAGGACATTTACATACCACCAAACAAGGCCTAAACATCATCTAAAATCATCCCCAATCATTTCCCCATCATTAGGACACTTAAAAACACTCTCCGATGCATTTTTACATTGGTCCGGGTTTGTGTCCAGGGTTACAAACCCGGACCAAACACGGAATGAACTTTCTACCTTAATTTACATGTGGTCTGGGTTTGTGTCTTGGGTTATAAACCCAGACCAATGCTGGGATCACTTTCTGCCTTGTTTTTGATATGGTCCGGGTTTGTGTACCGATTTGCAACTCGGACCACCCCTGGAACTGTCAAAATTTATAGTTTTTGGGCAGTTTTCAACCCCTAATTCACCTCTAATCATTCCCTAATCTTTCCACATGTTTCCTACATGTTTAAAACCCCTAAAACATGCCATAAACCTCTTCAAACCATTGGTCAAATCCCTACTCAAATCCTTGCTCAATTCCTACCAATTTCCATCCTCACTGTTACATTCTTGCACATTTGTGCATTTTCTAACTTCCTCCTGATAGTTTACAATCTTCTACCACCTTACCAAATTACTCCTTGACCATTACAATTCCATCCTAGACAGATGTACTACCTATACCCAAATCAAATCTCCATTTCCAAGATTACAAACACTAACTCTTTTCCTTGAAATTCTAAAGTCTTCACAACCCATTTTGCTACAGATTTTTCTCACTACCTTACTCACCTCTAAAGTAGCTCCTAAGGGGTTAACTAACCAAATTGCTTTCCCTTCAAGCACCAGGTTAACCCTTGGTTATTCCTTACTCATAGCATCTCTTAAAACACCATAAGTTCTACCAAAATTTTGCTATGACTTACCTACAATCCTTACATTCCCAAATCCACCCTTCTCATCCAAGTCAATCCTAATCTAGCCACACCCACAAGGGGTCCTACCAGCACACATAATTCCTCAAAATTTCATCAAACAACAATACCAATATACATATTCAAATTACTTGGCTCTAAGGCCTTTATTTCACACAACAACTTACAAATTCTTTCTACTTCATCCAAATACATTTCCATTCCAATTTTGGTTCATTCATTCATTTACCCATCCCCAATATTCTAAAACTACTAAATAACATTAAGGTAGTTTAATTACCTTAATTTCACAAGTTCCTCTTTCCATTTCTCCTCTTCTCTTTCTCTTTCCATTTTCGGTCAAGTGGGCAATGGAGTTGCCAAACTCCATTCCCATCATCAAAGGAACACAAAATGAGTGTAATTAAAATCCAAAACCCTTGGAATAATACTAATTCAATGAAATGCTTAAAACACCAAATCTAGGATTTTTACCTTTGGAGTTTTTGGAGGGGTTTTGACCCTTGAATCAAAAGAATGGTTCCACCACCATTGGAGGGTTGAAACAATGCTCAAACAAAAGATAAGAACAAGGTATTACAAAGGGGCAAAATCGGCCAAGAAAGATGGATGAAGAAAGATGAGTTTTTCTTGAATATTTTTACCTTAGAAGAGAGAGAGAGAGAGAGAGAGGACTCCAAGCTCCATAAAAATGCCATTTTCTTCACCAATGGGGTATACCCATGGAAATGAACTTCATCATTTTGGAATTTTAAAAAGAGAGGATGATAGAGCTTGATGAGGGGATGAAGAATATGTACTTATTTTTGTGTTTTGAGCTTTAATAAAGCTTGGGCATGAGGTAGAAGATGGAGTTGCCATGGAAGCTGGTTGGAGGACTCAAAATCGGCAGCAACCAGGGGGAGGAGAAGGAAATCGGCAGAGAAGGGAGAAAAGGAAGGAGAGAGAGAAGGAAGAAAAGAAATGAGAGGAGAGAGAGGGTGATTTTCCCTTTTTGTACTTTTTCCTTCTTTTCTTTTCTTTCTAACTAGCTAACACTAGAGAGGGGGGGGGGGCTGCTTTATCTAATAAAAACCTGCCCCTAGTATACCTATGAGCTGGAGCGTTTTTCGTCTTTTACAGGAAACACTCATTAATTTACCCGGTTTAGCACTATTCACTTACCCGGCCCGTTTTCTGGAATTTTCTCGTTTCTTTAATTTTAATGGTTATTAAGCTTCCATTAATGCTTAATTATAGTTATTTGGTTGACTATAATTTTTACGGGTTCATTTGACTACTCAAAGTCACGTTTTCAGGTTTTCTCGAAAAACGTGCGCTAAAGCTTTATTAGCATTTTAATTCATTTTATGGATCCGTTTTCTTTCGGAATTGTTCCCGTATTTTATCTAGGAATTATTAAGCCTTGTACATCCATCTAATACCCTGTTCGAGGTTGTATTCCTCCTACGATCACATAACGCTCCTTTTAGCGTTTTTCGCTTTTTAAGCGTTTTCTCATTTCTTTTGGATTTATTTCCCTTACCAAAATTACTTAGGTACTAATAGGCCTTTAAATACCATATTAGAATTATTTAATCCCCATATTTAAGTTCGGGGTATTTCAGGTGTGTTGGTTAACCAGGAAACAAAGCTATGTAGTGGAAAAAATGGAGCCAGATATGCCAACATCCCTCTCAAAGGGGGTTGGGATTTAGGCTACAATGCTAGCTAAGAATATTTGGTTAATTATCAGAAAGCTATATTCCTTATTTTCCCAAGCCCTCGAAGCTCGTTACCATCCTACTACTCTCATTTTGGATATGCCTCTTCAGGTTGCTATGACAATCTAAAGGGAAATCCTTGCTCTCTATTATCCATGTTATCAAATAAGGAACATGTCACACTATTGGTAATGGGATAGACTCTAAAGTTTGGGAGTCTCCATGAATTCCCCACCCACTCCTTCAAACCTATTACCCTGCCCCTAGTTACCCCATGATGACTACTGTTAATCATCTGATTAACCCAGCCACCAGTGATTGTAATATCACAGTGATTGGAAACTGCTTATTCCCTATTGATCAGGAAATCATTCTCAATTTCCAGTCAATCCTACTAGCCTAGATTCCTAGAATTGGCATTTTACAAAGTCTAGTGATTATATAGTCAAATCAGGATACCTTCTTCTTTAAGAAGTTAACTCGGAAGCTTCAACATCCTTGCCAACCCCCTCCACTTGGGACTCCTTGAAAAATAATCCCCCAAACTCCCTCATACCCCTTGAGTTAAACTCTTTTACTAGAATTCCTCAGCTGAATTGCTCCCCGTCTGGCTAATATTACCAAGAGAATTGAAGGACCGGGTCTCTGTTCTATGTGTGGTTAAGTTGATACAAATATTCATGCGCTTTTCTTGTGCTGGTCTGTCAAGGACCACAGGAAGAACATTATAAATTTGGATAAATAGCCTTCCTTTAGAGAAGGGGCAATCCAAGATTGATTTGTTAATAAGTCTCCCAGGTGTTCAAAACATTTTCTAGCTCTGATTGCAAACAGAATATGGGCAGTTTATGATGCTAGGAACCATGCCAGACATGACCCTGAAGTAGCTATTATTGATTTCATTGACCTTAATCTAGCAATTGTGAATGCCTACCAAGAAGCTATTAATCACTCCCTCCTGGATTAAGGAGCCTATTGCATCTAATATTCAAGATGAGTTTACATTGTATTCTTAATGTTACATGAAACATTGGAACCCTCTCATTGCAAGCTGAGGTTTACTAGACAATTTTGACCATCTTTGGTGTGCTTTTAACAGGAGCTACCTGAGCCTTATATCAAACTGCCACGCTAAGGTGCAGCTCCCGCTATTTGGTATATCATGATGTGTTTGAAACTTGCTTAATAGAATATCCCAAGAAGAGGTGCTCGAAACTTTTACCAAGATTACTTGGCAATACCCCACCACTACTCCAATCTACCTATATGTAAAGACTACTATGAATACAGTTCGTTTGATTTTGTGTAATGAAAACTTTAAAAATGTCCCTACTCTCCTAGTTAGTAAGATTTACAATGCTACAAAGTAGTGATTATGTTGGGATACCTCTTTAGTTCCCTTTAGAATTCTCGAAGCCATAATATTGAACTTGACCTATCCCCCTCATTATTTTGGATATAGATTGATGGATTATGTATGAGAATTTCATAATTATATAAAGAAAAAAAATTGTCAGCCCTCATAAAAACCGGAAACCTGGAGAAGAGGAGCCATGTCAGTTGGTGTTAAAACATAAAGTTCACCATTTTATTATGAGTAATTTGTCATTAGGCTATAAGCAGGTTGTTTTTGTTACTGACTATAAACAACTAGTCGACTACATGAATTGGGTGGGGAAGGTGGATGATGAATGTGCTTTAATTTTGAATAGGATTTTGCTTGAAAGTTTGTCTATCAAAGAGAAATCATTTACTTTTGTTCCAAGAGATGAGAATATGGGAGCAAATTTTATGGCTAGAAGGTATTTGGATTGTCAAATGGGTGGTGGTAGATTTTGGGTTGGTAATGTAATCGGATGTAATGGACTTATGCTCTTAGTTAATGTCATCTTTTCCTTTTTAAAAAAAATAAAAATAAAAGTTCTTCCACGTTATGAGTAATTTGTCGCCATCATATATTTGTGAAAACAATTCATCGCCATTATTTGATTGATTACAAAGTTGATCTTCCATCACCGTTACTGATTACAAAGTGGATCTTAAAGATGAAGATAAGTTCCAACTTGTCCGTTTTTGTCCTGCGCTCTCAGTCCCAGGAGCGTTAATGATAGCGACCAATTAATTAATTGATTTTGTCCAAATCTAACCAGCCTGATTCCATCTCCTGCGTCATTTCTACTAAACTCTTCTTTAACAGTCATCTCCTCTTTGCGCTGCTTCAATGCTAGCGCCCCCTACCCCACTATAATCTATCCGCTCCCCCACCTACTAAAAAAGCGGGAACGGAACTGAGTCTACCGCCTACTCCACCACCTCAGTGGAATTCTATTCCCTCTCTTTATATTTCTTCTTCGTCTTGTGAATGAATGCATTGATATCTGTGTGTCTATCTCCATTAATCTACTAGCTCAGAAAGGAAAAAAAAAACAGTACAGATATCCTACCCAGACTCGCTAGTCATAAATAAAGGGCTTCTTCTCCTTCTCCTTCCACTTCCAGCACCGCGGCGGCGGCACGGCAACGGACCCTCTAAAAAGTTCCACAGACAAGTTTAGTCACACACTAGCCAGCCCAGAATTGTTTGTCTATTAATTGTAGTATCCTATCTGCAATTAATTTAGAAAAATACTACTACTATAGTAAAGTAAAAGTGCTTATAACGAAACGGCCGGACGAAATCCCTATTTTCTGCTTTTCTATCTCGACGCTCTCTCTTCTCCGGTCAAATTTCATGTTCTGGAGGTGCATTTGATTTCAGTTTTCTGTAGTGGAAATCCAGCTCCAGTAGCACATTTTGTTTTTCTCTTAAGTTCTGTTTGTTACACATACCCAGATGGGAAATTGTCTAAAACCCAACCACAAGAAGAAATCCACCGCCGAGATCGCCCCCTCGGATTTGGACAATCGTTATGCTGCCACCACTTCCGGTGTCGACATAGCTTTCCCGGACTCTTACGCCGTCAAACCCGCAGTCGCACCCCCGTCCACCGAACTCCCACCTCCTCTCTCCGACTCTACCAAACTCGCTGTCTCCCCACCCGCCGAATCCCCGCCTTCCTCTCTCTTCTCCGCTATCAACCCCATCTGTCCACCATCCCCACCTAGCGTAATCTCACCTTCCTCCAACTCAGCCGCGATTAATCTTCCTGTCACACCACCCAGCAAACCCTCTCACTCCACTGTCAAATATGAAGGCTCACCACCGCGTAAACAAATCCAGCTAATCTCCGACCAAGCATCATCCACTAACCCCACCCTCAAACAGACCGTACTTCTCTACGGACACCCAACAAGCTCTCTCACTTATTACCTTCGATACCTACTTCAGCAAAAACCAATTTCCCTCGAGTTCTTCCCAACAATCTTCGAGCTCTCCCTCTTCACCCTGGAGTTCGGGAAGGGCGACGTCGTTTCGGGCTCGGTTGAGGATATGCTCAGCCTCATAGATGCCAGGTTCCCCGACCCACCTCTGATGACTGCTGAAGGAAAAGCTGGGATACTCAGGAGGATGGTGGAGTTGCAGCATCGGAGCGTGTTGTGGCATTTGGAGAAGATGGTGAAGTGGGCGTCTGATCTGGCTGTGCGTGGTGGGAAGGCATCGGTTGATCCTGGTGTAGGAACACCGAGGATGGAAGTGAGGAAGTTTGGGAGAACTTATGGGCAGCTTCTTGATGTCATGCTCGAGCATGCCCGGATGGAAGAGATGGTCGTCTTCCCCATTTTAATGGCGGCTGATCGAGGTTAGGGTTCCCTTTTCTTTTTGGTACTACGGGTAATACTTGTGAACTTATCATATTCCATTTTTTGTCGAGGACTTTCATGATTTATAATTTATTGATTGCTTTTGGTTGTGACTGCTTTTAATTCCTTGGCAATACAAAGGCTCTGATACCTTGCCGAGAAATGGCCTGCTGTTATAGGCAAGGCAGATATTTTCAATTTGGATTTCTGATTCCAAATAATGTGATTTTAGGTTGCTCTGCTTGGTAGACAAGTACACCCAGATTAAGTTCATGCTTCCCTTGTTGTATTGCTGCAATGAAATCCTCTGTTTCAGAGCTGTCAGCTGGAATTCGGTCAAAACCAAGTTTACCATTGGCAGAGGATAGTGTAGTGTACAGTTATGGATTATTGCTCCAACAGTTGATTACTAGTAGTATAATGCAAGCTAGTTTATAATGATGGGTTATTGTCCCACTTGTTAATTTATTAGTGAAATTAAACTAGTGAACAGTACTGGGTTATTATTACAATTGCTAATTGATTTTAGCACTCTGACATGATGACAGGCTTGTGTAAAACTGCAAACGAGGAACATGGGAGGGACCTACCCATTATGAATGGAATCAAAGAGGCTCTGAAATCAATTGTGGTTCTTGATGCTGGGACTGCTGACCACAGGGAAGCCCTTTACCATCTTTCTTCTAGGCTAGAGATATTACAGGTTATAAACTTCACCCTTTTCCTTTTCTAACTATTTGCTTCATTGAAGTTCTTTAAGGATTTCTATTTACACACACTTGAGCAACAACCTGCTGGGAACAGTTGCTAGCTAGTCTGAAGACAGTTGGGCTTTACTCTACTAGTTATTCTTGTGCCATTTTGTCAGGAAAATTGCAGAGAACATTTTGAGGAAGAAGAGCTAAATGTACTACCATTGTTAGGTGCAATGGAAATGTCAAAGGAGCAGCAGAAGAAGGCATTGCGACAGTGCATCATTGATACAATGCAAGGGGCCCATTCACATCTTTTCCGGTTCTTTGTTGAAGGATTGCGTCCGCACGAGGCTTTGCAATATATGAACTTAATCTTGCATTGTATAGATGAAGAACCATCAGCTGCCATGTTCAGGAGACTTGTGGAGTATGAAGATTGATCTTTTTTGGAATCAATACTATTCAAGTAATTGTTGGTCTCGGAGGCATTGCAGTCTCCCGTTCTTCTTGTCGGTCTCTTCCACTGAAATCCCTTTTGCAGGCAGACAACCAATGGGTCGATTCAATTCGAGAATGTAGCTTTGTTCATAGTTTCCTTCTTTCTGGGCAGGCTGCTGGGTTTGATGTGAATTGTATCATGGAAAAGAGATATGGGTCAAATCAAATGGATGTCTTGTATGCTGTACAAAACTAAGTTGAACAGAAGTTGCAATATTCAACTGGCTGGGAATGAACGTGTTCATACAGTTGACTTTTCAGTGAATAACAAATCTTAGTAACTTGATGCTTTTAAAAGGGCCTGTCCAAAAAAAACTGTTCGTAGACGGTACAGTTAAAAGAACTGTTATAATTAAACAATTTGCGTTTAAGTAATAGTATATAATTTTCTACATTATTCGGTTATATATATATATATAGATAGATAGATAGATGTTAGTTAACTTATGGTGAAACTGCATTGAATTAAATAACAAAATAACAAATTGATATTTAAGTAGGTTCTTTTATGTTAAAACTAAACCTAATTAATAGTATGTGATAGCATTTGTTTTATTAGTTAATTAGAGATGTTAGTTTAATTACGTTGAAACTGAACTTAATTGAAATGAAAAGCAAAATATTTTTCTACTTTTTGTTATACTTAAACTAAACTAAATTGAATATCTTGTGATAGTTTTTTGGTTTGCACATTATGACAATTGTATGATGTAGCAAACAGTGTACATGTGTTTATGTCATTGAAGCATATAATATATTTTTAACTTATATTTTCAAACTTTAATAAAGATAATCTAGAATTTTTGTAAAAGAATATGACATAATATATTATGTGTAGTGAAGAACAAGGTAAGCAATATAGATAATGTATATTATAATTATGTTTTGGTAAATCTTTGAGATGTATTTTGCTATCACCCAGTAGAGAAAGTAGGTTGTATCATGTTGTTCGAATCTAGGTGGATTGATTTTGCCTAATATTCATAGATTGTGTCATTGTCATTGCAATTATAAATGTACAGGTTATATATTATATAATGTGTTTGTGAAATAATTGATTATTATATAATGGTGGTTCTCTATTTGTGTTTATGTATATAAAATAATGTTTACACATGACATTGAAGTGCTAGGCGCTAGTTGTTTGATTGTTGTTATTTACTCATTTTTTATCTATTTGTTATCATTACACATTATATACATAAAAAAAACTTTACACTGGATTCTATGTTAACTTGGATTACTGTACCACCCCAAATGATTAACCTGAATGATGTTAACTGATGTAATCGAAATGGTAACAATATCAAATTTTTAAAAACTATCACCCGATTAAACATACCGTAAACACCTCTACTTTAAATTTGTCCAATAATTAAAGTGAATCATATATTAGCAAGGTGGTAGTATTAATACAATTAAGATTTTGTCAATTGCCTGAAAGATTGTCTGCCTATGAAATACAATATATTTAGTAGCTTGTCAAAACTTAAACGCGATTTCGATCACTTTGCGAACACCCATCTTCAACAGAGCCAAAGATCCCCATAAAGACAAACAGGACTTGAGCGCGTACCAGGTTGTGCATTTAAAATACAACCAGCCCTGAAATTTTTGGCCATTAGAACCTACAAGAAACTCAGGGTTTTTCACGACTCGCCGAAATTGTTGGGCAAGTAATGCCTCATTAAAAGAGCGAAGATCTTGGAATCTTAGACCTCCATCCTTCAAGTTTTTACTTAATATATCCCAGATTTGCCAACAAAGTCTTTTTTTTTTCAACGATCCAGTCCACCAAATCTTTTTGATAGCACTCTGAATCTCACAAATAAGACACAATGCAAACGCATAACACCCGTAACATAAGAGGGCATCGCATGAAGCACCAACTTTATGAGAATGCCATGACCCGCCTGAGACAACAATAACTCCCATGATTAGATTCTTTTGTAGTCCTGATCTCGGATATATCTAAAATGTGAGATTTATGCTTGCCCACCGAGCTTGGGAATCCTAAGTAAAGACCCAGGTCAATAAAAATTGATAAAACTTGGTGGCATAGGTTATCAGACAATAAGTCATAAAACATAACTCTAGATTTGGCAACTTTGATGCTCTGTCATGAAGCAACATTAAATTCATTAATAAGGTTCATGATATGTTGAGCATTATATATGTTCACCCTTTCAAATATAACATAGTCGTCGGTGAAAAACAAGTTTGTGACCTCAAACCCTAAACCACGCAATGACCTCTAATCATCCCTGAGAGAGCAGCCGTGTGCAGGCTTGAAGATAGAGCCTCCATGCAACAAACAAAAAGAAAGGAAGACAAAGGATCACCTTGCTACAAGCCTCTATGAGGGAAGAACGTCTGACTCGCACTACCGTTGACAAGAACCGCAAATGACACAAAGGTTATGCATTTTACAACCAACCAGTCTCATCTCTCGTGGAATCTTATGCTTCACTGAACTGCCAAAATGAAGGGTAATTCTATATGATCAAATGCCCTAGCCATATCAAGTTTGAAAGTGACCCTTTTAGACGGCCTGTGAGATCCTCATGTTGTGTATGAATTCATGAGCGAGAATGATATTACAACCCTGAACAAAGGCACCTTGATCATCCAAAATAACAAACTTCATAACCTCCTTAACCCGATTCACAAGGACTCTTGAGATGATTGTGTACAAAGTATTACAAAGCGAAATTTGCCAAGAGTCTTTCACAGAGTTGGCTCCCATTCTCTTGGGGATCAACATCAAGTGAGTATTATTAAGACCGACATGCTTGACACTAGTATTAAGGACCTTAAGCGCATCATTCACAAAGTCATTACCTATAATGTCCCAATAGGCCTTGAGGAAGACCCCATTAATCCCATATGGACCGGAGCTTTATTTGGGTTCATATCTCGGAGTGATAGAAGCATTTCGTCCCTACTAAAATGATCTTCCATGGAAGCATAAAATTGATGGGGAACTCTATTCTTAACACATGCAAGGAGATGGGCGTTAGCAACAGGGTTAGTGGTCTCAAAAAGGTCTGTGAAATAGCCCCGCGTCACTTCCTTAACTCCTTCTCATCCCGAAACCCCACGTCCTTAGGAGTCAATCAATTAATGGATCATATTCTTTTGTCTTCGAGATTGGCCTTGCTAAAGAAGAACTTATTATTACGATCACCTTGCAATCATCGCTGCCTAGATCATTGCCCCCATCTCGTTTCCTCGTTAAGAAGAAGCGAGTCAAGCTCATGTGTTAAATCTCACCACCGATTTAACGAAGCGAATGTAGGAGTTTGCCCGTCAATTGCATCTATTTCCCCTTTCAATTCAGTTACTCTGAGATTCTTCAATTTCTTACGGCGGCCACCCCACTCTTTCAAAGCATGCCCACATCTCTTGACCTTGTGAATATAACCTCCCCGACCATTCCCGCCCGACCAGGTTTGTTGGATCATTTGACGACACTCATCTCTGACCCAACAGTTCTCGATTCCAATTAACTCCCTAAGAAACTTAACAGATTGCAATATACTCCCTCCGTCCTGAATTGACTGTCCTGTTTACTATTTGGATATGTCGTTTGACTTCAATTTTTAACATACGAGATAAATTAATTTTTAAAATTTAAGTTTTGCATATGATTCCTTATATGTTAAACTATATATTACAAATTTTAGTTTTATAAAATTATTTTATCATATATGCTTAATATTGAAGTGGAAAAACGTGCCATAAAGCAAACAGGACGGTCAATTCAGGACGGAGGGAGTATGAACAAGTATACTGGCTGGGAGGATTGACAGCTTCAGATCATAAAGCTCTATTAGTACACGAGGAACATGATTGCTTCTTTCAGAACTATTAGATGTCAGGTGAAATAGTAAACAAATTGCCCTGATCCTCATCATACTAATCTCTCTTATATGCTCTGCTCTTCACACCTCAGCGCAGGATCTTAGATCCAAGAGGTATGTTGTTAACATTTTCTGGCAAAATAGTAGTAAAGTACAGGGAAAACAGACAACCCCGGTACTTTTTTATTGTAAAATTCAATAGATCCCTTGTCCTCCATTAGGATATACATGCATGAGTTTTTTTTTTCTAGAACAAGAAGACTGTTTTTTAAAAAAAGATTCCAGAAGAAGAAGACAACAACAAAGGTCTTTCGTATGTGAGGTAGTGAAAAACAGAAAAATTCTTAAGATGCAGATCTCTTGTCACTGATGTCAGTATCAATTAAGTTTGATTCCTTTTCATGATATAATAGTTAAAACAGCAATACTAGATTAGTCTTCATCTTCACCATGATGTATTCATTTTGGAGTTTCTTTCTTTGAGCAATAAACCAACTTTTGGTCACCATCTGTGATGTGGCATTGTTATTAAGAAAGTAGTGTGGAGGCGTTATTGTAGTTTCCTTGTATATTTATTGTCTACGTCAAAACAAATCAGACATTGGATCTCCGGAGAGCAGAACTAATGACACGCAAGGCGCATCGAAAAAGTTGAAGATTGCATGTACCTTTCATATTTATATAGTTCCGGCGAATAAACCGTAAGGGCATCCACAATAAGGAAAATGGATTCTACCCACTAAAATATATTATTATAATCTCTTCTCTCACATTCTCTCTCCTTGTGTCAGCAAGAACCTTCTCTCTCCAGGTTCTTAATTAAGCAACCCTCTCTTATTCTCTCTCTTCCACATCACTATTTATCTTTTTCTATTTTAACCTTCACCTATGTAATCGTGTCAAGAAACACCATTGTAGATGCCCTTAGACCTCCAATTGACTGGCCTTTAATTTCCTTTCTTTAGAGATATCTCAAAACAACAATATGCAAACAACTAACGAGTTGATTAGAAAATTTTTGAGTTTCTGAACTTCGTTAGACTTGGTTATTGTCATAGATGACGGATTGTACCTAGCTGAAGCTAATAATTATGGAAAAGTGTCGATTTTGGTTTTTGGATTGGGTTAAGTCTAACACGGATATAATCTGTAAATATTTTATTTAACTAAAATCTAACATGAACTTGGAGCTAGTTATATTCTGTTAACGTGAACGTAAAATGGGTTGAAATAATGCAACCCAAGCCTATCAACGATGAAATTCATTTTTATAATGTAAAAATAATATTAAATTGATAAAAAAACCAGTTTAAAGTGAAAAGAGATGAAAATAAAAAATACTGAAAATTTAATTGAGATGATAATTTCGGGTTTCTAGTTTACTTTAGGTTTTATGGTTTAACTCTGAAACCAACCTTGATTTTTTATCACTTAATTCAAATTCGACCAAAAAAAAAAAATTGGCCAAAATTTTCAACCCTAATGATATATTTTGGGCGGGTTTGGGTTTGGATTTGGGTTTGAGTTTGGCTTAGAATTGATACCTCTAAGATGACTAAATAGGTATATATTTTAATTGTTAAATGTATCAAGATAAATACTTGTTGAGTTAAAAAAAAAGGATATAATTTATTTGATTGTGGTAACCGAAATTACTTGTTAAGAGCGTTTCAACAATTAAATGCTAATGTAATAAACCAAACTCCTGAACACATTAATATTGATAAATATTTGATTATCTTTCCTGACCGGTTAAATTTGATAATAATTAGTTGTCATCTCCCGAAGAAAATGCTATCATTAGATTATATAACATGAGTACAGTAAGCATCGGAATCGGTCTAAACAGCATGGTTAGGTGGATCGTGACAAGGAACTAAGCACGTCATGGGATGGTAGCTATTACTTGCCATCACTCGGTCCCGTTGAGACCTAGACACCGTAATTATGGGCAGTCATCGTGCAAACAAACCAAAAGATAACTAGATAGACAAACTAGGACCAACTTAATAATCAACGAAAATATAATGGAAGCGTAACAAGGATCCAAAACGATATGTGATGGGGATAGCGTAAGGAGGATTATTTTGTTTGGCTTCTCTTGTGAGGCTGGGTAGTCAGTGCTGAAGTAGACCCAGTCCGGGAGGAGAAAGTCTTGTTCTTGCCAATGTTTTGACCCATATTATGGAAGAGGTGCACTGAGAGCCTAGAGGATGAGTGTGTTCTGGCCATTTTACCCTTCTTTTGGGAAGGACCTGAGTTGTGCAGCTTCCTTGCTTCTATCTCCAAACTCTCATCAATCCGGCGGCCCAAGTTTTATTTCATGATTGAACCTGTGGCTTGATCATCCTCCGGTGTGGGTGTGTTGGATGAGGAGCTATAGGGGTTCCGATCAAAACGGACATTTCTTTCTTGGTTCCCTTCTCAATGAGAAGATGACTTCCTTCTTCCACCATCCAGGATGCGATTCCCCATGTAGCCACCTCTGGTTGAACTCTTTTCTTCCTCAACATTTTGGTCAGGGGGTGGTTTTGCCTGATTAGACCACGTGCAATCTCCCAGGTGTTATCAAAATCATTTGGATCTAGTTTCTTCCCATTGCGAATGTCTGTCTCTCAGTCAGGCCCCATAAGGGTAGACTTCTTTGTCCACCGACAGTTGATTTGAGCATCCCTTCGTTGTATGAGTGAACATGCCACATTTGAAGTAGATGGTGGGCATGTGTTCATATGTAACACACAAGGCTGTTTCAGAACCCTCAGAAGAGATAGTAATGTGCACCAAAACTCCCCTCATCCTCTCCATATTCAAGGAAGCATCCAAGCCTATTACCCAGTTTGCGTGTGAATTCCTTGTGGTGCAATGCAAAAGGGACATCATAAACATGAGCCAACATAGGGATCAGGCTACAGTCATGGTCCTGAAGGGCTTTGTGCTTATCAATCCGATCAAACACTAAGAGGGCACCATAAATTCACCACAAACCTTTGGAGAGGATTCAATGTATCATTTCCGAATTCTCAAACTCGAAGAGGTAGAGGTTCTTACCCGCCACTTTGACAAAAGAAATCGCCTTCAAGTTTCCATGCTCGACCAAAAGTATGTTCCAACACGCGAGTGTCAAGATTTCTAGGGGCGAAGTACTTACATATGAGATATTGTTCGAAGGGAAGATTTAGAGGGTGGTTGTGTAGCTCCCAAACATCCGTCACTTCTCCTTTCTTCCTGGTGAGGGACGGACTAGCATATTTCTTTGAGAGATCGTCCATGGGAGGGTCCAAGGGAGCTTGGATTCTGATAAGTGGTAAGGGGCTCCAACCCGATGCATTAGAAGGGGAAGAAGACGATGAGCTTAGTTTGCAGCTTCGCCAAGTGGAGCAAAAGACGCGGGTGAAAGATTGATGGCTAGAGAACAGCTAGCTCGGCCTTGATGTCTTGCATGTAGAGAGTAATCATTGGGCTCAATACCTAAAGTCCACCAATGATGAGTTGGCATGAATTCCAGGGTTGGAATGGAAAGCCGGGCTAGTGGTGGGAGGGGTAACCAGAGCAAGTGCAACATCGGTAGGCTAGTGATGAGGTATTGAAGGTGGCGGGCTGACAGAGGGGGACGAGCATAGTATACACGGCTAGGCTCCTGTTGTGGGGAGAAGAGCACTTGCATGATAAAGTTGTTTTTTTTAATCAAAAGAGTTATAAAGTTGAGTCCAAGAAAAGCCTTCAGAAATCTCGCACCAAGCCGGTTTGAGTTCATTATAATGTTGGTCATGACTCATTACACACTTTAAGGTGCACTACAGAAAGTTTTTTTTTTCAAATATATATATATATAATAAGAAAAAGGATACAATTTGGGATGTTTTTACACCAAGAACCAAGTAATTGTTCTTTTCTACCTAGGTTAGGTAGCATATGAGCCGTGATATTATTGAATATAAAGATATGAGTCCAAGTTACTTTGTGGAAAGTAGTCAATTTTCCAGTGCATCATCCAAAGCTATTTTGGTGACTAAATGTACTAATCATATTCCCTTTAAGAAGTTGGCATTCACCAGACAGTTCGAATGGATCCGTATTTCATCAAATTGTAGACATGATTCTAATTTCAATCCCGTTGGGAAGGTTTTGGCTTCCACCACTATTGGGTCCTATGGCTCTTTTCCAATTGCAATCTCTGCTGCTAAGACTTCACCTTTTGCCGGCTTGCATATAGCTCCCGTTCCAAAACCCTCACTCCCAACAATTTCATCTATGAATACCAATAGCTCATTGGGATGCTGGGCAGGAGGAGTTTTTTTATCTGGGATTCTTGGTGATCCTACCGAGTTGGCCATATCTATGTAGGTCTGAGCCTATTCCATACCAGTATTGAATTCCTTAAATTTTCGATGATTTAATTGACATCTGGCAAACCAAAGTTTGTAGAGAAAGCAAGCCAAGGTTTGAAGGAATTGGGTATTGCTGAAAGGCAGAAGGTAGTCAACTAGATGCGGAGAGCCACGTCATCCCTAATAGTAGACAGGCAGTCCAGTGACATAATGTTTCACCATTTTTTAACGACGTGGCATGAAGGAAAACACGGGCCATGTCCTCTATGCCTCCACATGTTTTGCAAGATGTCAACTGAGTTAATTTCTCTTTTGAGAATTGAGGCTTTGCATGGGATGATGCCCTAAAGTATCTTCCAAACTAAGAGTGTGATACGAAGCGGGATGACACACTTATGAATTTTTTTCATTGCATCTTCAATCTGGGAACGACCGATTCTACTGAGATTTGAGCGTAGAAGCCAGGTGATGGGCTGACTTGACAGTAAAGTCCCCATATTTTTACCTCCCCTATCACTAGCCATCCGATTTACTTAAGACACTAAGAACCATTCTATGGATGAGGTCAACATCCTCTTCACAGATCCATTCAGTGATTTTGTTTATCCGTTAGCGTCTTGAGTTATATTCAATCAGACTAACAACCATCCCTTGGTTACGAACATGTAAGGGAATAGACCATTCCCAACGCTTACCTCTTAGCTTTTCTTGAATCCATCTATCGAGGATGAGAGTTGACTTACCATTGCCAATTGCCTTTCTGGCACCAATCTCCAGCAGTGGAAGAGCCCCTCAAAGGGAGCGCCATATTGGGCTAGATCTAGCTCTCAGCTGAGCGTGGATGATATATGAATCATAGAATTACTTGGCTTTAAGAACCCCCATCACCATTAGGTTCGGTTGTTGTAGGATCCGACACCATTGCCTAGCCAAAAGTGTGTCATTGAAGAATGACAAATCTTTGAATCCTCATCCACCATTATCGAGGCTTAGTGTATCTCATTGCGCCAGCAAATGCCTTTCCTTGCAATAGAGCCTGACAACCAGAATTGTCTAATGGCACCTTGGATTTCTTTGATCAGAGCCACAGGAAGTTTTATTACTCCCATGATGTATGAGGGAATGGCTTGGAGAACCGAATTTATTATGATATTTCTCCCAGCTTGAGAAACCAGGCATTGCCAGCTCCTAATACCCACTTGGATCTTATCTTTAATGTAAGTGAAGATTTGTTTCTTATGTCTTCCTACTTTACTTGGAAATCCAAGGTAGAGACTAAGGTTGTTGACCTCTTTCACTCCAAAGGCCCTAGAAATATGGTTACGCAGATTTGTTGCAGCCCTGCCGAGAACATCAGCCCCGATTTAACTATATTAATGCTCTACCCCGATGCTTCTCTAAATTCCTCAATAAGGCCCAATATTCTTTCTGCATTAATTTAGTTGCTCTCCCAAAAATACACTATAGGAAGTTTGAAATAAATTCTTATTATTTGTCCATGCATAAAGGGCAAAAGGTTATGGCCCGGACCATACAAAAAACCTAGTCTACTAGTCTTGTACATAACAATCCAGACCAGGAGGACCAAATGCAAAAATGTAAATCTTGAACCCTTTGACTTGTCTCTTCCTAACCTTTCTTTCCTTGATGGATATATCCTAGTAATTCTTCTAATTCCTTCCAACTCTTAAGCTCTTAAAACACCTAGGACTAACTCATAGGTTAAGCAGTAGAATTTAATTATTGATGATTACCTTAGTACATAAATCAGTATATGGTTGACACTAACAATAACTTTTAAGGTAAAGTGATTTTTGAATGAGACTATATATTATTGATAAAAACAACTATGGCTACTTGGAATAAAAATGGGATAAAACATAGCATTGTGTTATACAAACAATAAAAAATTGATATTGGTATGGTAGAAACACATAAACAAATAGATGTAATTGTACTTATTCATAGTATGTTTAACTTAAACTGATAACCTGAAAATATATAATACAAAAAAATTGTCTCAAATCTGATTATACTTAAACTCAAGTTGATCCAAATTAATTTGTCCCATATGAGTTATCTCCTGATGATAATCTGACTATTATACTTTTTGGAAGCAATTTGTTGGTGCTCAGTATATTACTAAAGTTGATTTGGGGCCCTTTGTGTTTACTACTTATTAATGGTTTTTTGGACTCGCCAGCTCTTTCTACTAGTTTGTTTACCTTCAAGACAATGTCTTACGTTGTTGCATAGTAATATTTCAACTATTTTCATGAAGACAAATCCATTCATCAAGTCCCTTTCCAAACACATCCACTATGCTAAGTATTTGGTTTGTGGGTATATTGATATATGGGTGAAGTGCTTGCTCATCATGTCTTGTTATTGAAGCTCAAATCATATATTTCTTCAACCAAGGTTGTGGGCTCAAATCATTTGGCTACTCTTTAGACTAAGTGTTAATACTGAAACACCTTAAGTATTTATAGCTTAAATTTTTTGAAGATGTTGATATGTTGATAGAGAGTATACAAAATGTTTTGTCAAGCCTTGAAAGATACTATAGGGAACAAGGATAACCGACTAAAGCAGCAAAGAGTTTCAAAGAAATTAGAGCTTGTTGACAGACCATACTTTGTTGAATTACTTAGTTTGAAATGGTTGCAATGACTACTATACTCCAAGCAAGTACGTTGAAAAAGTTGATCTTTGAGAATAAGATAATTTCAAGAACCATTGTGGAGATTCCAGCCACAATAACTGAGCCCACCAAAGACACAGTCAATGCTAAAAGTTGTAGATCTATCATGCAGTTGTTCACCTAGAGGGGTTCCTTTATTTATAGAGTTATTTTACAGCAATCTTAAAAATAAAACCCTAACCTAACTGCTTGAGCTTTGAAGCTGCATGAGGGAATCTTGCAACTACTTCACTTCAACTGGGTCTACAATGTGCGCTTCTATTCTGGTTAGGCAAGTTGTTAAGAGCATCCACAATAGTTAAAAGGTAAGAAGTTTCTTATATATCTTATATTATATTTTATTATCTCCTCACACAATCTCTCTCCTTGAATATAAATGCGTCAGTAAGGAGGGGTTGTTAGCTAAGAACCCTAGAGTATGTCACTTTCCTCCACTTCATCATTTCCTTTTATTTTTATTTCCTTGTGTCAGTAAGAAATCTTTAAGGAACTCTATTATGGATGACCTAAGACCTATTGGACTTTGTTTCCTTGAATCAACCAATAGCAACTGCCTTCAGTCTCTTTATGCTTCAAAATTGTTAGGTCCTTCGACGAGATCATATGTAGATATCTAACTTAGGCTTTGAACATCTTGGGTCCGTAAGTGGTCAGCAGTCAAAATAAAACATAGGAGAAATGGTGGGACTGGCACTGAAATTGATAGATGCATCTTTTAGAATAAAGTAGAGGAAAATGGTGGAACCATCACTGAAATTGATAGCAAACACTAGCAAAAGCAGCGTTTGCCTACAAACTCACCCTTTGTCTCTTGACTGCTTCAAAGTTAACGTGAATATTTCAAGTATTTCAAATACCTTAGCTTATAAACTATTTCAAAGCTTTTGTATTTAATTAGTGAATACTTTACAAACTTTAAGTCAAGATATTTGAGTTATAATCAACTAATTTAAACTTAAATTACATAAGATTGGAAACATCAAAAACTTAAGGGGGCGTTTGTTTCGAGTGAGGGAAATGGAATGGAATCAGGAAAGGGAATGGAGAGGAATAGAAAAGAATTCCCTTTGATTTTTCCGGTTGTTTGTTTGAGATGGGGGAAATGAAATAAATAATCGGTCAATGGTCACCGGTCAATGGTCAACGATTGTCAACTACCGGACAACAGTCATTAATTGTCAGTCAATATTTACCGATCACCGGTCAATGGTCATTAGTCATCAGTCAATGGTCATATGTCACCGGTCAACATGTACTAGGGAAAGGGAATCTCATTCCCTAGTAGGGGGTGGAGAATCAAGATAGAAGGTTTTGGGGTAATCTCATTTATTTTTCCCTTTCCTAAAAATAAGAAAAACTGGCAAAACAAACGGCAGGAGAGGGAATCATTCCGATTCCCTTTCCTGATTACCCCAAAATAAACACCCCCTAAGCCTATTCGATAAGAACATCATCAAGACTTATGAACATTTGAAACCAACATCATCAAAACTCTAAAATCAAAAACGCTTAAGAGTGTATTAGCACTACCACTTTTTCCTTGTTGATGACGTTGTAAAACCTCTGTCTTATTTTTTTACTAATTCAAAAAGATGTTGTTGACTATGTTTTTTAATTCGAATAAGGGTATCATTATTTGTCTTTATTCCGCCCCCCCCCCCCCCATACTCATCCTGTTGATTTTGAAGAGTAATTCTAAGGAAAATCATTCTTTGAATTCAATTAAATAATAACTAACGAGTCATTACAACTATTGAGAGACAACAAAATCTAGCCTTAGTCTTTAGGAGTTTCTCCTTTTTGATAATATCAATCATAAAAGGTCCTATGACATTTACAAACCAACAACAAAACTAACATAAGTGTTCTTCTTTACTGCAATAGCTTGCATCAAAGTTCCTTATGTAATTCTGAATCATCATGAAGATTGAATATTTCAAGGAATTCATAAGGAGGATTTATATTTTAAGCCTTAAGTTAGAGGTGGCAGTTCGGGTCAATCGGTTCGGAATCGATTTGGTTCGGTTTGGTTTGGGTTGATTTCAAATCGTTCAGTATTTGGTTCGGGTTGGATCGGGTCGGGTGAATTCAGTTTGTTCGGGATGAGTTTGGTTTGTTGAAATTTTGGGTCGGTTTGGATCGCTTTGGGTGACTTTCGGTTTGGTTGACTTTCAGCTAGGGTGACTTCGGGTCGGATAATTTTCGGTTCGGGTTAACCTCTGGTTTATTTAGTTTTTTCGGGTCATGGGTCTAATTCGGGTCAATTATTGGGTTAAATTCTGTTGACATTACAAAATCAAGCAACTCAATAATCATGATATGTAAATCTGATTTCAATCAATCTCAACAAGTATGAATGTATATAAAAGATTAATTTAAACTAATAATTATAATTTGCATCATGTTATACTTTAGTAACCAACTCTTAACATAGATATTGATGTAGCTTTAGATTATTTAGTAGTTTCATTATTTTGAAATGAGTACAAATAAAGTTTTTTGTGGATAGTTATTAAATTTGTATCAAAGTGTGTAGTAACTTGGTTTTTCAACATATTAATAGCGAATGGAATTAGTTAATAAGTTTTGATGAGTTTTTTTACAGTAGTTAAAAACTGTTAATGATGGAGAACTATTTAGAAGTGTGAGAATTTCACTACATAGATAAAAACCTTCAAGTATATTAAACACTTATGCATTTTACTAATAAGGAAGAATTATTCACAAGATTGGATAGAGGCTTGAAACATTCAAATTAATAAAAACACCTTTAATATACGAATAGTTAATACAAGAATGATACAAATCACTGAAGAATTGGAGTCTAAATATAAAAATATTTTTGGTTCTTATGAATCTATCATTGATGAGTAACGCATTATCATCAATCATCATTAGTTGTGCAATTAATGAAGATGCATGATAATTAATTACTTTAAAATTTTATAATGCAATATTTGTGGTATATTTAGAATAATTGTCTTGTATATAAGTTTGTTAATACTTTTTTATACATACGCCACTTATTAAGTAATGATTAACTGTTTTATTTTCATTGTCTTCTATAATTAATGTAATATATTCTTATTTATTCGGGTCACGCTATATTTGGTTCGGGTTCGGTTCGGTTGGTTTCAGTTTGGGTCACTTCGAATTTCGGGTCATCGTCGGGTTATAGATGACTTCGATTTGGTTAATTTTGGTTCGGATGACTTTGGTTCGGATGGTTGTGGATTATGGTTTGTTCTCGGTTTTACAATAATACGGTTCGGTTTGGTCCGGGTCCGTTTATTTCGGATTTCGGGTCATTTTTCAAGTTATAGTTTTCGGTTGAGATTCGGATTCGGGTTGGATTGGTTCGGTTCGGTTTTTCGGGTTCGGGTTACTTTTGCCAGGTCTACCTTAAGTCCCACCCACGCACACTTTAATTAAATGAGTATTTTTCTTAAAACCTCCTAAAGCCATACTTGTCGCAAGAAAAGCTCAATGGCATAATGCAAGGCATAGGGGAAAGTTATTAAAAGGTCGAAGTTTCTCAAACCCAAAGCTAGGCAATAATTTTATTACCTTTGTTCTCTTTTGCAAATAATTTATTTTCCTTAAAACACTATTAAAATTAAGGGAAATTTCACCAAATACCCCGTGTTTTTACTCAATTCACGATATACCACTGTGTTACAAAAATTACATAGGATATCACTGAGTTTTTACTTATTTCACTAGATAACACTCTGTCCCACATTTCGTTAATTGTTCCATTAATATCCCTAGAAAAAAAGACTAAAATACCTCTGTTAATAGTTAAATGAAAGTGGTATCTGATGAAATTTATTAGTGTGACAAATCAGTGTCAGGTTGTTAATTAATAACATGGATAGTTTAGTCATTTTCCAATAATATTAACAAGCATTTAATTGTACATGAGACAGAATGTTATCTGGTTAAATAAATAAAAACTTAATGTTATCCTGTGTAATTTTAAAAACACAATGGTATATCATAAATTAAAAAAAAACTCAATGGTATTGGGTGAAATTTCCCTAAAATTAATTTCCTTTTTATTGTAGAACTCTTTCTTCACATTTTTCTTTATTATTAAACTATTTTAAAAATTAAGAATCATATTTTCCATCTTTTCACACTAGTATTCAGGTGATTAGCTAAATTTTCATTGTTGGTTGTTGAACTAATTCATGAGCTTTATTTTAGTTATTTATTCATACTAAATGTTAGTAATTGAGCATTTATGACTATTTAGATTATCAACATGAAATTTTGAGTTTGACTCCAAAGAATGTGTCCAAGTTAGAGCATTTTTGTGATTTTCTACCCAAAATGTGATAATGAGTTAGGAAGCTAGACCAAATTAGCTGAACCGTTTAAGTCTTGAGAATATGATACTCATTGAAACATATAGGGAACTTAAGTTTAAAGCTATTAATTGACTATGAGTTTAAAATAATTTGTCGACCTCTTAATCAACTAGTTAGAATCAGTATAGATTAAGATTTGACTAATGACTGGTTAGGGCTGCCATCGGTTCGGTTATTCGTGTCTTGGAATTGGTCCCGGGTTAACTACATTACAAATATCATCATCGAGCATCTTAAGCTTGGAACTAAAATGTGCTTGCTATTGAATTGTGTCTAGGACCATGTGGCTTGGCCTTCCGTCCTTTCAAGTGTTAGTGAGGAGGGTTTCCTATTCCTATATTCCAAAGTTACTAGTCGAGTGTGTTAAACGAAGAAGTGAAACATCTGGGGCACATAAGTTTACCCACCTTATTTGTATGTTGACAATTAATCGCGGTCTAAAAAAACTGGGTGTGCCATAGTTCATGATAAAGGATCTTTTGAATTTCACACCTTGGTCCATTTCTAAGATTAACGTATTTGTTGATCTCCTTAATTGTGGTCATCAGCTTGCTAAAGTTTTGTCTCAAGTTTATGATTGGTTGGAGGGGTAGCATGGGTCAGTTGAAGGGCGACCTGCATTTATTACCCAGTTCCATGGTTCTACCGAATCCAATTAGTCACTCATTAACTATCATCCATATCTAATCCATCAGTCACCAGAGGGTGATTCGGTGAATCAGGTGAGAAGTGAAATACTTTTATAATTTAATGAATTTATGGAATATAGTTGAGGTATAATTGTATATTTGTAGTAGTCTTTTGGGGTTTAATTATAATTTACTATCTAAAATTCCATGGGTTTGAGTATAACTCCTAAAAATTCTAAGTATCTAGCTGTATTATTTTTTTAGGAACTTTAGGGGCAAACTATTAATGGGTGATTAATAAGGTGATGGATACATACAAAATCCGACCCACCCATCCCCGATTCATCTATCATTTTTTTTCATCAGTTCATTTTGAGATTTTATCCATTTATTAGAATCCGCTGGACCAATGTAATGACATTCAATGGAAGTTGTCATTTCTAATTGGTTATTAAGGCTTTTCAAAGTGAAGGAAGCTAGCTTGGTTTGCCTCTCTAGTGGCCTTTTGGTACTGATAACAAGAGGACATGTTATATTACTATGTTATTATGGCTTATGTGGGTCGCTTTTATTTTAAATACAATGATGTTTGTTTCTTGTACCTCTTTGTTTTTAGATGGCCTACTAGATTGTAGTATATCTTAATGAATGAAAGTTTCAGGTTTTCTAAAAAAGGGTATGGAAGTACAGATGGTGAAGACTAGTAGTCCAAGTTGGTTGCTGGTTGGTGTTTCGTTAAAGTGATTCATGATGATGTTGTTTAGGATGCTGGTCTGCAGCCTAGTACTTTGGCTCTTTGAACTCTCCTCTTGGTATTTTGATTTTTGTATCCTGTAGATCAATTTCTATCTAGTCGTTACTTCAGCTTTGCTACTATTTCAGGGTAGTGCATGATCTGTGGAGTTTCTAAACATAAAAGAGTCGTCAAACTGAACTAGACAATGACGAAAACAATCAACTTTAGCATCAACCAAAAGTGTTATATGTTTTATACAAATCTCTTCAGACGAAAAGGAAAAGGAAGAAGGCTGAGAAATTGACATTATTGAACAGGGTTTGAACCATAAACGAAAGAACTAGGCTAACACCACCAACATAAAACTGAAATATTCAATTTGTTGATCAACAGAGCAAAATACCCATTTCCAATTCTTCAGTAAAGTTCCTCTTCCTTGTGGGTGTGGATCACACAGTCGCACAGAGGCTTGGCAATGCAGGTCAAGACGAATCCCTTCTCCTTGAGATCATCATCAAGAAATGACCCTTCTGACTGATCAACATCACCGGATACCTTCTGACCAGCACAAGTGGAACAGGATCCGGCCCGACAAGAATACGGCATTTCCAAACCTGCTTCCTCAGCAGCATCCAAGATGAATTCAGTGTCTGGAACTTCAAGCACATTCTCTTCACCATCGGGGCTGATCAATGTCACCTTGTACACTGCCTTTGCTGTGAAGTTGAACTTTAAGGGAGATGATTTGATCCCCAATGAAGTGGAGATCCCCTTCTTAAAACCCATAGGAACTTCAGTTTTCACTGGAATGAATGATCGTGAGACCAGTGTGGTGGTTTTGAGGAAGCATGTAGTAGGAGAGCACACGGATGACATTTTTCTTCTTTTTTGGTGTTCAGACCCCGCTGTGGAAGTGCAGGATGTTGAATTAAGATGCTAAACTCACAAAATAAAAAATAAAAAACATTTAACATCTTAGAATCAAGAGGTTAACATGTATCTTAATGTTGTAAAAAATGTTCATAGAGCATCAGCAGTTCTGAAGATTCAGACAAGAAGTGGCACTGCAGAGCATACTATATTCTCGACCAAATGGAGCCATCTCTTTGGTTAAGCGTTTGAAAATAAGTCAAGACACTGGACATTTTTTGCACTTCAGAATTAGATGATCAACCCAAGAAATTAACCCTAGATCTTAATAACGTAAATCTCAAAAACATGAACTTTGGTTCTACCCACTAACATTTTAATCAAGTACTTTTCGCTCGGTTGCTGAAGCACCTACACCTGAGATCAGAGGTCTTGCACTTAACACCCCAATAAATCTTTCCCAACATCAATGTGACTAAACGGAATGAACACGACCACTTCCATAAGCAAAAGACTCTTGAGAAATCAGGACTTCACATAGATGTCATGTAATCCAAGTTAATTCCACGCATAACAAAGGAAAAGCCTATATCCTTGCACAACATATTTTTTGAGGATTTGATCAATTATAAAGCATGATATATTCTCGCATTAGGCGGTAGTAACGAAAATTCATGCTACTATAGATTTAGGTTGAGGTTGGATCTAAAAACCAACAATCAAATCCATTTGCTGTAATCAACCCTTCAACTTGACAGCGATGTAACAGGTGTTACGGAGAAAGAAACGTACAATTAGAACACAGATATAACTGCTCAGTGTCAGAGGAAACGCAAAGAACGAGACAAGAAAAAGACCCACTACATCCCAAAATCAGAAACCAGTACACAAGCAGACCCACCAGCCTCCTGAAACCTAACCCAGAAAAAAAATCGATCCGTCGTTAACACGTTGATGTTATAACATCGAACTGAATCAGCCAAGACCTCCGGACATAAGAAGAGAAATAGAGACGCTTACCAGATCTTTCTGAAGTTGGCCTGTTCTTCGTTTGAGAAGGGCAAGTTAAGTACACGTGCAACCCACTAGAGAAAGCGATACAAACTAGAGCACAGAACCCGTCCGTCCCCTATGGAGTGTCGATCAATTATAAATACGAAGAAAAAGAGACGAATTAGGACCGTAAACATCCAAAATAAGCATAGGTAGGGACTGGAATAGAGGGATCTCCTGGGAGGAGTGAGAGGGCGACGTGTACCACTTGAAGTGGCCTTCTTGGGTTGCGTAGGGTCAAGGGCTTGTGGCCTCGTCTTTGTCCCGAGTCTAACAGGCCATTTCAGCCGTCAACTAAATGAAAAAGGCGCAGATCAATGGCCCGCTACCTTCGGTGTTTGGGTTTTAGCCTTTTAGGTATTCAATTGAATCAATTCCCTTTGGTTGCCCGTGAGGCTCTGGTTTGACTAGTGCACTGCTTCACGCCACGCTTCAGCTGTAGATGAAGACATATAATAGTAAGTACTTTAAATCCAATTCAATG
This sequence comes from Limonium bicolor, assembly GCA_023374045.1. Classification (NCBI taxonomy): domain Eukaryota; kingdom Viridiplantae; phylum Streptophyta; class Magnoliopsida; order Caryophyllales; family Plumbaginaceae; genus Limonium; species Limonium bicolor. The sequence continues at coordinate 16,124,248 of CM041779.1, read as the reverse complement.
AACTTAATGTATTTTATTGTAGCTAAATATAATTAGTAATTATTACTTAAAAATTTAAAATTAATAAAACTTGAGAAATGAAATAATATAAGTTGAAATAATTACCCCATATATAAATATATATAAATTACTGAATAAAAACCAACTATATTAAGGTAATAAAACTTTCGATATAAGACCAGCCCAAATTTAATTTAAACGATAATAATGTGGCAATATTTAATTTAATGTATGTGTTGATCTAAGCTTAACCAACTTATTTAATTGAAAATAAAATAGTTAAAACAGATATTGGTTTCAGTGTAAAAGGTTTATATGTTAGAGTAAGTTATTTATTGAAGGGTTGACATAATTTAGACTATATATATTTACAAGGTCTTTTAATAAAAGTATTACTGTTAATAACTTCAATCATAAAATTATTTAAACTTCCTTTCATTGTTTACTTTGGATATTGCATATTTTGTTGGTATGGTGTAAATGAACGTTACTATGTTTTATCTCTGTTTGTGGACCTTGTCGGCTTTTGTCCGTTTTTATCATTAATTTTGTGTCTATTCTATAATTTTTTCTCTGTTTTATTCAAATAGTCATTTTTAAAAGCTGTTTTGACAACTAACATCGAGTTCAGTGTCGCTCCCAATTTCTCCTTTGTTTTATTCTGACAGCTGTATTTGAAAGCTGACCACAAACAAACCCAGTAGTTTCTTTTCTTATTCACTAATATGTAGTTAATACATTTGTCTTCCATCTCTTTCTGTACTTCCTCTACCAATATTCATATTTGTTACAATTTTGTGCAATATCCCATCTTATTTTCCTATTTATCTTAGCTTCTTGAATACATCTCAAGTTAAGTTTTCTGCGTATTAGATACTCCCACCCGTTTTCAATAAATAATTTTTTGGGTCATCTCACTCTTTTCAGATTATAAGATGGTCTAGCCTTTTTGTCATCTACTTTTGGATTCTACACCTCAACTTTTATCTCATAACTTCACTTTTCTAATCACTTCAGTTCTCAATGTAAAAATTAAGGGTAAAATTGTCAACTTTTTTCTCCTTGATTCTTGTCCTTACAATTAGGAAATCATATATTTAGAACGGGATGGAGTATTGTACTTATCAAGTTGTATATTAAAATCTAGACGAGATGTACAAGGTCAAGATCAAGGATTTTAAAGCTTTCAGCCAAACTCATTTCAAAGAAAATATTATGATTTTGATCTAGGTGTACCTAGACCTGGCAATTTTGACCCAACCCGAAACCCAACCCGAACCCAACCCATATTTTTGCGGGTTAGGGTCTTGATTATTGACCCATCTATTTTTTGGGTTGGGTTAGGGTAATAAGCTAATTTTGTGGGTTGGGTTAGGGTAGATATCATAACCCATGACCCAACCCGAAACCCGAAAATATATTTGATAATAATTAATTCACAATTATATATATATATATATATTATTTTCAGATGAAACTATACCTTAGCCTTGAGCCCAAGTGCAGTTGGACTATCCCACCTTTAATAATATCATATATTTTAACTAAACAAACGACCTAACTAGTTGCATATCAAACAAAGGGCCCAACCAAACCTTAACATAATGTTGAAAACCCAAATACTCTCGTCTTGTAGACTCACTTCCATTTTTCTTCTATACGTCGTTGTTCATGTCTATGTTGCTCTTCATCTCTGCCCAAGGTTTGTTTTTCCTATTCTCACTGCCATAGTTGTTCTTGAGAACATATGTATGTTTAGATTGTCTAGAATGGTGAACAAAAGTTGGTGATATGTATTTTTTGTAAGTATGATCTTGATTATGAACCTCTTAGTGAATTCTGAAACCAACAATACGGATATCATGCTACATAGAAGTTCCTCAACTGTTGGTAACGATTAAGTTATTGTGATTTTACTTTTCTCAGGCATAAGCACTCATTTTAAACAGATGTAATTATTTTAAAAACTATTAGTCATAGTTTGAGGCCTTGAGCTCTCAGTTTATAAATTATTTCTAACTTTAGAAGATTTGTCTTTAGTATATTTCTCTAATGCATAATGAAGATTTTCATTTTCGTTCCCTCTTTATTAAGAACACTAGGATCATGTGCATATCTAGATAGGATTCCTCCCCAACAGTGGTAGAGCTTTATGCTCAGACTGATAAATATAAACTTATGGAAGAAGTACATGTCATTCTATTCATGGGAAATTGGTGTAGTACTTTTACATTCTTTGCATAACATGAAATTCGTTTAAAGTTGGGTCGATCAAGCAAGGTTACTTCTTTCATTTTGTTTCACCCTAATTAGTTAGCACTGATGTTTTTGGATTTTTGTTAAAGTCTACTCCTAATCCGTCGAAATTATTGTATGCTTAAAAAATGGATTGGGTGGGTGGGTTGGGTAGGGTTGAAGGATTTAAACGGGTTGGGTTAGGGTCATGATTTTCTGACCCATCCATTTTTGGGTTGGGCATGGGTTGATGATTTTTTAATGGGTTGGGTTAGGGTTGATATCAACCCGACCCAGCGACCCAAATTGCCAGGTCTAGGTGTACCTAACTTTATAAGATTAAAAATAGAAAAATTCACAGGATAAAAAAAAAATTACTAATTCAACAACTACCACAGTTTTTGTTGAAAATATAAGAAGGTGGAGAAATGAGTAGAAGAATGATAATACGTTTTGCATCTTAATTCTAATAGGAACACAATTCTTTTATAGGCTAATGAAACTAAACTAGTTATAAAAAAATATCTTAACTACCCCGTAACTTTCTCCTACAAAAAACTAATCTTCTAGATAAAATTAAATAATCATTAACAGCGCTTCTCCATGATTTGAAATCCTCTAAAAAAACTATGGAAAAAAAACTTAAACAAAAATATTTGAAGCACATCCCTTCAATCTTCAAATCTTCCATCAAGCACTTCTCCCCAAAATCCGGATGCACTTCTCATCTTCTTTTGCAATTATGGTGTACATCTCACTAATAATCTATCCCAGGAGCACATCTCTCCTTACCTCTAAAATAAATTTTCTTCCACGAACTGAGTCATCTCAGTTTCTTGATTACCTGTGTGAGCATCAAACCTGCAATACTTTTGAACATGATCGAATCTTTTGAACTTGTGTATATAATTCAATTTGAATGGTCAAGAATGATAATTATTATCACTAAAAACTAGAATAGGAATTTTAAAATTTGATGTCATCACTCAAACTCATAACCTTTTCACAAAGGTTCACTCACTTTTTTTTGGATCTCAACTATAAGAGAGAAATCATCATTGATTTCTTCCCTTTATTTGACTCTGATACCAAGTTGAGAATATAAGAATGTGGAGAAAGAAGTATCAGAATGACGGTACGTTTTGCATTTTAATTCTAAGGGAAAATTCACGAGATACCCCTGTTTTCTTTCGTAATTCACAATATACCCCTGTGATTTTAGTAATTTAACTTTAAACATGCTTAAATGTTGTCCAAAATTGATGAAACTTCACATGGACGATGCTAAAGTGTAATATTTTGGTCCAATATCAAATTTGAAGTTTTTTAAGCTCACATGTGACCTGTGGGACCCAATAAGCAGTCACATATTCATTGGGTCCCACAGGTCACATGTGAGCTTAAAAAACTTCAAATTTGATATTGGACCAAAATATAACACTTTAGCATCGTCCATGTAGAGTTTCATCAATTTTGGACAACATTTAAGCATGTTTAAAGTTGAATTACGAAAATCACAGGGGTATATTGTGAATTACGAAAGAAAACAGGGGTATCTCGTGAATTTTCCCTAATTCTAATAGGAATACAATACTTTTATAGGCTAATGAAACTAAACTAGTTATCAAAAAATATCTTAACAACCCCGTAACTTTCTCCTACAAAAATTAATCTTCTAGATAAAACTAAATAATAATTATTAATTTCAGATCATGAAAACCAACCGATTAAGTTTTCTCTAATGCCACAAGGAAAAAATTTAATTTATATTAGAACTAGAAATGTAAAAGATCAAAATAGCTTACTTTTTTTTAACAATAATAGTTTATTTCATAATATATCACATTTATATTTTAAATTCGTAAAATACCACACAAATTAATTAATATATAAATAAAAAATTAATAAATATATAAAATTAAAATTAATTAATTTATTGACTAGAAAGTGTACATCAAAATTTCACTTTTGATGTTGCTTCACAAGCATAAGGGATGCTTACATCTAGATTACCAAAAACTTATTAGGTGTTATGAATTCGTTTTTTAGGTCGGATTTTTTAGTTGATGCAATCATTATAAAAAATATACAGTCAATATTTTAGAATTTACAATCATAAATGCAGTTAGTCTTTCAAAATTCACATCCTTGAAAAACTTCTTTGAATTTCAAAAATATTTTCAATATTTCATCAAATTTCATTAAGGTTTAGTTAACCATATCTCACTATATGTAATGTAGTCACATTTTTTGTCATGGAATAAATCTTTAACACTTAACAAAAAAATTCTAAAACCTAGAATTCACAATCTTGAAAAGTTTTATGAATATTAAAAATATTTTAATTACTTCATAAAATTTCATTGAGGTTTAACTAACCATATGTCGCTATATGTAATGTAGTTCACTTTTCATCGAATAAATTTTTAATACTTAAAATATAAGTTCTAAAACCAAGAGCTTAATCCGTACTTACTTAAATCCTTAATTTTGAAGTTTAAAGATTTACTGGCATATGGATAATTATATTATACAACACCTCAACGGCAAACTGTGAAATTTTTCTTTTTTAATTGTTTTGAGTTTTAAAATATTATTGTTACAAATATTTATGATTTATTTAATATCTAAAAATTATTTACAAAAATTACATTATATAAATAACTAAACTTATAAAATATAACAAGAAATATCATATTGAAAAAGACATATCATTTTGTTTAGAAGATCAATAAACTTAAATTGAAAGCAATTGTAAAGGATAAAAAATCGGACCATTTTCATGTGGAAAATGAAAGTTTCAAATGATCGATAAGCTCCAAGAATGAGAGTCGATTACTTCGTCCCTTCTTGATTTTCTGTTTCTCTCTGATTTCTACAATTTCTTCTGTTTTCGTGGTTGATTTGAATCTCAAGAGACACATCTCGTGTCGAAAGATTCTATGCGATTTTTCCAAATTTGGTTCGGATATCTTGTTAGGGTTTCTTTCTCAATTTGTTTGGGATTTTGACGAAGGATGGAAATGGTGGAAGAGTCACAACAGATAGCAAAAAAGTAGCGCAGCAACGGTGCTTTCAGTGAGGGTTTGGAAGGCCAGGAACCAGTGGTGGGCAACAGATTGGGAATGAATTTTAAGGATGCGGCGGTTGGAGCATTCTTGAAGCCACAATCTCATGGATTAGAGGATATGATTGATGATATTTCTGATGACGAGGAAGAATTGATGGATGAGGAGGATCCGAAGTGCCCGTTCATATGTCTTACAAGGGAACAAAAGTTGAAGTTCAAACTGCCATGGAGGAATGCCCTGATCGTGAAGCTTCTTGGGAAGAATATCCCAATGCATATCCTCAATGATAGGCTCAAAGCCAGATGGAAACTCCATGGAGATTTCTATCTTGATGATCTCTCCAATGGTTTCTTCAAAGTAACTTTCAGTAACCAAGAAGATCTTCAGTTCGTCTTGACAGAGGGGTCATGGCCGATAATGGATCATTACCTATCCATCAGGAGATGGCGACCGAATTTTAATCCAAACACAGAAGCATTATCATCTCTGGAAGTGCTAGTCAAGTTCCCAGACTTGCCTAGTGAATACTACAATGAGGAATTCCTCTCGTTGGTCGGATCAAGAGTTGGAAAAGTTAAGAAGGTTGATTTATCACAGTCATTATTCGGGAAGTCGCGATTTGCCAGGGTAGCAATTGAGGTGGATCTTACAAAGCCTCTGCTTGCCAAATACAAATTCCGTTGACGTATTATGAAAATTGAGTATGAGGGACTTCATATGGTCTGCTTCAAATGTGGGTGTTATGGGCATAAGGATGGCTCATGTCCATTTCAGGAGGGTGTGAGTGATATTATTCAGAAAGATGGGATAAGTTGGTCAAGGAGAGTAATATTGAGCAATTAAACCATTTACAAATGATTACGGAGGCTGGATGGTTCCCAAACGGAGAAACACGGTCAAGAAACCCCAAAAACCTAAAGTCGATAAAGCTACATCGAATCAACGCCAAGAAAAGGGTGAGTCGAGATTCGGAGTCCTAGCGAATGTGGAGGTTGGCCCCATTGGTGAACAAGAAACGTAGGTAAGGATGGAGACAACCACAGAGGTAGATAGGGAGCTGGTGGCGAATCAATCTATCCAGACCAGTGAAGATCTGCATCGAGATAAGAATTTGCGACAAAACCCTAAACTGGGGGACACCGCGCAAATGGATTTGGAGGCCAGTACATCGAGTGGACGAAACCAGATCCATCCGCTCGAATCGAACCCAGGTGTGGAGGATGCATCTTGCTTTTCTTTGAATCCCCTTTGTGGGGATGGAGGTACCTATTTCTTGTTTGATAATTTGCCTTTATTTATGCTGAATAACATTATTATATGGAACGTTAGAGGTGCATTGAAACCTAGTTTTCATAGGGCGTTCAAAGAGTTAATCCGCTCTAATAGACCTGATATAGTCGTTATTTTAGAGCCTCGAATTAGTGGGCTTGTTGCTGATTCTATGTGTAAAAAACTGGGATTTGAAGGTGTGTTTCGTGTTGATGCGGTTGGTTTTAGTGGGGGGATCTGGCTATTGTGGAGGAACCATGTTCAGATTAGAGTCCTAGGTAGTGATCCCCAGTTTGTCCACTACGAGGTTAGGGATGGAGATCTTTGTTTTTGTTTACTGCGGTGTATGCCCGGCCTATTGCTAGTATTCGTAACCTAATTTGGGATGCTATGAATCAGTCTCAACCTTTACATAGTGTAGCTTGGTTAATAGGAGGTGATTTTAATGCCACTTTACTGCCCTCTGATAGAAATCATTTCGCTGCTAGGAATTATGGCATTGATAGGAATTTCCTGTCATGGTTTCATGCTAGGGGTTTAATTGATATTCAATCGATTGGTAATCAATATACATGGTCGAATGGTAGGGTTTGTGCTCGTTTGGATAGATTCATAGGGTCTGTCGATTGATATAACCTTTTTCCTGAAGCTTCATATAAGGTTCTCCCTATAATTGCATCAGATCATAGTCCGCTTTCTCTGTCTCTTCATCCTTACAGTCGCTCCTGCACTAGTTTGAAACCTTTCAAATATTTGGCTGTCTGGTGTTCTCACCCTGAGTTTTCTAAAACTGTGAAAGCTGAGTGGATTTATGATGCCAATCTCAATGAATCTCTTAAATCCCTTAGTAATCACTTGATCAATTGGAACAGAAACGTTTTTGGCCACATAACTATGAACAAGAATAGATTGGTTGCAAGAATCAAGGGTATTCAAAAGGCTATAGATTCAGGCAGGGAAGACATCTTGTAGGGCTTGAACATAAACTGTCTAAGGAATTGGATTTGTGGCTTTATAGAGAAGAGAGTTTATGGAAACAGAAGTCTAGGGATCGATGGGTGCGAATGGGGGACAGAAACACCAGCTATTTTCACATTAAGACTAGAACCAGAAGACAGCATAACCGTGTCACTCAACTAATGAACTCTAGTGGTGAGTGGATCTCAGAAGATGACAAACTAAAATAGATGTTGATCGATTATTTCAAAATTTTATTTAGTAAAAATCAGGATAGTTATCCTTATAAGCTAGGCCATAATTTTTGCACCCTTGACCAGACCAGTCTCGACTTACTTTCTAAACCTGTAGATGTGGAAGAGGTTAGGAAATCTGTTAAGAGTATGAGTGCATATAAAGCCCCAGGTGTAGATGGGTTCCCTGCTGGGTTTTTTCAAAAATTCTGGAGTGTAGTTGAGTCTAGTGTATTCAAGTTTGTGCAGGATTGTTTCAGAACCAGTAAGTTAGATGCTAGTTTAAACAGAACTGTTATCACCTTAATCCCCAGGGTTGATTATGAGCTGTGTATCATCTGTTTCTTTTCAAATTTCTTGGTTTGGTTCTCTGTCTGAGTCTTACTCTGCGGGAGAGGGATTAGGCAAGGGGATCCCCTCTCCCCGTATATTTTTGTTCTCTGCATGGAAAGGTTCTCGCAGATTATTAATAATAGTGTAATTAGGAAGAAGTGGAAGCCAATCTCTTTGGGTAGAAGTAGGGGTGGCAATTTTTACCCAACCCGATAACCCGACCCAAACCGAACCCGTAAATAGCGGGTATGGGTTAAGATTATTGACCCATGTAATTTTTGGGTCGGGTATGGGTTACCTATTAAATATATGGGTTGGGTATGGGTTAAGGGTCCTAACCCGAATTCAACCCGACCGGTTTACTTATATTAATGAAAAATAAATAAATAAATATGTATATATTTTACTTGGATATGTATTAATTCTATAATCATTAATACAATAGCAAACAAAAATATTATCACCTTTTTAGTCCTACACAAATAATTATTTAATAGATCCAAATACATTCTTTAGGTCATCTATATCCACCATTCATTGTTTGTTTGAAAACCTAAATACTATGTCAAATATTAGTCGCACAAACTTCATCGTTAACACTATTTCATCCGCACAAATAACGGCTATGAGTTAAGATTATTGACCTATTTAACAGAATGTTGACATTAACGGCACACAATGATTCGAAACAAACGACCGTCATGGGCACGCTTTTATGGATGACTGGTCATTCTATAGAAAAACAAGTGTATTTGTATTTAAATGGGTTAAACGGGTCGGGTTTGGGTTCAATGATTTTATATGGGTTGGGTATGGGTTGAAAGTTTGTAGCCCGATTATTTTTTGGTCGGGTATGGGTCAATACAATTTTAATCGGGTTGGGTATGGGTGAGCTTCAACCCGACTCATCAACCCGAATTGCCACCCCTAGGTAGAAGAGGTATTTCTATATCACATTGTTTTTTTGCAGATGACCTTGTACTTTTTGGTGTAGCGACGCCTGGGCAAGTAAGGGTTATGAGTGATTGTATTTCTGAATTTTGTGCTGCGTCTGGGCAAACTGTCAGTTTAGAAAAGTCCTCCATTTTTCTGTCTAAAAACATGAGTATGGAAAGGGCTAGGATTCTTAGTATGGAATCGGGTATTCCTATTACTTCAAATTTTGGAAAATATCTAGGTGTTTATTTAAAACATGAGAAATCTAGTAATCTTAATCATGATATGGTTCTTTCCAGAATTAGGGATCGATTGGCTGGATGGAAACGTAACTCACTCTCGATGGCGGGTCACACTTGTCTGGTTAAAAGTTGTGTTGCCTCCATTCCTATTTATGTAATGCAGTGCCAAATCCTCTAGTAAGCATTTGTGATAAGATCGATAGATTGTGTTGTGAGTTTATCTGGGGTCACGAACCCGAAAAAAGAAAATTTCATGATATTGGATGGGATACTCTTTGCAAACCAAAGATTGATGGAGGCCTAGGTATTAGAAAATCGAGACTTATAAATATTGCCTGTTTTAGAAAGTTTGTATGGAAAATTGCTAGTAATCACTGCAGTTTTTTCAAGGATATTCTGCTCTATAAATACCCTAACCCTAACACTGTTTGTTGCTCTGTAAATTGGAAGAATGTGCAGAAATGCGCACTGCGAGTACAGGATGGTTTTGGTTGGACAGTAAGTAACGGTAAGCTTGTTAAGTTTTGGTTGGACTGCTGGCTTGACAACCAGGATCTTGCTTCTCGGACTCTTAAGGAATCCCAGATCATATGCTTGAACATACTGTAGCAGATTATTGGTCTGATGGTTGGATGTGGGATAGGTTTGAGAGTTTTTTACCTGCTGATATTCTAAACTCTTTAAGGAGATTTACTATTTTTTCAAATGCGGAAAATGATTTCATTCATTGGAAATTTGAATCAAGTGGTACATATAGTGTGAAATCAGCCTATGCATTCTTAGCTGGACACAGTGTGGTACATAGGCCTAATGCTACTGGAAATGATTTGTACGAGAAGAATGTTTTTAAATATATTTGGCGATTACCTGTGCAGGAACGCATTAAGATCTTTTTGTGAAAGGTTGGCCACAACAAGCTTATGACCAATTCTAGGCGTGCTAGGATGGGTATAACAGCATATAATTCATGTCATTTTTGCGATAATGAGGAGACTATTCTTCACATCCTCTGTGACTGGCAGATTGCAAGAAAAGTATGGAATCGATTTTTACCTGTTAATGATCGAGCTGCCTTTTATAATGATAGTATGGGAGACTGGTTTGTCACTCATCTGTCCCGATCAACCAGGCTCCTTATAAGGGGCAAAGGGAATGTGGTTTTCTCAATTATGTTTTTTATTCTATGGAATTGGAGGAACCGGAAATTTTTCCATACTGAGCATCAAATGTTTATCTCTTTAACACTTAGGGGCATATTATGAACTTTAAAAGTACTTTGTTAACTAGTAGGGATATTTTTGTCTTTTTTTCTCTATATAGTGGCATTTCATGGACTTTTCAAAAAATATAGTGGCATTTCGTGACTTTCTTTTTTTTAGTGGCATTTCATGAATTAGCCAAAAATATAATGGCATTTCATGAAATTTCCCAAAGTACTTTGTTAACTAGTAGGGGTATTTTTGTCTTTTTTCTATCTATAATGGTATTTAATAGACTTTTAAAAAATATAGTGGCATTTTGTGACTTTCTTTTTTTTAGTGGCATTTCATGAATTAGCCAAAAATATAATGACATTTCATGAAATTTCGTGGCCATAAGTTGGGTTCGACAAAAAAATTGCTTTGGAAAAGAAAACAAGGAAGCATTACACACATCTCATCTTTCTTTCAGCCACCGCAGTGATTTTGGTGAGACACAAGTAGGTAGGATTAAAATGCCCACCTCTATTTACCCACCAACAATGCCTTTAGAAAGACCAATATCTAAATCATTGTGGAAAGAAGTGCTATGTTGTTTACCCTTACAGCTAGCAATTTGATAACTAATAATGTATTTCACAAGACTTCATTATCTACATTCATTAAACACCAGCATACAAACTACCACCACTCAACCTCCAAATGCAAGAATCCTTCATGTCAAACAAGCATATTTGATGATCTTCATTGTGTCGTAGATCAACCACTTCTTATCATCACCTATGCAATCACAAGATAAGCTTAGACAGAACAATCTTGCCTGCTTACTTTCTGAGCAGCCAAAGATGAAGGAGAAGTAGAGAATTGAGCAGTCTCTCGACAACTTGAATGTTAACATGAAGCATGTTTTAAATAACCTGGAAATCGTACAATACACAACAAGAAAGATTTGACATGCACTATTTTTTTCCAATTTTAAACTACATTGCGTTTGGTAGCTTATTACCTCGCGCCACCTGATTGTCGATATGATAATCCTGCAGTTAATTTCTTTTGACTCAACTATTGAACTATGTCTATAGTAGCTTACTTGAGTTTAGTATCCCGAGTAATAACAAAACAGCTGATGTATGGGAGTTTGAATTCAAATCAAGAGTACAGCAAGACATCTCAGTGAAGGGGGGCAAAAAAAACTGAACTCGTTCGCTCAGTCGAGTTTTCACTTCGCTCAGTCGGAAATTTAAAAAACTTTACCATTTTGCCCTTACTCTTAAATTCTCCTATATATACACCTTTACCCTCTATTATCTCTCCACAAAATTTCAAAATCTCAAAACTCTCTATCTCTCTAGAATTCTCTCTGACTTCTCTCTAGAAGCGGTAACCGGAGCGGGAGCAGGAGCGGTAGCGGGAGGAAAGCCGGTGCTCAAGTCTTCATTCTGTTAGTACGATCTACAAAATCAGGTTCTTTTTTGTCATAATTTACAGTTTTTTAGCGTAGAATAGCAATAAAAGTAGCAAAATTAGCAGAAAACAGTAGACGAATTCGGAAACGGGGAGGAAGAAAAGCCGGCGCAGGCACCGGCAACAAGGAGTGCGCGCAGGCGCGCGGGTGGATGGGTTCGCGCTGGCGCGCGGGAGGAAGAGTGGGCGCGGGCGCGGCGGAGGAAGACTGGGCGCGGGCGCGGCGGAGGAAGGCTGGGCGCGGGCGCGGCGGAGGAAGGCTGGGCGCGCGCGCCGGGGATGCTGGTGCGCGCGGGCGCGCGCTGTCGGGAACGCTCGGGGCTCGTTTTTTGCTGTTTTGTTATATATTTGGTCGTTTTTGCTGTTTTGTTATATAATTGGTCGTTTTTTACATTGTATACCTCTATTATGCGTGTTTTAATCAGTTCCTGGATTTGTATGAATTTGTTTTTGACGTTGAACTACTGAGATGCATGTATGACCGGTATTGACTAACCTCGGCCGATCTTGACTAACTGTAAAAATAGTATGACTAAATTCTACGGTAAACAACAGATGGCGGGAGGAAAAGACAAGGGTTTGCTTGGTAGGTTCGGTCTGGGTAAGGGTAAGACGATTTCCGACCGAGGCGAGAGCTCATCACACCCTCGTGTGACTGGGCCTGATGCTGCTGTTGTAGAGAGGAGGCGTACACAGTACGCTACAGCTTCGTCGAGGAAGCGTAGGGAGCTTGAGTTTCTACGAGCCCGTGAGGAGAGGTTGCGGGCGGAGTATGAGCTGGAGCAGGGGGAGGGGGAGGAGGAGGAGTATGCGGAGGAGGTGGACCAGCTGCATAGTGTGGATCTGGACTCATTGATTGGCGATGGGACGCTGGTCGTGAGGTCTGATAGTCCTTCTTGGCCTACTCCTCCATAGAGGGGGACCGGAGACGCACGTCATGGTGAGGCTGACGCTGATGACGAGGATATAGATGAGCCGGGTGCTGAGCATGAGGGCACACGGGTGCGCCGTCGTCGCCGGTCCCCAGTACATGGTCCGGCAGAGGGGGTGGCGCAGATGCCGGCTGCTGATGCTTGGGTGCTTGGGCAGACTCCAGTGCCCGGAGGCCCTCAGGATACGAGTTTGATCCCGAGTTTCGGTGGTCACGTCACGCTAGACGTGTGGCGAGGAGTGGTATGTTTCCCGTCTGGTAATAGATTCCATAAAATTTTAGATTGTTTAGGAAATGGTTAACATAGTGTGAACTCAATTATAAATATTCAACAGGAGAAGGGATGTCTTAGCTTCAAGCCTAAGACGAAGTATTTGGAGGCGTGGACTCTGAGTACATTGAGGCACCCAGAGTCTCTAGCAGCGGTCGAGGATAGCGGACTTGCGCATCTTGTCGACATAGCGCATGGTTGTTTTGACCTCGCGCTCCTCTCAACGTTCGTGGAGAGATGGTAGCCTGACACGAACTCCTTTTACATGCCATTCGGAGAGATGACTATTACTCTCCACGACATCTACCACATTTTGGGTATCCCCATCACTGGCATGGCGATTTCGTACCAGCCCGAGGATGGCGCCTGCCTCGGTATAGCGGCCCCACCGTTACATGTTCTCATCCCCCACTTCCTACGGCTGTTTGACGCGGCGGACCAGCAGGAGCTGATAGACTGTAGGTTCCTGGAGAAGAGTCAGGTACGTTACCGAGCTCTTCATGATACTTGTTGTAACACCCCTACTATTAATTCAGTCATTACCGTCCAATCTCCTCGTGCTTCCTGAGTCACGCAGCGGATACATACTTACATACATCGGGTGATACAATGTCGTTAGTCACCCACGTGACTAACAAGGCTACTACTGCTACATACAGCATCGGTCTGATGGACCGGAATAACCGAGTACTACTTAATACAATACATACTCTCATTACATACTGATTACTACAATACTCCATTCGATACATTACTCCATTCAATACAATACTCCGTACAAGATAATACACTACGCATACCGAGTTTACTAGGTTCCAAAATCAATACAGTACTTCTCCCCGAATTCATACACACTCACTAGAAGTCAATCTGCTACCCATTACTCGCAAACTAAATACTTCTAATTACAAGGCGTGTCGCCGGTCTCTTACCTTGACCGTATTCGCTCCGGGTACCTGCACACTAAAAATGTTCCCCCGAGGGGGTCAGCTTACGCTGAATATGATAACCGCATACCCCGCGTACTAGCGAGGGTACGCCGACCATTTGGTCGAATACATGCAATTCATTTGCAATACATACATTCGTACATACATACATACATGCTTTCATTCACGATACTACAATACTACACAAGGTATACATACATACGCACAGTACAATACATGCTTGGAAGACAATACAAGTCAACCAATGCTTACTTACCATTTTCCAGAATACACATACACAATACATACTCATTACATATCCAATACGCAATACGGAGATACAATTCTCCAATACATACAAGGTCCAGTTAGCTTCATTACACACCCGGGTTTATCGGGTGTTCAATACTCTTTTACTTCCGGTCGATGACTTACAATAGTCAAGACCCATACACATACAATACTTACTTCTTACATACTTTACTTCCAGTTAAGTCGGTATGACCTCCGGGCAGGGATTACTACATCCCACCACCGGGCTTTAGGGTGGCCCACTAATCCAGGATGCTACCCATTCAAGGGAATTGGTCCATGGAAAAGATTACAGCCAGGATTCGGATCCAACCTCTTGTGTTTCCTTATCCTCACGCGTGGCCGAAACTATATCGGACTTCTACTCATTCCATTTACTCATTACTCAAGTTAGGAGTTAGAATGTTAGGAATTAGTAGAAGTCAATACTTCATTTCCATACATACATACAATACTCAAGTACACGATACTTACACATACTTCTCAATTCCATTCATTCATTTCATGAATTATACAAACTAATTGTTCAAGAAGATACAACAAGAACAAAATAGTTCAAACACAGTTAAGTGCATATAAGTCCGATTCGTGCATTTATTATTGGTGATCACATAAGCACACAAATCGGGGTAACCAGGTTAGGATACAGAGCATGAAGAAATCTACCTTTCACCGTTGTACTTGTATCCCAACGTTCCTCCGGATTCACAATTCAAATCCTATGATATACATACAACCGAATAATTAATCTACCATTATTAGTCTTAACTCAACTACTTTTGTGTTTACTTATCCTTATTCATTAAGCCTTTACTTTCCTTACACTTATATTTCATTTTACTTACTTTCCATTACTTGTCCATAATTTACATACACATGTATTTACATATGTGTAGGTGGGTATACATATATATATATATATACTAGTTATAAGCTTACTATTTTTTTTTTGTAAGTATAGGGCCGTCCGACCCACCGTCCGACCCAAGCCCTGGGTCGGACCATTCC
Organism: Limonium bicolor; assembly: GCA_023374045.1. Lineage (NCBI taxonomy): Eukaryota > Viridiplantae > Streptophyta > Magnoliopsida > Caryophyllales > Plumbaginaceae > Limonium > Limonium bicolor. The sequence continues at coordinate 16,108,858 of CM041779.1, read as the reverse complement.
AGTAAGGTTCGTTCCCAGAGAATTGCCCTGTCCGACCCAGCGTATTCCGTTCCGTCCGACCCATACTCTCTGGGTCGGACCATTCCATAAGGTTTTGGTCCTGTCGTCCAAGCTCCGTCCGACCCACGTCCGACTCACCGTCTGGGTCGGACGAAGTCAGAAACTTCGACATTGTAAAAATTTGCATGTCCGACCCATGTCCGACTCACGCTCTGGGTCGGACCATTCAGAAAGTTGGTTTTCGTTTCTCAAGCCCCGTCCGACCCACGTCCGACTCACCGTCTGGGTCGGACGAGTCAGAACCTTGCTACAGATTTTATTTTTCTTTCCCAACTTCACCAATTGTTTCCCCAATCTTCTTACATGTAATCTCACATGTTTAAACACTACCTAGGCCCTTCAAATTGCCTTAGTTCATCCACTTTACCTACTTACTAATTCTTACTTGTACCATTTCATTTCCATTCTTTACTTACTTCTCTCATTCTCATTCTAGCTTGTTTATACTCCTGATGACCTTTAAACATCCTAATTAAGTCCTAATCATCTTATACTATCATTACCATTCACTCCATATCTTATTATACATTTAAAGTACTTATTTTCACCATTTTAGGTTGGTCCGGGACCTTGTCCAGGTCTTAAGTCCCGGACCACCTCCTACATACTCTCGCCTTGTAATACAACATGGTCCGGGTCCTTATACGGAGCAAGTCCGGACCAGGACGCTTGCTGAAGAGTCTCAGACGGTTTTTCCATATATGGTCCGGGAGTTGTACAAGTGGGACCAAGTCCCGGACCCAAGCTCCAGTAAATCTCGGCCCTTTTATTAGCATGGTCCGGGAGTTTGTACGGGACCAAGTCCCGGATCCTGCTATGCATTTGACGGTTTTACATTTTCAAGGTCTGTTACATTCCAAACATGCCCAATTATATTCTCCATTGTTCCTACACTAATCCCATATGCTTTAGCACCAATTAGTCCACCTCCCTGTTTAAAAACCCATTGCTAATCCATACCAACAACCTTTCTCCTCATTCTACTGATAACTTACCACTTCCTCTGTCAGTGTATTTTTTATCTGTTGCGAGCTCGAGCTGCTGATTCTGTTTTCTTTCTTTTCTTTCTTTCACAAATGTTACCAGCTTCCTAGCATATAGTTTCCTCTCTAAATTTTGACATGGTGTCCCTAAAACTTAAGGTTTTCACACTTCATTTGGCTCACACATGACACTCATTCAACCTGCATCGGGTTTATCTATGTATATGCAGTCATGCAACTCACGTTTACCAGGAGCTCCTTATTTGTTTCTTTTACAGATTCTTACTACTACTATCAATACCATTATCTCCTTCATTTCCCACTGTCAATTGGTTTACATTTGTTAAGACAATATGCTTCTTACTTATACCTTAACAAATCTGTACAGAGGCTTACCTCACGTTTTGCTCCTTTTTTTCCTTCCTCTTCTTCTTTCTCTTTCTCTTCTTTTCTTTTTTTATTTTCTTCTTGTTCTTGCTCTATAAAATCAGTAGTTCTACAGCCCATACATACACAATACTAGTTTAGCATTTCACTCTTAACTAAGCATAGGGGTTTACATACTTGTTTAATGTTGAAGATGAGACATTAACCTTCCAATGGATAGATGGAGCTCTTGTCTAGCAAGAGAGTAATTTCTCAGCTCCGAAGAAAGCCACATTCGGCTGGACAAGCAAGAACAGGAGTTCAAAACTAGCATTTCTTATAATGTAAATGGAGTTAAAAATGGAAGGTTTCGGATTTCTTTTTACCTTAAACCAACAAGATGAAAGAGGGGCTTCCAATGTGGTTTCAAACCTTCGAATGGCTAATACCCTGGAGATGGAAGGTGAGGTTTTCGAATTTTGGAAAGAGAGGTTGTTCTCCTTGATGAGAGGATTCCACGGTACCATTTTATAATTTTGAGCAATTATGAGTGGTCAAAGATTGAGAGGAATGGGGTCTCTTTGGTTTTGTGAAATCGCCATGTTGAGCTCCGTGGGGGAGAAGGAGTCCGAAAGAGGGGAGAGAGTACGTGGGTGTGGAAAGGGATTGGAGAGAGAGGAGTGTTAGTCACTTTTGTACTTTTATTTCCCTTTCTTTATTAGTCTGTCCTTTAGTGTGTTAGGGTGAGTGTATTTAATTTTTTTGAAAAGGGGGAAGGATGCTCACGAGGCACACACACATACTCAATCGGTTTTTTAAATTTTTATTTACCAATGGACACACTAGTTTGTGCTTATTACAGTTTACAACCCCACATTACACCGTTTTTGATAGTTTTTTACCAATCTCTCGTTTATTGATTTTGTTGGTTCTAAAGTCTCACTAATATTTATTAATGATTATTTAGTTGACCAAAAGTTTTACGAGTCTATCTGACCCGCTTAAGTCACGTTTTCCCGTTACCTCGAAAAACGCGCTTTATGTCATGTGTTTTTAATCCTTTAAGGATCCATTTTTCTTCGGGTTGTTCCCATGTATTAGGGCCTAATTAAGCCTTTAGAATCCTTATAATACGCTAACCGAGGTTTTCATACCTCCTATGGTTATTTAACGCTTGTTTAGCGTTTTTTGCTTTTAAGCGTTTCTTTTTTTTCTTTTGGATTCATTTTCCTTACCAATATTACTTAATCATTATTAGGCTCTTAAATACCCACTAGGATAATTTAATCGCCATATTTAAGGTCGGGGTATTTCACCTTGTGGCGGTCCATACTCTACCCCACTTCAGGAGACGACGGCCTTCCTCTGTTGCTGGGTGTCCCACTCTTGATCATCGACAAGGGCGGGGATCGTGTTATGCCCTCGTCCTACTGGCCCATCTGTAACCCTAGTAGGGTCCACTTGTATGCGTGGGGGACCGGACACTGGCATACCTGTACCGACAGCTCGGCATCGCTTCCCGGGCGGATACACGTCAGCTGGCTGGTGCCTGACGTTGTTTCAGGTGAGAACTTGATTGCGAGCTCACGACTTAAGTATTGTAAAGTTATTGTTTGACTATCTTGGCTAATGTTTTCGGATGATCACCGCATGCTGGATCTACGAGTACTTCCCCATGTTCAAACCGGAGCCCCTTTCAGACTGGGATGGTCTCCCCACGGCGGCGAGGTGGCCTCGTTACACGAGGAATTTGATGGATGATGAGAGGCTACGTTTCGTGAGGGGACGGCTGGACACGATGTCCTCTACTGGTACGAGTTCTTAGCGATTGTAGTAATAAAAGTTGACGTTTAACGTATCGTCAAACATTGTTTCTCATTTAAGTTGTTAATTGTTTTCCATTAAATGAAACTAGGTTACTTGGCTGCCATTTGAGGCAGAGGGTGCCCTCGTACACAGGCGCGCTCCTGGTACTATGGCACCATACAGTTCTTGGATATTGCTGAGTCGTATATGCCGGAGCGGTGTCTGCGCCAATTTGGATACGTGCAGACTATCCCCCCTCAGCCTATCAGACCCGACAGCCATTATCGTCCCAGACATGGGAAGACGTACTTTGCTACGTACGACTATGGGACAGCCGTGTGGGACAACACGACAGGGCCCAGCAGGTGGAGGTTTCCTCTGATGCGTGCGGAGATGGCATGGGTCGTGGCCCCGGATTACATCCGGTGGTTCCTGCGCGTTTCTCATGTTCAGGTGCGTCCACTAGGAGCGGACGGTGGGCCCAGTACACGATGAGAGGATCGGCTCCAGGTAAATACTTTGTCTTGTTAAATTTTTTTGTTGTTTGTAATTGTTTTTAAATACTAACTTCACATTTATACCTTACTGCAGTATTGGGATGAGAAGCGCCGCTTATCATGAGACTCGCACCGGAGAACAACCCGGGCTGGCCCACCGGCTTCCCCCCTGGGCGGCTGATACGCTGGAGATGGCCTTTGAGTACTGCTTAATGTCCCGACCACCCCTGATTCGCCCACACGTCACAGGAACCCTAACCAGCCTCGTGCTGGCATGGAGTGGTACATCGCGGGGCGTCGCACCAGAGGCCTTAGGCCTAGAGGGGAGGGTATGCACCGTAGGCACATGGAGCAGGCGCGTCGTCATGGGGGTGATGGTGGGCACGGTGATGATGCGAGGGGACCGGGTGATGGGAGGGGAGGGCGTGGTGATGGCAGGGGAGGACATGCTGGTGGTGGTTCTGGGGCTGGGGCGGGTGAGTATGGTGGGGGTGGGTATGGTGGTGGTGGGTATGGTAGGGGTGGGTATAGTGGTGGTGGGTTTGGATATTAGTAGACTTATTAGTTTATGTTTGTTTTTAAACATTCTGTACTGATGCTTAAACTGGTGTGGTTGTTGTAATTTTAATTTATGTTTATTTGGTTTTTAAATAATTCATTCTTTTTTATGTCATTAGGATGTCAATTCCCTTTGCAATTCACGTGAACCATTACACCGCACTCAATGAATACGGGGCACGGTTCCAACGTGCTCCGGGATGGGCAGTGATCAATACAGAAATTAGAACTCCGAGAAGTGTTAACAACCTAACAGCTTCATTAAATCAAATTGTCAGATCACATTTTGATAATCAGCAACTCAATGTCTTTTCCATTGTCTACCTTAGGATGGATCAAGATCTGTACAACGACTTTATCGTCGATATACTGACCGATGCGGACGTACACATGATGTTGCAGAACTACTTAGACCTTGGAGAAATAATGGAAAGAGTTAGGATTCTTGTGAAGTATGAAGATGATTCAGACTTCGAAGACCCAGATGTAATACGAAGCAGGGCTGAGGCGGACCGTAGGGAACACAATTCACGCTACAGGGCTAGTACGAGGAGACGACCTCCTCCCGCTTGATCAGTGCAACCACATTTGGCTTTCATGTACTGGTAGTCATCAGAATTGTTATTTGTTTTAAGATTTAAAATGATGTGTGTGTGTGGAATAAGTTGTAACATTATGAAAAATGACGTGTGAACAATGTTGATTGAAAATGAAACTCTAAAATAGAATCGCTTTTGAAGTCTTGAAAATATGTTTCAAATATGTGTACAATTACATTTAATTAGTAAAAAAAAATTGAGCAATCTCTGACGACAAACCGATCTCGCTTTTGAAGTCCTGAAAATATGTTTCAAATATGTATTCAATTTCATTTGTTAAAAAAACATTTTTTTCAACAATCGTCGCCTCCAAATACGTCGAGAATGGTCGTGATATTTTCCTCCATAGCAATACTGCTTGTTTTTCTTTTCCTCTCACTTTCCATGATTTCCTCATCACTGTTGCAGTCTAGTAGAATCTAGAGTAAATAGTCTAAACGTAATCGCATTGATTTTGGCTGCTAAAAGTCCTTTTTGACAAGGTGTTAACGAACTCCCAAATTCTAGTATTAGCTGTGTGACAAGAAACCAATCTTAATTCCTTAACATTAGTTCTTCACTAATGGGATAAAAGCATCCACTCAACATGAAGTCACTATACGTATTCACTATCAGTATGGTATTCAACCTACGAATACTGATGGTCAAAATGCAAGATAGAATCAGTAACCTTCCTGATGTTGTGAACGAAGGTATACTTGAAAAGTTACCCTTGGTCGACCAAGTAAGGATCAGCATCTTGTCCAGTGGTTAGAAACACAGATGGGCCAAAATTCGATCATTAGTGATGGATGAAATATTCTACAACTTTTTTTTGGTAAATTAGGTGTCAAATGTGCTTCTTAAGATCAATGTCAATCTGGGTGGTCTAAATTCTTTGTTGGTCGTTGAGTCGCTAACAGCAGTAGTATTAGAACGCATTGTATCTACGATGAATTTGCTTTTATTAGATAAAGTATAATCCACATGTTTGTCTCGTGCTTACGGATAGAATCAGTAACCTTCCTGATGTTGTGAACGAAGGTATACTTGAAAAGTTACCCTTGGTCGACCAAGTAAGGATCAGCATCTTGTCCAGTGGTTAGAAACATAGATGGGCCAAAATTCGATCATTAGTGATGGATGAAATATTCTACAACTTTTTTTTGGTAAATTAGGTGTCAAATGTGCTTCTTAAGATCAATGTCAATCTGGGTGGTCTAAATTCTTTTGGTCGTTCAGTCGCTAACAGCAGTATATAGAACGCATTGTATCTACGATGAATTTGCTTTTATTAGATAAAGTATAATCCACATGTTCGTCTCGTGCTTACGGATAGAATCAGTAACCTTCCTGATGTTGTGAACGAAGGTATACTTGAAAAGTTACCCTTGGTCGACCAAGTAAGGATCAGCATCTTGTCCAGTGGTTAGAAACACAGATGGGCCAAAATTCGATCATTAGTGATGGATGAAATATTCTACAACTTTTTTTTTGGTAAATTAGGTGTCAAATGTGCTTCTTAAGATCAATGTCAATCTGGGTGGTCTAAATTCTTTGTTGGTCGTTGAGTCGCTAACAGCAGTAGTATTAGAACGCATTGTATCTACGATGAATTTGCTTTTATTAGATAAAGTATAACCCACTGTATCAACATGAGACACTTCAATATTCAAAAATTTAAGTGTCCTTCTTCAATACATTCATCTTGCAAAACATTACAAGACTTCTTGAATATATTAATGGCATACAAGAATTCAACAAAATTTTACAAATTCTAATCTTCTATAATCAAGTGTCCTGATTCACCAGTTGGGGGAAACAATCTGTACCACTCTGCATTGCGCGGTAAGTACGGCTCAATATAAGCTGTAACTGAGGGCTCATGCCAACGTCGCCACATCGGATTCATGATTGGGACTGGACAATTTTCGACTGTTTGGAGTCTAATGAAATGAGACTGCTCAGCGACACATGCAATACTGACCTCTGCTGTTGGACGACCTAACCCCCGATCATCACGTAGCGGCTGCGACCAACCCACTAGCCTTACCATCGTATGCTTTTGAAAAACTGATAAGCGCAATGTGGTATACAGTGCACAAGATGACACCAAGATCTAGAATTTCAATCCAGTATTGCGGTGGTGCAAATATGTCTTCAAACCAATTCAGTCGACGGTACTGTCTATCGTACCAAACTCGATCACATTTATTTAACCACCAATCTCTTCTATCCTCCAGCTCATCCAAGCATGCACGTCTAACCTGTTTCCATAGGCCTTCATCGTTGTACACGGCATCAGCAATAGCTCGAAACCCACAGTTTCCATCACCCACTATCTCCCTGTAACCTATAATATAATTACCTAATTGCGGATCGAGGTCACTCCAATACGGCGAGTATTTCCAGGGGCTCCAGTATGTCGGATATGGTGCATGTTGTTGAGGTGGATTGTGTTGCATTGTCGGTCCTTCTCCAGTTTGACTCATTCGCTCAGATGGCCAACGCTGTGATTGACTGTGTTGCATTGACGGCCCACGATCACTTGCACTTTCGGGTGCTGTCGGGCGTCGCTGAGACTGCGAACGTCGTACGGCCGGGCCACGGTTTCCAAGACCTAAATGCTCGTGCTCGGACTTGTCCCTAGTGTTTGGCCTCTTCTTTTTTTTGGTAGTGGGCCTACCCTTAGGCATCTTCACCTCTGGTGGCTGTAAACGATCATCCTTGGGCTCCCATATTGGCTTCCACGCGTTGAACGCTTGTTCGATCGTCGTTGGATCATACCGCTGAGACAGATCATCATACCATAAACCTACACATGAGATTTGTTCCTCTGTGCTATACGACTCATCGTATGTTTGGCGTTGTGCTTCAAATTCTTGTTGTGCGTCATATCTGAGTGTTCGCCAGAAGATATGCACTTCTTCAACTGGTATATTCAGACCGGCTTGAATGTACTGAAACATACGAAACGCGCACGGTAATCCCATGGTCGAAGTAAACGCACAAACATCTTCGTACGATGTTGTGTGGTCAATATCGCAACGACCGCTTCTCAGCTGATCCTGGAGTATTTCCAAACATTTGAGGCTCACTTGATTGACCAGAAACAAAAATGGGACTTGCTGGTCTTCCGAAACCCTTCTGTCAATGGAGAACTCGAAGTCTTGTTTAATGTGGAAATGTTGCCCTTCGATGAATCTATGTATGCTGTCGAAGCATGTGTCTAGAGATCCAGTGGATGTATGAAGCCAACACTTTAGAGCTGAGTGGGCGCTCTCCGCCCTATAGATTGGAAGTCAATTAGTAGCAGATAAATGGGAAACATACCAATACAAACAGAACATGTTGACAATTGAAGTTAAGCTAACCTGTTGGTAGATGTGTTGCCGAAATGCATGAATCTCCTAACCCATACCTCACAAAATTTCTCACGCTGACATAGCCATGTGTTGTTCAAGTAGGCAACGAAAGGATTGTTGGCGCCGTAAGAGTGTACTAATTTTCCGTACTGTTCATCGTACTTCGCAATAGTTGAGGCGTAAACTAGTCGCTTCCACCGATACACTACTAAATCGACTCTCTCACGCTCAACATGCATTATCTTGAGCGCATTGGCAGCCACGTTCTTGCATATATGCCAACGACATAGAAGATGTGGTACAGAAGGATATACCACTGAAAGTGCTTTCACTAGCGCCTTTTCATTGTCAGTGACAAACACATTTGGAGGATAGATCAACACCTTCTTCAACTGATTAAGCATCCATGTGTATGCAGACTCATCCTCTCTGACCGCAAAACAGAACGCTATACAGAAGTTCTTGCCGCACGACGTGACTCCGATGAACTCCACTAGAGGCAGCTTGTACATGTTCGTCTTGTAAGTGCTATCAATAAGCACTACATAAGGAAACATCTTAATGAGCGTCAGCGAAAAAGGGTGCACAAACAAGACAAGACCCAACCTAGATGCATTCCCTGCAAAATGGACATTTAATTAGAACTAACATTTAAAGTGACTAACATACAAATAAACTGACACTAAACAGATGTGCTGACACTTACTTGCATCTTTCTCGGACCACCAACTGTAATTACGTTCATCTAGCGAGTGCATGAAGGACGCTACATCTGTACGTCCGCCACGATCTTCTTTTCTGAATTTCGAAACTAGGTTATGAATCAATGTCTTGTCTGCAGTACTTTGGGGGTTCTTGTCATGCAAATGGGCCCACATCTGCCTAGGCGCAACACCACTCCTGTACAAACTTTTCATGCTTGCCCTTTCGTCGACACTAAAGCGAGGCCGGACGAAGTGAGATTGCGGGTTACTAGCTAACTCGTGGTTTTGCGTCGGGACCATCACCAAGATAGACCAGCCCGTAACTTCCCCACCCCTGATGCTTAGGCGGAACGGGCAGTTGCATTTCTTCGTGGCACGTCGTGGCCTTTGACTAGATGATGACGATTCTCTTGTGCTAACCCGTGGCCTATGCTTGCCATACCTCTCACACGTTAGTATTACTTCACCGTCGTCTCTCTTAGTCTGTCTGATAAGATAAATATTATTTTTCTGTCCGGTGCGAAGCGCATAACCTACCGCCTCCTCTTTATCACCAAAGATCATGCTACTATTAAATACATGACTTGTGTCTACGTTCGCTTTCTCGAATTCATCATCGTTATCACCCTACGCAGAAAAACATCGTTCTTCACAAAGTGATACTCGTAAACCCTAATACTACATAATTTAGAGTAAATCACACATAAGGCATGAAAATAAACAACAAACTATATCATCGTAAAGTACACGAAAAGACAAACGCAACGGTGCAAACGGATCGAAAAACGGAGCAATAACGAAGAAGATACAGCGATTTGAAAAACGAGCACCGGTGCAGACGCCGACATAAAGAAGCCGGCGCTGGCGTTCGCAGCAAAGGAGGCGCAGGCGCGCGTTGAAACGGGTGGGCGCGGGCGCGCGAGCCGGGGTGGGCGCGGGCGCGGGAGCCGGGGTGGGCACGGGCGCGAGGAGGATGGGTGCGCGCAGGCGCACTGGAGAGTGGGTGGGCGCGGGCGCGCCATAGCCGGGGTGGGTGCGGCGTTTTTTTTTTCCTTTTTTTGTTCAGTTTTGTATATATTCTGGCTACTTTTATACATAAATTGCTAAAATAACAACAGAAAGTACCTCAGAATGAGCTCCTCGTGAATACTCCTCGCTCCTAACATCATCTGCATACTCGTCTTGCATTTCTGGAACACCACCTTCAGCATTTCCCCCATCTTTTTTACTTTTCTTACCGAACAGTTTTTTCTTCAAACTTCCGAAAGAAACCATTTCCTCTCTTTATCTCTCTAACTTTATCTCTCTAACTTTAGGATTTCTGAATTTAAATATGATTTTATATCATATTCACCTCCTTTATATAATGAAATTTGGGGTTACCTTGTAATATATCATAAATTGTGGGTAAATATAGTAATTTTTGAAAATTATTATACTAGGGGCAAAATAGTCTTTTTCCGACTGAGCGAAGTGAAAACCTAACTGAACGTAGTGACCCTCCTATAAAGAAAGCTGTAACGTTAAAGATTGTCAGCGAACGTTAAAGATTGTACCGGAGAACCTAAACTTGTGAAATACTAGGAATGGAGACCACACTCTTCTTTTTTTTTCTTTATTGAGAGAGAAGAGAGACCACAATCTGCAAACCAACAACTTAGATTTTAGCGATTCAGTTTCAATATTGCAAAATAACAGAAGCCGCGCAGCTTCAAATTAAACAAAATATAACTGAGTGAAAGGTAAGGAAGAAAAGAATTTCCAACCTGCTTATCCATGACAGCAACATCTGGCCGCACTACACAGATTTCAAATGAAAAACACGGAAAGGGAAAAGGTCAAAATGACAGAAACTGAAAATAACAGGTAGGGAAGTAAGGTAGGCGAAGCAATCAAAGAGGAATAGTTATAGGAGTTGTTCTCTTGATAACATCCTTGTACTCTGACACTTAGGACATCCACAATGATAAAAGTGGATTCCACCTACCAACAAATATTATTTTATTATCTCCTCTCACAATCTCTCTCTTACTTACCTAGATTCTCTAAAAAGAGAGTGTCTTAGTTAAGAACCCCTCTCACATCCTCTCTCCTTCACCTCATCATTTTCTTTTTTCTCTTTTAACATTATGGGTGGAATCCACACCCTTGTACTCTGACACTTAGTATCCGTTTGTACTCTGACAGATAGCAGCCGTTGCCATTGACATCAATGCCACAAACTGGGAAACCAAAAGCCATGGATCAGAAGACATTCAGCTCTCTATCTTAACTTTGAATTTCCAGAACGCTGCCGTTCGCAGTTCTCATCTCCCACCCTCGATCTTACCCTACCCTGTCATTCATTTACCCACGATTATAATGAATGTTCTTTCTAAACAAGAGACCAAGAAAACCGTGAGAAATAAAAATAAAAAACTACCGCCAACTATTCAAATCGCCATGATGCAAGGCTATCATTAAACATAATTAGAGTATATATTACAATCTTCGTTGTATTTATAACTCTAGAAAAGAAGAAAACAATATTACACTGATCAAACGCATTACGCATCTAATCTCACTAAAGCAACCAAGAAAAAACACATTCATAGAATCTTTCTCATTCATCCCAGCGATCTGAACCTAGAAGTCAGCGTCTAGCTTAAACTCATGGATGGCGCTATTTCCACCCGATACAGGCATTACAGACGCCTTCTGATAATCACCCACCCTCTTCTCAAAGAAATTAGTCTTTCCCTGCAACGAAATCAACTCCATGAAATCAAATGGGTTTTCCACACCATACACCTTATCATACCCAAGCGCCAACATCAACCTATCCGCAACAAATTCAATATACTGACTCATCAATTTACTATTCATTCCAATCAAGGCACACGGCAGCGCATCAATCACAAATTCCTTCTCAATCTCAACTGCATCACATAAGATCCCCTTCACACACTCTTCACTCAGCTTGTTCTTCAACAATTCATAGAGCAAGCAAGCAAAGTCACAGTGCAACCCTTCATCACGCGAAATCAGCTCATTTGAGAACGTTAATCCAGGCATCAGCCCGCGCTTCTTGAGCCAGAATATCGCACAGAAAGAACCAGAGAAAAAAATACCCTCCACGCAAGCAAAAGCCACAATCCGCTCCGCAAAAGACTCACCAGAATCAATCCAACGCAATGCCCAATTTGCCTTTTTTGTGACGGCAGGGACAGTGTCAATCGCGTGGAAGAGACGATGCTTCTCCGCCGAATCCTGGATATAGGTCTCAAGTAAGAGACTGTACATCTCCGAGTGAATGTTCTCGATTGCTATCTGAAAGCCATAGAATGCACGCGCCTCGGCTACCTGAACTTCCTTCATGAATCGCCCTGCGAGATTCTCAAGGACTATGCCGTCAGATGCAGCGAAGAAGGCGAGGACGTGGGAGATGAAGTGTTTCTCGTCGGATGTGAGGGTTTCGGACCAGTGGCGGAGGTCAGATGAGAGATCGACCTCTTCAGCTGTCCAGAAGGAGGCTTCGGCTTTCTTGTACATCTCCCAGATTTGTGGGTATTGGATTGGGAACATACAGAATCGATCAGGGTTTGGAGCCAATAGAGGTTCTTCTGCGATTGATGGAATCGAAGGCATGTTGAAGATACGGGTGTTGAATCTGTGGAGATTTGGAGCGAGACGACCTTTGAAGTGGGTTACTACTTGACGTTTTTGTGAGAGGGAAAGACGAAGATGATAAAATGACTCCCAGATAGATGATCGTTGGGAAAACAGGGAGCGTATATATAGAGAATGGATAAGTTTTGGAATTTGAAATGAGAGAGAAGAAAGGCGGTTGATTTTGAAATTCGTCAATTTTTAATGTGGAGAAGCTTGCGGGAGAAACTTGAAGGGTTGCCCATTTTAGCCTTCTGCTGCGCGGGGATAAAATATTATCCACGATTTTGGGAAAAAAAAAATGTCTATTCATTCACTCAAATGATTTACGATAAGACCCACTGGGCCTCATTCTTTTGCACCGAGTTTATTTGATCAACTAGTTTATTGTCTCTGTATGTCACATACATCAATTGTCATATCAACTATTTTCTCCTCTACTTTTTCTAACTTTCAGTTGACAACTGACATCAGCTAGATTATCAGCTATGCAAAAGAATGGGGCCCATATCGCTTCTCTTTTAAAAGATGAGAGCTGTCTTCTTGTCCTCCCTCTGGAAATTATTCTCTTCTTTCCTAGGGTGCGTTTGCTAACTAACGAGTGGGAAAAATTAGTGAGTTTAATGAAGACATTTGTTATTAGTTTGTCATTTTTTTATCTCTCTCTTTAATTGGACCTCACCACTATCCCATAAGGGGATTATCCCAAAACGCAAAATTTACTGTGTTTCTCATTCAGCTCCCGTTCAACTCATAATCGAATGGACTCTAAGTGATTTCTTTATCTGCTGAAGTTGGTTCTGTTAGCTATAGATTTTTGGGACGATGGAGGATATTCTACCTCGAAATAAAGCAATTAAGAAACCAAGAAGTGAGGTTTTGTATCGGATTTACAGGTATTCTTTGCTCAGAACATGAGTTGTTAGAGGAAATTTCAGATGATGAGAGGAAAGTATGGAAGAGGATGATTCTAAATGTCCATCAATTTTCCTTTCAAGAGAGTAGAAACTCAAATACAGGTTGTCGTGGCAAAATGCCATCATCAAGCTTCTAGAATTTGAAATGAGAGAGAAGAAAGGCGGTTGATTTTGAAATTCGTCAATTTTTAATGCGGAGAAGCTTGAAGGGTTGCCCATTTTAGCCTTCTGATGCGTGGTATAAAATATGCAAATTCTTGGTTACATGTATATTGTAGTTAGAGATAGCTACATATGGTACAAACTACAATAAAAATATGTATAATGAATAAGGAAAACTTGTATAATAAATCATTATATTTAAAGTATATTTTGTGTATAATATTTGTTATATAAATAATATACAGGTTTTATAGGTGTAATATACATGTTTCATCTATTACAGCTACATGTAATATAGCTACTAATGACTACATATGGATGTAGCAAAGAAATGTTGATAAAATATTATCCCATATTTTGAGAAAAAAGTTGTTTACTCATTCTCTCAAATGATTTACGATAAAAAAAACTTTAAATTGAAAAAAAGAGAAAAAAAATTTCATAATTTAAATATCATTAACTCCATAAATTTTAAAATTGTATCATTTGAATATTCTATTTTTCATAATTTAGAATAATTACTGAAATATCCCGAACTTAAACATGGTGATAAAATTATTCTAATATGGTATTTGAGGGCCTAATAGTGCCTAAATAAGTTTGGTAAAGAAAATAAATCCAAAAAAAAAGAAAACGCTTAAAAAGCGAAAAACACAAAAATGAGTGTTACGTGACCATAGGAGGAATACATCCTCGACAAGGGGTCTTAGATGGATTTCTAAGGCTTAATAATGCCTAATTAATATACGGGAACAATTCTCGAAGAAATCAATCCATAAAATGAATTAAAAATGCTAATAAAGCTTTAGCGCTCGTTTTTCGAGAAAACCCGAAAACGTGACTTTGAGTGGTCAAATGGACCTGTAAAAAAATTATAGTTGACTATATAACTATAATTAAACATTAATTGAAGTTTAAGAACCATTAAAATTAAAGAAACAAGAAAAATCCGGAAAACGAGCCCGGTTAGTGAATAGTGCCAAACCAGATAAATTAACGAGCGTTTTCTGTAAAAGACAAAAAACGCTCCAGCTCATATGTACACATAGAGGCTGGCTCTTATTAAATAAGGCAGCCCCCTCTACTAGTAAATAAGCTAGAAAGCAAAATGAGAAAAAAATGAAAAAGTAAAAAGCAACTTTTCCCTTCTCTCTCCTCTCATTTCTCTTTTCCCCCTTCTTTCCTTCCTCTTCTTCCCTCCCAGCCGTCAGCTCCCTCCTTCCTCCCCAATTTGGCGATTTTGAACTTCCATGGTTGCCCCTTATTTCTCTCCATGCTCAAGTCACACCAAGGCTCCAAATGTAAAATAAATTACATATTCTTCTTCCTCTCATCAAGCTCTATCTATCGCTCTTTTCAAAATCCAAAAGTTGTGAAGTTCATCTCCATAGGTATAGCCCATTTGAAGAGAAAATTAGAGATTCTTGAAGCTTGGAGCCTCCGCTTTCTTCTAAGGTAAAAAGTTCCATAGAAAAACTCACTTTCCTCCATCTTCTTTCTTGGCCGATTTTTGCCCCTTTGTAATGCCTTGTTTTCTTTCTTGATTTGAGCATTGGTTCAACTCTCCAATGGTGGAGGAACCCTCCTCTTGATTCAAGGTTTAAAACCCCTCTTGGAACTCTATAGGTAAAAACCCTAACTTATGGTGTTTTAAGCTCTTTCATTGAATTAGAGTTATTCCAAGGGTTTAGGAGTTTAATTATATTCATTTTGTGTTCCTTGGATGTTAGGATGGAGTTTGGCAACTCCATTGCCCACTTGACTGAAAATGGGAAGAGGGAGAGGAAGAGGAGAATTGAAAAGAAACTTGGAAGATTAAGGTAAAAAGCTTACCTTAATACTTTGATTTACCTTAGAATTTGGGATGGGTAAATAAATTAATGAACCCAAATTATGAATTGAATCTATGTTGGAAAATATGTTTGGATGACATTAGAGGGAATTGTGAAATTGTGTTGATTTAAGGGTCTAAGTGCCATTGCATTTGAGATTTTGAGCTATATTGTTGTTTGATGAGTTTGGATGGAATTATTGTGTGCTGGTAGGACCCCTTATGGGTGTGGCTAGTTTGAAGATAAATTAGGTGAGAAATGATGCTTTGGGCAATGTTAGGTTTATGGGGAAACTATGGCAAAATTTTAGTAGAAACTAAGTGTTTTTAGATGACTTAAGAAGGTGGAGAACCTAGGTGTTTTTTAGGTGGAGTTGAGTTGATTAATAACCTTGAAATGATATTTGGAGAACTAGAAAGAGAATGGCAAAAATCTGTAGCAAAATGGTTATGAGGATCTTTGAAATTCTAGAGAAGAGTTAGTGAACAAAATTTTGGTAATTGAGGATGGACTTGGGTGTAGTTAATACATTTGTATAGGAAGGATTTGGAATGGTCAAAATGACAGAGAACAAAGTGTAAAATGTCAAGAGGTAGTTTAGAAATGCACAAGTGTGCAAAATGCAAATGTGAGAATGAAAGTTGGTGGAAATTAAGCAAGGATTTGGGTAAAGATTGGACCAATGATTTGAGGAGGTTTAGTGCATGATTAAGGAGTGTTTTAAGGTGGTTAAACATGTTAGAAAACAAGTGGATTGATTAGGGAAATATTGGGTGAAAGTTGGTGTTGGAATGAAGAGGGAAACTGTCAATTTTGGAGTACTGCTGCTATGGTCCAGGACTTAGGTCCTTAGTGAAGTCCCAGACCACATCTTTAAAACGGCCGAGAGTGCAAGTCCTAGCTTGGTCCGGGACTTAAGAGGTGGATAAGGTCCCGGACCACTCCATTATTAAGTTCGAGAGTTGATTTCCCAGTTGGTCTAGGACTTAGGCTGGGTACAAGGTCCCGGACTACCCCTAATTTTGTTCCAAAAGTTGAGTTATGAGTTGGTCCGGGACTTAGGGTAAGGACCAAGTCCCGGACCGCCCCCAGAATTGTACCGTGACTGTTTTAAAGTGTTCAAATGATGGGGGTTTGATTAGTATTGGTTTTAGATGGTGTTTAGGAATTGTTTGGTGACTTGTAAGGGTCCTAAGAAGTATAAACAAGGTTGAGAAGTGAATGAAGAAGTTGTGAGATTAAGAGCACATGAACAAAGTTAAGAAATAATGGGACAACGGGGTAATACGGGTGTACTAGTCATTCACACATTGTATTACCTTAATGTTAATAAACCACTTGAAATGTCATCAGTGGTTCGAGAATAACCCGAGGAACATAAGGCGACCTGGTAAAGTTAAACCATGGTGTAAGGTATGATTTTCCATGCCCTGTATGCTAACGGTGCTACTCTGATTTGTGTGCTTGTGTGTTGGCTTAATCAAGATAAAGGCATGAAAATGATTTATTGCTTGATTGTATATCTTGATGCATGTTGTGTGTACTAACCACCCTTGTATGATTGTGTGGTCTAGCTTAGTGATATGGACCGACTCGTAGATGAGTATCGTGTGGTTAGTGACTCGTAGAAAGAGTCATTTCTCGAAATAACGAAAACATGGGAAACACACAAAAACTATCGAACTAAGAAACGATAATGCAACCTATGAACTCACTAGAATGTGAGAGAGTTGTACGGGAGTAGTAAACTTCCGATAAACTGTGAGCGAACCAAATCGAAATAATCCACGAACACAAACAAGAGTGGAAAGATATAGTAAACCTCTGCCTAGAGGGTGATGAAAGTTCTAAGAAAAGAACTCAAGAGAAAAGTAAAGTACATATAAAGGACCATCAAACTCCTTTAGAGGTAGTCGATCCACAATGTGAGGATCCGACTTAATTTGAGAAAATGTCTCAAACATAAAAGTATTCGATAAGTTGGGTAAAACCTTAAATCTGAGAATACTAGACATTGAGGAATTCCCTAAGCTAATATATGATATCGAGAGAGATACTTCTAGGCTAATCTATGAGATTATAAAATAACTCCGAGAGAGGAGTTTTGGGAATTTGAGTAGTCCGGTAGAGAAACGGACATTTGAGAATTTGAGGAGCTAAGTATGTAGTTCTGTTTGATAGTCGAACCTTCCCACTATGCTAGACCCAGAGTAGGGTTGAAACCGGGGATGTAAAACCTGTATTTGAAGCCCGGTGGTGAGTCTTGTGTATGACTCTGCACGGAGGTCATGGGTAATGACTTAAAAGATACCCTTTGAGAATTTGATAATGAGATTTGAGAATTGAGATTTGAGTTAGTAACTTGAGAATTGAGCATTGAGTTGAGAATTGAGAACTTGATTGAGATTGAGAGTAAGAGAATCGAGTAAGAGTAACCCAAGAGAATGGGTAAGACAATGAATGAGTGACTAAGGCATTAGTGAGGTAGAAACACTTAAGGCCTAAGAGTAAGTATCATGAACTAACAACCTTGATGTGTTAGTTAGGGATTGTATTCCATGTTTGAATGTTGAATGCTTGTGCTAGTGTACATATATAATGTATTGCTAACTTGCATGTTGATTGAATTAAAATGAATCTCATGCTCTCGACAAAGTAGTCGGCGTACCCCTGTTAGCACGCGGGGTATGCGAATTTCATGCCAGCAATTTGCTGAGCCCCTAGGGGAGCTGTTTTTATTTTCCAGGTACTGTGAAGCTGGGGCGGGGTTGTTGTATATGCATGAGTAGTTGGTTAAGAGAATTTTGGTTGTTTGTATTGATGAATTGTAAGTTCAAAAGGTTATCGACAATCTTGAGAATTGTAGAAACTCGGTATATAATGGATTGAGGTTTGTATTTGTATTGTATTGAATTGGTTAAGGAACAAAAGGTATTTGTAATTGTTAACTACTCGGTATTCAAGTCATCAGACCGATATTGTATTTGAATTGTCGTATTGGATTTGGCCTTGTTAGTCACGGGGGTGACTAACGGCATTATAATACCCATCATTGTAGTGAATTTCCGCTGCTTTGGTATTGGTAATTGAGACGGATTATGAGGTATTGACTGGATTAGCGGTAGGGGTGTTACAATTACAATATTTACAAGTTACCAATTATACTTAAAATATATAAATTGTAATATTATTAGATATAAAAAAAGTTCAAAAATTCTTTGATAATATTTTATATTATTATTTTATGCGATTGATAACTTCTAAATAATATATCATATTTTTATAATTTTATATTTTTAAAAAATTTATAGAAATTAGACATATGTATATAATTTTATCTATATATTTAAAAATTTAGTCAATGTATAAAAAATTAAAATTTTATTTATTATTTATCTTATTGGTACATTGTGCATTAAATTGTTTTTTTAAAAAATCATAATATACCCTTAAAAATTTTCATAATTCACAACATATCCTTTTCCAAAACAAGTTTACAATATACCAATTCACAAAATACTCATTTCTCCTAACAGATCGTTAACTTCTATGTTAACCGCTGAAAATGACTCTTTTACTCCTGGCAAAAACTGACTGTAAATTCATAATATACCCCTAAAAATTTCGTAATTCATAATACTCGATTCCAGAATTCGTATTTTATATAGCCCTAAAAGGTTTTGAAATTCATAATATACCTATATTCCGTGAAATACCTTGAATAGTGACTATTTTATCCCTTACATTATTCACAATATATCACTTTTTATTTACAAAAATTTGACGGACGTTACAAAAAAGTAAAGTACTACAATAATATATATAATTACAAAAAATTGAAAAAAGAAATAACGAAAACATACGTGAAACTAAAATAAAGTAACTAATTTATAAATTAAACGTACACAATATGGTAGTTGCATATATTTTTTATTACCTCACCTTATGTTGGATTAGTTTTATTTGTAAATTGAAATTACATTGTTATACTGTTTAAACTATGTTCGATATGATTGTTTTGCAGCATATTTGGGTAGCTATTTTGCTCTTGTATATTTGCAGCATATTTACTGGCTATTTTGTGTTGGCATATTTGTAACTGTTTTGAAAACTGTTGTTTGGTGGTGAGACATATTTGCAGCATAAATTAGTTATGTGCAGTGGGTTTACCGTCTTCTATACTATAACTATTGATATTAAATTATCGTTTAAAATTCTATTTCATTAAAAAAATAAATAATGTAACTTGTAATAAATATTATAAGATAAGTAGTTTATTGTCATCAAAGATTCGCCCACACTCAAAGCATGATGCACTCAATACCACAAAGTTAATTAGTTAATAATATGATAATTAATTAGTTATTACTGTATACATCATAAACTGTTGTTTGATCATAATTCAACATGTAATGTATATTAATATGTTTCTATTTTCAGGGGCTCTGATATATTTTTAGCTAAAGTTAGTTAATAGTTTTTATAGCAAATAGAAGTATAAATTATAAAATATATGATAATTAATTAGTTAACTTTATTACTATATATATATCATAAACTAATGTATAATCATAATTCAACATGTAATGTATATTAATATGTTTCCATTTTCAGGGGTCCTATTATATTTTTAGCTAAAGCTAATTAGTTAATACTAGTTTATAAAAAAATATAAGAAATTATAAAATAAAAATATGATAATTAACTAGTTAGCTTTATTACTGTATGTAATGTCTCAAAACCACCCTGGTTGAGAGACTGTTACACGCCGAACGCTTATTACCTAAGACACGCAGGGCTACACTAGCGAATCCCCATAACTGAACAAATTCTCACATATTAACATTTATGTTACAACTGTCTTTACAAATCACGGAAGCAAAATACAAGACTTAACTAAATACAAGGCGGAAGCTACACTGAAATACATAACATAGGGTAAATGCAAATGGGCCTCAGGGTCGAACAAACTAAATACAAAATGTGAAAGCCAAAAGCAAAAGCAAATGCCGAAACTCCAACTGAAGCTAAAACCTACACAATCAGATGGAAATAGGGGTGAGCCAAACTATAGCTTAGCATGTGATAAACTTCATAGCTGAGCATGCTCAAAATAGATACTAGATATATATACATATACGAAAGTGCTTAGCCAAACAAATTCAAAGTCAAAGCAGAGGTCTTTCAGACATAAAGAAGTCTAAAACAGAAGGAGCTAAGCGATGGTCAAAACAGATACTTAACAGCAGAAGGCAAACTAAAGATGAAAGCTTAACAACATCATAAGTATATCAAACTCAAAAGCTTAGCCAAAATCCAAAGCTCAACGAAATTAGAAACCTAACAAAATCAGAAGCTTAACAAAAGACGGAAAGCACAAAACAGTCCATCTGAAACCAAAAATAGAGAGAGCAGACATAGCAGAGCACTTTACAAATCAAAGGACTCCAAAAGACAAAAGCACACAACAGTATTTCAGAATTCAGGAGCAGACAAAAAACAGATCAATTCACAAACAGAGGTGGGACCCTAGTCACAGCACACGCATACACAATGAATCCTCAAGATCTTTTGGCAACGCAGAAATGACCCGAAGACCAAAGGGCCCATCGACCCCCATAACAGAAATAGGTGTGACCCAACACATACAGAAATGACGGCTACATAGCATGCTACGGGATAGCTCGACTCAGTCTTCCACGACTCAGAATGCACAGAAACTAGGTCCCCAAAACAGAAGCATAGCAAATTAGAACAGAAGGTGTTGAAGAGCACAAACACCAAAGCACAAGGGCTTAACACAACAAAAACCGAATTCGTAGCTGAAACGGAATTCTTAAACCAAGACCAACAATATACGGAAGATCAAACTGAAGTCAGAAGATGAAATACACTTTTAGAGTAAATCAGAGTTCAAAGGCTTATTGAAGACTTTCAGATCAAAATACGCATACACACATGCCAAACATATCAAAATTGATAGTACTCGAAGAGAGGAACACAACACCGCAAATGACACTCAAAACGAAGCTCAAATGAAGAAGTTATGCAAAATTAGAGGCGTGTCCGGATATACGTCCGAACCTACAAGTTCGGACGCATGCCGAGACACAAAACAGAGGTGTCCGAACATACATGTTCGGACGCAGCCAAACCCCTGTGGCTTGGTCGGTATAGGAGTGGTATACATGAACTAAAGGTCCTGAGTTCAAAACCTATCTACTACCATAACTATCAAAAAAATACATGTTCGGACGCATGCCGAGCCAGAAAATACACACGTCCGGACTTACGCCCGGGTCACAAGTCCGGACGCAAGTCAAATTCAAAATTCAGAGACGTCCAAACATCTGTCCGGGGTTAGAAGTCTAGACAAAGTCCAAGAAAAACATTACGAGGTGTCCGGACATGTGTCCGGACTTACATGTTCAGACACATGCCGAAATGTAAATCCAGAACTCATCCTTGCATCCCATCCGGACATGACACAACAAAACAGGCGACAGGAACCACACATTCGAGGCACCTGTCCGACGTCCGGACACAGCAAAAACTCCAGAAATCGATGACGAATAGAGGCAAACTCAAATCCACAATGTACCATTATCAAAGCATAATCCTTCATAACAACATACACAAAATGAAAACGCTTCCCACGGGGTTTTAACACATCAAAAATGCACATCAGAAAAACCAACCAAAATCACCACAAATCAGAGAGTCAAATCAACATATACGAAACATTAACCGAAACCCCCGTGGGTGAACATACGCAACCGAATCCATCTACCACGTACCTCACATCCGAAGCAAAGCAATCTCTGCGGACACTCCACAACGCTCCCCTCGAATTGACGAACACGAAATGAACAATCAGATTCCAAATGAAATCAGAAGAAGGAGGAAAAGGACTGAACGGTGAACGAAATCAAACCACAATTACAAACCTAAAAATCGATAGACCGACATAATGGAATCCACAAGCAAAATAACTCTAGTAATTGAACATTAGAGGAGGATAGTGAGGAAGAATTGAAGAGAGAGAGAGAGAGCAAAGAGAGGGAGGAAGTGAAAGTTACTCCATGAATAGTAGAGCGGGAGAAAGAACAAGAATAATCTTGAGGAGGGAGGAATAAATGATCGTGAAATAAAGGGAAGGAGGAAAATCAAATTAAAGAGATGCTCCTTCAAATAAATAAAGGAACGACATATGTAACCCTCCTTGCTCATAATAAATATAAAGACCGAAATAATATCATAAATGAACTAACATAAGATCAATATATTACAAAAATTCCTTGCAAATCAGAAAAAAAAAATGGGGCATAACACTATATACAACATATAAAAGAATAAACTAATTAAAAGTAACAAAAATATGGCTTAAATAATAATGTATGTACGTAAAATTAAATATTGATATTTTATATTGTATTTATTGTAAAATGAAATATTAGCATTAGAATATGTTATTGATAAACTCAAAAACAACTAATTGACTTTGAAAAATATTTATGATATGGCGAGAAAAGACGATCAGCATAAATGTGGCATAAATATCACATGCAAATATTGCTTTAAACGAACAGGCAATATGTCAAAATGTGGCATTTATGCCAGACTCATTAATGTCACATGCTGCAAAATAACGAGGCCTTAATCATTATTTAATGATAATTGCAAAAAATTAATAAAAAATAAGACTGATAAATAGTCAATGAAGATAAAAAATGAAAACACAAAAGTTAATTTGTTTGAAGTTTTGTCTATGTTTAACTTATAAGAAACATTAATTATATTTCATTTTTATACATGTATTAGTTATTTTTATAATTTTAGTCTTTTAAAAATTTGTAATTCTTTATATTTTTGTAGTATTTTTTTAAAAATTTCATAAAATGCCTCCGAATAAAAGAAAGTGGCTCATGTGAACTTGAAACATGATCTGCAATGTCATGGGTAAAATAGTTTTTAATCAGGATCAATTTAGGGAATAGAAGTATATTGTGAATTTCATCCTTTTTAGGGATATATAAAGAACGAGTTTGAAATTGGGTTATATTATGTATAGAAACTTTTTAGGCTATTGTGAATTTATAGTAAGTTTTCGTCAGGGGCAAAAATATAATTCTCTAGGGGGATAACAGAGAAGTTAACATCCATTAGGAAAAAGGGATATTTTATGAATTTTGAAACTTTTTAGAGTTATCATAAGATTTTTTTTTAAAAAAAGAGGTATTTTATTGATTTTGAACGTTTGTAAGGGTACATTGTTAATTTTTCCAAAAATTTATGTCACATACTATGAACTAAACTAACATTGGTTACAAAAATATAGGTATTTTGGTCTTTGCATGTAATAGCTTACTAATTAAATATTTTTTTGGCAAGAATAGAATTGTTTTATAAACTACTTAATTATGAATTACATAGAAATAAATAATTGAAAATTTTCACTGCATACCACTAAAAAGTTTGTTCACAAAATACCACAGTTTTTTGAAAAGTTTTTCTGATACCATAAAAGTTAATTTTAATTCACCAGATGCCACTTATTGAACCTGAACTTTTTTAGACCAAAATACTCCTAGTTGTTTATAAATATAGTTCACATTATACCACATAAATATTTTTAATTCACAAGATACCACAAAAATGTATAAAATATATTATAAATAGTAAAAAAAGTTAGGATATTATAAAGTGATATTATAAAAAAATTAGATTATCATACTCTCAACTACTTTATTGTCAAAATTTTAGATTTTAAATAATATATTCTAATTTTTTCATATTTTGCATAGAATTTATAATTATATATACGGTACTTTTGTTTAATACAATTTTAACAAGTATATTAATAAAGATAAATTTTTGTTATTTTTTACTATTTATAATATATTTTATTAATTTTTGTGGTTTCTTGTGAATTAAAAATATTTATGTGTTATAATGTGAATTATGTTTCTTAACAAGTAGGGGTTATTTGGTCTTAAAAAGTTTTAGTTTAGTAATTAGTGGTATCTGGTGAATAAAATAATTATTTATGGTATCTAAAAAACATTTTTTAAAATTGTGATATTTTGTGAATTAACAAACTTTTTAGTGGTGAACTTTCCCATAAATATTTAAGTTTGTTAAAATTTTATAGAGAAAATTCACAGGATATCATTAAAAAGTTTGTTAATTCACAAACTACCACATATTTTAAAAAGTTTTCTGATACTACAAAAAATAAATTTGATTCACAAATACCACTAGTTACAAAACCTGACTTTTTAAGACCAAAAAACCCTACTTGTTAATGAATACAATTCAAGTTATACCACACAAATATTTTTAATTTGCAAGATACCACAAAATTAGTAAAGTATACTTCAAACTATAAAATACAAAAATTTATGTTGGTTAATATATTTGTGAAAATTATATAAAATAAAAAATACCATATATATAATTTAAATTCTATAAAAATATAAAAATCAGAATATATTATAATAGCTAAAAAGTTTAACTAAAAATAAAAAAATAGTTAAGTAAATGCATATGATTTTTTGTAATATCGTACTATACCTACTTCAATAATAAAAAATAATATTATAAAGAATTAAATTATCATTCCTTTTTTATTATTGTCAATTTTTAATCAAATTTGTAGCTTCTCTAATATATTATACTTTTTATAATTCTTTATATTTTTAGAGATTGTATTATTATGTATATTGTACGCCTTTGATAATCCCCCACCCTCTTCTCAAAGAAATTAGTCTGTCCTGCAACGAAATCAACTCCATGAAATCAAATGGGTTTGCCACACCATACACCTTATCATATCCAAGCCCCAACATCAACCTATCAGCAACAAATTCAATATATCGACACATTAATGTACTATTCATTCCAATCAACGCACACGGCAGCACATCAATCATAAATTATTCTCAATTTCAACCGCATCACATACCCCTTCACACGCTCTTCACTCAGCTTGTTCTTCAGCAATCCATAAAACAGGCAAGTGAAGTCACAGTGCAAACCTTCATCACGCGAGTGTCCTCATTGGGTCACTAGCATTGATCCGACCTGTAGCTCGGATACCATTTGTAACAACCCAGGCTCATTGTTGATGTTGCGATATTGTCCGCTTTGGGCCAAGCCCGCACGGTTTTATTTTTGGGGCGTTGCACTAGACCGTCCTCCAAAAGGCCTCGCAACATGGAGAATTGTCCACACACCTATAAGGTAGTGCTTCGTTCACCTCTCCAACCGATGTGAGAGTCGAGCACCAGACCGTCACTTCCCACTCCCCAAAAATGCTTCCCCGCGGACAGGCCCAAGCTTAGTCCACTACTCAACTCAGGTTGGCAGGTGCTCGTGCATAATGAAGCTGACCCACACTAATAAAAAAGAACCACCCCAGAACGGGATTGACATCAGAGGGCGCGGGGGAATTCTCGTCAATGGGGTACAATAGACGCCAAAGGGGGTCTAATCTGAGAACACTTAGACGGGTGAGCATGCACAAATGTGATGTGGCCGAGGCTCAGAGGGAGACTACCTTAAGTACTTGTCCCTGGCCATCTTGAGTCGTTTTCCGACCCCTAGCTCTGATACCATTTGTAATAGCTCAGGCTCATTGTCAATGTAGCGATATTGTCCGCTTTAGGCTAAGCCCGCTGATAAGTGAGAAATATATCTATTTTCAGGGCTTTAATCCTTCATATATTTGTAACAATTCATGTCATATTTCTCACTTATCATATATTTTTCCTTAGATTTATGTTCTGATGTGAACTGATACATTTTATGTGTAAAATGCAGGAAAAATATTAGATTTACATTAAGGGTACAACACAACAAATGGTGACATATATATATATATATAATTGATGTGGCCGTTCATTCATGCTGATTATACAAAAATTGACGTGACACTTAATCAATCATTGGCAGCACTTATGGAGACAATCATCAAGTCATGATTGCACACTAATCATGTTTTGACGGCTCCATGTTCTCATTCACGGAAATCCATTCGCATGGATTATTACTTGATGATTTATCATCATCATTACAACATCATCATGGAAATATTAATTACCACGGTGGTATATCAACATCAAAAGATAGATTTTTGTTTAAGTTGAAGGGAGGCGCCGTGCTATATAACAAGGAGTTTGATTGAATTCTAATGAAGAAATCGACTGGAATTTGATTGAAACTCAAGTAGAAGGCTTCACGCTCAAACGTGGAAGGCTTCACCCTCAAAACAAGAACACCACAATTCTCAGTACATTACAGAAACCCTAACACACCCTCTAATACTCCAAACAGACGGAAAAACCTAATAAACCGGTTCAACAAAAACCCGGTCCACAACTTAGGAATAAGTAAATAAATACAATAGCAGAAACCTAAGCCTGATGTACCGGTTCAGTAGTAATCTAACACCCCCCCTCAAACCTTAGAAGGAAAACCTTGTAAGGTTTGCTAGGACAAAACTGATTCTACTACTGAACAAACGTAAGTTAAGGCACATCTAGAATGAGACCCATTCTTCTCATCTGCAGTGGGTAGGATCTCCCAGGAAGTAACTTCGTTAGTACATCGGCTACTTGTTGTTCAGAGGAGACAAACTCCACTATCATCATCCCTTCTTGTACCTTCTGCCTAACGAAGTGCACATCGATCTCGATGTGCTTGGTCCTCTCATGTAGGACGGGATTCCTAGCAATGTAAATTGCCGCCTGACTGTCGGATTTGACTGGCACTGGAAGAATGTTTTCCACTCCTAGTTCGCACAAAACTCTTGTGATCCAACTGAGCTCAGCTGTCACAGCCCTCATGGCTCGGTACTCTGCTTCAGCTGATGATAAAGACACCGTGGTTTGCTTTCTGGACTTCCAGGACAGGGGGCTGCCTCCCAATTGGATGAAAAACCCACTTATTGACTTCCTTGTATTAGGACATCCTGCCCAGTCAGAGTCACAGTAAGCTGTTAGAGAAAAATCATTTCTGTTATTGAACATTAATCCATAATTAACAGTGCCTCTAATATAGTTTAACACATGAATAGCAGCATTATAATGTACATCAGAAGGAGAACTAAGAAATTGACTCAAAACCTGAATAGTGAACCGAGATCTGGTCTACTGTGAGCAAGGAAACTAATCCTGCCTACTAGCCTTCTGTACAATAAAGGATCCGCTAGGGGTTTTCCATCATTTCTCCTCAACTTAAGCCCACTATCAAGAGGACTAACAGCATTTTTCCCTTTCAAGCAATTGAATTCTGTTAATAAATCCTCACAATACTTCCTTTGGGTTAGAATAATCCCCTCTGTGGTATGCAGAAATTGCATACCCAAAAAGTAATTTATCCTTCCCAGGTCTTTAATCCTAAATTCCTTATTTAATTTCTCTTTAACCTTGCTGATCAGGACCAGATCACTCCCTGTTATTAGAATGTCATCCACATACACAATTAAGTAGCAGACTTTGTCATTTTCAATTCTAGTAAACAGAGAGTAGTCATTGAGGGATTGTCTAAAACCAAGAGATTTGAGGAAAAGACTCAGCCTATGATGCCACTGTCTAGACGCCTGTTTAAGGCCATAGAGAGACTTATTCAGTTTACACACCTTTCCTGTTTTTTCTTCTTTATGACCTAGAGGAATCTCCATGTATACACTCTCATCTAAATCCCCTATGGACTTGACCAATCTCCACTTGTTCTTTCTGCTCAAAGGCCTGATAAACACAACGGTTACAGTCAAAACCAAAACTAGCATTCATCTGGGCAGACAGCTTACTAATAGATATGAGACCAAACTTGAAACTGGGAACAAATAATACATCCTTCAAAACGATTAAATTATTTAATTTAACACTGCCAGTCAATTTAACAGGTTGAGGATGCCCATCAGGCATCCCCACTGTGTGGGTTCCTTTAAGGAAAGTAACATCAGAAAACAATGCTAAATTCCCACACATATGATCAGATGCTCCGCTATCAATAATCCATTCCATCTTGTCAAAATTATCAATATCAGAGGCGTTGAACAGTTTATAAACACTGTAAGTCAAAGATTTACTATAGGGAGAGAAAGTTTTACCAATGAACCCACAGTTGGATTCAGACTTCTCTGATTCTTTGCCCACGATCTGTGACTTACTGATGTAGGTTAGAAGCTGGTTAACTTGTTCTGGTGTAAGGGTTCCTCCACAGGGATCCTTCGGTTCATCCCTTTGTCCCTCAGAACTGTTAACCTGGTGCTTTCTTTCCTTGTTGAATCGCCATCCTGGTGGGAAGCCATTCTTCTGATAGCAACGCTCCTCGGTATGGCCGGTTTTATTGCAGTAAGTGCACTGTAGGGTTCCACGCCTTGCTCCGTTATTCTGACCGCGCCCAAAACCCTTTCTTCCTTGACTAGCCGAGAAAGCAACCGGAGACTCAGATTCAACAGAAGTGGTGACTGTCATACCTTTTTGTCGTTCTTGTTGAATCAGCATCGAGAAGGCCTGCTTGATTGATGGAAGAGGGTTTATCATGAGAAGGTTCTCCCTCGCAGCGCTGTACCGATCGTTGAGACCCATCAGAAATTTGATTAGCCTCTGCTTCTTGATGTATTCTTGGAAGGCCCCATCCGTTGTACACGAGCAAGTTGGCAGCGTGGATGCAACATCAATTTCGTCCCAAATCCCGATTAGCTTTGCGAAGTAGTCTCCCACAGAGTCGTTACCCTGTGAAGTATTTGCGAGTTGTCGCTCCAGTTCGAAGATGCGGGTGGCGTCGACTTGATCGTACCGGGCGCAGAGATCCTCCCAAATTTTCGCGGCGGATGATCGGAACAAGACGGTGTCAGCAACCTTCTTCTCTAGACTCATGAGAATCCAGGACCGCACCATATTATCGCAGCGCGTCCAAGCCTGAGCTCGCAAGTCGCAGTCGGTGGGTTTCGTCAGCGTTCCTTGGACAAGCCCGAGCTTGTTCTTCGATCCCAAAGCTATCTCCACCTGGTGCTTCCATTTGGTGAAGCCGGGGCCTCCGTCATATTTCGTCGCTAACGAGAGACCTGGATGGTCCGAGCTTGAGAGATAAAGGGGTTCTCCGACCTCAATGGATGCAGCGCCGCTGTTCTCCGCTTCGTGTTCCAAAATCCCTTTTCCTTTCTCCCCCGAACCAGAGTTTTCTTTCACACCTTCGTCACCCATCGATTATGGAGAATCAAGAAAAATTGAAAGAGGGGAAGATGTAGATACGGAGGAAATTCCTTCAGACAAAACTGGAATGAATAGGAAAGAAAAAGGGGCACAAGATCACATTGGCAAGACAATCGTGGTCGAAACTGCAGTCAGATCCTGTGATCTTCCTGCTCTGATACCATGATTGAATTCTAATGAAGAAATCGACTGGAATTTGATTGAAACTCAAGTGGAAGGCTTCACGCTCAAACGTGGAAGGCTTCACCCTCAAAACAAGAACACCACAATTCTCAGTACATTACAGAAACCCTAACACACCCTCTAATACTCCACAGACGAAAAACCTAATAAACCGGTTCCACAAAAACCCGGTCAACAACTTAGGAATAAGTAAATAAATACAATAGCAGAAACCTAAGCCTGATGTACCGGTTCAGTAGTAATCTAACAGAGTTAGGGTTCGAACTATGGAAGCTATTCACACCACGCCTGCGCCGCGCTCAAAATAGAGAGGCTTCGGCCTCTCCCTCTCCTGTCTCACCACATCCACATAAGTCCACCATTGTCAACACTCCACACTTCTGACAAAGGATTAATGCAGAGATATGTGACAACAGGAGGCGGAACGAGGATTTTCTTAACAGAGTTTCTTCTTCCCTTTTTATCTAATATGTCAATGTGTTATTCCTTTGTTACTTATGCTATTTTTATAGTCATGTTTGAGTAGTTAGTTTAGCTCCCCGGATTGGGGTAGCAAACCGGACCTCTATATTTATTTTGTAATCCCTTCACTAATTCAATAATGCAGTAGTTTAATTCCAGTTCTCCATGCGCTTTAATTCTCTAGCTAATTATTAAAGCTATTTTTGTAGTTTTCTAATCAACACGCGAGAGCTGAGATAGATAACAAGACATAGGAATTAAACCTGATTAATGACTAGAAGCATGATCCTGCCTATAGGTTAATCGGTCTCAAATAGAAACTGTTCTTTATGCGATTAGTTGTGTCCGGATTAGAGCATTAGTGTGCTGCTAGTTCTAGCAACTGGTTAGGATTCGTTAGACTTAGCCGTTGACGAATTAATTATAGTTTCTGAGTTTATTGCAGAATTAGGGAAGAGTTTATTAATTAATAAAGTGAAGGTTTGCAGAACAATTAGGGGTGCTTCCTTAGATTCAATCTTTATTTCTTTATTTCTTTATTTAGTTTATTTTTATCTTTTTACTGTTTCATTATTTTATGTTAGTTTGTTTAGTCTTTCTTATCATTAAATTAAGTAAAACATGAAAAAGTGATGTTTCCTGTTTTCTTAGTTGAATTTAGTTTCTCGGTTAGATTAATAATTTGTCAGTTAATTGAACGAGGTCCCTGAGTTCGACAACCCACTTAACCACTATATCCGCAAAACGATAGGTACACTGCCTAGGTAGAGATAATCACTTATTTCTGCTAACAAGTTTTTGGCGCCGTTGTCGGGGACCTCTGGTACAGTTAATTTACATATTTATTTAGTTTTTTTATCTTTTTAGTTTATTTACTTTATTTTGTTTTCTTTTAATTTGATCCTTTCGTGATTTGATTTGCTTTAGTTTCTTTTTAGTCGCTTCTAACTGCTACTGATTTGCTTTACGTAGTTTTTTTTTCATTCAATACCAGTACGTAAGTTTTGTTTTTTTCTTTCCTTTTCAATTTGTTTTTCTTTTATCTTTTCGTTTATTTAGTTTTAGTTTTTTTTTTCAGATTAGATTAGTGTTTTTTTCAGAGAGGTTGAAGAAATTGAAGCTTCCTCTGCAATTGTCAGTCAACAAGAATCTTCCATAGAGCCTTTAACACTTGAGGAAGATTTCTGCACCCTCAAATTTCAGAAGGAAGAGCCACCTCCAACTAGTCATCAACTCCACAATCATTCCAAGGAGCCTCACCAACAGGACGAGGATGCTTATGTCCTCGAATTTGAGAAAGAAGAGCCATTCACACTTGGTCTTCTGATGGAACAACATTACCGGCAATATCTCATCAAACACCAGGTTTTGTGGAGTATTTACTTTCCTATTTTATTTGCCAAGATAACGTTTTGTTTTTATCCAGGTGGTTTGCTTTTAATTACCGCCTATTTTGTTTTCCTGGCAAAGCTGTTGTCTACTTTTATTTTTGATCTAGGATAACGAAGCGAAAGTCTATCCAAAGACTATAAAGACGGACAGCTTACTGGGAGGCAACCCAGTGGTTAAATTTATGTTTTATTTTTGTTTTTATTTTTGTTTTCGGGTTTCATTTTTGTTTTTCTGTCATTCGGAGATGGCAGTGGTGCCTATGCTTTTAATGCAACACTTTCGGCGTTTTTGTGGTAGTTGTGAGTGTGTGCAGGTGAAATTTTTATTATGGTGGTTGATGTACCCCCAAGGCTGGACACTTGCTTGGTCGCAAGTGGAGGAACGCTACCCCCCCCCCCCCTTGTTCGAGCTTAAGTGTGAGGAAGGGAACCTTCCTCAATCTACGATACTAGGGGAGTTTCAGTTTTTCCTTATTTTTAATGTTTATGTTCAGCCTATCATGACTTTTAGGCTTAAAGATTATTTTTATATCAGTCATTATTGTCCAGAATGAAATCCTTGTTGAGTTTGTAATATTTAGAAAGCCCTTTTCTTGGTTTTAATTTGTGAACAATGAGGACATTGCTCCTCTTAAGTGTGAGGAAGTAGGGGTACTTTCTAAATATTGACAATTGTACTTAATGCCACATTTGTTTTTGGTTGTCCTCTTACTTTGAAAGAATTGCTTCTTTTAAGTGCCAATAAATATTGAATATTCAGGTGAAAATTTTTGTTGAGGTTTTGAAAACAAGCCTGATGGCCACCTCAAGAATCTTTCTGCTTTTGGCTGTTTGTATGTATAGTTTTATCCAAACTGAATCTTTTTTTTCACTGAAATTTGGTGGATTAGCTGATTATGAAAACTGAATTAGTCTAGTCTGGGATTTTGGGAATGATAAGAAAGTTTGGTATGAAAGGATAAGGCAAGGTACTCCGCTGATCTGAATTGAAATTTATTTCTGAACCAAAACAGGCCTCTTCATTCGGTATTAAGTCCTTGGGTGCTCATCACCCATCTACCTAAGGTCTTGTGATCTGGGATAGAAGGCCCAAAGCCGCTACATGGGTGAAGAGAAAAGTCTGAGGGGATGAATTAAATATGCAAATGGCAGAATAGAATGTTAAGGAAAAGGAACATTGAAAAGTTAAATGTGTAATTCATTTTTGCTTATTCTGATCATGAGTATGTGGTGTTGAAAGGTATCACAGAATAAGGTGTTACTTCACACCCCTTGTCATTCAAAGGTTAGAGGAAAGAAATGGTGGAAGATCCCAAACTATTCTGTTCAGTTTCTATAATCTAACTTCTCCATGCTTTTTAACTTCACTCTTTTTCACTGTTTGCGAAAACCTGCAGCAAATAGCAGAACTATTCTTTTGATTGTCATTTTGCTTGTTTTCCTTCAACACTGTTTATTCCTGAGTTTCGATACTACAGTGCTTAAAAGTAGACTATTCTTTATTTGCTTGAGGACAAGCAAATGCTAAGTGTGAGGAAGTTTGATTAAGTGCGAAATATATCTATTTTCATGGTTATATTGTATGTTATATTTACAATGAATATGACATATTTCTCACTTATCATATATTTTTCCTTATATTTATTTAGATATGAGCTGATATATTTTATGTGTGAGTTACAGGAAAAATATATATATATATATATATTATATATATATATATATATATATATATAATATATATATATGCGAGCAAGCAATCACGGATGATTTACATACTCATGCACACTCACGCTAATTGATTAATAACATAGCCACATCATCACACTCACGTCAAGGTTGCAGCACAAATTCGTGGCATATTTATCTTTTGATTAATCCGCCCATCCCTCCATACATACAATCACACGAAATCAGTCCACCGACATCACCTTATCTCCATAATCCACATCTCCTCGCCTTCCACTTCACGCACGTCAGACTACCACCTTCACGGAGAAGAAACACGGCAAGCAGCAGTCCGGCGCGGAGGAGCGTAACCGAAAACAACCTGTGACCTTTAGTAAACTGAAACCATTGATTTCTTTTTAGTCTTCTTGTTGCAGTTTTATGTTTATTTTATTTATTGTTTTTGTTTCTAGAATTATGAGTGAGTAGTTAATTTTTAGCTTCCCGGGTTGGAAAGCGAACCTAATTCCTGACGATTATGTTTTATTAATTTTTCCGTACAACTTTGTTATTATAATTAGTTCGATTTCTGTTCTTAATGTGTTTTAATTATCTGGCCAATAATTAAGATAATTTTTGTAGTTTTCTAATCAACACGCGAGAGCTGAGATAGTAAACTAGACATCGGAAGTCGAACCTGATTAATGACTAGAAGCGTGATCCCGCTTATAGGTTAATCGGACTCCCATAGAAACTGTTCTTTATGCGATTAGTTGTGTCCGGATTAGAGCATTAGCCTGCTGCTAGTTCTAGCAACTAGTTAGGATTCGTTAGACTTAGCCGTTGACGAATTATTTAGAGTTTTTGAGTGAATTATAAAAAGTTATGGGAAAAGTCAATAATAAAATCTGAAGAATTATGTGAGCAGAACAACTCGGGGAGCGCCTTTTAATTATTAGATTTTAAACTCGTTATTTGTTTGAATTTGCTTATTTGGTCTTTTTATTCTTTTAGTTCCTTTATTTATTTAATTTGCTTAGGCTAGTAAAATTCCTTTAAAAATTGACATTTTCCTGTTTTATTAGTTTAGGTTAGTTTTCTCAATTAGGTTAATTTAATATGTCAGTTAATTGAAAGAGGTCCCTGAGTTCGACAATCCACTTAATCACTATACCCGCAAAACGATAGGTACACTGCCTAGGTAGAGACCTTTCCCTGAAAATATGCCAGTTGCACTTAAATGCCACACTTAGTTTTTGATTGTCTTCTAGCTTTAAGAGAATCACTTCTCTGAGTGCTTATAAATATTGAATTCTTGGGTGAAAAGTTTTGTGGAAGTTTGAAGTTGAGCCAGGTGACAACCTCAAGAATTCTCTTGCTTAAAGCTGTTTGTCTAACCTAACTTGTTTTTATTCAAACTAATTCTGTTTTCACTGAAATTTGGTGGATTAGTTGATTGTTTAAACTGAATTAGTTTAGTTTGGGATTTTGGAAATGATGTGAATGTTTGGAATGTAAGGATAAGGCAAGGTACTCCGCTGATCAGAAATTTTCCTAACAAAAGCAGGCCTCGTCTATCCGGTTATTAAGTCCTAGGGGTACCTTAACACCTATCTACCTAAGGTCTTGGGATCTGGGATAGTTGGCCCAACACCGTTACATGGATAGAGAGAAAAGTCTGGGTTACGGAATAACACTGCAATTCACAATAATTCGTTTGTTTTGTATATATTTCTTGAAGAAGAATGTTTTTGCATGCGAAAGAGTAGTTAATTGCAGTTTAATTTTTTTTGTTTTTGATCATGAGTACGTGGTGTTGAAAGGTATCACGGAATAAGGTGTTACTTCACACCCCTTGTCATCCAAAGGTTAGAGGAAAGAAATTGGTGGAAGATCCCAGGATATCCTATATTTAGTTTATGCAATCAAACTTGTCCACGCTTTTATAACTTTTCTTTTTCACTGTTTGCGAAAACTTACATCTAAGAGCAGGATTATTCTTTTGATTGCCACTTTGCTTGATTTCCTTCTGCACTTATTCGATCCAGAGGTTTGACACTACGGCCATAGAGATAGTCTTATTCTTTATTTGCTTGAGGACAAGCAAAAACTAAGTGTGAGGAAGTTTGATAAGTGAGAAATATATCTATTTTCAGGGCTCTAATCCTTCATATATTTGTAACAATTCATGTCATATTTCTCACTTATCATATGTTTTTCCTTAGATTTATGTTCTGATGTGAACTGATACATTTTATGTGTAAAATGCAAGAAAAATATTAGATTTACATTTAGGGTACAACACAACAAATGGTGACATATTATATATATATATATATATAATTGATGTGGCCGTTCATTCATGCTGATTATACAAAAATTGACGTGGCACTTAATCAATCATTGGCAGCACTTATGGAGACAATCATCAAAGTCATGATTGCACACTAATCATGTTTTGACGGCTCCATGTTCTCATTCACGGAAATCCAATTCGCATGGATTATTACTTGATGATTTATCATCATCATTACAACATCATCATGGAAATATTAATTACCACGGTGGTATATCAACATCAAAAGATAGATTTTTGTTTAAGTTGAAGGGAGGCGTCGTGCTATATAACAAGGAGTTAGGGTTCGAACTATGGAAGCTATTCACACCACGCCTGCGCCGCGCTCAAAACAGAGAGGCTTCGGCCTCTCCCTCTCCTGTCTCACCACATCCACATAAGTCCACCATTGTCAACACTCCACACTTCTGACAAAGGATTAATGCAGAGATATGTGACAACAGGAGGCGGAATGAGGATTTTCTTAACAGAGTTTCTTCTTCCCTTTTTATCTAATATGTCAATGTGTTATTCCTTTGTTGCTTATGCTATTTTTATAGTCATGTTTGAGTAGTTAGTTTAGCTCCCCGGATTGGGGTAGCAAACCGGACCTCTATATTTATTTTGTAATTCCTTCACTAATTCAATAATGCAGTAGTTTAATTCCAGTTCTTCATGCGCTTTAATTCTCTAGCTAATTATTAAAGCTATTTTTGTAGTTTTCTAATCAACACGCGAGAGCTGAGATAGATAACAAGACATAGGAATTAAACCTGATTAATGACTAGAAGCATGATCCTGCCTATAGGTTAATCGGTCTCAAATAGAAACTGTTCTTTATGCGATTAGTTGTGTCCGGATTAGAGCATTAGTCTGTTGCTAGTTCTAGCAACTGGTTAGGATTCGTTAGACTTAGCCGTTGACGAATTAATTATAGTTTCTGAGTTTATTGCAGAATTAGAGAAGAGTTTATTAATTAATAAAGTGAAGGTTTGCAGAACAATCCGGGGTGCTTCCTTAGATTCAATCTTTATTTCTTTATTTCTTTATTTAGTTTATTTTTAGCTTTTTACTATTTCATTATTTTATGTTAGTTTGTTTAGTCTTTCTTATCATTAAATTAAGTAAAACGTGAAAAAGTGACGTTTCCTGTTTTCTTAGTTGAATTTAGTTTCTCGGTTAGATTAATAATTTGTCAGTTAATTGAACGAGGTCCCTGAGTTCGACAACCCACTTAACCACTATACCCACAAAACGATAGGTACACTGCCTAGGTAGAGATAATCACTTATTTCTACTAACACCCGCATGCTTTTGTTTTGGGGTGTTGCACTAGACCATCCCCAAAAGACCTCACAACATGGAGAGGTGTCCACACACCTATAAGGTAGTGCTTCGTTCACCTCTCCAACCGATTTGGGAGACGAGCACGAGACCGTCACTCCCCACCCCTCCCCCCTCAAGGGGCCTAGTGTCCTCACTGGGCCACTGACATCGATCTGACCCCTAGATCTGATACCATTTGTAACAACCCAGACTCATTGTCGATGTTACGATATTGTCCGCTTTGAGCCAAGCCCGCACGGTTTTATTTTTGGAGCATTGCACTAGACCGTCCCCCAAAAGGCCTCGCAACATGGAGAGGTGTCCACATACCTATAATGTAGTTTTTTGTTCGCCTCTTCAACTGATGTGGGAGTGGATCACCAGACCGTCACCCCCCTCAAGGGGCCTAGTGTCCCCACTAGGTCATTGGCATCAGTTCGACTCCTAGCTCAGTAGCTCTGATACCATCTGTAACAGTCCATGCTCATTGTTGATGTTGCGACATTGTCCGCTTTGGGTCATGCCCACACAGTTTTGTTTTTGGGGTGTTGCACTAGACCGTCCCCTAAAAGGTCTCGCAACATGGAGAGGTGTCCACACACCTATAAGGTAGTGTTTCGTTCACCTCTCCAACCGATGAGGGAGAGTCGAGGACCAGACCGTCACTCCCCAGTCCCCACCCCCTAAAGGGGTCTAGTGTCCCCACTAGGTCACTGGCATCGGTTCGACCCCTAACTCTAATACCATTTGAAACAGCCCAAGCTCATTGTCGATGTTGCTATATTGTCCGCTTTGGGCTAAGCCCGCACGGTTTTGTTTTTGGGGTGTTGCACTAGACCATCCCTCAAAAGACCTCGCAACATGGAGAGGTGTCCACACACCTATAAGGTAGTGCTTCGTCCGCCTCTCCAATTGATGTAGGAGTCGAGCACCAGACCGTCACTCCCCACCCCCCTCAAGGGGCCCAGTGTCCCCACTGGGTCACTGGCATCGATCCGACCCCTAGCTCTGATACCATTTATAACAGCCCAGACTCATTGTCGATGTTGCGATATTGTCCGCTTTGGGCCAAGCCCCCACGGTTTTGTTTTGGGGGACGGTCTAGTGTAATGCTCCAAAAACAAAACCGTGTAGGCTTGGCCCAAAGCGGACAATATCGCAACATTGACAATGAGTCTAGGCTGTTACAGAATGTGATATTGATAAACTCAAAAACAACTAATTGACTTTAAAAAATATTTATGGTATGACGAGAAAAGACAATCAGCATAAATATCACGTGTAAATATTGCTTTAAACGAACAGACAAATGGAAATATGTCAAAATATGGCATTTATACCAGACTCATTAATGCAACATTTATGCTACAAAAGAATGAGGCCTTGATCATTATCTAATGATAACTGCAAAAATTTAATACTCCCTCCGTCCCACCTTGACCGTCCTATTTACTATTTGGACATGTCGTTTGACTTCAATATTTAACATATAAGATAAATTAATTTTGAAAATTTAAGTTTTGCATATGATTCCTTACATGATAAACTATATGATACAAAATTTAGTTTTATAAAATTATTTTACCTTATATGTTTAATATTGAGGTGGAAAAACGTGCCAAAAAGCAAACAGGACACTTATGACGGGACGGAGGTAGTAAAAAAATAAGACTGATAATTTGCTAAGGGAGATTAAAAATGAGATACCACAAAAGTTCATTTTAATTCACTAGATACCACTTACCGAACCTAAACTTTTTTACACTCTAGTTTTTAATATATATATATATATAGTTCACATTATACCGTATAAATATTTTTAATTTACAAGATACCACAAAAATTATAAAATATATTATAAATAGTAAAAAAAATTAGGATGTTATAAAGTATTACTATAAAAAATTAGATTATCATACTCTCAACTATTTTATTTTAGTCAAATTTTTATATTTCAAATAATATATTCTAATTTTTTTCATATTTTGCATAGAATTTATAATTATATACGGTACTTTCTATTTTATATAATTTTAAAAAATATATTAATAAATTTAAAATTTTATTATTTTTTTCTATTTATAGTATATTTTATTAATTTTTATGGTATCTTGTGAATTAAAAATATATGTGGTATAATGTGAACTATGTTCCTTAGGACATAGGGGTATTTTGGTCTTAAAAAGTTTTGGTTTAGTAATTAGTGGTATCTAGTGAATTAAAATAATTATTTGTGGTATCTAAAAAACTTTTTTTTAACAAACTTTTTAGTGGTATCCAGTGAATTTTCCTAATATATTTAAGTTTGTAAAAAAATTTATTGAGAAATTCACAAGATATCATTAAAAAGTTTGCTAATACCACAGTTTTTAAAATGGTATTATGATACCACAATAAATAATTTTAATTCATCAGATACCACTAATTACTAAACCTAATTTTTTAAGACCAAAAAACTCTACTTGTTAATAAAAATAGTCCACGTTATACCACATTAATATTTTTAATTCGTAAGATACCACAAAAATTAATAAAATATATCACAAACGGTAAAAAGTTTGATTACAAATAAACGAATTGTTAAGAGAATGCAAATTTGATTTTTTATAATATTGTACTCTACTAATTTCAATAATAAATAATAATATTATAAAAAAATTATCATTCCCTTTATTATTGACTATTATTAATCAAATTTGTAGCTTCTCCAATATATTATACTTTTTATAATTCTTTATATTTTTAGAGATTGTATTATTATGTATATATTGTAATTTATGATTTTTTACAATTTGAACTCATACGAAGAGAACTTATATTTTTACAAGTTACTTTTTTTAATGTAATATTAATTATCTTTTGTCTTTTTTGAATTAAAATATATAAAGTGATATTATAAAAAAATAGACTATCATACTCTTTACTATTTTAACCCAAATAAAAACATAGTTAAGAGTGTGATAGCCTAGCTTTTTTATAATATCACTTTATATATTTTAATTAAATAGTTACAACAAAAATGTATACAATATGATTAAAAAAAGTAACTAGTAAAAATTTAAGTTCTTTTATAAGGGTTAAAATTGTACAAAATTATAAAAGTACCATATATGTATATATAGTAATAAAATGTATAAAAATATAATGAATTATAAAAAGTATAATGTATTGGAAAAGCTACAAATTTTGATTAAAAATAGGCTATAATAATAAAAAGGATGATAATTTAACTTTTGGTAATATTATTTTATGTTATTAAAGTAGAGAGAGTAAAAATATTACAAAAAATAGAATTTTCTTTCTCTGAACATTTTATTTTAATCAAATTTTTAGCTTTTTGATAATGCTATTATAATATATTTTTGAATTGTATATTTTTTATAGAATTTAAATTATATATATGGTACTTTTTATTTTATACAATTTTAACAAATATATTAACAAACTTAAATGTTTATTTTTTTACTGTTTTTTGTATTTTTTTATTAATTTTGTGGTATCTCATGAATTAACAATATTTATGTCGTATAATGTGAACTATATTATTTAACAAGTAGAGGTTTTTGGTCTTAAAAAGTCAGGTCTTGTAATGGGGGTTGCTATTCGCAGTACAAAATTACTAATCACCGCAGTACAAAATTTTTTTAATTCATATTGACGTTGTACACATGTAATGATGTGTCGCTGTGTTTTTTTTTTTCAAAAAATGATATCGGAAAGTAAATTTACCGAAGTAGTTTGTAGTTGATTAGTAGCGAATTTTACTAGTTACTTTTTTGTTGGAATCAATACAGGAACCTTTTTTTTGTAAAAAAAAGTGTTGGATTACATTTTTATGTGTTTATATTACATTTTTATGTGTTTATATTATTAATTTGACTTAAAATTAATTTGTACTGCGAATAGCAAATACTTTACTATTCGCAGTACAAATTTTTTTTTCACCAAACTTAGTTGAATAAGTTTGAATGTTACGGGGAGACACTTTTTTTTGAAATAATAGATGTTTGAATAACCAAATTTAAGTGAATATGAGTAAAACAACAACTAAGTTAAAGAGAAACTAAGTTAAAACAACTAATTTATTGATAAACTAAGTTACAACAACTAAGTTAAAGAAAGACTAAGTTACAACAACTAAGTTAAAGAAAAACTAAGGTACAACGTTGATCCAACTATCTAACCTAGATTGTAATTGATGAATCCAAGGTCCGACAGTGTTTGGATCTCTATAAGCGAACCACTGCGGATAGACAGGGGGGAGTGGGGAGTCTTGAACCATGCCGAACCTTATGAAATGACCCTCGGGGCAAATTCCTATGTGGATCTCTCCTCTTGGGCTATCACGATCGGTATAATTATCGATGGGAAGGTATGTGGCACTTGCCGCACCCCCATAGACAGTAGAGTAGAAAACTACTATCGAAGTGTACCTTGTCGCGATCACCAACCCCATTTCCGTGTGCATCCATTTATGTTGAGGTGCTGGCTCTCCTGAATTCCAATGAAGCGCTCTTAACATGGCGTTGTACGGTCCTTCGTTAAAAATGGCCTTGTATAGTCCATTCGCCGGTGCTTGATTCTTCATGTGATTGAACAATGCTACACGGACATCTTTCCACCTCTCTTCGTCTGAATATAGGTAGTCAGCAATGACCCTGAAACCACAATTCCCATCTCCACGAACATCAATATACCCAGTCATATATTGATATAGGTTGGGGTTGAAATTCTGGTAGTATGGGAAGTCGGCAAGGGCTGAATCGACTCGGATTTGATGATCCTCTATTACGTGATCTTCTATTTGATGGCGCTCCTTGTGACTGGCCTGCCCTTGGTCGGTTACGTTCCCAAGACGAAGGTTCCGTCGGTTTGGTCTTGAGGGCCCGGTAGGTCTGCCAATCCCAACCTGTTCCAATGGCTCTCCTAATTGGCACACCATATCTGGGTGAAGGAAGTTTTGGAGTTGACTGTAACATCTCGCAATCAGAGTAGGATCATCTGACTGTGCTACCTCAGAAGCTATGTCGCCATCTATTTGTTCTTCCTCCATGTAGGATACCATATCAATGTCGATTCATGTTTCTCCCAGCTTAGGGTATACCAGAAACGATGTATATCCCTCTTTGAGCATAGTATACCACTATCCAGCATGTAGTTTAATTTACAAGCGCATGGTAATCCATGAGAGGTTACCTTGTCACATCCACAGATTGAGCTGTCCATTTGCACATAATTCGTCCTTCCAAGCTCCTTGACTAGCTCATCTAAGCAAAGGGTACTAACCTTCCCGATCAGTCAGCGATTGGAACCCTCATGTGCTCTCTTCTGTGTTTTGTCCTGGCTGCCTCAAAATCCTTTTTTAACTCCCGGATGCTTGTATTCACATGATCGTTAATCTTTGGAAAGATTACATCCAAAGTGTGTCTAGCACTCCTTAATCTCGCCTTTAGAGAAGAATGTGCGGCCTCCACCCTATCAAATGTTTAAGTAAGTTTTATAGATCTATAACAATCACTGTATTATCTTAAACATTACAAGATTAACAATTTTACCTATTTGTCGTTGTGTTGCCGAAGTGCAACACATTCTTGACCCAAGCCTCCACAAATTTTTCCTTGTATTTCTCCCAGACTGATGCAACATACGTAATGAAACGTGGGTAGCTTTGGTATGTCTCCTTGAAATATGCGTACCTCTCGTTGTAGTCCTGCTCTGTGCTCGAGTAGACAACCGAAGTCCACATTCGGACTGCAGCCGCCGCCCTTCCTCTATCACCCATATAAGTCTCGGCTTTCCCCTGAACGTTCCTACTTATGTGCCACC
The DNA here is from genome assembly GCA_023374045.1 of Limonium bicolor. Classification (NCBI taxonomy): domain Eukaryota; kingdom Viridiplantae; phylum Streptophyta; class Magnoliopsida; order Caryophyllales; family Plumbaginaceae; genus Limonium; species Limonium bicolor. The sequence continues at coordinate 16,065,969 of CM041779.1, read as the reverse complement.
GACATAGTAGATGATGAGATTCAGGAAATACCTCATCTAAGGCATTCATCAGGGCCAGACATCTGTCGGTGATAAATGTAGAGGTTGTAGTCCGCCCGAGGAGGTCCCTTAATTGTTGAAGTGCCCACACATACATGTCTGTTGCTTCTGATACAAGGAAGGCGAAGGCAATGCTGAAGTTTTTGCCTATACTCGTCATCCCGATGAACTGAACCAAAGGCATTTTTGCTATGTTTGTTTTATAGGTAGCATCAATGCCTATGACATACGGGAACGCATGGAGCAGTAATCTAGATGTAGGGTGTGCAAAGAAGATGGACCCAAGTCGTGTTTGATCATCTAAATTGTGAAATATAATCATGTTATCTATCAAATTAAGATGAAACCTAAATGATTGAAGTTATTTGAGACATACTGAGTTGACTTACTTGGATCTGTAGTGTAATCGTAGTAGTTGTTTTTGTCTAGGTCACTCAGCAGAGTCTGCACCATAGATCGACCATCTCTATTTACTAGTTTTGTTTTTTGTATCCGGTTGTATATGTCTTTCCTTGTTGCTGACGTTTCTGGGTTGATTGTTGTGAGCTCGGAATAAATTGCACAGGGGGGCACACCGACTCTGGTTCTCTGGTCGATCATAATCTCCTCCGCCTCAGTCAGGCGTTTTCCCACAAAATGACCCTCTGCCCACTCTGCGAGATCATGGTTATGCCATCCGTTACCCACTTGCAAGAAACACCCGTAGCTTGTGTAATACCCCTTAATTTTAAAAGGGCAACCACATTTCTTTGAACCCGATGATCTGCGCCGGTTGATGACACCAGGTCGTGATGTCCTTCGTGGTTTCCAATACCTCTCGCATGTTATGTGGAAATCTTGGCCCGCCCGAGAACTTTGAATTATGGTGTAGATATGGTTGGGATGGCCAACACTATCTACCCAAGCTTTCGCTTCTTCTTTACCCCTAAAGGCCTGGTTTGTTTGAAATAAGTAACCTGTGTCCACCACCGGAGCTCGATTATACATCTCTTGCATGTAGTCATCCATCTGTGCATAATGATCCGGAACGCCTTCATCAAATTCATCCCAATCTGAATCAGTGGTTGAGTCACTATCCTGCAATAAGGGTCGAGAGAATGTTAGATGAATATTGAAATATGAAATGTTAGTGCGAATATGATTAACAAAGACAATAAACTAAATACTTACTGGGCTTGATATTGGAACATACTCATGATCGGAATCTGAAGATTGACTCATGTTTAGAGAGAGAGCTTGCACAGTTTAACGAAATAAGTGTTGGAAGAGAGTAAGGAAATAGAGAGCTTCGAGAATATGGAGAGAGAGTGTGTGAAGATGAAATGGAGGAGGCATCCCTTATATAGAGGTTGGTCATGAACTAGCCACAAGGTTACAAGTTAAAAAAACGGTAACCTGGTACGTGTACAGTGACCTAGTACGTGTACCTTCCTGACAAAAATTACCTATGGTAACTTTGAATTCACTTTGTACTGCAAACGGTAACCTGGTACGTGTACAGTGACCTAGTACGTGTACCTTTCCTGACAAAAGTAATTACCTATGGTAACTTTGAATTCACTTTGTACTGCAAACGGTAACCTGGTACGTGTACAGTGACCTAGTACGTGTACCTTACCTGACAAAAGTAATTACCTATGGTAACTTTGAATTCACTTTGTACTGCAAACGGTAACCTGGTACGTGTACAGTGACCTAGTACGTGTACCTTACCTGACAAAAGTAATTACCTATGGTAACTTTGAATTCACTTTGTACTGCAAACGGTAACCTGGTACGTGTACCTTACCTGACAAAAGTAATTACCTATGGTAACTTTGAATTCACTTTGTACTGCAAACGGTAACCTGGTACGTGTACCTTTCCTGACAAAAGTAATTACCTATGGTAACTTTGAATTCACTTTGTACTGCAAACGGTAACCTGGTACGTGTACAGTGACCTAGTACGTGTACCTTTCCTGACAAAAGTAATTACCTATGGTAACTTTGAATTCACTTTGTACTGCAAACGGTAACCTGGTACGTGTACCTTCCTGACAAAAGTAATTACCTATGGTAACTTTGAATTCACTTTGTACTGCAAACGGTAACCTGGTACGTGTACCTTTCCTGACAAAAGTAATTACCTATGGTAACTTTGAATTCACTTTGTACTGCAAACGGTAACCTGGTACGTGTACCTTTCCTGACAAAAGTAATTACCTATGGTAACTTTGAATTCACTTTGTACTGCAAACGGTACTGGTACGTGTACCTTTCCTGACAAAAGTAATTACCTATGGTAACTTTGAATTCACTTTGTACTGCAAACGGTAACCTGGTACGTGTACCTTTCCTGACAAAAGTAATTACCTATGGTAACTTTGAATTCACTTTGTACTGCAAACGGTAACCTGGTACGTGTACCTTTCCTGACAAAAGTAATTACCTATGGTAACTTTGAATTCACTTTGTACTGCAAACGGTAACCTGGTACGTGTACCTTTCATGAAAAAGTAATTACCTATGGTAACTTTGAATTCACTTTGTACTGCACATGGTGTGTTTGGTACGCTTCCTTTCAGTAGTCGTTGAACTAGCCGTTGAACTAGCCATTGGACATGTAGTGTTACTCAAATATTATAAAAGTGGGTATTAGTGTCCCAACATACTCATTCCTTACCCCGTGCTCTCAGAATCTCTAATTACATCTTGCTTGAACTCTTACACCTTAATTCCCATTTCGCTCTCAAAATCAAATGGAGTTTCCTTTCTGTTTGCACGTTAATTATGTAGCTACTTTTGGTCGTCATGGAGCACAATTTGATAGAAGAATGGGACACAGACGCGTAGAAGTTACTATGCCATATCCTAGTAATCTCCGGGATCTACAACGACGAGTAATACGAGCACTACAGTCCCTCCTTGGCAGAATAAACATAACAACAATGGTGTATTTGGGGCTGGAGGGCGACTACGAGTGGACTTTTATTCATGTACGAAATGATACGTCAGTTCGCCGGATGATGGAGAATTACATGGAGTATAATGATTTCATCGCTCATATTCCATTACTTGTTATTTATGATCCTATTGAGCCCGATGATGATGATTTTCAACACCAAGAACCAATTTATGAGATGAGACGTAATGTAATAGCACGGGGAATAGAGAGACAAAGGCTAGGAAATAATTAGGTAATTGGTTATTGTGTAATTGATCTTGTTAGTTATCGTGTTGTTATAATTTTCGGCATTTATAATCGTTAAAGATGTTTGGACGTGGAATAAACGTGTTGTTATAGTTATTGACTGTTAATTATGTGATTCATCAGATTTGAATTCGTGGGCTTTTCTTTCTTAGGAATTTCTACATTTTGATATATTTCATTTCTATTATTGCTGGAGAACACTCAACGACCAACAAAGAATTTAGACCACCCAGATAGGCATTGATCTTAAGAAGCACATTTGTCAAATAAAGATCGTTAACTTTGAAGTGAACCATGCATTGTGTGACGACACCAAATTCTACCAAATTGTTCTTCTGCCAAGGCCCATAAATATCACAATTCTTTCTAACAGGCAGCAAGCTCAACAGAAACAAAGGCATTCCAGGAAGTTTAGATTGAAGTTGGTCACACATCTTTTCTTTCTTAGGAATTTCTATATTTTGATATATTTCATTTCTCGTGAAATATACAATCTTTGGTACATGTTAGATATTTCATTTCGACACTATCATTGCTGGAGAACACTCAACGACCAACAAAGAATTTAGACATCCCAGAAAGGGATTGATCTTAAGAAGCACATTTGTCAAATACTGATCGTTAACTTTGAAGTGAAACAAGCATTGTGAAACGATGCATTTCTAGAAAATTTTTGCCATAGTCTCCCCTGTTTTTCTTATCTCCACCGGTTCTAAGAACCTCCACAAGGTCACCAGCATTGTCAGCAACAATTCCACCATCACCAAGTCCTCCAGAAAAAAACTACAACCACAGAAATTGTACTAGCGTCTAACACAACGAATGAAAATGGAAGACAACAAACAGTTCCAAGGTGATACTAAAGTTTATTACATCCAAATCCAAGATGACAAGCACTAGGGTGCACCATGCTGGCGCTGGTAACTATCCCATATGTATAAAGAGCTGAACACATCCACAAGACCATCAGTTGCAGCCCTTTGTTCTTCTTCTGGCATCCCCTGACGATAGTATGACCAGTCCCATGCATTGTTCTCTTGGTAGTACGGGCGTGCAAGCTCACTTGCCTCAGACAGTAGCTGTAACACACTTGGTCAGGTAAGTACACATAAAAAATAAAAGTGATATGTAATGAAGTACTATGAAAATATGACTTACTAGATAGGGATCTGGACGATGAACCAGGGTGGTCTGATAAGTCTCAGGGTTTAGGATCTTCGGGTGTGTGTGCTTGGTGTACCAATCTAGGTAGAGTGGGTCACAAGCATGCAACCGCGCATTTGTGCGCGTATACCCTGGAACCAGCAATTTAGGAGTGTTTTCCCACAAACAATACATGGGGAGTATACACAGGTGTAGGGCTGGGCTTTTCCTCTTTTTTCAGACCTTGGGTTGGGTCTAATAGGAGGTTCAGGGATATCCTGAATGTAACCAAACTGGCGTAGACAGCGACCAGGCATGTATGGCTCATTCAACCCCAAAACCTGTATGTTACCTCTATACCATGTACGCCCTCCGTGAACATTAACATTATCTCGACCGTAGGGCAACCAATCAATCTACAATGAACATTAATAGTAAAATGTAACCAACAACGAAAGACAAAAATAATAATGGCTCAATGTGCTAGCAACTACAAACACTTACATTTAGAGCAGTCAAAGCGTCTAGATGCTCACGATATCCTTGCAGTGAACGATGATCCTGCACTTGAGAGGTAGATCTCACCCATCTTAGAGCCCAAGGTCTATCATCATTAGCATGCCAGTCCGGGCTAATCGCTGGTCTTAATGTAGGGAAGTACGCATAAATCCAGCACTGTGCATATAAAACACTAGAATGATTAAGCAGTAACAATTATTAATACTCAGTGAGTTATCATATACTAGATGCACATTAGGACACATACCTCAAGTAACGTCATAGAACCACCTATCCCACTGGAGCCGGCACGAGATGCTATCCCTAGCTGGCGATATAACCATGCAAGAGTACCAGCTCCCCATGCATATTTACGAAGCTTGGTACCTTTCTTCACAGGAGCTACTAAACTGAACAGCTGTGGACTTAGACGACCATTTGATTTTCCAGCTAATATGGTGGTACCAATCAGATGATACAACCAACCACAGGCCTGCTTCATTGCCTCTTCATTTTCATCCCTACATTGCTGCAACAAGCTCGAAATCGATACAGCACCGGTATTCCACAGTGCCTCTGTCATACTCTCAACATCTGCCCCAAAATTAAGACAATCAGCCATTACCTCCTTCAAAACAGTGGTGGATGAATCCCCTATCAATGTTTTTCCGACGATGGGGATTTGCAGTATCATCCACACATCATGCAGGGTAATCGTCATCTCACCAAACGGCATATGGAATGAGTTTGTATCAGGCTGCCACCTCTCCACAAAAGCACTGATCAGGGACATATTGTTGTATGGCATCGTAATATCCTGTAGGTGCTCTATACCAGAATACTCAAGCATCTTCCTTGTTCTTGGTTTGGAAATTTGATCTTTTGGCCAGCAGGTAAGCATCACCCTACGGGATTTGAAACTCAAAACCCCACGATCCTACATAATGACCAATATTTAACACTTACAAAACGTAGTATGATATTAAATGATCAAATACAGGAGAAGATAGAGAACATACCTTAGCCGAGGTCCATAAGTCAAGCGCCACATGACCCCCGAAGCTAGTGATAAGACTAGTGAGTAGTGGACCGCCAGGAACTGGCACCTCTGTCAACTTCCACGAGGTAGAATGACTGGAACCATCGCTAGCGCTGCTTCCTCGTCAGTGTCATCCTCCTTATCCATGACTTCATCATCTACATTATCCTGCTCCTCATCCACGTCGGGTGAGTCCTCATCATCAGCACCACGACCATCGTCATCAGCATGTGGCGAACGCTCAGTCATCACATGGTCCTCAACAGCACGGGCAGGTGATGGGCGTGGTGGACGTGATGAACTACCACGCCTGACGGAGCAGTCTGGTGGCTTGATTGCCCTGAGATATTGAAGCTAGAGCTGTGCAGTGATCTGTCAGAAAAAGCACTACTGGATGATGACAACTCTGGCATGCGTCTCCTCGGTATATTGAACACCGCCGAGTCATCCTCCGCTACCATTGGTGGTGCTGGTACTTGAAACGCCGGGTCGTTGGAAGATTGACCCGGATGGAAAGATGAATGGCGTGCTGCTTCCATGCGGGGGGCAGGATTACTCGGCCCTTCACCAGGAGCATGTGCACGACGACGGTACGAGGCCGTCATAGCTTGCTGCACACCCCGGTCTTTATTCTTCCTCTTCGTGACATGTCTCACTGCTTTTTTCAGACGATCCATCACTGCATACGAATATCACACAGTTATATTCCTCATTCATAACATAAAATTTTTTCAAACATTTATAATCATATCATTCACAATATTACAAATAAAAAGAAATTCAAACATTTATAAATCATTCACAATATTAGTTAGAATTCAAAAAAATAACAAATTAAAACATTTAAAAATCATTCACAATATTAGAATACAAAAATAAACAAATTAAAACATTTAAAATCATTCACAATATTATAATACAAAAATAAACAAATTAAAACATTTAAAAATCATTCACAACATTATAATACAAAAATAAACAAATTAAAACATTTAAAAAAGCATTCAAAATATTAGAATTCAAAAAAAAAAAAAATTAAACTGGGTCGAGTAGCACTGCTACTCGCCCGTCTCCAAGTAGAGGACCGCGGCTCCTCTCCTTCTCCGGAGTCGAGTAGTCCAGGTTCTCGCTCTCCTTCAGTCCGAGCAGCTGTAGTCCTCGCACCACCAGTTGGGCGCCCGCGCCAGTCGACCGAGAAGCAGTGCTCCTCGCAGCGCTCCGGGTAGAGCCGCTCCGGTCCTCGCCCATGTCCAGTCCGAGCACCACGCCTCCTCGCATCGCCCCAGGTAGAGCAGTAGCGCTACTCGCCCGCCGCCCAAACCGAGCAGCCACAGTGCTCGACCCAGTGTTCACTTTTTTTTTTTTTTTGAATTTTTTCGAATTTTGCATGCTAGATCTAGCTCAAATAATGTTGAATTTCAAAAAACTAACACCAAATTCATACTCAGGACACCCAAATCTATAAGTTGCAAAAAAAAAAATCGAAAAACTCACCGGAAAATTTTTCCGGCGGTGGTTGGCGGCGGCAGGTGGCGGCTCCGGTGGTGGCTCCGGCGGCGGCTCCGGCGCAGAAGAGAGCTTCTTCCTTAAGAGAGATAGAGGAGAGAGATGAGGAAGTGAGAAATGAATAATCCAAGGAAGGTTAGGCTATATATAGTACGAGCGTTTTTTACCCGAAATTGACGTTTTCAACTGCGATTTCAATACAACGTTCTGAAAGTGTAACAATGTTTGTAATTTAGTCAAACACAACATAAAATGTCATTAACTTATGTGGAGTCACAATTATAACGTTTAAATGCGATTAAAAAGGGTTTAACGTCTTTTATTACAATTAGAGCATTTTTCACCCGAAATTGGCGTTTTTAACTATGAATTGAGTACGGCATTCTGAATATGTACCAATGTTTGTAATTTAGTCAAACATAACGTAAAATGTCGTCCAAATTACGTGGATTCACAATTAAAATCATATTGACGCAATTAATACGGGTTTATAATGTTTTGTAACAATCAGAGTGTTTTTTACTGTTTACGCTAAATAAATTATTTAAAAAAAAAACAAAAGTTACAACACGACATCATTACATGTGTACAACGTCAGTATGAATTAAAAAAATTTTGTACTGCGGTGATTAGTAATTTTGTACTGCGAATAGCAACCCAGTCTTGTAATTAGTGGTATTTGGTAAATTAAAATTATTTTTTGTTGAATCAGAAAAACATTTTTTTAAACCATGGTATTTTGTGAATTAACAAACTTATTAATGGTATTTCTTGAATTTTTCCTATACAATTTTAACAAACTTATTATTTTTTAACTGTGTTTATGTATTTTATTAATTTTTATGATATCTTGTGAATTAAATAATTTATGTGGTATAATGTGAACTATATTTATTAACAAGTAGGGGTATTTTGGTCTTAAAAGTTCAGATTCAATAATTAGTTAATTTATTTTCTGACCGTTACATCTCAGTCCATATAAATGTACATCTGTAATACTTCTTAGACAGTTGTCTGAACACTCTCATATACTCTGTATTACTCACATACTTCGTAAATCATATTCTATCTTCGTAATCATCAAATACATGCACATATTTTCGATTCAGACATGGTATTAGAGCAGTTCTGAACCAAGTCATAGTCCTTAAGAAAAATAAATCGATGACTAACGAAGAACTTATCATCTCGCCGGAAGAAAAAGATAAAGATGACGACGAAGGAAAAGGAAAGAAACACTCTTCTTCGACTTCAGATGATTCTAAAATCGACACCAATCACGAACTTTACCTTCATCCTTCCGATAGCCCCGGTATAATCTTCGCTCCTAAATTCAAAGGCACTGGATTTTCTAGCTGGAAGAGAAGTTTTGAAGTTGGAATGCTCACCAGAAACAAATTAGGGTTCTTGGAAAGAACCCTCCGAAAAGAAGATTTTCACGGGAGTCAACAGAAGGCTTGGGTCAAGGCAAATGGGATGGTGATGGTGTGGATCTTCACCGCCTTAGAAGAAGGGATACGCGAATCAGTTCTATATCTTACCTCTGCAGCGGAAATCTGGAAGAGTTTAAACAAGCGATTTGGAAAGCCCATCAGTAGTAAGCTCTATGCTCTTCGCCAAGAAGGACATCGGCTTGAACAAGGAAGTGACAATATAAACACCTATTACACACGATGGGTGCAACTCTGGAATCCGCAGAAAACAGAACATGACGATGCCGGAATGTAGCTGTGGCGCAACGGAGAAAATCGGCAAGATATTCGAAAATGAGAAAGTTTTCGATTTTTATGGGTTTAAGCGCCATTTACAAGCCTGTCTGAAGTAACGTGATTCAGATGGAACCATTGCCCTCTCTCGAGCGTGTTTACTCCATGCTCAAAGAGGAAGAATCCCAGAATCAAACCTACAACTCCAAACATTCGGATTCGGAAACCCTAGTTTTTTGCCAACACTCCCTCTTCTTCAAATTTTTCTGATAAAGCCAACCGCACTGGAAAGAACGAATCAAAGAAACTCAGATGCTCAAAGTGCAAGAAACTGGGGCATAAGTACGATGATTGCTATCGGGTCAAGGGGTTCCCTTCTTACTGGAAAAATGATAGGGGAAAAGAAAAATTGGAGGCGCAGTCTATGATGAACAAGATTCAGATGGAGACAACAAAGATCAAAGAAACACAAGGAAGAAAAGCGTTCCGGAATGAGCCAAGAGACTCTTGATGCCCTTGTCTCGCATTTGCAAAACAAGAAAGTGAAGATACCAGACATCAGTTCTACTCAACTTACATCTTTGATGGCTATATTGAGAGAGACTATGGGATCAACTCAAGTTTCTGCTGATTACGACAATCAATTCTCAGGTAAACCCTTTTTCACTTCTAATGCTTGGATAACTACTAATGAGCTAGACAGTGAGAAAAACAAAATATCATCAATTGATTGGATAATTGATACTGGTGCAACAGACCATGTTGTGGTTGCAAACAAAGTTTTCTTTCAGAAAATTATACTGTCTGTTCTATGAATGTTATTATGCCTGATGGTCACACTTGCTGCATACAAGGGACAGGATTCGTTAAACTGGATAATGCTTTTGTGTTACATGATGTCATGTGCAGTCTTTTAATTTTAATTTGCTTTCTATGAGAAAGTTACTTCTATAAATTAATGCCTGCCTTGTCACATATGTGGATACCTGTTTTTTATAGGACCTTAAAAATGCTCGTAGTGTGTTGTTTGTGATAAGTGTCCAAATGAGCATGTTTTATAGGTATATTTCATATATAATGTTAGCACTTTTTCTTGCTCATTTCTCCACTTTGGTTAGTTTTCCTCTAGTTTATGTTTTATTATTATCTCACAAATTATTGGTTTAACATGAGGAAAATCAAGCTGGAAGTAAAGTAGACGAAGAGACGAACACATAGACGCAAACGGCTCAGAAAACGGAGTCCAAACGAAGAATCTAGAGCCGGTCAAAATTCGTAGAAGAAATAAGCCTGTACGTCGTGAAAACAGGCGGACAAGAGACAAGGTGCTACGTCGTGAAAACAGGCGGACAAGAGACAAGGTGCTACCTCGTGAAAACAGGCGGACACATATAAGGCAACCGCCTAATAACAGGCGGACACATATAAGGAACCGCCTAATAACAGGCGGACACATATAAGGCAACCGCCTAATATGAGGCGGACAACACACAAACCGACCGCCTTGTTTGAGGCGGACAACACACGAACCACACGCAACCCCTAGCTACATTGCGGACATGAGGGCGGTCCTGACTAAATATCAGTCGGGAACAGTTTTCTTCTTCGCCGCCGACTGTCTGTCAACTTGCCTTCGCCGACTGGTCCACTGCCATATCCATCTACTCCGCACCGAGCTTTGTCCCCTGCGCAATAAATGAGATCCAGCTCTTCCTGTCGCCTCAATTAAATCCTCACGCGGTGTCCCTTATCTGCTGCCTTCTTCCTTTCCCTATATAAACGCACATACATCCACCATCCATCAACACATCCACGACCCAACATCCACTTCACCTCACGCCATTTCATTTCTCTTCTTCCGCCTTCTCCATTTTATTTATTTTACATTCCACCAAATCCACCTCTAGTCCTACGTATACAAAATAGCAGAGCGAGCAGGAGTGATTACAGATGATTTCTATTACTCTTGTTTCTGTTTTTCTATTTAATATGTTAGGCTAGTTACGTATACTCTGGGAATGGTTATTATGTGTTTGTATTAATTATGCATTATTTTTACTGGTTTATTTAAATACAGTTTGTTACGTTTTAAAGGTTATCTCGCACCTTTTTAATAAATGTCATGAGTTTATTAAATTGCTTTCCTAAGTCTATTTTGATCAGACCGGTGATAAATAGATAGCTTTAATTAAGACGTAAAACAGGAGGAAACTTGTATGATTTATCAGTTAGTATTCAGTTGCAAATGTAATTCCTCAATACTCCTCTGCGTTTTAAGGCATTTTGCTTGAGTTCTCATCGGGACCTTGCATTACGGAGTAAACGAGTTCTTATGAGTTTTCATCGGACCTTAAGAAATTATATGAAAACTTGCCAAAATTTACATTAAACCAGTAGAGATAACATAATTAAGCAGAATATATTAACCTGACCCAGAGTTCCATTTAATTGTTTGTTAACTAGTTTATTTTATTTTCTTTTTATTTATATTACAGTCAATTAATCCCCCTTTTGTGACACGCTTAGGTACTATTATATGTATATTAGTCCCACGGTTCGACATCCGGTCGCTTACAATTCACTATACTACCACGACCGGGATTGTTTGCAGCCCGACGTTTATTTTATTTGAGTTTTTTTTTAATTTTTCTTTTAATTTACACCAGTTTAACCACTCACTTTACAACGTCTGCAAAATGGCACCGTTGCCGGGGGACTAGTTTATTCTAGTCCCTAAGCCCGGATTATTCACTGTTATTATTAGAATATTTTGTCTATATTATTTTGTTTGTTGTTTATATTAATTATCTAATATATATTGTTTATATTATTTTTATGTTGTTTCTAACCTGTTTATTTCTAATCTGTTTTATTAATTTCGTTTTGTATACAGTTAAAACACACAAAAAAAAAATCTGTACGTGGCAGATGGAAGAAGCGCTCGAATATTGGCAGGATTTATATTACTCCATATGTGGAGGAGCTCATGATTATGAGGATTGTCTATTTCAAGAGCAACTCTGGTTAGAAGATCAACCAGACTACCTGGAGAGAATCGCTCAACACAGCAAGCAGCAACCAAAGAGCGAAACAGTTCAAGAGGTAGAACACCCCACTACAGACGAGCCAATCATGGAGTCCCCTCCCTCTCAAATCAACTACCGTTATTTTCCCTCCTTCTCTATAATATACACAGACAATGAGGATACTTACATCCTAGGAAATGAAGAGAAGGAATTGCCATCACCTCCCGCCAAGATATCCAAACAGAACACCACTATCACCTTCAAAGAATTAATTTTCTCTGAAGATGATATCAAACAACGTTCTTTCTATGAGCCTCACCTACAAGAGGATGATGTTTACATCCTCCAATTTGAGGAAGAAAAATCATCACCACCGAGTCTTCTGTTAGAACTACGTTCCCGGCAGGTACCTCCTCAAACACCAGATTTTGTGGAGTATTAATTTCTTATTTTATATGCCGAGGTACGTTTTGTTTTGATCCAGGATAATGAAGCAGGGGTCTAGCCAAAGACGTTAAAGAAGGGCAGCTTCCCGGAGGCAAACCCGGATGTACTTTTATTTTATTTACTTTTATGCTCTTTTAATTTTCAGGTTCTCTTTAAATTTATTTTTTGCTAACTTTTAACCCCGTTTTTAGTATGGATGCTTCTAGTGTCTTATGCAGGTGCACCTTCATATCTACACTGCAACCAAGTTACGCTACTTGAGGCTGAAGCTCAAGTGTGGGGGATTCCTTAACAACTAGCAAAAATAATATCAGTGGGAGTACCAGTTCTTTAATTATGCTTTATCTAAATAAAAACTGCAGAGGAGCGTTTATGTGTGCTTAAATGTTTATTTTGATCTTTGTGTTATCTCTATTTTATCTACTTACCGAGAAGGTCTTCTGAAACCTTCCATTGTTTTTCTGGGTGAACAATGAGGACATTGTTCAATTTAAGTGTGGGGGAGTGTGCCCTTTTCGGTGACATTTTGTGCTAAAATGCTTAATCTCTCTGCTTATCTTGCGTTTGTTCAAATTCCATATCATGGACCCTTTATTTGTGGGGTTGTTCTCTTTAAGAATAAATACTGTTATGAATTATGGGATAAATGGTACAAATTTTAAAAAATTTTGATTACTTTTGAGGAGCATTTTATATGGGGTGTGACCAAATAATCTGCAAATGGTTGGATTTTATTGCTCAGGGTTTCTTTCTGTCTTCTCTCTTAGGGATTGCTAAGGGGTGCTTCTCTGTTAAAAAAAAAGAGAAAGAAAATAATAATAAGGGACTTGCGAGACACCATTGATAACCAACAAAGAGAGTTGAGTGTTCTTAAATAAAAAGGCGTTATGCCTACATTTTCTCATCCCTTATGCAAAAGTGAAACAAATGCATAAATCTATTCTTCCTTTTGTTTTCTCCTCAATGCCCATTTTGGAGAAGTTGGCCATGGTAAAATTTCTCAGAGTCAACTAAAAGAAACATTGAAGTACCTTAGATCATACCCCGAAACTCTATATTTTGTTTTTACCCTGAGCACACCTATGCCACCAGCAGTGATTTTTTCACACTCCTCAATAAGTTTAAAGATCATGTTTATCCTACCCTTCATAATAATATTTGTTAGTATTGAGCATTCCTACTTACTTGGGTACGTGGTTTGCTTGAGGACAAGCAAAAAGATAAGTGTGGGGGTGTGATAAGTGTCCAAATGAGCATGTTTATAGGTATATTTCATATATAATGTTAGCACTTTTTCTTGCTCATTTTCCACTTTGGTTAGTTTTCCTCTAGTTTATGTTTATTATTATCTCACAAATTTATTGGTTTAACATGAGGAAAAACCAAGCTGGAAGTAAAGTAGACGAAGAGAAGAGACGAACACAGACGCAAACGGCTCAGAAAACGGAGTCCAAACGAAGAATCTAGAGCGGCCGTCAAAATTCGTAGAAGAAATAAGCATGTACGTCGTGAAAACAGGCGGACAAGAGACAAGATGCTACGTCGTGAAAACAGGCGGACAAGAGACAAGGTGCTACCTCGTGAAAACAAACGGACACATATAAGGCAACCGCCTAATAACAGGCGGACACATATAAGGCAACCGCCTAATAACAGGCGGACACATATAAGGCAACCGCCTAATATGAGGCGGACACACACAAACCGCCCGCCTTGTTTGAGGCGGACAACACACGAACCACACGCAACCGCCTAGCTACATTGCGGACATGAGGGCGGTCCTGACTAAATATCAGTCGGAACAGTTTTCTTCTTCGCCGCCGACTGTCTGTCAACTTGCCTTCGCCGACTGGTCCACTGCCATATCCATCTACTCCGCACCGAGCTTTGTCCCTGCGCAATAAATGAGATCCAGCTCTTCCTGTCGCCTCAATTAAATCCTACCCGCGCGTGTCCTTATCTGCTGCCTTCTTCCTTTCCCTATAAAAGCACATACATCCACCATTCATCAACACATCCACGACCCAACATCCACTACACCTCACGCCATTTCATTCTCTTCTTCCGCCTTCTCCATTTTATTTATTTTACATTCCACCAAATCCACCTCTAGTCCTACGTATACAAAATAGCAGAGCGAGCAGGAGTGATTACAGATGATTTCTATTACTCTTGTTTCTGTTTTTCTATTTAATATGTTAGGCTAGTTACGTATACTCTGGGATGGTTATTATGTGTTTGTATTAAATGCATTATTTTTACTGGTTTATTTAAATACAGTTGTTACGTTTTAAAGGTTATCTCGCACCTTTTTAATAAATGTCATGAGTTTATTAAATTGCTTTCCTAAGTCTATTTTGATCAGACCGGTGATAAATAGATAGGTTAATTAAGACGTAACACAGGAGGAAACTTGTTATGATTTAATAAGTTAGTATTCAGTTGCAAATGTAATTCCTCAATACTCCTCTGCCGTTTACAGGCATTTTGCTTGAGTTCTCATCGGACCTTGCATTACAGGTAAACGAGTTCTTATGAGTTTTCATCGGACCTTAAGAAATTAATAGGAAACTTGCCAAACTATTACATTAAACCAGTAGAGATAACATAATTAAGCAGACTATATTAACCTGACCCAGAGTTCCATTTAATTATTGTTAACTTAGTTTATTTTATTTATCTTTTCTTTTTATTTATATTACAAGTCAATTAATCCCCCTTTTTGTGACACGCTTAGGTACTATTATATGTATATTAGTCCCACGGTTCGACATCCGGTCGCTACCAATTCACTATACTACCACGACGGGGATTTGTTTGCAGCCCGACGTTTATTTTGAGTTTTTAATTTCTTTTCTTTTAATTTTACACCAGTTTTAACACTCACTTTACAACGTCTGCAGTTTGGTAGAATGAGGAATGGCTTGTACTTTCTTGAAAATGGATGTATGGATGAATACATAGCTTTAGAACAAAGACATTGTATAGGAAAGACACATTCTTCTGATTTGTTACAAAAGAGTAGTAACGGTACAGTTTCTTCAATTCAATCTGATATGTTAAGTGGCATAATCGATTAGGACATCCTCCAATCGATAAAATGTGTAAACTGCACATTATAAATAAAAAAGATGCAGATTCTTCTTTCCTTTGTGATGTTTGTCAAAGAGCCAAAGGTCACAGAATTCCCTTCCAAAAGTCTATTACCAGTAGTAAGGATATTTTGATCTAGTTCATCTTGATATATGTGGCCCCTTCAAAAATCCAACACATGATGATTGTAGATATTTTCTTAGTTTAGTAGATGATAAATCCAGAGCGATTTGGATTAAACTTCTAAAAACTAAAGGAGAAGCATTGGAATTCATCAAATATTTTACATTCTATGCTGAAAGGCAATTAACAAAAGATTTAAAATTTGCAGATCTGATAACGCTTTTGAATTAGGCAATTCCAATGAGGGAAAACAGTTTTTCCAGTCCTTAGGAATTATTCATCAAACATCTTGTCCACATTCTCCACAACAAAATGGAATAGTGGAAAGAAAACACCGATACTTGATGGAAACTGCTAGATCTTTATATTTTCAATCAAACGTTCCTCTTCTTTATTGGGGTGATAGTAATCTTACTGTTGCTTACTTGATTAATAGACTGCCAAGCTCTAGCTTAAAAGGATTAACTCCATATGAAATTCTGTATGGAAACAAACCAGATTATAAGCTCTTAAGACTTTTGGATGTCTTGTTTATGCTACTATCTTAACTAAAGGAAAGGCAAAATTTGATGACAGGGTTGTTCCTTGTGTGTTTCTCGGATATTCCCTAACACAAAAAGGATATAAATTACTCAGACTTTTTGATAATACCATATTTGTGTCCAGAGATACTGTTTTTCATAAACATCAATTTCCTTTCAAAAAACATTCTCATTTTCATTCAACTGATGATACTTCTCAATATTTACAATCTCCTCCCTATATTCCTCTTATCTGTGATGATTCTGATGAAAATAACTCCTCTGCTGAAACACAAATTTCTGATGAAGAACAAAATAATAACCCTCTTGTTACAGATCTGGACACTCCTTCGGGGGGAGAAACAGTTGAAACTATAGAAAAAGTAAGGAGGTCCAGCGGAGATAGAAAAACTCCTTCCTACTTAGAAGATTACTATGTAGGTTATCATAACAGAAATTACATCTTTAGCCAAATTCTGGCTAATAGAATCAGTGTCCAACCGAAACCCTCATATTTCATCAATGTCCAAACCCTTACAGATCTTCCTCCAAACCAATACATTATTGTTTCTACTACTGAAAAACAGAAAACAAATATCAAAGAACCAAAAAAATTATGAGGATGCTTGTAAAACAGAGAATGGGTTCTTGCTATGGAAAGGGAACTTCAAGCTTTGACTGGAAATCAAATTTGGGATCTTGTCAAGCTCCCTAAACATAAATGGGCCATAGACTGTAGATGGGTATACAAAATTAAACAGAAATCTGATGGCTCGATTGAGAGGTTTAAAGCTAGATTGGTTGCCAAAGGTTTCAGTCAAAGATTTGGTGTGGATTATAATGAAACTTTCTCTCCTGTTATTAGAATGACTTCCATTCGAACTTTATTAGCTGTGGCTATTAAAAAAGGTGGATCATGGATCAGTTGGATGTTAATAACGCTTTCATACATGGTGACTTACAAGAGGAAATTTATATGCAAATTCCAAAGGGTTTATCTATTTCTCAAGGTTTGAATGCATGTAGATTAAGAAAATCTTTATATGGTCTGAAACAAGCCTCCAGGCAATGGTTTTCTAACTGAGTAAATTTCTTGAATCTGCTGGTTACAAGCAATCCGATAATGACTACTCTTGTTTAAAAAAGAAGAATGATCATCTTGAAACTTACCATGCTGTATATGTAGATGACCTGCTGGTCACTGGTAATGACCTTGATGAGATTAATGTTCTGAAAAACAAACTTGACAGCAAGTTTAAAATCAAAGACCTTGGTTGTTTGAGATACTTTTGGGCATGCTCTTTATACATACAGATAAAGGTCTTATTATTTCTCAAGAAAGTTTTGTCTAGATATTTTGACTAACCATGAGATGCTGGAAGGAAAGACAAGTGTAACACCATTGCAGCCAGGAACTAAGCTTCTCACAGATGAAGGAGATATCCTTCAAAATCCAACTGAGTATAGGAGCTTAATTGGGAAATTTAACTATCTTACTCACACTAGACCAGACATAACTTATACCACACAACTTCTGTCTCAGTTCCTTCAACAACCAAGGTCCACACACTTGGCTGCAGCCCACCATACTCTGCAATACCTTAGAAAGACATCCAACTACGGGATCCTGCTATCCAACAACAACAATTTCAGAATGCAAGCCTACTGTGACAGTGATTGGGCAAGCTATCCCAACTCCAGAAAGTCAGTGAGTGGCTACTACATTTTTCCTTGGAAGTTCGCCCATAAGCTGAAAGTCTAAAAAGTAGAGCAGTGTCTCCCTTTCTTCCGCTGAAGCAGAATATAGATCCATGAAGAGCGTGACGACAGAGCTGGCTTGGTTGATTCACCTTCTAACTGAATTGGGAGTTCAAGACATAAGCCCAATACCAGTCCATTGTGATAATCTTTCAGCAGTATACATTGCTCGAAATCCGGTTCAACACCAGAGAACTAAGCACATTGAAGTTGATATACACTTTGTGAGGCAAAAGATACAAGAAGGACTCATTGAGGTCAGGCACATTTCAAACAGAAACAGCTTGGAGACTTCCTTACTAAGCCTCTCTATGGTCGCAATTATACTCGTATTCTCTCAGACATTGGCCTTTATTTGAGTCAAGACTTCAACAGAGAGAGTGACAGTATTGAGGGGGAGTGTTAAGGCCCAAGTCTTATGTTCGTCTTCTGTCTCTATTGCTGGGCCAGCCCAGCCCCACTTCATCAGATCTAGCCCATATATTAGTTAATCTGTTTTCTGACCGTTACATCTCAGTCCATATAAATGTACATCTGTAATACTTCTTAGACAGTTGTCTGAACACTCTCATATACTCTGTATTACTCACATACTTTGTAAATCATATTCTATCTTCGTAATCATCAAATACATGCACATATTTTCGGTTCAGAAAGTCGATCAGAAAAATCTACACGGAATGACAATAATTGATGAATGTAGCAATATTATAGCAGAACACAATATATTATAGCACAACTGAATCCAATTTGTATTGGAGTACTCTGCTCTTTCATCTTATCCCCTTGCAAAGGAATATATTTTGAATGCAAACTAGAATGCTCTCCGTAACGAACTCTACATATGTGCACATGCTTGTTGTTTGCTTCCTGCTTGGTCACATAGCAATATTATAGTAGAACTGAATCCAATTTGTATCAATGTAATCTTCTCGTTCATCTTGTCCCCATTCAATGGTTTAGATTTTAAATGCAAACTGGATTGCTCTTATAACAAACTGTAACATATGTGCACATGTTTGTTAATTGTTTGCTTTCTGCCTGGTCTCTTGAATTTTTTTAACATCCCCAACATTTTAGATGATACCAAAGAATATACACGACTCATTTTCTTTACATTGGCGCAGACATAAGAAGACGACAAATTGGGGCACAGTGCACTTCGATGGACGACCCTCATAATCAAGCTTCTACATCTTCTTCTTGTTCAGCACCATGTCTAGTTGATATACAAGTACATATTAGTTAGGTTCTAGGTGTTTCATTAGAATAACTATGATGATTTTCTTGGTTCATGACGGTGTTTGTACATATGTACAGGTTGAACATATAGTAGGTGCTTCATTATGGAATTCGTGGTGTTTGTTCATGTTAATGGAGGCATATTATATCTTGTCTGCTAGAAATTAATACTAGTATCATAACATATAGTATTGTTATAAACACTATGTCTGGTTGATACACAGATACTTATTGAACACGGTCTAGGTGTTTCATTAGAGGAGCTCTGGTTTTTGTGGGATTCATGAAGGTGTTTATTCATAGGTATATGTTGATTCTGTGCTAGGTGTTTCAAGATGGTGTATGTGGTGTTTGGTTATGTTAAGGTATGTCAATTATATCTTGTGTGCTACAGATGTTTAAAAAGTCCATACAAATACAATTTGTTACCAACACCGTATACGTTTGTACAATGGACATTATAAAGCGTGATATGAGAAAAAGAATAGACAAACCTTAAACCCCAAAATTAATCTTTAATGTTTAAATTGTTCTACATAGCTTAATGTCTACATTCACAGGGTGGGTTTTAGGGGTGTGGTGCAGGGTATAGGGTAATCTTTTTTAATCTAGTCTACATAGCTAAATGTCCACACTGACTCGGCATATTTTTAGGGTTAGTGGTTAAGGGTTCCCTAAACCGTGAATTTCAAATTCTAAAATAGGGTGGGTTTAGGGTGTGTGGTTTAGGGTAATCTCTTCTAATTTGTTCGACATAGCTTAATGTCTACACTGACTCGACATACTTTTAGGGTCTTATGACCCTAAACCCTAAAATAAATCTTCGACGTTTTAACATTCCTAAGATAGTTTTTAGGATGTGTGTTGTAGGGTAATATATTTAAATATGTTCTACACAACTTAATGTATACACTGGCTCAACATATTTTCAAGTGTCACTTTTAATCAGTTGTACTTCAATGATATTGCACAGGTATTATTCTGGCGTTAACCTGGTATGTTTCTATTACCATTTGGTATGTCATCATCATTTGTTGCTAATTTATAAACATTTCTCATTGGTCTTTTTAAAAATTGGTTTGTCCAGATGTGAACTAACAAAGTATCCTGTTATCGACAATATAATACCAATACACTATTAACAAAGTATCACAATTAAAAATGAAACTGGAAAAATTGAATTATAAATCAAATCTAATGCACAAACTAGCAGAATGTAATACCTCTTACCTCTAAGAAAAATACATTCAACTTGCACTATAAATTCCAAAACTTGATTAAAAGAACACCATTCACAACCGAAAATAATTAGCAACATAAGTTGACGACACACCAATGAGTATGAACAAAGTACCAAGTTACAGTCAATGTAATACCATCGGTAATATGAACAAAGTACCGCTAGTTAAAATGATATTGGTTACACTAACAATTACATTTGGTACGATATTTAAAGTGCAAGGTGAAGGTAGTTTGCTTAGAGGTAACAAGTATTACATTATGTTGCTTTGTGCAATAGATTTTTTTTTATATAATTCAATGTTTGCAGTTTCATTTTTTATTGTGATACATTGTTGATTTTGTTCTGATATTATAGTGACAACAACTGGGTACATTGTTCATTCACATTTTTAAACTGTGGTACTTTGTTGATATTGCATAGGTATTATTCAAACATTAAGTTGGTAAGTTTTTCACACACATTTTGTATGTATAATCTTTTGTTGCTAATTAGAAACATTAGTCATTGGTATTTTAAAAATTTTGTTTAGGTATTGAAAGTGTAATGATCAGGTATTTTTCTTTGGGTAAAATGTATTATATTCTTATGGGTTGTGTATTCAATTTTTGCCTTAATTGATAATGTAAACCAGGATCATTTTTTATTTGTGGTACTTCGTTGATTTTGTTCTAGTATTATATTAACGACAATCAGGTACATTGTTCATTTACATTTGCTATAACGTCAACTTATGTCGCTAATTTGTATGAATTGTCAATGGTGTGTTTTTTTTATCGGGGATCAGTTCTGGGTGGATAGGTTCTAGTCTCTTCCCAATAGCCATTGTAGAGGATCGAACCTTGGTTCCCCTACCAAGTTCAGTCTCAATCACTACTGAACCAAACAAGGTATTGTCAATGGTTTTTTAAATAATTTGTTAAGGTATTTTTAGTGAAAGGTGTAGATATTTCTCCTAGTAGTGGTGCTGTGGGTAATTTATTTATTTTGTAGTGGTGTTACATTGATAGTAACATGGTATAAAAACAAATTATAGGTCACAAATAGCCACTTGTACAAGTTTATAATTCAATAAACAATACTAGAGAAAAAAAGACACTGAGATCATCTGCATAAGCATGTCACCTTCAATAATGCCATACACAATTCATTTTGAAATATAAGACCCACTGCCAATGTCTTGATACCACTAGATGAGTGTTGATACAAGTTACTTCTTTAGTTTTAATATCCTATTTGAGATTGAGCGACTGAAAGATCAATATCTTATAAGAAAACATCAAGCTCTCATAAAGTATGAAGTAGAATCCTGAATTTCTGACATACAAAATGTTAAAACAGTCAACAATATAGCCTAACACCACGAAATCCTTAACGAAACACTATACTCCAATTCATTATCTGTGTCAACTATCTTTTTCTTTTATGCCGTGTCCGTTGACCCTTATGTGCTTGTTGGTGCTTTAGAACCTTCTAACTCAGCTCTCCATGTATCAGCTGAAGTATTCCCATCATACTTCACAACACAAGGACAAAGTTGTTTCCGGAACGAGAGTAGCAAGCTTGAGTTTACCCAATTCAACGTCCAACTTGGATTTTCATACACATTCCAATTTTGCATAAACTTACACATAATCACACCGCATGAAAACAAAAAACACTATTATTGACATCGCCAAACAAAAGAAGATGGGTTCGACAATACAATTACAGGAGCAAGCAAACAAAGGTTTTCCAACTCTAAAGCTTCTCAAAAATACGCACAATAGAGGCGCAAACACAAGGAGTGAATTAGCATTCCTTAACGAAGCAACAAACTCCGACTACACATGATCAAGATCAGCATGTTTGTGATGAATCTAAAAAAATAAATTCAAAATAAAAAATGGAGTTTGAAGAGGGGCAGACGGTCTCGTGTACTTGTTACCACTGTTGGAGTATAAATACTTGTTGTCTGTCAAATGTGAATCAACTTATTTGGACACCAAGATCATGAAACACCAATGTTATGCCCCAGATTTTTTTAATTTTCTTTCTGATTCGCAAAGGGAGTCTATATTAATTTGATCTTATATTAGAAAGTCTATGACATTCTTCTAATGTTAATATGTTAGCTTGAGGAAGGAGGGTTACAATTGTCTTCTTCCTTGTTGTTATTTATTATTTTCTTAAGAGAGAGATTTATTAAACTATTTTATTTCCTCCTTCTCTCTTTTTCTAATTCACGTTCAATTGTTCCCCTCCTTCATATCTCTTATCGACAGTTGTCTCGACATTCTCTACGCGTTCAACTTCTCCTCCTTTTGCTCATTCCCTTCTTTAACTTTCTCTCAATTATTAATCGCTGGAGATATACTGGTGGAATTTGTTCGTCTATCAGTCATCAGTCAGGTTTGGTTGTAGATCTGGTTCTCTTCTCCATTGAGTCTCCCTTTTCTCTATTCTAATTTTATTTTTTTATTTGGGAATGGTTCAATTCGACTGATTATCGTTCGAGTGGAGATTCTAGGAGGGCGTTTCGTAGAGTCGCAGAGATAGCTTAGCTACGGATGTGAGGTAGATGGCAGATGAATTCGGTTGTGTGTGTTCTACCATGGGGATTTATGATTTTGTTGTTTTCTGTATATGTTTATGTGCTTCTCTGATTGTGATGTTTCTGGATTGATTTTGGTTGCTTTTCAATCCGTCAAAACCCCGTGGAAATGTGTTTTCGGTTGGCTATTTTGCTACTATAAGTTATGTATGTTTTGTGGGGGGTTTGTGGCTTGGTTTTGGCTGATTTCCGTAATTGATTTAGCAGTTCGAACATTGAAGTTCAGACATAATGTTCGGACATCATGCGCGGGCAGATTTTCTGACTCTCGGCTTACGTCCGAACATGCAAGGTCGGACACATGTTCAGACCAACCTTTGTTTTGCATAACTTCTTCGTCTGAGCTCTGTTTTGAGTGCTGTTTGCGGCGTTGAATTCCTTTTTTGAGTATATATGTTTTGATATGTTTTAGCACACACACGACAGACACACACACACACACACACACACACACACACACACACACACACACACACACACACACACACACACACACACACACACACGACACACACACACACACACACACACACACACACACACACACACACACACACACACACACACACACACACACACACACACACACACACACACACACACCACACACACACACACACACACACGCACACACACACACACACACACACACACACACACACACACACACACACACACACACACACACACACACACACACACACACACACACACACACACACACACACACACACACACACACACACACACACACACACACACACACACACACACACACACACACACACACACACACACACACACACACACACACACACACACACACACACACACACACACACACACACACACACACACACACACACACACACACACATACATATATATATATATATTGATAAGTGTGAAGTTGATATAGTTTATAGGTGCAATATTCTTATTTTATGCAACCTTTTTTTTATGCGCTTTCTCACGCTTATCGTATGCTTTTCATGACTCTTACTTTGGGCAAGAGCTGATGCAAATTTATATTTAAAAGCAGGAAATTATGGTGAAAATGCATAGTTCTCCTCAAGAGCTTTCCAACACCACAAAGGGGGAGCAAATCGGAGCTCAAACGAAGAATCTGGACCCTGTCGAAGTTTGCGGAAAAAGGCACAAATATACACACGTCCTGACTTACGTCCGACCCAGTTTCCCGGACACGTTGAAACCTGTCCGGCAAACTGGTGCGGACATGACTAAAATTTCAACAGTCGAAGCTTTAACGTGTTCGGATGTCGTGTCCGACCCTGTGACCCGAACACGCTCAGAAGGACAAAAATATTTACGACCATGAGTGATTTCGATACATATACGTGTCCAACCGGGGTGTCCGGCTAACTGACCCAGACGTAAAGCCGGACATCTCACAAACGAGAAAAATCTCACCTGACAACTCTATCTCTTGTCGGCTAACTGACCCGGACAGTTGAGCCCGGACGCGTGTATTTTATGTCCAAATCTTCTATTTTAAAAGGGCATTCACGAGAGACATTCGGATTCAACTTCCAGATTTCAGAACAGAGACGCGAGACCTATTCGAGACAGAGGAGCGCCGTGACTTATTCTACACCAGGAGGAGGATTTCTGCTCTGATTTCTTCACTTTGTTCAACCCTACAACTAGCAAATCTTTGGGATTTGACATAGAGATGATTTCTACTCTTTCTTCTCTAATTTTTTCCTCTTTCGATATGCTCGGCTAAGGGATTAAACTTCGGGGAAGGGTGGTTGTAAATAGCTAGGTTTTACAGAATTATTATTAGTTGATTTGGGATCTATCAGGGGTTTGTTTCAGATTATAAATATTGTTTGCACTATCAATAAAATTTGCAACTTTATTTTTAGCTTTGCGAAAGTTGTCATGATTTGATCCGTGATTGATAACTAGGTCGTTATAATATGTTAATCTGTGGATAGCTTAATCTGATTGATGAGTTAGCCTTCAGATTCAATTTTAATTCGTGTGCTTCATCCCTCCGCGTTAGTAGTGATAGGTTTATGATTTAATCTGTCGCGTTCTACACAGTGGAGTTCTAATTGGCTAGGATTTAGTCTTTTGAAACTTGCTAGAATTAGCCGAACCCTAATCCCCAATCAACTGGTAATAGAATTGCATGACTTAACTAGGGAAGACCACCTACCCGGAGTTCCGCTTTCGCTATATTTTCAGTTACTCTTTGCTTGTTTTCTATTTTATTGATCAACAATTCCCCCGATTTACAGCTTTTGCTAGGATTAGATTTACTTTCTTAGTCCCCTGGTTCGATACCCCGGTTGCTCATATTACTTTACTGCTACGACCGGGAATTGTTTTGCAACCCGTAGGCTTATTTTATTTATTAATTTCTATGATTAATTTCATAGTTTTTAATATATCAAAATAACCATTTGCATATATATATATGTATGTATGTATTTTTATTCAAAAGTCTTCGATAAGGCTTTGAACTCTGATTTGCTCTGAAAGAGTGTTTGAGCTTCTCCGCTTCTGTTTAGTTTTCGCGTTCGCTAGTCGGTATATGACTTCTGTTTTGCTAAAGGCTTCTGATCCATTTGATATGATTCGGACCTCTATTATGTTCTGTATAAAGCTTTGATTTGTCTGAAAGCTTCTGATTTGGGACCTAGTCTTCTATATGTCTGAGTCGTGGGTGGCTGGGTCTAGCTATCCCGTTGCATGCTATGTAGGACGTCCGTCTGTTATCTCACGGGTGTCTCCCCCGTTATGTTCACAGGTGTCTCACCTGTTCTATTCACGAGTGATGTTTCCTCGTTTTGTTCACAGACTCGCTCCGTTCTGTCTATATGCTTTGAATGCTAGTGTCCCACTTCTGTTCGTGTTATGTTCGGCTTCTGTCTGATCTCTCTGCTTTTGTATCTTTGACAGACTGTTGTGTGCTTGTGTCCTGTGAACACCTCTGTTTGTTTGCACTGCTCTGCCTGCTCTTTTTGTTTTCAAACTCAGATAGACTGTTGTGTGCTTCCTGTATGTTGAGGATTTCTGATTTGTGAAGTGCTCTGCATCGTCTGCTCTATCTGTATTGATTTGAGACGGTCTCTGTGTGCTTATCGTCTTCTGCTAAGTTCCGGATTCTGCTAAGTTTTTGATTTTGTTAAGCTTCCGAATTTGCTAAGCTTCTAATTGTGTTTAAGCTTTTGAGTTTGTTAAGCTTCTGATTTCGTCAAGCTTTCAGCTTCAGTTTACCCTCTACTATTAAGTGTATGTTTTGACCACCGCTTAGCTCCTTGTGTTTTAGACTTCTGTCCATTTGAAAGACTTCGCTTTGTCTTTGATTTTGCTCTGGCTAAGCGCTTTCGTATATGTGTAAATATATGTATGTTCAGTATCTATTTTGAGCATGCTCAGCTGATGAAGTTTATCACCTACTGAGCTGTAGTTTGGCTCACCCCTATCTCCTTCTGATTTGTAGATTTAGCTTCTGTTGAAGATTCGGCCTCTGCTTTCAGTTTTGCTTTTGGATTTTGGTGTTCAGTTTGTTCAGCTTTGGGGCCCTTTGTAATTGACTTTGTTATGTATTCGAGTTGGATTCCGCGTTGTAATTAGTGTACGAATTGTAACTGTCATTTGGTAATAAATGAGCATTTTATTCTGTTTTGGGAATTCGCTAGTGTAGCCTTGCGTGTCTTAGGTAATAAGCGCGCAGCGTGTAACGGTCTCTCAACCAGGGTGGTTTTGGGGTCGTTACAACCAAAATCATGTGATAAAATACCAAGATCATGTGATGAAATCCAGTTATAAGCATAAAAAGTACCAGCCATTTGCATATAGAAGTGCCAACCTTAGAAAAGGGTTAGTATCAGCCATAAGCTTAAAAAGAACCAAATATTTACAATACATGGTACCTTCAAATTCAACTTAAAGAACCAAAACAAAGCGTTGAAAATGACACCAAATATATAGTACTAAGTGTAACACCCCACTTTTCCTAAGATTAACAACCTTTTATTATAACATAAACTTTAGCAACGGACTCACAAAATTTTTTTCGGGTGTTACCGCCACATTCACGCTAGTGAATGCTAAGGCTAACTACTAGATCACACCCCACCCAGAAATGGTTGTCGATTTTCTTAGAAACTGTTTTCAAAACCAGTTCATAGTCTTTACATCCCTTCACCCAAAAGTTACTACTAACTTACATCCCTTTACATCATTCACCCTTACCACCAAAATGTGCTAGGTTCTTACATCTTCTTACTGAAAATATGCAAAGTATTTCTTCACTTGTGACACTGATAACACCTTCTTCTTAGCCTACCTTGAAAGATGTTGATACACTAATACTTTTAAGATGGACTTCCTGACAACAACAACTTGAACTCCCGCCATAAGTCCTAGTGAGTTCACGAGGTAAACATCTATGAAGTAGTTGAAGGTGGTTTCGTTCTCTTCCCATAGAGCCAAGCAAAAGCAATCAATCTGCAACCATAAATCACATACACAAAGTGAGGGGTCGCCGGTAACGTCAGAGAAACTAAGTAATTCTTGCTACAACCTGTAAAATTCATTTAGCTTTATAAAACTCTTTAAGATACCATAAGTAACATCGCAATGAATCACAACAAGATATATCATCAGAAACCACACAAATAATCTTACCATTGGCACAATACATACGCCCACATAATCCATAAAACAACCACGATAATTCAACCAGAACTTATCTCATTCCTTTCATCAATCATCGGGCACATCGGTATTTCAACAAAGGGCACTAAGACCCTCGGCCCCTCAGATACTTATAACCACTTCAACCTATGTCCTTATGTGTGCACACCCCCTATAGGTTAGCTGCCCATAGAGTAGATCATAGTGGCTTACCCACAATACATTGGCAGTGGGAAAATCAGTGTAGAGCTTTGCCTACCATGGCTTAACAATTTCCTTGTCCATAACACCATGAATAAGAACAAGTTATTAGGAACATCAAATCATAATATCAGCTTGAATAAACAACCACATAACACATCAAGAAGGCAAAAATATTCAGCCACCATTAAACAAGCAATAACCAAATTATTCATCCACTTAAACACTTATAATTTACAAGACCTATATTAAGGTCTAACTACTAAGTATTTTTGATCTATATTCATACCAAAAAAACACCATGACCTTATGAGAAAATAGCCATGAAACCAAGGAAAGAAACGTCCAAAATCACTCATATATATTTGGTAGAAACCAGAAAGTCTTAAAACACATTTTAACCTTTAAACTCATCTTTAACTTACCAAACCCCATATGTATAATCATCCACAAACTTAAAAAATGAAATGTGGATAAAGAACCATGGATTACAGCTTAATAACATGAATTTTACTCAAGGAAAACAACCATATATCTTGCTCCAAAGTTAAGGCACCAAAATACACCCAAAAGTGACCTTAAGCAAACAAGTGTTGTACACAAGAATTACCAGACTTCTCCTGGCCATTTTTCTTCTCAACTCTCCTAGGATTAACTACGCTTTAATTTCTTCCTAACTCCTTCAAAAATTGGCACCAACCTGCCTAGATCTTCTTCTCTTTCCTTTTGGTTTTCACCTTCCTTGGTCTCCTTTGCTAACTAGTTTCTTTACTTCTTTAGCTTAATTATCTAGGTGAAATAGAAGGATGGAAATCTGGTTTGGTGTGTGGAATAAGGCCTGGCCAATGGCCTCTTTAAATAGGCAAGGAAAGCTTACTTAAAAGCTAGGAAAGCTTAGTTTAGGTGATACCTCATGTAACACCTTCTTCTTTCCTATTGGACCTTTCTTTGGATGAATAAGATAAGGACACTTCAAGGGTGATTGGGCAAGGATGGAGGTGGAAACATCAGCAGCAATGATGGGCTGAACAAGGCATTAAACGTAGCTACCATTTTAAGGCTTTGTTTGGCCAAGTCTAGGCGCCTTTTGCTAGGCTTGTTTGGTTAATGTTCTAAGGTTACTTAAGCATGAAGAAAGGTTAATATATTGCTGGTTATCTTCTTGTCTTGGCGCAACATATACATATATAAAATGTAGCCACCATTTTAAGGCTTTGTGTATGTGTGTGCGTGTGTGTGTGGTGTGTGCGTGCGCGTGTGCGTGTTGTGTTGTGCGTGGCGTGTGCGTGTGCGTGTGTGTGTGGTATTAATTATTGAAATTGCTAGTATTAAAATAGTTTAACGACTGATGTGCTGCAAAATTATGACGTTAAACCCACTATGTTGTGGTATTAATTATTGAAATTGTTGTTGTTAGTATAGTACAACTACTGGTACTTCTTTCTTTGGATGGCTTTATAGCTTATTAATGAGTTAGTGAAATACCCCAAGCAGTGAGGAAAACCCAAAGTCCCAAAAGTCCCATAAGTACCAGAAACCTTAAGCCCCAGAAGTCTCAGAAATCCTAAGTCCTGGAAGTCCCAAAAGTCCCAAAAATCCTAGAAATAGCTCTGGAAACCCTAGGAAACCTTAGTAACCAAGGATAAGTGAATTTAACCCTAGTAGCTGGAAAGTCCCAAAAACCTAGTAAACCCTAATAGCTGAAAAATATTTTTAAAGTTAGTTTTATCCCATCAAAGTTACTTTTCTCCTTAAGATACATCAATAATGGCTTGTTAAGCATGAGGTGGCAACCTAGTAAAGGTAAGCACGAGGTGGTAACCTAGTAGGAAGTAAGCACAAGATGGCGACCTAGTGTGTGAGAGTAGATAATGAGATACCTTAACAGATGGATTCTAAACCCAACAGCTAATGTTTGTTGCTTGTTTGTCGTCTGCCGGTTAGGGTCTACTCTCGTAGCTTGGTTTTCATTCATCGGTTAGGTTTCGATAGGGGTGAAGAGAGTTGCCGAAGTATGTTGTAGCGTTAAGGTGTGGTAGTTAGAGGAAAAAAATGCAAGACAGGATTTGAGAATGCAGGCGCAAAAGAACGTGAAGTGAAAAATGTTGTTCAAACGTGGGTAAACTAGTAAATCCCAGAAAAAAGAGGTAACCGAATATTTTTACCTCATTAAATTTGTGGTAAATGTAATCATAACCCTCCATTTATAATTGTACTGATCTGAAGGTTATAGTTGAGTCCATAATATTCAGGGACTTTTAATAGTCCTTAATAGTATCTACTTTCACCCTCAGCCTTTGTTTCTAATTTAGCTTGTGCGACATTTATCTCAAAATCTTAGGGTTATACTAGACATTTGTTATGAAATAAAGCTATTTTATTAAGCTTATGAGAGAACATACAGCTGTCTACAAGGTACATTAATTAGGGAACAAAACTACAACTTTGTTCGTTCACGACGTTTATAAATTTGCCACATGTCTTTATCTTATTTGTTTTTTTTATAATGTTAAACCCACCTCCCTCTCACAAACAACAATTATCTAAACACAACTTTAGCTTAATACAAACATTAATCTTCCCCAAGGTGTCGTTCAGCAAAAGCTGCGTTTGAAATAAAGTTGCATCTGATTACTTTATTCTAGTGTGGATAACTAATAATAAATTGACAGGTGTACTCAAGTTAAATTTTAGTGAACCTATCTAATATTCCGAACCAATAGTATTGAGATACATGTACTAACTTTATTATAAAGCTACTATTTTTTTCTTAAAGACAATATAAAGGTTGCTGCCGAACGGTACCCAAATATGGCTCAGCGTTCCTGTTTTTAAGCTGCTTTTAAAAATTGTCAAGACAAGTGTCAATTTGTGATTGGCTCAACTTACATTTATGGCCCACAAAAACCTGACCACAGGCCACATGGCTAACCATCATTTATTAACTACACTTAGATTTATACAAACACAAGAATAGCTGCCTTTCCCTTTTCTTCGCCAAGTGCGTTCGCTGGCAGCAGCAAACACAACTATGGTCGTATTCACCAACTTTGGGATTAATCTCCTTCTGCAATCAAGTACAATATGTGGCAGCTTATAAGTGGCTAGAAAATGACATGTCAAATTTCTATTTGTAACCATGGTCAGCTTTAAGATAAAGCTTCAATAGCTGCTTTTGAGCTCACACAGAACGACCCCTATATATGTGTTAGTATAAAACCAACTATGGTTAGTGAATTGTACTTTGACATGTGTGTTGTAATACAGGTTTTATCTGACTTTTGTAAGACACCACTTACAGAAAAGAGATTAATGTTTAAAAGTGGTCAACGAACGTCTAGGAGAGAACTGAGCAAAATCAGTGGTAGAAAACAAATATAAAGCCATTGTCAGTTTCCCTAAATTTTTGTCTACCCCGTTCAATTTATCGTAAATGTTGGTTTATAACATTTTAGGCGCAGTTTCGAGTTGAAAACAAAAAACTTGATTTACAAGCTTTTTTTTAATCTACCTCTAATTAATAAATAACCAACTGACACATATACGGTATTAGATTTTAACAAATAACAACAGACACATGACAATCAAAAGTAAAAAAATGAGATTAATCTCTCTCGCGTTGAACGAACGCGACCTTAGAGTTAGATCTTAATGAGACCTAATAGTTAAATTTGAAAAATAACAAATTGACAAAGATATAGCGGGGATTAATCTTAAAGTTACTAAAAGATTCGATAAGCTTATATCAAACCACACTATACTACCTAGTTAAAAAAGAGTAAGGCGATAACTACCCTTAATTTTAGAGGTAAATAAATAATTAGCGATGTTTGGATAAAAAGAATAAACTTTAGACGCATACAAAAAAAACTTCAGTATTATAGTTATGAAACTCTGCAACGAAAAACCGGATACATTACAAGCAATAGCAGAAGAGAAAAATAAAAATACGATAGCCGAAGTACAGTTGAGTTTCTACATTTATGTATATGGATTATGGTGAGTATCCAAACTACCCACCATTTGCATTCGCCAAATTTGCATATATATGGTCACCAGCAACCACAGCATCAGCCATATAATTCGTGTGCAAGTTCTGTCAAGGTATAGAAGTATGATTGATTTAAATGTACAGATAGATGCCTACAAAGATTTCCAGGATGCAACACCAGCAATGCGTACAGACGTTAACAACGCAACAATACAAATTCAGAGTAGAAGTTAGTAAAAAGTAGGAGCATCTAATTTTTCTCCTTTTCACCTTCCATGTTGAGAGTATCTCCGCCTTATAGTTTATTACTGAGGCGATTCTTCGCGTGAACTAAAAGATGTGATGTGTACACTGTCTATTACGGCCCTACAGCAGCTTGATTCAAGAGGCATCTGAGGAGATAAAGTTGCCAGGGAGCCCCTGGCCATCTCTTCTTGGAGTGGATAACATGTTCTTGGACCATTCATCCAATGCTTTGCGGTGGAGGGAATTCATCCTTATATAAGGTCTTTTCCTTGATGAGTTTCTCAGCATTTTTCCAATCATCTACAGCTCCTAATGCCACCAACAGGGCACATGTGACAGCAACACTCCTTCCATGACCTGAGATAATACGGCTCTTCAAGATCAGAGGAAAACATTTAAATTCTTACATAACTAGACTAGTGAACCATAACTGATCCACTATTGAGAAGGATGTGTGGGCCACTATCTCGATATCAACAATATGGCCAGAACTATGTGCAGCACTTGTGAAGTGCACTTGGCAGAAATCAAAGCTATTCGAATTGGACCTAGCTGTTTGAGTTGGTATTCATAGCATAAGTTTTGATAATCTGCAGGATTGGACATATGATCTTTTAGTGAGTGATGGTTAATTAGCTGTTTCAAATGTTAGATCTGAAAGTAATAGAATCAAAGACCTTATGTACTTCTATATTTCAGTAGATTTTCAGGGTATGGAAATTTCCCAGCCCTCCTTTCTGCTAGATAAAATAATCCTCATTCACGAAATCTTTTGGTTTGGTATGGGATGCTTATTTCCTTTTCGATTTCTAATGCTTGTAAGTTGGACTATCAACCTCCTGTACACTGAGGTTGGTCTGTTTTGGTTATTAGTATATGAATGAAGCAAGTTTCGGTTTTCTGCCAAAAATAGTTCGTTTCAGCAATTTAAACATAAGACAGTGTGAAGAGCACAACACAGCATTACAGAAAATTGATCAGAAATGTACATGAAACAAGGCGCTAATCAACTCTGGAAAAGTCTACGCAACTGTACCGGTTTATAGTTAAGATCCACGACTCAGGAATTGCGAAAGCAGCAAAGCAATTAATGAGAAGCAAGATAGAAAGGTAACTCTAACAATCTGAAGGGGAAACAGCATTATACAAGAAGCGAGATAGCTGAAAATCATCAAAAATTCAAATGCAGCTGTGGCAATTCACCACACCCAAGAGAAAGCTAAGTGAATTTGGCATCCATGGGCACCATAGTAGAATCAAGATAGCTACAAAATCCTGAAAAGTACCGATACACGAAGCAAGACAAGTAACTCAAGAACTTGTAGAATATAAATCTAGTCCATAGAATCACCCATATACCAATAATACTGAAAAAGAGGCCAGCGATTGATATCTACTCCCTCCGTCCCTTCTTGACCGTCCTGTTTACTATTTAGACATGTCGTTTGACTTCAATATTTAACATATAAGATGATATAATTTTATAAATCTAAGTTTGTAGTAGATTCCTTGGTGAAAAATTAATTTTGTAAAATTAATATCTAATATGTTTAATATTGAAGTGGAAAAACGTGCCAAAAAACAAACAAGACAGTCAAACTGGGACGGAGGTAGTATATCATACTAGTTACAACTAAGCCAGCCAATAAAGAAAGATCAAAGAACAAGTTAAAAAGCATTCAATAAACTTATTACCATAAGCACAGTGGATGAAAATGGGGACGCCCTGAGTCCTCTTCCTCAAAGCCCATTTCACGGCGGACTCGATATCGCGAGGGTGAGGAGCTCTAGTATCCCAAGTGGGCACGCAGAGATAAGAATTCCTCAAGAAATCCGGATTCCGAGGCAATTCGCAGGTACAGTCAACAACCGCGGGGTTCCCAGGCGGCATCCTATCAGCCGAACACGGCCACCCACCGACGTACAGGCCTTCAATCACTTCTGTGTAGGGTTCTTCCCTGCTGGCAAATCTCCTGATGGTGGAGAAAAACCGAACAAAGAACAAGTAAGGGCCGAACATAATCAGTGCCCATAATGGAAACGACCCATCGGATTTCTTGCCTAGAAGCACCGGGAGGTTGATTAGTGGGTGAGAAACCAAGGAGACGAGGGCGGCCACGAACGAAGCATAGAGAAACGGGATTGAGAGGAGCGGGAAACCATATCTGTTGAAGAAGACAAAAAGACCGAAGCAAGAAACGGATTTGAGGAAAATGAGCCTCGATATGCCCCAACCCATTGTCAATCGATCGCGAGAGAGTGGAATGACGGAAAACAATTTCAAAATCTAAAAGATGATCTTGCTTCTAACTGAACAGATCGTACTACGTACGGTTTGAAGAATTGAGTAGCTCATTTACTTAGCAGTTCGTCGGATGGCATGGGGGAGATGTAACCGGAAGATTTGTCGCGCGGTAATGTGGATTGGGAGAAGGATTACACGGCACAGTAGAAGTTGGAACAATGCGGGGCGGCTGGATATGTCGTTTGGATTTTTAACATATGAGAAGTAAGAATTTTGCATATGATTCCTTACATGATAAACTATATGTTACAAAATTTAGTTTTAAAATAATTTTATCTTATATGCTTAATATTGAAGTGGAAAAACATGCCATAAAACAAACAGGACGGTCAATTCAGGACAGAAGGAGTATTTTTTAGATTTCCCAAAAGAGAGCAGGCCTTCTCTTTTGGGTCGTGGATACAACGTACAGTGGGCCTGTGATAATTGGCATTTAATTGATTATAATTTTTAAATAAAGTCTAAAATATAAAAATTTATATAATTTTTTATCTAAATTTGAGCTCTTTAAAATAAAACTAATCATGAATATGTTTTGAGAAATTTAAAAATTTATATTTAAAAAAAGGAAATATCCATATATCAATGAAACTTATGATTCATAACATTATTTTAGTGTATTATTGTAAAAATATAACATCATTTTAGTGTACCATAATATCAAAATTAATGAATTATATCTTCATTTTAGTGTATCATCTCAAACATATAAGAATACATTTTTTACACAATAATACAACACAAAATAATATTTGGTATGTATGAAAAATACACGATTCATCATATAAGATTTAAAATACACCATATAACAATAATAATACACTACAAAACAATAATAATTTTTATTGGTTCTGAAGTTTGTTATCTAATTCACCACTTATTAGTTAATGAATCATAATATAAATTTTAATGAATCATAATATCAAAATTAATGAATCATATACAAAAATAAAAAATTTCAAACAATAATACAACACAAAACAATATTTGGCATGTATGAAAAATACATGAGTCATTATATAAGGTTTAAAATACATCATACAACAATAATAATACACTACAAAATAATGATGATTTTTTATCAGTTCCGAAGTTTGTAATCTAATTCACCACTTATTACTTAACGAATCATAATATCAATTTTAATGAATCATAATAGAAATTAATGAATCATATTATCATTTTAGTGTATCAACGTATACATGTAAATATATATTTTTTAAAGTTGTCAAAACATATCCATGACTGATCTTGTTTTGAAGAGTTTGAATTTAGGTGAACAATTTTTTTTTCACTTTAGACTTATATATTAAAAGTTATAACCATTTAAAGTTAATATAGTCCTGTCCCACTTGGGCGTACGGATGAGGCTGAGTGGAATAAGTTGTATGGTGGTGTCAAAGAACCATATGCTCCCAAGAATGATGTACCTATTTCAAATTAGTGTGAGCAAGATGTGTTGAATGCCGGTGATTTAACCTAAGCTCCTTATGCCAACCCAACTCAAGAACCTAATGTTGAAAACCTTAATGAAGAGTGTAATCTAGAGGCTGAAACAGACAAAGTAGGAAAATCTGTGAAGATGCATTTTCAGAGGATTCTTGGCTTGACAATTATCCAGCTGAAAACGATTAGCTAGACGGTGACGAAGAGAAGGAAGTTGTGGGAGACATGATGGATGAGGATGTCTTTGATGAGGATAAAGCTTGGAATCTAGAGCACGTCCATCCAAGAAGGTGACTACTTCTCAGGTCATGATGAACATGAGATTCCACCAACTTCCCCCTGCATAAAGAATGGTAATTAGTTTAAGTTTGCAAGTGATGGGTTTATACCTTTAGAAGTTGGACACTTGTTTATGAATTAATCTTTATGTTTGATTCGGTGGAACAGACGAGTAAAAAGGTTAAATTATTGTTATTCAATGTTGTTCAATACAAGTAAATATAATTTAATTGTACCTTAACAAATAGCCAAAGTCTAATACAAATCAAGATACACATTGCTATTACACATGTATCAGTTGCGTCTATATGTCTTCCTTGCATTTGTTCTACTGCTATGCTGTCCACTTCTAGCTCCTACAACCCTCCTTTGCACTTCAATTGCACTTGGATCCACAAACTCATCGTCATCAGTATAACGTGCAAGAATCTTGATTGTTTCCATGACGGCCTCAAGTTCCAAGTAGTTCTGAATCATCTACGGTACATGTGTGTCGGTTAACAGTTGAGTTATATTCCTCAGATCCGTCTTAATGTACATCAGTCGATAAACCTCAATATGCGGGTTACCAAGATGAGAATGGATTGTGTCATTAATGAATGACGTCAACTGGCGAAGGCTCTCCAGGAAGGGAATGTCTACGTAAATCACTGCCAAAGATAAGATGAAACAATTATGTTATTAGCACTTATTTAAATTTGTTCTAAACCAATTTTCATTCACTAGTCCAGGATGGCTTGCAGAACTGTGACACACATAAATACTACTAATCTACTCGATGGTATTGTAATCGGAAAAACTGGAAGCGGTAAATACTAGTAAACTATATAAAAGTTAGGGTTTAAATAAGTTTACAACACATGTAAATAAATATTTTACAAACAAACCAAGAAGATTTGGATAATGTTTGCTACTCTAACGCCCCCACTACTCCCACTATGCCCATCCGGATCATGCCTTGAACCTGACCCCCTAGGCCTAAGTCCTCTCATGCGTCAGCCTGTAATGTACCACTCATGCCGGGAGGAGGATAGATCCTCTGGAATTAGTGTGAGTGGTGCTAATGTTCATCCTGACAAAGTTGAAGCACTGATCCAGCATGGATCGAATGTGCTGGTGACCCATGCTTTGAGGATAAGTGGGGTTCTCCGGGGTGAGCTGTATCAACATCTGTGCACCAGGATCCCAGTACTACAAAAAAATATATGTTACTAATCACAATTACTAAAAAGAATGGTAACAAAAAATGTAGAAGTGTTAGTAATATATAAAAGATCATACCAATAGCTGAGTGTCTACTACACTCAAATTCGTGCCCGCCTCTGCCGAACCTTTGGGGTGCACCTGAGGGTGGGTGTGCCCAAGAAACCACTTCATGTAGCCCAACGCCACCTTTCAAGGCTGGTGAGCCTGCATCTCTTGATAGCGCTAGCTGACGGTTCTCAAATTGTTCCACAAGTGGGTCCCACAATGGTACCTCGCCTAGTAATTCCGACCATGCTGATGGTGATAGTAGCTAAGGGGTATGATCGGCTCTAGAGGGATGGATTGAATGTATCCGAACTATTTGAGACAACGGTGTTGGCCCCTGTAACACCCCGTCTTAATCCAATCGTGGTTATCGCCAACTTAACAACACATATATAACATCGCAGCAGAAATTAATACACACTAGGACCTTGCTACGGTCTGAATCACAAAAATAACCGAACTTTAATACTTACAATCGTCTAACCAACATACATACCAACCGAGTTTCCAAGTATCTCAAAAACCAACATAATTCTTCACTAGTTCTATTATCAACAGATGGGTGCACAGGCGCAACCCGTACTCAAAATAAATCCCGTCCTAAGTCTAACCGCCCCTACTCTCAGGATGAGTCTTCATAGGGAGCTTACCTGCAAAATGTAAATAATCGCCCCCGAGGGGGTCAGCACCTTTGCTGGTATGATTCTCTTATAGCCCCCAAGCTAACGGGGCTACGACCCAATTGTCGATAGCATGAAGTTGATTAGATACACAACATAAATAGAAGTGAAATAAACAAGAAGCCACAAATGAACCAACATAGTTCACACGCAACGAACGACTTAAAAACGTTCCCTTAATAAGTGAGTTCATCATTAAACTCCTCAAGTTATAATTTCTCTTAATCTCAATCCATCCTTATCTTACCTCAATCTTAATCCTTATCTCAATCTCAGTGTACAAACCGTTCTTTAAATAGAAATAGTTGCATCTTATCTCAATGTTTATTTTTGTCGGGCCAAAAGTAACCCTAGCCAATGAGCTATTAACTTCATTGGTTGAATAAACAACTTATCTTAAATTTGGGATTTAGGTGATCCCACCGCACCATCTTAATCTGCCTCCCACCTTGAACTGTAGCCCAAGGTGGTTGAGTCGACATTCGACTCTAGGCAACAAGTCCGAAGACAAGTTCTCAAGCGGAAGTCGGATCTGATTCAGATACCGACCCCCTTTCCTTAACATGCACGACCGGAGTCAGCCCCGGATTCCTCACTCCCCCCAAGTACCAGTTAGTAGAAAGTCTTAAAGATGAAGCGTTAGTTAAACCTTTCTCGGGTATTAACCAACCAACAATTTGGGAGTGAATTCTTATCTCATTCAATGTTACTAAGTAATGTTAGTAACTAATCTCAAGTCAAGTGTGTTAGTACAATGCAACACACGAGAAGATAAATAGACCGGTTGTATGTTTTATCTTGTCTTAGTCGTAGCAAGGAAACAAGTAGCACACAAGCCGAGGGACACCTCGTTAGCAAGCAGGTTACAAGAAAACCATACCATTCACCGTCGACGGTAGTTTGTCTAATCTCCTTCCGATTCCCAATTCTCAAGTCCTAAAACATTCATCCAATTTAGGTTATTAATTAACTTAACTCAACCCAACCTACTTCACTTACTTAGTCATTAATGATCCTCACCATATACCCACAAAGTTCTTATTAACTTAACCTTAAACACTTAAATCCTTAACTTAACTTAATCCCTTAAGCCCTTATATTCTTGTTTTTCTAATCCTCATAACTCTCTTAATGGCATACCCCTAATACCACTTAACATCTTAAAATTTAAAAATTTTTTTTATATAAGGGCCGACCAACCTTGCAAGGTAGGTCCCAAGGTCGGTCGGAACCAGAACACTTTACCGTTTGAAAATTTTACCCCGATCGACCTTGCCAAGGTCGGACCCAAGGTCGGTCCATTCCAGAAACATTCCCGTATGCAAGATTTACGCCTGACCGACCTTGCTAAGGTCGATCCTAAGTTCGGTCCATTCCAGAAACATTCCTGGATGGGTATTTTAGGCTCGACCGACCTTGCTAAGGTCGGTCATAAGGTAGGTCGACTCCAGAAACTTATTTCTAAATGTTAAATTCACTCCAAACCTCACCACAAGTGTCCTAATGTGTTCCAACATCATTTTAGCACTTTAACCCACTCTTAAACCATCCACCAAACCCCTTAATCCACCCACCATCCACCTCCTTAACCATTTACTCAAATTCTCATTAAATCCTTAACACTTAGCACTAAACCACTTACACTTCCAACATGTAAATTGTTTGCCTAAAACTTCAACTAACCAAAGTGTTTTCTCCACATCAACTTGACCACTCCTTAAGCTTCACCACTCATCTTTCCTTTACTCAAGTTTCATAAACATTCCCAAGGCCATATACTCTAGTTTACACTTACACTTTCACAAGTCATTACACCTTATTTTCTTCCAAACGTTACACAAGTCTCCAAACTTCTCTTGTCATGGTTTTGGTACCTTAAATTCACTATTGTGACCAGTAGTTCCTCCTACCCATCCCTAGGTCATCTCATTAATCAAGAACACCTTAGTTTATCTATTTCCACCAATGCAACTCTCAATGTTTACTATCACATCCTTAGACATAAAACCTCCTTAGAACACTTTAAACACCAAGTTTTCAATCAAATTTTGACATGGCTTCTCTAGTATATTCCTACACCCAAACATTTAGTTTTTCACCATTAAGCACCCTTGAGTACTCACATCCTTAGCACACATTCTCTACACACAAATTTCACCCAAACTACACTACATCACAATATAGTGCATAAACTTAAATTGCTTGGCACTTAGGCCCTTAAATGACATAAAACTTAACCACTGAATTTCCCACATAATAATAGCCTTTGACCTGAAAATACATACAACAATGCTCCCATTGCAATAATAGTGTTCTTGTAATTCACCTTGTGATTGTTTAACTATCTCATTTGCCATTTGCTCCTTAGTCACAAGTTCTCAAGTATAATCATGTTCTTCCTCCTAGGTTTTATAACCCCTTCCTAATGTAAACTCTAAGCTACACATACCCCTTTTCTAAGTCCCATTCCTTAAAACAATGAAACACCTTAAGGTAAGTCATTTACCTTGTTTTTCCAAGCTTTTCCTCACACTTCCCTCCTTGGGTTTTCTTGTTTGATTTTCGGCCACCCACTTAAATTCCCTTGCCAATGTTCTAACTAATACACAATGACTCTAATGAGTGCTAAAGAATACACCAACCTTAAGGAATCATTCCTAGGATAAAAATGTGGTTTAAGACATGAAGGTGGATGATTACCTTTGAAGTCTCAAAGTAGACTTGGGCAATGAATGAAAGAGGACCTCCACTAGTCCTTGGTGATTAGAAACAAGCTAGTTCAAGGCATAAAAACAAGGCTCCATGAGAGGTAATTTTTGGCCATAATGAAAAATAGTGGAAGAATGATTTTTCTTTTATTTTCCTTACCTTAAGAGAATGGAGAAGCAAAAGAACTCTTCAAGCTGATTTTTCCTCCTCTAATGGCGGTTTTCCATGGCACCAAAATGTAGTTTTTGGAGATTTGAAAAGATAGAAAGCAAGGGCTTGATCTAACTAAGAGTTATCTAGTCTTTGTTTTTTATTTGGAGCTAAGATGAGTAATTGGTGAGCAATTGAAGATGGAGCAAGAATGAGGGCTGTTCTTATGTGAATGAAGAAGGGAGGAAGAAGGTGAAACCGGTGGAAAGAAGAGAATGAAGAAAAAAGAGGAGAGAGGTATGTTAAAAGAGATATTTTGTCTTTAAAAGCAAATAGTACATTTTTTCAAATTCCCTCTTCTTTTCCTAACTTGGCTGGCTACTTATGGTGACTCACCATCCTTAAAAACTGGCCCCCCTTACTTAGTCAAGATATTTTTCGTCTTTGTTGACCAATCAATTAAGCTAAGTTGACTTAAGCTTAAATTGGGCACTATTTGGTTACTATTCACAATTAGTGCATATATTTGTGACATTTTTGGTTTCCCATTGTTTTAGGCTTCCTAATGTGATACTAAGTAGTACACAAGTTGATTAAGGTGTAATCATGGGCATTTAGCCACTCAAAACCCCTTTCCAAGACAACTTAAAGCATAATTTGTGTTTTAACTTATTTTTGAGCTTGGTTTTCTTTGTTAATTGGTTTAACATGTCCATTATCATGTTACTAAGGTCTAAGAATGATATTTGGGTGTTAACCAAGGTTACTCCAAGCTTAGAGCACGTTTTTGCTTAAATTGCTCTTATGGTGTTTCCTTGTGTTTTCTTTGGTTTAAATTGTTTCCTAATGTTTTTAAGGCATAATTTAGCCTTCTTATATCTTATTTTAACATTTAAACACCATATCTAGGTTTGGGGTATTTCAATCTACCCCCCTTAAAAGAACTTTGTCCCCAAAGTTCATATATATACCTAATCATTCACATTACTCAAAGTCCTTAACCTTAATACCATATCTTATATTCACCTTCACATATCTCAAGACTCAATGGTCTGCCACAAGTACAATACATAAGTACCATACATATCTCAAACTTAACACAAGGTGTAACATCTTACACAAGGCATATCTTACACCAACAAAACAAACGACAGACACTGTTCGTTTACTAACTCAAAAGCAAGGAAGCTCTACCCCCTTAAAAAGGGGTACGCCCCGTACCCTATACAGACGATCTAGTTGCTAAATAATGAAGGGTACTTCAATCTCATCTTATCCTCTAATTCCCATGTGGCCTCTTCGACATCCTGGTTAGACCAGAGGACCTTCACCAGTCGCATTGACTTATGGCGAGTGTCCCTAGTGTTAGTATCCAAGATTCTCCGAGGAGTCTCCACTGATCTCATGTTTGGCTCTAATGTCAATCTCTCAGGTTCTAACTGATAAGCCGCAGACTTATCATATTTTATGCATTAGATTTAGTATTATATTTATCTAAATAGAGTTATATATGTGTTATTTATGCTTATTATGTGTTAAAGTATATTATTTGTACAGACTTATGTTTTTATGAGTTTTCTGTGCAAGGAATGATTTTCTAGGCAAAAGTTCAATTGAAGCCGGACTCAATGTCGGGTTGATCCTGCACGGCATAAACACAGAACAGAACAGAGGCCTTGCCGGACATGATGCCGGGTAGATTCCATCCGGCATAAGTAAAGAGTCGCCACGGTTGACCAAGCGATAGCAGTTCTTGACCGTTGGTGATTAGGATGGTGCCGGGTGTGATGTCGGGTATCCCCTACCCGGCATATGTACTGTTTCGCGCGGAATTGGCGGTTTCGACCGTTAACAGTTGGGCGCATTTATCACGTGTGCCGGCTACTGACGATCCGGCACGACGCCCGGCAACAGACACATTTGATGCCTATAAATAGGCCAAGAAAGACTACAATTTGACACACTTCAACATACCAAATCCACGCCATTCACACTTCATTTCTGCCACATTCCATCTGTTGGTGTCCAAGGAACGTCTACAGATCCATCCACGCGAGAGAAGAAGAAGACCTTGACGGGTTAAGGCTATTAACATCCCCTTCTCCCCCTTTGTATTATCTTCTTGTAGTTGTGTGGATGGTGATGCAGAATCCTTGTGAGGTTTTTGGTTAGGGAAGATTTCCTTGTAAAACTCGTATGACCATTTATGGAATTTTAAGTTTCTTAACCCGAGTTCTAATCTTCATGCAAAAAAGAATGAAGTAGCTATTTATTCTCTTATCTCTAAGTCCTATTTAATGTTCACAAGACAAGAATATGATAGATTAGAATTTTGGTAATCTTTAACATTGTCTTCTGCGCCTCAGCGGGAGCAAGACCTTAGGTTTAGGGTTAATCTCTTATTTCCCATTATTCTGTTTGTATTCGCGATATTAGCTATGCACGATGCAAGTATGAATATTGAGTTCCTTTTGTCAGAACCAAATCTGGAAGTGTTGTTTACGAAATGTACGATGCCGGATGTGGTGCCGGATGGAAGTTGTCCGGCACATTCAAGGCCATGAATCTGCCAGGTAGCAGAGGTCTGGCATGTCACCCGGCATATGCATTTTGCGAGACCAAATCCTCTTTGAGACTTGCCCCCCTTGATCATTGGTCATATGATACTCTTACATTGATAATCTTCCCAAATCAAAGTTAGTTTGTTT
Source organism: Limonium bicolor (assembly GCA_023374045.1). Classification (NCBI taxonomy): domain Eukaryota; kingdom Viridiplantae; phylum Streptophyta; class Magnoliopsida; order Caryophyllales; family Plumbaginaceae; genus Limonium; species Limonium bicolor. Next base: position 16,022,163 of record CM041779.1, on the reverse strand, counting down.
ACTTTTCTTAGTTTAGAATCAATCTTTACTTTTCCCCCTTGTTATTATAGAATAGGCTTTTGCCCGGATTAGGACTAGTTTTCTATAAGTCCCTTGGGTTCGATACTCTCGGTCGTAATATATTCACACTATACTCCGACCGGGTTTTATTTGCTACCCGTAGTAGAGTTGTAGGTTTAGTTTATTATTTTATTCCTTTTATGTATATAGTTTTATCCCTACAATTTTCCTGTTAGCACTAACATATGAGAGGGGTGGTGCATGTACTTCTTCAGTTGTGAAACATGAAATACGTCATGCACTTTACCCAACTCAGCAGGTAGGTTCAACCTGTAAGCAACCGGGCCCACCCACTCCGTAATCTCATAAGACCTACAAATTTCGGGCTCAGTTTGCCCTTTTGTCCATATCTGAACACACCCTTCATCGGTGAGACTCGCAGAAACACCCGGTCGCCCACTACGAACTCCAGGTCTCATCGTCGAACATCAGCGTACGACTTATGCCTATCTTGAGCAGCTTTCATGTTCTCCCTGATTTGCTGAACTTCAGCCTCAACTTGTTCTAAGTATTCTGGTCCTATAATGACCGTCTCACTCGACTCATCCCAGCAGAGCGGTGTACGACATGGTCTACCGTACAACGCTTGGAAAGACACCATCTTGATCAAAGCATGATAGCTATTGTTGTAAGAGAACTCGATCAGATGCAGCTTGTCAATCCAAATGTCCTGGAAGTCTAAGGCACATGCTCTCAGCATGTCCTCGAGTGTCTGAATTGTACGCTCAGTCTGACCATCTGTCTGAGGATGGAATGTGGTACTCAACTTCAATTCTATACCCAATGCTTCTCTCGTAGCTCTCCAGTACCTCAAAAGGAATCTGGTATCTCTATCAGACACTATGGTCTTTGGTACCCCATGGTGTCTCATGATCTCCTTATCAAATAACTCAGCTAACTTAGTTACCTTCCAAGTATCCTTCATCGGTATGAATCGGGCTACCTTGGTAAGGCGATCCATTACAACCCATATCATGTTCAGACCTCCCCTGGTAGGCGGGAGTCCGACCACGAAGTCCATGGAGATGTCATGAAACTTCCACTCCGGAACTGGCATCGACTGTACCATTCCGCCCGGTCGTCGGTGCTCGAATTTCACCTTCTAGCATGTGAGACACCTCAAAATGAACTCGGTAACATCTGCCTTCATCCCCGACCACCAGAAGTATCTCTTCATGTCTTTGTACATCTTAGAGGCTCCCGGATGGATGGAAACTGAAGAACAGTGTGATTCTCTCACTATGCGCTCCTTCAGATCTGTGTTGTTGTGCGGGATGCATAACCGGCCCTTAAGTCTAATCAGATCATCGTCATGAAGTCTGAAGTCATATTTCTGACTCTCAAAGGTACCCTCTGTCAGCTTCTCTCTGACTTTCCTCATATACTCATCGGTCCTATGAGCCTCTCGCACCTCATCAACCAAGCTCGAGGAAGCAAGTAGCGAATGGAGTGAGTGTGCTCGACGGCTCAGGGCGTCAACTACAACATTGGTCTTCCCTTTTTTGTACTGGAGGTCAATATCATAGTCCTTCAGAAATTCTAACCATCTCCTCTGTCGAAGATTCAACTCCTTCTGGGTGAATATATATTTCAAGCTCTTATGATCGGTGTAGATCGTCACACTAACCCCGTACAAATAGTGGCACCATATCTTCAAGGCGAAGACTACAGCTCTCAACTCTAAGTCATGAGTGGGGTAGTTCTTCTCATGTTTCTTCAGCTGGCGGGAGGCATATGCCACCATCTTGCCATGCTGCATGAGCACGCAACCCAAACCTCTCGGATGCATCACAGTAAACCTCAAAGCCCTCCGTACCGTCTGGAATTGTCAGAACCGGTGCGGTGGTCAGTGAGTCCTTCAAGCTTTGGAATGAACTCTCACAGTCATCCGTTCTCACGAACGGTGCATCTTTCTTCATCAGACTGGTCATCGGCTTTGCGGTCTTGCTGAAGTCCTCAACAAACCTCCAATAGTACCCTGCCAAACCGAGAAAGCTCCGAATGTCGGTAACTGTCTTCAGTCTTGGCCAGGTGCGTACGACATCTATCTTTGCTGGATCTACAGAGATCCCAGCATCTGAGATGACATGACCCAGGAAAGAGACCTAGTCAAGCCAAAACTCACACTTGAAGAACTTAGCATAAAGCTGGTTCTCCCTCAGTATCTCCAACACCCTCCTCAAATGTTCCTCATGCTCAGTTCTTGACTTTGAATATATCAATATGTCGTCGATGAACACCACAACCGATTTGTCCAACTGCTCCCTGAACAGACGGTTCATCAGATCCATGAATTTCGCTGGTGCGTTCGACAAACTAAACGGCATCACTGTAAATTCATAGTGGCCGTATTGTGTCCGGAATGCCGTCTTCTCAATATCCCCCTCCTTAATGGCTATCTGATGATACCCCGATCTGAGATCAATCTTTGAAAACACAGATGCCCACTTCAACTGATCGAACAGATCATCAATGCGTGGTAGTGGGTACTTATTCTTCACTGTCACTGTGTTCAACTCTCTGTAGTCGATGCAGAGGCGGAGACTGCCATCCTTCTTCTTCACGAAGAGAACTGGCGCTCCCCATGGTGAAACACTGGGTTTTATGAACCCTTTGTCTAACAAGTCTTTCAACTGATCCTTTAACTCATTCATTTCTGCTGGAGCCATGCGGTACGGTGCCTTGGCTATCGGTCCGGTTCCAGGTAGCAGCTCAATGGTGAACTCTACCTCCCGAGTGGGTGGCATGCCGGGCAGTTCCCGTGGAAAGAGATCGGGGAACTCCGACACTACCGGTAAGTCGGGGTCGAACTCGGGGTCCCTCTCTATGTCCTGGACATAGTAGAGATATACCTCTTCCTTCCTCAATTCCTTATACATTTCCATGGCAGAGATGATCTTGGTCGAAGGCTCTCTAGGCCTCTGGCGATATGATATGGTTAGCCCAGACAGACTCTTGAGTAGTAGTCGGTGCTCGGCGCAGAGGATATGACCCTTGTGCCGCTCCAACCATTCATCCCGACGATAACATCAAATCCCAAATCTCTGAACTCAATAAATGTGACTGAAAAGTCTTCCCCCTTAATTATGATGGTGGCTCCTCGGTAGTAGCGAGTGCAACGAACCTTCTCCTTAGACGGGAGCGTAACCGTGAAGTCGGGTAGCTCATTAGCGTCTTGCCCCAACCTCTTGGCAAATGATGCTGAGATAAAGGTATGCGAGGCCCCTGAGTCGAAGAGAACTGATGCCTCAACCCCATTGATCGGAAAAGTGCCGGTGAGGATAGTACCGCTTACGTCAGCCTGTGCCTCTGTAAGGATGCTTAGCGCACCTTCCGTACCGAGTCCATAACCTAATTGTATTTCACAAGCCTTCATGAGTAATGATGGTATAACAATAGTCGTAACAATTAATATGAACAACACTGTTATTTTATTGATAACCATCCTGTTTACATCATATGCTTCTTTCTTACAACTCCTTTCTTACATCATACTTAAAACATTACATGGCTAATATTGTCTAAAGGTTAGGTTTAACCATCCTGGTCTCATGTGCATCGCATTGATCACTGCTGACGGTGCTGTACTCAGCTTAATTCTCTTAATCCCATGGTATAACATCCTTGACTCTCCACCCATAACTAATACATCTTCAGACTTAAGTAATAGCTTCTTAGCACGGTCCACACGCTTCTGCTCGCTGTATAGGAATTCAGCATCGTCTCCAATGGACCAAGACACTACGGGTATCCCTCTTTCGAGAGACTCCGCTGTCTCGTCCTTATCCTGATGTAATCCGAGTCGCCCGTCCATCTCGTAGAAATTAACAATGCATAGATCTGCTTGTATGCCTGGGATCGGATCATCTTCCAGTTGTTGTGCGATCTCCACGGCTTGTGTAATAACCGGATGGAACTCTTCGGGTATTCCCGGTGGTGAGACTTCATCCTGTGCTCTCGTGGTTTGGTATGTCTTGGCATACGGATTCCAGTCCTTGCCTAAGCTCATCATCCTTAGTTTCATCTTTGCTCCTCCTGGGTACTCCGGTGTATAGAAACCTCCCGGTCCCACTCCTATCTGACTGCATCTCCTTATGATGGCTATTTGTGCTTCGGGTGTCAGGTATCCCCTTAATAAAATCATACCTGGGCGGATAACCTGACATTGTTCGTTTGGAAAGTCTCGGGTTTTGATGTCAGTCTTTTCCGGGTTATGCGTTGTAGGTATTGGATAGCAAATATTGAAGTTTCCTAAGGTAATGGTAGGTTATATCTTACTTAAGTTCTAATCTTGTCTTAATCTCATCTAACTTAATCATTCACCAAAGCATGCATGAAATGCGGTAAGCAGACAATTTTATTACTTAATGGTTTATAGCGGTACCTGGCCTCGATGAGGGTTCAGCCTCATCGTCCTGGTCCACCATGTGTAGAGTGGGTCCCGACTTCTGGACTACTCGGGGGTTCTTGTTTGCAGCGGGCTGAGTCGTCTTCTGACCGTCAGATCCAGCACCCTAATCGGTCTTGCCTTTGCCCTTCATCTCGGGCCTAAAGGCTCTACTCTCGGGGTTTCAAAGCACTCGTATGCACGGTGTCCTGTATACCCCACAAAAATTGCGCTTCACCTTATTACCCTTGCAGTCGAGCCCGGGGTGGTCCTTGTGACACCACTGACAGATGTAGCGTCATTGGTAGCCACCAACGGCTCCCTTTCCAGACTCAGAACCTGATTACGTTCGATATCAGTAATTGTGTCTCAATGGTTGCTAAATGATTCTTAATTCACTTAAAGTGTATTTCCTTACCCTTTGGCGCTTTTAAGCGCAGGGGCTTAGCAGCAATAGCATACGTCAACTTTAGTGGCTCTTCAGTAGCCTTCTCAGTATCCACTTTTCCCTTCTGACTCTTCTGGGACTGAAGCTAGTACTTCTGTTTCTTGTACCCGCCCTGCCCTTGGTTCTCAGCACTCTTACCGGCCGTCTTCCTCTTAGCAGCATTGTCTTCATCCCTCAGCTGGACGGTTATCTCAACCTTAGCAGCGACATGATAGCACTCCTGCTTTTAAAGTATTAGTTTCTCTCATTCTCATGGTCTAAATCTTATTCACTTATTTGTATCTTAACCTTTCTCATTACCTGCAAGGTAGTATAACTCGTCGGCCCCATGCCGTAGCGGAGTCGATGGCTCAGCCCGCCATAGAAGCGGTCCACCAGAATCTGGTCCGAATACCCCAGACCCGGCAGAAGACGAAGCAAGACGGTGAACTCTGAGTAATACTCGTCCACCGTCATCTTGTCAGTCTGCTTCAGCGCATCTAACTGCAAGCGCTTCTTCGTCTGGACATGGGCGGGATTGAAATACCCCTAATCTTTAAAATATAATTAAATGATCTATTAATGATCTAAGATGATTATTAAACATCTAAATATTATTGGGGAACAATCTAAAAGATCTCAACAAGGCAAAACACGCCTTAAGATCGGTAAAGCCAAAAATGTGCTTTAAGACACCATGAAGGTTGTATGACCCCAAGTAGGATCCAAGTGGATTCCTAAGTATTATAATGAAGCAAGGAACACGATAAAACCATTCTCAAAGAGAACTAAGCTCAGGAACACCCTGTGACACAAAAATGTGCGCTAAAACTCCTTAAAGCACGTTTTTGTGAGATTGCCTTTTAAATTGATTTTTAATGGGCTTAAAAATTATAATTATCCTTAAATATGATATTTAATCATATTATATCATATTAGGAATTTAATTCCAGAAATTTACGAATTTTTACAAATTTAATATTAAAATTTTAATAAAACCCTAAAGTGGGGCCCGCATGAGTCAACATTGACCAAGCTTGGTCAATGGTCAATTAATTGACTCATTTGGACCAAGGAGGCCGGCTGCAATAAGGGAGGAGACAGCATGCAATTATTTTGGAGAAATGCTACCTAATATGTTTACTTTTACAAAATAATGTTACCTTTTTACATTAATTCAAACCTTATCAATCATTCCCACCTTCCTCCTCCTTCCTTGTCCGATTCCTCCCTATCCAACCGAGCTCCATCCTTCCTCTCAAGCTCTCAAAGCTTGTTCTTGGCCATGGAAGGCAAGTCTAGCTCCTAAGCTCCTAATGTAAGTGTTTAATGTCATTTTTAGCTCTTTTTCTTCATCTTTTCACCACCAACACCTAAATTCGTGGCTCATCTATTCCTATGGCTTATTCTCAGTGTTCTAAGGTTATAACAAGAGCTAAACTCGGTTGAGACCAGTAGAGGGACCAAGGTTGTCCAAATCTACATTTTAAGGTAAAAAAATGTGCTTTAAGCTCATAACTTTTGATTCCCTTCGAGTTTGGCTGTGAAATTTTGGTCATAGACTCATATCATCTCCTTTTCATGTGGGATCTGTTGGTTAGCCATTTGGAGCAAGGGTGACCGAGATCCAAGAGAAATACTCTCTTTTAAGGCATTTTTCCAAGGTAAAACCTAATAACAAGGTAGGATTTCGAGATCTAACTATTTCCTATGTTAATATGGTAGATCTAACACCTTGTGGTGGGTTTGGTTCAGGTCGAAAATGCCTAGAACTTCCCTTGCATTTTTAAGGTGATTTTTGCCTTAAATCTTACATTAATTATTCTTTATGGTTAAGCTCAAGCTTGGAGTGTAACCATATCTTGTTTTTGTGTATTAAACATGTCTAAATCCAGTGGTGAATTTTCCTACAAGTGACCGAGCCTATACAAGGATAAATCAAGGAATAAACACCTTAAACTTATGATTTTGCAATCTTTATATATATATATATATATATATATATATATATATATATGGCCGAGAGTGAACATACACATATAGGTCATATTGACCTAAAAATGTAAAAAAAATGGCTAAGATAAATTAAGCTAGTCATTTAAGAGATTTAATTAACATAATGGTCAAATTATGACATTATATGGAAAAATAATCAAACCATGGAGAGGCCGAATATATATGCTATATTTTGAGACATTTATTGTGTAATTTATTTTGCAAGATCAAGGTTGTAATAAGGCCATGTCATTAGGCCATTTTAATTTAAGTTTATAAGCTTATTTAGTTTTATTTATGCTTATAATTAAAGTTGGGGCCAATTCGTAATTATTAAGGAATTAGAAAAGCCGTGGGTAATTTAGAGCAATTTAGGGTTTTTAAATGAATTTAATAAAAATTATAACACTTTATAAAGTTTTGGGTCAAAATTGTAAAAATAGAAAAGTATAGGTCATTATTGTAATTACCAAAAAAATTGGTTCCCATTTGGTGTTAGGAGTCAAAGTTGACTATAGGAGACTTTGACCAAGTTTAGAAAATTTAAGAAATTAAAATACTATCTTATAATAAGATACTTATTAAATTGTAAAAGTTTTATAAGGTTTGGGGTGGTAATGTAATTACCGAGAATTAAGGGTACTAAATGGAGTGTAGTTAAGTCCTTAAGTTATTAGAAATTTTTAGAAGTTTATTTGGTTAAGTTTGGAGTTCATATGAATTATATAAGTATAATATATGGTATTTTATGACATTGTTACAAATAGGTAACAAATATATATAAACCGAGATTTAGAGGAAAAATAAGGTTAAGAATAATGTTTATAACCTTTTGGTATAGTTTGGGAATTTTTGGAATTATATATAAGGTTTTATGAAGATATATGTATAATATATGGTTTTAATGGAATTAGAAAACTATGTATTATAAAATGGGAATGAGTTGTGATTTTATAGAAGTTTAGTGGTTATAATAAAGGTCGTAAATATAAGGGGATTATTTGGTATTTTATAAACAAATATAACTATAGGTTATAATTGTTTTAAATGACTTAAATGTCATAAGATATGTTATATGACTAGAATGTAACATTATATTAATTAGTGGTGGATTTTAGAAATATTTAAGAACATAGGTGCTGTTCGAAAATATTAACATTTTTAAATGGAATTTATAATATGGTTTTTAATGTTATAAGAGTTAAACATTTATAATATAAGAGATATTCGTTAAAGAGAATGAATATAGATTATAAGACTTACCATATAATAAATAGTTCCATAAAACACACATATAAATAAATATATGTAATGGTGTAGAAAATGTGATGCGGTTCAATAATAATAGATTATCATAATTAAAATGATAATAGATAAAAGGAAAAAGAATTACAAACATTGGATGTGGAATTCTAATGTAAAGAGAGTGTACATGTGATATAGGAATTCATGTAATTAAAGTATAGTTTACAAACGAATTATACCACATTGGTAAAAAAAAAAAAGGGGAGACAAACCTTGGAAAAATAAATACTAAGGTAAGATGCAGAGTGCATGACAAAGGATTACACATACAATAATGAAATAAACTGTACGATGTACAAACAAACATTAAGTTACATGCGATAACAAGTTTAACAACAACTATACTAATATACAAACAAGACTACGCATGTAATGTAACACCTTTTTCCAATCTCGAGTTAAACCTAAAACCCGACAACATTGATAGTTAATAACGGGGGGTTAACCGGGAGGTGTTAGTGACGGTACGGGGTACCGTAGAATTGTGTTGTATTACGGTATGCTAATCAGTAGCATTATGTATTGTTTAGATTGTTAGAGACTACACAAGGAGCATAGGATCTTGCTGATTCATACTCCACCGTAATACATCGGGGTGAACGGTATGTTGTTATGTGTCTCTGATTGTCTCTGAGGGCTTCCTCAGTTCAGACTTCTGTGTGATCTGTGATAAGATTGTTTGTCTGAATGTGGTAATTAATATGCATGAATTGTGTATTTATAGCTGCTCATTATTTACTGTTGTTGAGTTAACAGTATTGGTTCGTATATAAGAACCTATATATAAAACGAACTAGCGGCTATGGTGCTATCTTATACGAAAAATAAGGAACGTCAGAAAAACGTTGTAGCACTAGGATAATAATACATATATATTATCCAAGACTTTCATACGGAGCATTGGCCTTTCTATACGCCGCTCTCGTATCTAACACTGGATCCCGAGTTTACAGACTCCGGATTGGACTAATGACCTTGGTCTGCTGTGTTAGAAAATTTGGTAATGCGATGCGATGGTATAATTAAGTAATTAATGAATGGAAGTAAAGCCAAGAGGATGTGGCTCTTGGTGCGCGCTGTGATCACAAAAACGATACCAGGATGTCCGCGTACGGGTCTGCAACTATCAAGAAAATTTCCCGTGAGCTAGAATGGCTCGTTGGTCGGAGACTCTACCGTTGGAGTGGCTACTGCCGTGGGTGACCCGCCATAATATATGGGTAACTAGAGACATGTCGTTTTAACGAGACAATGTCACTAGGTATAACTGAACAATAATACATTCGAGAATATTACAGTGGCGAACAATATTGGCTTCTACACCATGGACGAGAATTAATACTTATTGTTACTCTCGTTGTTTCGCTTATTGTTCATTGGTTATACTTGTGGTAAATTATGTGTGTTGATGGTTGTGTTGTTGTATGGATTACTGTTGTTTATTTTACAGTTTATATATTAAAATGGTATTGCATGTAATGAACCTCATGCTCTCGACCAAATAATTGAGGGGTCTTTGGGGGCATGACGGGGCATGTGATGACATACTCAGCAGGGGCTGATTCCATACCACAAACCATCTTTATTTCAGGTGATTAGCTGGTGGGTCGCAGCGAAGTGACCATTGTTATAATACGGTTGGCTTAGACTTGGTACGGTGTGATACTCAGGTTATTTTGGACTCGGGTTGAGTAACCGAGGTGTATTTGGTTTAGATGCTCACGGTCTGTAATAATTGTTGATGTTAGTTTTGCTTTAAGTTGTTTAAGTTCTACTATCTATCTCTTGTGGTCACTGCGGGAATACGTTTCGCAAGTTGATTATCAGGTAAATCGTTATCACCCGTATGGGCGAGTGATAACAGTGACACCCAGGGCGATAGTTTATTATTTACCGCTGCGAGATATTATTGTGCGCGACTTTTATAGGGTTATTAGGTACCGACTTAGTAGGGGTGTTACAGGGATAGTATTCGGCTCGTAGTAGAGCTGTGTACTGTTCCCATCCGAACTCTGGATTGGTCACATGCTCGGCCCTCACAGCTTCCACCAATTGCCCGTTGCTCCCTTCAGGTAAAACGCATCAAGACGCACCTTGATCCCAGCAGGGACGTCAAGGGTCTCGAAGGCGGTCTCCAGCTCGGAGATGTACGCCTAAAGCTTGGTGGGATCAGTCTTCCCCTTGAAAGATGTGGGTCGAAGGCCAGCCAGACTCTTCACCCAATTTGGTTCCCGGGGCTTGGCGGTGGAGGTGGTGGTGCGCCAGGCTGGTAGCCTATGTGCCCAAGCGCGGCAGCCACGATCTCAGCTATCGTCTGCCCACCAGGTATATCAGTAGCCTCGTCATCTCGGCCTCCTCTTGGACGTCTTGCCACCTGAACAATTACACTGCACATTAGGCTTGATTTCACAACGGTTCTGATTCATGAATTTTATAACGTCCGTAGACGGTGAAGACGATCCACACTTAATAGTGGTCATCTGACTCTGCTCACTCTAACTTCTCACACCCTTAACCCGTAAGTTATACCTTAACTCATATCCTAACTCGGTGGGTATCCATGTTCGGTATTTCCTTATTCAGAGCGTAACTACGCTCTGATACCACTTTTTGTAACACCCCGTCTTAATCCAATCGTGGTTATCGCCAACTTAACAACACATATATAACATCGCAGCGGAAATTAATACACACCAGGACCTTGCTACGGTCTGAATCGCAAAAATAACCGAACTTTAATACTTACAATCGTCTAACCAACATACATACCAACCGAGTTTCCAAGTATCTCAAAAACTAACATAATTCTTTACTAGTTCTATTATCAACAGACGGGTGCACAGGCGCAACCCGCACTCAAAATAAATCCCGTCCTAAGTCTAACCGCCCCTACTCTCAGGATGAGTCTTCATAGGGCGCTTACCTGCAAAATGTAAACAATCGCCCCCGAGGAGGTCAACACCTTTGCTGGTACGATTCTCTTATAGCCCTCAAGCTAACGGGACTATGACGACTAATTGTCGATAGCATGAAGTTGATTAGATACACAACATAAATAGAACTGGAATAAACAACAAGCCACAAATGAACCAACATAGTTCACACGCAACGAACGACTTAAAAGCGTTCCCTTAATACGTGAGTTCATCATTAAACTCCTCAAGTTATAATTTCTCTTAATCTCAATCCATCCTTATCTTACCTCAATCTTAATCCTTATCTCAATCTCAGTATACAAACAGTTCTTTAAATAGAAATAGTTGCATCTTATCTCAATGTTTATTTTTGTCGGGTCAAAAGTAACCTAGCCAATGAGCTATTTGAATAAACAACTTATCTTAAATTTAGGATTTAGGTGATCCCACCGCACCATCTTAATCTGCCTCCCACCTTGAACTGTAGCCCAAGGTGGCTGAGTCGACATTCGACTCTAGGCAACAAGTCCGAAGACAAGTCCTCAAGCGGAAGTCAGATCTGATTCAGATACCGACCCCCTTTCCTTAACATGCATGACCGGAGTCAGTCCCGGATTCCTCACTCCCCCCAAGTACCAGTTAGTAGAAAGTCTTAAAGATGAAGCGTTAGTTAAACCTTTCTCGGGTATTAACCAACCAACAATTTGGGAGTGAATTCTTATCTCATTCAATGTTACTAAGTAATGTTAGTAACTAATCTCAAGTCAAGTGTGTTAGTACAATGCAACACACGAGAAGACAAATAGACCGGTTGCATGTTTTATCTTGTCTTAGTCATAGCAACGAAACAAGTAGCACACAAGCTGAGGGACACCTCGTTAGCAAGCAGGTTACAAGAAAACCATACCGTTCACCGTCGACGGTCGTTTGTCTAATCTCCTTCCGATTCCCAATTCTCAAGTCCTAAAACATTCATCCAATTTAGGTTATTAATTAACTTAACTCAACCCAACCTACTTCACTTACTTAGTCATTAATGATCCTCACCTTACACCCACTAAGTTCTTATTAACTTAACCTTAAACACTTAAATCCTTAACTTAACTTAATCCCTTAAGCCCTTATATTCTTGTTTTTCTAATCCTCATAACTCTCTTAATGGCATACCCCTAATACCACTTAACATCTTAAAATTTTAATTTTAATTTTTTTTATATAAGGGCCGACCAACCATGCAAGGTAGGTCCCAAGGTCGGTCGGAACCATAACACTTTACCGTATGAAAATTTTACCCCGATCGACCTTGCCAAGGTCGGTCCATTCCAGAAACATTCCCGTATGCAAGATTTAAGCCCGACCGACCTTGCTAAGGTCGGTCCTAAGTTCGGTCCATTCCAAAAACATTCTTGGATGGGTATTTTAGGCTCGACCGACCTTGCTAAGGTCGGTCCTAAGGTAGGTCGACTTTAGAAACTTATTTATAAATGTTAAATTCACTCTAAACCTCACCACAAGTGTCCAAATGTGTTCCAACATCATTTTAGCACTTTAACCCACTCTTAAACCATCCACCAAACCCCTTAATCCACCCACCATCCACCTCCTTAACCATTTACTCAAATTCTCATTAAATCCTTAACAGTTAGCACTAAACCACTTACACTTCCAACATGTAAATTGTTTGCCTAAAACTTCAACTAACCAAAGTGTTTTCTCCACATCAACTTGACCACTCCTTAAGCTTCACCACTCATCTTTCCTTTACTCAAGTTTCCTAAACATTCCCAAGGCCATATACTCTAGTTTACACTTACACTTTCACAAGTCATTACACCTTATTTTCTTCCAAACTTTACACAAGTCTCTAAATTTCTCTTGTCATGGTTTTGGTACCTTAAATTCACCATTTTGACCACTAGTTTCTCCTACCCATCCCTAGGTCATCTCATTACTCAAGAACACCTTAGTTTATCTATTTCCACCAATGCAACTCTCAATGTTTACTATCACATCCTTAGACATAAAACCTCCTTAGAACACTTTAAACACCAAGTTTTCAATCAAATTTTGACATGGCTTCTCTAGTATATTCCTACACCCAAACATTTATTTTTTCACCATTAAGCACCCTTGAGTACTCACATCCTTAGCACACATTCTCTACACAAATTTCATCCAAACTACACTACATGGTAATATAGTGCATAAACTTAAATTGCTTGGCACTTAGGCCCTTAAATGACATAAAACTTAACCACTGAATTTCCCACATAATAATAGCCTTTGACCTGCAAATACATACAACAATGCTCCCATTGCAATAATAGTGTTCTTGTAATTCACCTTGTGATTATTTAACTATCTCATTTGCCATTTGCTCCTTAGTCACAAGTTCTGAAGTATAATCATGTTCTTCCCCTAGTTTTATAACCCCTTCCTAATGTAAACTCTAAGCTACACATACCCCTTTCCTAAGTCTCATTCCTTAAAACAATGAAACACCTTAAGGTAAGTCATTTACCTTGTTTTTCCAAGCTTTTCCTCACACTTCCCTCCTTAAGTTTTCTTGTTTGATTTTTGGCCACCCACTTAAATTCCCTTGCCAATGTTCTAACCAATACACAATGACTCTAATGAGTGCTAAAGAATACACCAACCTTAAGGAATCATTCCTAGGTTAAAAATGTGTTTTAAGACATGAAGGTGGATGATTACCTTTGAAGTCTCAAAGTAGACTTGGGAAATGAATGAAAGAGGACCTCCACTAGTCCTTGGTGATTAGAAACAAGCTAGTTCAAGGAATAAAAACATGGCTCCATGAGAGGTAATTTCGGCCATAATGAAAAATGGTGGAATGATGATTTTTCTTTCATTTTCCTTACCTTAAGAGAATAGAGAAGCAAAAGGACTCTTCAAGCTGATTTTTCCTCCTCTAATGGCTGTTTCACATGGCACAAAATGGAGTTTTGTGAGATTTGGAAAGACAGAAAGCAAGGGTTTGATCTAACTAAGAGTTATCAAGTCTTTGTTTTTGATTTGGAGCTAAGATGAGTAATTGGTGAGCAATTGAAGATGGAGCTAGAATGGGGGCTGTTCTTACGTGAATGAAGAAGGGAGGAAGAAGGTGAAACCGGCGGAAAGAAGAGAATGAAGAAAGAAGAGGAGAGAGGTAAGTTGAAAGAGATATTTTGTCTTTAAAAGCAAATAGTACATTTTTCCAATTCCCTCTTCTTTTCCTAACTTGGCTGGCTACTTTTGGTGACTCACCATCCTTAAAAACCGCCCCCTTACTTAGTCAAGATATTTATGGTCTTTGTTGACCAATCAATTAAGCTAAGTTGACTTAAGCTTAAATTGGGCACTATTTGGTTACTATTCACAATTAGTGCACATATTTGTGAAATTTTGGTTTCCCATTGTTTTAGGCTTCCTAATGTGATACTAAGTAGTACAAAAGTTGATTAAGGTGTAATCATGGGCATTTAGCCACTCAAAACCCCTTTCCAAGACAATTTTCAAAAATGTGTTTTAAGAGTCCTTAAAGCATAATTTGTGTTTTAACTTGTTTTTGAGCTTGGTTTTCTTTGGTAATTGGTTTAACATGTCCATTAGCATGTTACTAAGGTCTAATAATGATATTTGGGTGCTACCCAAGGTTACTCCAAGCATAGATTACGTTTTTGCTTAAATTGCTCTTATGGTATTTCCTTGTGTTTTCTTTGGTTTAAATTGTTTCCTAATGTTTCTAAGGCATAATTTAGCCTTCTTGTATCTTAGTTTAACATTTAAACACCATATCTAGGTTTGGGGTATTTCAGCCCCTCGTACTCCCTGACACGTCTCCGATAGGTAGTTGATGTGTCGTGCAGTGGTTAACTCGGGATTACTATAGAAGATAGTAATTTAAACTAAAAATCTCTTTTTATTGAGAACTATACCCTAGCAATTCAATCAATCCCCCTTCACCCAACTTATGGACTCGGGACAGTTAAGGACTTCCTTAAGTCCTTTGACCCATATCAGACTCTTCCAATCTACAGTCCCTCAGTAGCTCCACCGGCTGTCCTAGCAACCCTTTACTAATTGAACACTAAGAGTTTGATATTCCTCCACTCGCTCACACTATTACTCGATTACAAGACTTACACTCACATTCAAAATAAAATTAAAACACTTAGAATAGGAACTTATACAAACCTAAGCTTTCTATGTACAATATTTTGTACAGTCTCAGCCTCCTCTGAACAAATGAGACCAGTTTCTATGTATAAGAGAAGTTGCTCTTTTCTCATTTGTGGACTCCAAAAATGATACATAAGTCTTCTAAAGTTCAAGCTTCTAAGTGGCTTAACCACTGCATGCGCCAGAAGTTGGTACCACGGACAAGAAGCTTCAACTAAAGACAAATGTTGAAAAAGCAAAAAACAACTGCTTTTTCTACCACATTTTGTCTTCTTCTCTTCTTGTCTCCCATGCGTCTGATTCATTGATCTCCATGGATCGATTCTGCATGTTTACGTTGATAAAGCTCTACTGACAAGTGTAGATGACTTCCTACATTAGTTCCATGGTAGTTAGGGTGAGTATACACATGATTCATCTTCGAGCCTTGCCCTGAGTGATCGTGGACAGGTGCCCGACCATTAGACACTAGTCAAATGGTAGAACTCGCTTGTAACCTTGAATACAAGTGATCCCGATAATTTTTATTTGCTTAAACACTTAAACAAACACATTAAACCACAAGGAAAATTTGTTATCATCAAAATTATAGGGAACTTCACTTAACAATTTCCTTATTTTTGATGATGGCAACCAATTTGATAAATAATAATATACAACTATCAAAGTGTTCAAAAATGAGTTTCATGTTTTGCAAAACTCTAATTCTAGAAGAGTGAAAACTCTAACTCCAGAAGAGGTTGTCATCTAAGAAAGTTCCCCCAGAGTTAGGTGAGCGGTTTGCAAAATAGAAACACTTAGCCATTTCATAAGGATAAGCAATTCAAAAATAAGTATCTGAAAAATTAAATAAGGATTCATCTTTCCCCCTTTGCCATCCAACAACACAAGGGAAGTGAACTACTTGATCAGCAAAAATCATATAATACTTGAATAAGATATGCATTAGTTAATAGAAGACAGCTATACGAGAGACAGAGATACCATTTACAAAACTAGTCTATCTCTAATGGCTCTCTCAGTTGTCCCTCAGGCCTGTAATAGGCAAAGAACACTCAGGCAAGATGTAGGTGTATGTATTTTATTGTGTCTTGAGCCATGTGCTGGACATGGGGCTCAAAGGGCACGACCTTAATGGTTTCTAGAGTTTTAACTACTTTTCCTAGTACTCCTTGATCATCAGTATTCCATGGGGCCTTCGACCTGGTAGGGACCAGTGAGCTTGATCTCTTCCTCTTCTTGGCAGAACCCTTGGTTAGCTGCCTAGTTTCTCACGAAACTTTTTTTCTCTTGATTTTCTATGGACCTTTTTGAAGAATGTTCCCCACTATCTTGATCCCCATCTTATTAAGCATTTCTGGATCTATGTTGTCTTAGACTGATCAGGGATAGGGTTGAAGATGATTCACTTCAACCCCTGCTTCAAGTAGTGCTTGGGTGACAACTTCTTCGTGCACCAAGCCTTGATTTACTTGTCTGATCTCGTCTATGCTGATAACTATCATGCCTTGCAGGTCAATATTTTCCAGGCTCTAGAGAGCATGCCTCAGCTTTATGTCTCAAGGGCTGACCAGATGCTTGTGATGAGTCATCGGCGTGATGTTATGAACCAATATGCTGTGAAGCACCCAGTCCTTCTCTATCATGACATTTGTGTGGAAGTTTTGAATCGCTCCCCCGCCAAACTGCTTCACCATCTCACTATCTTTACTTTCTAGTGATGTCCAGAAAGTTTCCTTTGGGATTACAATTCCCCCTTCTTGTAGAGCAAAATTACAAGCAACCCAGATCTTGTGAACTGGTATCCACTTGTCCTATACTTTGGACGCTAGATAAGCTTCCAAGTTTGCTTCTTTGAGTAGCCTCATATTCTTGACATGCTCCTTGAGCAGCTTGAGATGGATGTTATTCTATCTTTCAAACATCTCCAACCATCTCTAGTACTCGAGCATGTCCACGATCTCTTGAAGATCGTGCTTCACCAACGAGTCTACATCCATAGTCTTGGGGAAGACTAGGTGTGACTGCTCTTATTCATTTATAGTCAGCACTGTTGTGTACTTATTTTCTTTGAGCTTCTCACTTCGTGCACTAGTGTGTTGCAGACTCTTGACATGGTTGGACTCTAGGTGACTGACCTCTTGACAGTCTGAGTCATCCCCGGCAGCTGAAGACCCTATCGATGAGCTTGCCTTTGAGTTCTCAGCCTGAAGATCTGCTCCCTATGCTTGACCTTATATTCTCCCAACCTCACTTTTTTGTCTCCCTCATACTCTTTAGTATCATCACCTTTTCTTGTTTCCCCTCAGTCACTCCCGCTTCTGGTTGAATTGCCTGTTTGGAAATCTCCATCACCCACTAGTGGAAAAAACGTTTTATAACACGGTTGTTTACATAACTATAACACGGTTATGAAGCGTGTTGTATGCTGTAGTCGTATATTCTTTTTCACTTTACAACACGGTTAGAAACCGTGTTAAAAAATACTTTTATAACACAGTTATGTAGGCAAAAACCGTGTTACAAAACTACTCACCGCGCTTCTTCTTTTTTGCGCCAAATTATGTTTATAACACGGTTCCTAGTTCCAACCGTGTTATAAACGCCACTTTTACAACACGCTTTCTTTAAAAAACCGTGTTATAAAGACTTTTCCCGGAGAAATTCAAGTAGTTTTATAACACGGTTTATGCGAACAACCGTGTTATAAAGTCATATGTTACAACACCCCTGTTATTAACAACCGTGTTATAAATCTTTTTCCCGCTAAAATACAAACTTATTTTATAACTCGGTTGGATATACAACAGTGTTATATGTTTCTTTTTTTAAAAAAAAAAATCTGTTTCTTTATACTTCTTTACAACCTACAATAAACAGTCAATCATGTCTATTACACATGACACATTCAATATACAGCCACACCAACTTGCAAAAGAGCCACTGAATTCATTTCCCATATACACTATAACATTCAAAAAATTCAACAATCTCAATCTCTTGTACAAAGTACCACAAAAAGAAATCCAAAAGTGTTCACTTGCTTCTAAGAGCAATCCAAAAGTGTTCACTTCCTTCTAAGAGCAATCCAAAAGTGTTCACTTCCTTCTAAGAGCAATCCAAAAGTGTTCACTTCCTTCTAAGAGCAATCCAAAAGTGTTCACTTCCTTCTAAGTGCAATCCAAAAGTGTCAATTCCTCTCCTATAATGTTCACTTCCTTCCAAGTGTTGCTATCCACAAGATTGTGAAACCAGTCATACGCCTAATATTTAAAAACAATAGAAATATTAGAACAAATATATATAGTTAATAAGTGTTGAAAAAGAAACAAACATAATACTATATTTTTACATACCTGCCCGCTAGAGATGTGTAACAAATAAAGATATTAGAACAATATTGATATCTAAGAAGTGTTCCTTAATCATAAATTGTTGTCGGAATCGATGGGTTTTGATGAGATGGAAACTTGTGGGAATAGGGTATTATACACTAACAATGTACTGCCAACACACATCTGGTTTAAAAAACCATATCAATAGAAAACATCATCATGTCGATGAAATACATTATAAACTAGCCATAGTCACAAGGAACAAAAATACTAATCTTTCTCACCATCCCACCCCATTATTCCAAGTCTTGTAATGTGCCATTGCCACTTCTACTTGGAGTTCATCATCTTTAGCTTAACACCTTCAAGTTCCCTTGTTTTTTGTTTAGTTTGACAAATAAAGCTATACTTGCTCAAAAATGAAACTCTTTTACAGCAGAAAGAAGAGAAACTGAAATTGAGTGAAGTGGAGACGATGCAGCAGCGACAGTGGCAAGTGAAATATGGTGGTGGTTGTGAGCATTTTTCGATAATGGTTTAAATGAGTTAGATTCTCGGTTGCTACTTACAATTCAATTCTTCGGAAGTTTTGTGAAGAGGACAAAATAAGGGATGCAAACAAGCTTTTAAAGGAGATGGATGGAAAAAAGGTTGAACCTGATAAGATAACTTGTAACACACTGATCAATGCGTATTGCAAGATCGGAGATATGCGGTCTGCACTGAAGGTTAGAGGAAGGATGGTGGATGGTGGATTCTGGATTGAAAATAGAATATTCTTCCACAAAGGTTCTTATTCATGGCTTTTGCAAGGCTGGCGAGGTGGAACGTGCAAAAAAGAATTATTTTGAGATGCTAGATGCTGGAATCTCTCCAAATTATTGTACTTATTCATGTACTTGCAGTGCAGTTTTTCAAGTGATAAAATAACAAATCAGGTAGTGATCTAATTGAAAAGCAAGCACATGGGTGGAACATTCACAGGAAATTGAGGTGTAAAAGTGTGAAGTATTGAGCAAATCGTAACAAACAAGAACTACACTATAAACAAATAACATAATACCACACTTTACGTACCTCGTCATCACTTTTAGTAAAATTGAGGTGTATGTTGGCGCAGAAGTCATTCATGTACCTCATCACAAAATAGCCACATCTCACATAATCCATTTGGCGAGGACACTAATAACACAATATAGCGGTGGATCAGAAATTAAATATATTCAAAAAGCATACTAAAGTGACAGCGTATAATGCAAAACAAACATTCATACTTCGAAGTGACGGATCTTCAAGTCAATACTACTGGGATTACTATCATCACCAAGTCTAACCTTCTTATAAGAGTTGTAGAATAATGATTAGACAATTCTATGTCATTTTTGTAAACGTAAAATCAAGAACTTAAATTGACAATTTAGCAAATCACTCACTCTTTTATCTGGTTCATAATTTCAATCTCAGTAGCATCTCTCCCCATCGGATCAAGCACGAACAAGGTGGATGTATTCATAGAGATAATAAGCATGACCCAATGATTACTAGCATGTATAAGACGTCAAACATATTAGTCCATAACTTACATATACAATCAACAAATTTGATTTTAGTAAGATTATTTTGATACTTACACTACATGATGCGGGATGAAAACAAAACTGTTGCGCTTTGCTTTCGCTGCCAACAAGCCACGGTGAAGATATGACGCAAACGCATTCGGTTCTAGTTTTGCCTGATCGAACGATGTCAACTGGGGGCACAAGAAAGTGATCACGTTCGCCAAGCCAGCTCTTTTGCAAATCGAGGATGAGCAGATACTTCATCAAAATTAAAAATGATTAATTCATATAAATTTATCTACTTTAACATATATTATAAATGTAGAAAATAAAACATAAAATAAATACTTACACTTCATAAGCTTGGATGATAGATACGTTGACTTGTTGCCATCGCATCACTTCTGTAATGTCTTCAAAACTGATTGAGACACCCATATCCTCCTCATAATGGAATATTATTTTTGGAAGCTTCAAACTTATGTCCGTTATGTCACTTGGCATTTGCATGATCTTGTCATGAAGCATCTTCATGTGCTTACTTAACTTCGTATACAAAGCGTGTGGAACCAACAAATTCCTCTAAGGGTCTACTTCGTTTTGTGTTTCGATCAAACGCTTCTACCACATTTGCATATAATTTAAGATGAGTAATGTAATGGAGTAAAACTTTTAAAACTAAACTTCAAAACATGTGTCGTAAATCTAGTAAGAGTTACCTTTGTCACCTTCGCTATGACCTTCTGTTTTTTCGTCAAAGGGTCCTCTTGTGTAACCTACTCATATAAAAATAAAAGTTATAATAGATTATTAGTTAGACCGATTTAACATGAAACAATATTCAAGCAGTTTTAAGAAATTGCCACCTTCGCTATGACCTCCTGTTTTTTCGTCAAAGGCTCCTCTTGTGTAACCTACTCATATATATAAAAATAAAAGTTATAATAGATTATTAGTTAGACCAATTTAACATGAAACAATATATCAAGTAGTTTTAAGAAATTGTCACCTTCGTTATGGCCTTCTGTTTTTCCGCCAAAGGCTTCTCTTGTGTAACCTACTCATATAAAAATAAAAGTTATAATAGATTATTAGTTAGACCGATTTAACATGAAACAATATATCAAGCAGTTTTAAGCAATTGCCACCTTCACTATGACCTTCTGTTTTTTCGTCAAAGGCTCCTCTTGTGTAACCTACTCATATATATAAAAATAAAAGTTATAATAGATTATTAGTTAGACCAATTTAACATGAATCAATATATCAAGTAGTTTTAAGAAATTGTCACCTTCGTTATGACCTTCCGCTTTTCCGCCAAAAGCTTCTCTTGTGTAACCTACTCATATAAAAATAAAAGTTATAATAGAATGTTAATTAAACCGCATGTACATGAAATGGTATATCATAAAATTTTAAGAAATGAATACCTCCTTTATGAACAACAAACTAATGGGCCATGGAACAACAGAAGTTACTGCATCAATTAGTAACCGCATCTCTATTGTTGGAAGCGGAAGATGCTGATTCTCGTAGCCCGTGATTACGCGATTAACAATAACCTTGGCATAATATTCAGGAAGAGGTTTACAGTGAATAGGAGTTTCGGACGAGGACTTCATCACCTTGCCATGTGCAACAAATACTACCACTCCATTGATCCACAATCCTAAGTGACAAGCCTTATGCTCCTACCCAAATATTTAAAATGAATTATGATAAAGTCGAGCATAAAACTAAAGTATTTAAACAACTTGATTAACATGTAGCAACGCCTCACATTTGATTTTATACTACAACTAACCTCAAGATGAGCAAATGGATAAGGATCAGTAGGAGATGAAGTGGTAATTGGTGTGGAAGTTGTTGGTTTGGGAGTAGATTGTACTAAACCTCCACTTCGTAGTATTCCTCAAACTGACGAAAACGTTCTTCAAGTTGTCTACGTTCTTCTCGCTCTTTCATCAAAGACTCTTCAAGCATCTGAAAATCTCTCCTCGTAACACCTGATGATCGTTTGCCCGTATTTTGGTACACATAACCCTTGCGAACCTCTCCTTCAAATCCTCTAACTCGGCCGGGATGGTCCTTTTTCCCAAGGGCAGGATTCAGCTTGTCATTATCACTTAGAACAGAAGATTGAGGACCATTGTCCTCATCATTCATGGCGTCCTATTAACCAATCAAAACCATAAGAATGCAAAGAAATAATTTATATCTCAGTAGTACAAATTATAAGTAAATGAAAAGGGTTTCATACAATTTTTTCAGACAAAATCGTTGTTTCTTTCACTGGAAAGAACAGCTCCCCTGCAGCATTCATTTTCTGTCGGCCCAACAAATAGCAATCAACCTTGCATGCCTCATCATCAGCCTCAATGAGACTCAAAGTACCATCTTCATTCCGTTTTTTCAGTAGCCCTCGTTCTCTCCATTTCTTAATAGAACCAGTATACCCTTTTCTTCCCATGTGATGTTGATGGATATTTTTCTCGCGGTTCTCTCTTGCTTGTTTTTGAGTTCTCTGCTTACTCGAGTCTCCACTCGTGCCTAGATGTTGGAAGACCAACAGACTTAACACCATCTAGGTAATTCGTGCAAAAGTCCACCACTTCCTCTGATGTGACCCCTTCAATGATGCTTCCCTCGGGGCGACGCCGGTTCTTCATTTTCTTTTTAAGGACACCCATATATCTTTCAAATGGATACATATATCGAAGATACAGAGGACCACACTGTTTAATTTCTCCCACTAAATGAACAACTAGGTGCACCATAATATCAAAGAACGAAGGGGGAAAGTACATCTCCAGCTCAATAGTGTCACAACAACATCTGCTTGTATTTTATCCAGTGTTTCCACGTCTAAAACCTTAGCAGAAATGACTTTAAAAAAGAAACAAAGGTTTTGTACTGTTCTTCGTACATTTGGTGGCAATATATCACGGATTGCAATCGGCAAGAACTCATGCAACAACACTCGATAATCATGAGACTTCATTCCAATCAGTTTGAGATCGGACATGGATACAAGACTTCTTATGTTGGATGAATAACCTGTAGGAACCTTAATGTTGTGAAGACAGTTACAACAAGTTGTTTCTCATGCTTAGACAAAGTGTGACAAGCAGGAGGCAAATATGTACGTTTTCCACGCTCTTGCGGATGAAGTTCTTCTCGTATCCCCAATTCTTTCATATCTTTTCGGGCCTTGACGTGGTCTTTGGAATTTCCCTTCATGTTAAGCAATGTCGCAGATAGACTTTCACCCACATTTTTCTCAACGTGCATTCCATCGATACAATGTCTGACTTGTAGATCTTTCCAATATTCCAACTCCCAAAATATTGATTTTTTCTTCCACATATTAGTCTTAGCCCGCTTCAATGGAGGACCAAAGTGGTTTATAATATCCTTCACCCGACCATATACCTGAACACCAGTGAGAGGTCTTCGTACAATACGATGTTCGGTGTTACCATCGAACTCCCGTTTTCGCTTACGGTATTTGTGCCCTTGTGGAAGCATCCTTTGATGACCCATGTACACATTTTTCCCACAATGTTTCAAACGGATATCAATTGTATCATCCTCACATATAGGGCATGCCTTCGATCCTTTGCAAGCATACCCAGATAGATTACTGTATGCAGGAAAATCGTTGATAGTGCAGTATAACATTGCCCGCAAAGTGAATTTTTCTTTAGAAAATGCATCATACACCTGTTCCTTCATGCCACAGAAATTTCAAGTCCTCGATCAGTGGTTGTAAGAAGACATCTATGTTATGTCCAGGTTGCTTAGGACCTGATATTAAAAGACATAGTATAATGTTTCTTGGTTTCATGCATAACCAAGGAGGTAGATTGTAGATTGTTAGCAACACTGGCCAAGTACTATGGATACTGCTTAGATTACCATACAGGTTCATCCCATCTGTACAGAGGCCGAGACGCAAGTTTCTTGATTCTTTGCTGAATTCCATATACTTCTCATCTATATTTCTCCACTAGGGAGAATCGGCCGGATGCCTCATTTTTCCATCTTTTTTGAGCTCATTAGCATGCCATCTAAGGTTCTTTGCGTCATTCTCAACCGCAAATAGACGCATCAAACACGGGATAATTGGCAAGTACCACAAGACCTTGGCTGGTGGACCAAATTTATTTTCATTTCCACCATTATTCTGTTTTCTGACGTAACGAGACTCCCCGCACTGAGGACAATTCACAACATGTTCATTCTCTTTCCAGTACAAGATACACCCGGATGGATAAGCATGAATCTTTTTGTATCCCATCCCCATTGGACATAACAACTTCTTGGCCTGGTAAGTTGAGACAGGCAATTCATTTTGAGCAGGGAATACATCTTTTAGTAATTCCAGTAAAGCAGTGAAGCTCACATCACTCCACTCGTGCTTTGATTTTAAGTTGAATAGCTTCAAAACAAAATTCAGTTTATTCCACTTTAAAGGATCACATCCAGGGAATAATGGTTTTTTGTACGAGTCTAGCAAATCTTCATACGCACCGGGTTTCTCAGCAAAATGTTGTTCAATATCCTCCAACATTGAATTAATGTGATCATCATTTTCATCACCCAAATTCAAATCACAATTGGGAGGCATATCATTGTTGTCCTCATGACATTCTGTATGCTCACCACCAGTACTACGTTCACTAAACTGAGTCGTATCATCTACACTTTCACCGTGCCAGACCCATATTGTGTAGTCCTCTACAAATCCATATCGTCTTAAATGATCATAAATTTGACGCACTTTTGGATATTTCAATACATTTCTACACTTTTTGCACGGGCACAAAATATAACCGTCATCTTCTGCCGGAAGTTTCTCAACTACAATTCTGCATAACTCTTTTATCCCAGCCTGATAGGAGTCATCGAGTACACCTTTGTACATCCACGACCGGTTCATCATATCCTTCAAACAATTACCATATCAGCTTTGCTTTAACATTGTTTTTAATTGACTACGGTTGAAAAATCTGTATTTAACGGCGCAACTAATGGGCGATGTAACAACATAAACAATGCAGATTTTCAGACCATAACCACGAGCTTATAGCAGGTCAGGTGTCTAGAATTTAAACACTCAAAATCTATTTTGTAAAATAACTGAACAGTGAAAGCTCATCTTTTTTATGGTTTAGAAAACATAGATAGTTAGAAGCAATGATGTGTGTTTCCTATTGAGGGGAAATGATGATTGGCAATCTGTCAATTTCATATTCATAGTTTTGTACTTGTTTGTTGTATAGTTTCTAGCTCATTAAGCATTAACAACAATAATAAAAGGAAGTAAAAACAAATTAATAACAGAGCTCATAACAGTAGTAATATGTATATCGTCTAATATCAATCGAATGCTTATTTCAGAGTGACAATCCAACAGCAGTGTAGAGAAGGAGAGCAATTCACTTTTGAGGTGCAAAAACAGCAAAAAAATGATCAAAAAAACTGATCTATAAGACTGTCACAAATATTATTGTAATCTGATCAAAACAGTAGCATAGTAAGAGTGCAGTAATAAGCACTATAGCAGCCCATAGACTGCTCACTTTTTGTTCAATTAATGCATTGTAACATCAGTTTAATTCAATAAAAAACGTACTTTAATACAGACAAAGTAAATTAATAAATTGAGAATTAGAAGTTGATATTCATTCTTACAAGAAAAGTGTTTGAAGACATGGAATTAAAAGTTGATATTTGGGCTTGGTTTTAAAGAGATTGCAATTGGAGGTGTTGTCCAAGTTTGGTAAGCTTGCTTGAAGTAGTTTTTCTGTTTAATTAGTTTACAGATTATCTGTATGGCATGGTTTCTTAACTGGCATTAACTAATATATACATATATGGTTCAGGGATAATATGGTTAAACAAGGACTAGTTAAAGAGGAAATATTTTCATTTTGGCTTAACCGTAAAGTTGGTGAAGAAGAAGGTGGTGAACTTGTTTTTGGTGGTGTTGATCCTGCCCACTTTAAAGGGGAACATACCTTCACTCCTATAACCACAAAAGGGTATTGGCAGTTTGATATGGGGGAAGTCTATATCAGTGGAAAAGCAACAGGGTTATGTGGATGATGATCATAATATATTGTGTTCTGCTTGTGAGAAGATTGTTGAATGGATTCAGACTTAGATTACACAAAACCAGCAGACCCAACACTACACTTTTGCTAATCATCAGTTTTCTCTATTATGCTATATATTCATCACATCTATCTATCCATTCTTGCCTTGCCTCCCTTGATTTCATTCTTATATTTAACTCACTAATCGGTTATCATTAGCTGCTCAGAGACTCGGAATAGCTTTTGCCTTGCAGGACGTAACCACACAAATAAATCTATTCCAATTTCCCATTATTATCTACTCTTTTTTTCTTGAGATGCAAGAAACTTAGAAGCCTCATAAAACAGAAGCAATCAACAAAAGATACCACAATGCAAACAGCAGACAATATGTACCTGTACAGTTCAGCAGCAATGTTTCTTATTTTCTTTGAATCAGCACCAATGACTTCTGTAGCCTTCTTTTCATCAGAAAATAAAAACAAGGTTGGTTGTAATAATGACATAAAAGCTCATATGAGTGCACTTGATATATTCCACTGATTATGTATACATATTGGCTAAATGATCAGGTTAGAACCAAGTAGATTTTAAAAAATCAGTGTAAAACCAAATGAATTAGATTAGGCAAACATTAGAACTCAACAGAAAAATTAACAGCTGCCTATTATTCACATGCTATGCAACAGAAAGAGTAGTGGAAGTAGAAGAATGCAGAAACTCAATCTCAGTTTTCTGCAGTTAATACCAGTTCTGTATAAGAAAATTTTAAGGGAATTAACAAGGTTGTCTTGGGGTGTTTTTATGTTTGAAATCTTGCTAATCACGTGAATAAATGGGCAAACATTTTGGGTGAAAATTAAAAGCCAGTAATGAACAAAAAGAAAGATAGGAAAGAAGAACACTCGGTTTTGTGTTTTCAGTTCACTGTAGAATTTATCAGTTTTGTGTAAAGAAGTTTCAAAGGTGTTGTTCCATGTGGTTTTGAGTGGTTTTAAGTCTGAAATCTCGATTAAGTATTTGGCTAGGTGGGTAAAACAATTGGGAGGAAGTTGAGGGACAAATTCGTGAACAAACAAGAAAAATATAGAAGAGGAGTTATCAGGTCATTTTTCCTGTTTTCATGTTTCAGTTTATGTGTCTAAACTTATCTTATTGTTGCTATAATGGGTTTAAATCATGGCAAACTGAAACAAAGTTCTAGTGTATAATCTTATCTTATCACACTTTTAACATATTTATCGGTGTCTAAACTTCCCAAGATGCTCCATAAGTTTAGCTAGATGCATTAGGAGGGTTTTGGGTTCATTATCAACCTAACATCACCCTCATAACACCCATGTACATCGGTTATACAGAAGCAAGGGGTACAGAAACCGAAAATACAAAATCTGTTTACATCTTCATTTAACTCCATGTTTAAGTCTCCTAAACTGGTTTTTAGTTTTCCCCAAGTGTATTACCCCTTACCTAAGTGGGTTAGCCATGATTTAAACCCATTATAGCAACAATACAACCTTTTAAGCACCTTTGAAACTTGTTTATACAGAAGCCAAAAGTTACAGGATCTGAAACACAATTTCTGTGTATACCTTTATCCAACTTCACCTTTAATGTGCCAACTGATGTCTAAACCTCCCAAAATGTTTTACCAACTTAGTTAAGTGTATTAGCAATGATTTGGGTTTCTTATTAGACCAACACCACACTTTTAACACCTCTGGAAATCGATCATAGAGGCACCAGTTTCAGAAAACTGAAACATCAAGCATGTGCATACTTCCACTCCAACTTCTCTTTTAATGCATCAAATTGACTTCCAATCTTCCCCAAAGTGTTTACACTCTTAGGTTGATGTATTATCTAGGTTATAAGTTCATTTACAGACCATTCAACACTTTTAGACCCACTGTATTACAGTTATACAGAAGCCACTGTTATAGAAGAGAAAACTGATACAGAATCTGTTCACCACTCTTGATCCTTGCTGTTGGATGGTTAAATTAGCTTGTACTTCTCCCAAAGGGTTCATTACTGGTTAGATGAATTGGTAAGGTTTTTAAACTCTTAAGTCACTTAATGCACTCCCCTGTAGTCCTCTGTAATAATGTTATACATAAAGTACAAGTTTCAGGAAACAAAACTGAAACTGGAGCTTTAATCTGTTATCTTCTCTTCTGTGTTTTTTGTGTTCACGAATTGACTCCCAATCTTCTTCCAAAATGTTAATACCTTTAGTTAGTTGAATTAGCAAGACTTTAAACTCATCTTAAGCCCATTATAACACTCATATAACTTCTGTGATCAGTTACACAGAACAGTCAAACACTGGAAAACTGAAAACCAAGAAATCTGTGTACTCTTCTTCTATTTTCTTCTGTTTGTTTACATGCCCGATTTTCAACTTTCCCAACTGCTGCCACAGTTAGTTAAGGGCTAAATCAAGATTCTAACTAAGGACAAACCCCCACCACTGGTTTTACGTTATTGATATGACCCATCACTGAGGTGGACAGAACTAAAAGAACCGAAATCTGAAGTTGTTGTATCTTTTATAACTCGCTTTCTGTTACTTGATCTGATTTTTCGTTTCCCTCTAAACACTTATCCCTCTAGCTGAGTGTTTTAGCCAAATCTTTGAACTTAAAAACAACTTAAAATCCCTTAGCCAACCTCCCTGAAAACTCTTTACACAGACACGGGTCAGCTGTAACCAGAAATTATAAACTGATATGTATCTCTCATTTTGCTTCCTTTTGTTCTCTAACCTGTCCCAATTATTTACAACCCCACTTAAGTGTATCAGCTAGGTTTTAGGTTGGTAATCTAACCATTACTACCTTCACATTGTCCCTGAAAGATACGTATACAGAAACACAAACAAATTTCAGGAATTGTCAACTGAAAACATAAACTGAAACAGACATGGAGATTGGGAGTCAATTCGTGAACACAAAAACCAAGCATCTCCAAGATTCATCTAATAACTTCGAACAAACTTAAGTAATTAGCATAATCTGAAATAGACATGGAGAAGACAAAGTAAGAGGCAACCGATAATTTGAGAAGATGAAGATACCTAGCTAGGTATCATCTTGGGTGCCTTCGACCTATCTCAGGCGTGGTGAAGCAGTTGCTGGTGGTGGCGGCGTTTGCTGGCGGTGATAAGCTACAGGTATTGGGGTTTGTTGCCGAAGCCGAACCAGTCTCCAGATCGGAATGGAAGGGTTGTAACCGCAGAGGTTGTCTGGACGGCAAGTAGCGTTGGCGGGGGAAGCGACGTCGGAGGCAATTGGGGCGGTCAAGGCAACAACGATGGTGGATGTGGCGGCGATTTGTGAGCTTCAGGAGAAGGAAGAGCAAATTGAGGTTGTTCAATAATGCAGGCGGGTTTGCGGGGGAAAAAGTGAGTTTTGTCGACATATAACATTGACATATAACATAACATATAACACGGTTTGAAAAACAACCGCGTTGTATAACATATACAGATTGAGCACGTTAAAAAAACAAACCTTATAACACGGGTAGAAGAAACCCGTGTTATATAAAGAAACATTATAACACGGGTAAATAAGAACCGTGTTATAAAACAATTTTTATAACACGGGTAAATAAGAACCGTGTTATAAAACAATTTTTTTAGTCTTATATTATCTTCCTAACATTGTTTAACGCGGCTGATGTTTGTAACCGTGTTGTAAAATATTTTATAACACTGCAACATGATAACCGTGTTATAAGCTCAGTGTTATAAAATATTTTTTCTACTAGTGGGAGCGCCTGCAGGGACCCACCCGCCGCAGCCCAGAGAGAAGAATTGGCTGAAGGCCGTGGCCGACACTCGGGTACCGACT
Organism: Limonium bicolor; assembly: GCA_023374045.1. NCBI lineage: Eukaryota > Viridiplantae > Streptophyta > Magnoliopsida > Caryophyllales > Plumbaginaceae > Limonium > Limonium bicolor. The sequence continues at coordinate 15,992,040 of CM041779.1, read as the reverse complement.
TATTCAGGGGAGCTGAACCCCGCCGCGCTAGAGAGCTTCATCACTGAGCACGAGAAGGCGTTCGAGGCCTTGCATGTAGCTGCAGCTGAGCAGATTGGTATTGCTGCCTTCCATCTGAAGGAAGCAGCTAGCATTTGGTGGCGGTTGGTGAAGGACCACCACTTGGCCCTGCCCGACTTCACATGGGCTGCCTTCGTGGCGTTGCTGAGATCGAAGTACTACCCCGCACACCTGATGGAGAAGCGTCGGGAGTTTGAGGCTTTGACCCAGGGGAGCATGTCTGTTGATGAGTACTATGCCAAGTTCATTGGCCTGCTGAATTTCATTCCTGGAGTAGACTACTCCGATAGAGTCAAGATTGAGAGGTTCCGGGGCAGGCTTCTCTTTCGTATCCAGACGGCCATGAGTGCCAACCTCTATACTACTCTTCAGGTTTCAGGAAGTGTAACCTTAATGTCTACCTAAACAAGTCACCCAATTGCTTGGAGACCTAACTGTGAAATTTCAGGACTGCTATGATGCTGCCTCGAGGACGGAGTTGGTACTCCAGACTCGGGACGAGATCCTTGGTAAGAAGAAGAGGAAGAATACTGAGAGCGAGTTTGAGGTTGGAGGATCATCTCAGGGCGGGGGCAAGAAGAAGGATAAGTAAGAAATACACCCTGATTAATTATAATGTTATGTTTAATTTGTTTGTAATGATTGCTGACCCAAAACCTGTAACAGGAAGCTCTTCACTAAGAAGAAAGGGCAGTCTAGCTACCAGGGCCAGAAGGCCAAGGAGCAGGTCCCTCGGTTGACGGCCCCACCTATTGATGCGCAGCCCTTGAGATCAGCGCCTCCTAAGGGTAAGTATACCTGCCTCTCATCTCAAATTGTAAACCCTCATTTCCTAAACCATATCCTTACTGAATGCTATTGTACTGTGAATAGGTACCGACCGACCTCAGCGCCATTACTACTGCAAGCGCTGTGGGAAGGACCACCCGGGCGTGGACTGTAGCGGGCGGAAGGTGGAGTGCCGCTACTGCAAGAAGGAGGGGCACAGAGACTATGAATGCTATGTGAATCCAGACAGCATAAACTACAATGCTTCCCGAGCATCTCAGAAGACCTCAGCTGGAGGAGCTGAAGCTTCTCAGCCCACTCACCTTAGCCGGACTCCGACCGATACTAGATACCAGAAGGGGAAGGGAGTAGCCCAGGGTCAGGCGACCCTCAATTCTGCGGGAGCCTCGGGCGCTGAGGCTAGTACTCAGCGCGCTCTAGGTAATTCTAAAGCCTGAACGTGATTGTGTGAAAAGCATGTTTGTTGGTTAAACGCTTTAATACCATGTTCTGAGAATTAAATCAACTTAGTTGAAAACTTATCTTAGGGGAGTTTCCACCTTTTAGGTAGTTTTGATATTTGCTACCCCATACCTTCAAGACCGAGGTCACCTTTACACACCGACGAAGAACGGGAGTATCCATATGAGAAATGCCAAGTCATTCAACCGGGCATGATTCTACTCAAGGGGTTCTTGACCCTCGACGAACAAGCTGACATCATAGATGAGTGTAGAACCATGGGTAGAGGGTTATGAGGTTTCTACATTCCAGGTTATGCTAGTGGGTCCTAGATGAAATTGCAAATGATGTGCTTAGGTAGAGATTGGGATCCACAAACGCGGACCTATCAAGAGGTTAGAAAACTAGATGGGGTGAGAGTACCTAGGATACCTGAGAGTTTTAGGACCCTAGTGAAGAAGGCGATGGAGACTGCGTAACAGCTGGAAGGAGATCCAATCCCCAACATTGAAGCCGACACCTGCATTGTGAACTTCTACGAGAAAGGGGGACGATTGGGATTACACCAGGACCGGGATGAGTCACCCGAGTCCATTTCCAAGGGGATCTGTAATACCCCCATCCCACATCGGGATATGAGTTGTAATGTGAGTGGTTTATAAGGATACATATGTGTTGACTACAACAACAGGCCTTCCACTTTTCAGCCCAAGTGAGGATTGAGGGCCTAAAGTGGCTAGTTTTCAAGCCCTAATGGCTTGAGAGCTAGGTTGTTGGAAGTTGCCCATATGGGGTGTTACAAATGGTATCAGAGCTGACTTGGGACCGTGCCGGGATGAGCTACCCGACACCTACCGAGGAGGTCCATGGGACTTGGATGTTAGGCTTGCGATGAGGACGTCACGTTCTTTGAGTGGGGGAGTATGTAATACCCCCATCCCACATCGAGATATGAGTTGTAATGTGAGTGGTTTATAAGGATACATATGTGTTGACTACAACAACAGGCCTTCCACTTTTCAGCCCAAGTGAGGATTGAGGGCCTAAAGTGGCTAGTTTTCAAGCCCTAATGGCTTGAAAGCTAGGTTGTTGGACAGTTGCCCATATGGGGTGTTACAGGATCCCAGTAGTATCGTTCTCCATTGGAGATGAAGCAGAATTCCTTTATAGTGACCAGAAGAGAATGGACTTAGCACACAAGCTAGTCCTGAAGTCAGGAGATGTATTGATTTTTGGTGGAGATTCAAGACTAGTATACCACGGGATCAAGCGGATCAAGTTGAACACCGCACCACTAGCCTTAGATAATGCTACTTATATCCGACCGGGACGTCTGAATTTGACCTTTAGAGAGTTTTGATGTAATGCTACAAGCTGTGAACTATGTATGTAAGCATGATGTAATGTTAGATGGTTTAATGAAAGTGACATTTTGGAGTTCTTTTAAATATATGCATCCACCTTATTCTCATACACATTTCCTTAATCCAGGCCATGACCCCGAGAAGGGAGGTACCCTCAATATCCTCAATATGACCCAGGCCAAGGAGTTTGGCAATGTCATTACGGGTAAGACTCATAACAAATCCACAATTCCCACTTAAGAAATTCTAAACTATGATGCTAATATTAAACCCCAAACCTCAGGTACCTTCCCTGTAAACAATACCGAGGCATCGATCTTATTCGATACAGGGGCAACCCACTCTTTTGTATCCTCTTCCTTTACGACGAAGTTTGGGTTGACCCCAGAGCCACTCTCAGATTTCTCAGTTGCACTACCATCGAAGGAGAAGGTGGCATGCACGGGACGCTACACCGACCTACAGATCAGCATACGGGGCGAGACCTTTCCAGCCAATCTGATAGAGTTCAGAAGGTTAGGCTCGACATCATCCTTGGTATGGATTGGCTACATAAGCACAAGGGCAGATTACATTGTGCTGAGCACAGATTATTAATCAGAAGCCCGAGTGGCAAGACATTCTCCTACCGCAACGTTCCCAAAGAACCGACCTTCAAATTAGTATCCGCCTTGACCTTGATGAAGGAGGTGAGGAAGGGACAGCCAGCTTATCTATGCTATGTCCAGGATTTGAGCCATGAGGAGCAGATGGAGTTGGACATCCCCATAGTGTCCGACTTCCCTGATCTGTTTCCTGAGGAGTTGCCAGGCATGCCGCCTGTGCGAGAAGTGGAGTTCTCCATCGACTTAGTACCAGGGACGGGGCCTATAGCTAAGGCGCCCTACCGGATGGCTCCAGCCGAGATGAGATAGTTGAAGGTTCAGCTTGAGGACTTGCTGGACAGGGGCTTTATTAGACCGAGTGTGTCTCCATGGGGAGCACCGGTACTATTTGTGAAGAAGAAAGACGAAGTATGCAACTTTGCATTGATTACCGTGAGTTAAATGCAGTTTCTGTGAAGAACAAGTATCCTCTTCCACGCATCGACGACCTGTTTGATCAGTTGAGAGGAGCTTCGGTATTCTCGAAGATAGATCTTAGATCGGGATACCACCAGATACGGATAGCAGAGGGGGACATTGAGAAGACGGCTTTCCGGACACGCTATGGGCATTATGAGTTCACGGTGATGCCGTTCAGATTGTCGAACGCCCCAGCTATTTTCATTGACCTCATGAACCGCCTATTCAGAGAGCAGTTAGATACCTCAGTGGTAGTGTTCATCGACGACATCCTGATCTACTCTAAGACCAGAGAAGACCATGAGATACACCTGAGACGGGTTCTGGAGATCATGAGAGGAATCAGCTCTACACCAAGCTCTCGAAGTGTGAGTTTTGGCTAGACAGTGTGGCATTCCTTGGGCATATCATTTCAGCCGTGGCATATCTGTTGACCCGGCGAAGATTGAGGCGGTCAAGACTTGGCCAAGACCAAAGACGGTCACTGATATCTGTAGTTTCTTAGGTTTGGCCGGCTACTACAGGAGATTCGTCCAGGATTTCTCTAAAGTGGCCAAACCCATGACAAATTTGATGAAGAAGGATGCACCGTTTATGACTGATGATTGTGAGCACTCTTTTCAGACACTGAAGGACCTACTGACGTCGGCACCCATACTTACTATCCCTGAAGGGACCGACGGGTTCGAAGTGTATTGTGATGCATCAGGCACGGGGCTAGGGTGTGTGCTCATGCAGCATGACAAGGTTGTTGCTTATGCTTCCCGCCAGCTAAAGAAGCATGAAGAAAACTACCCGACACATGATTTGGAGTTAGGCGCAGTGGTGTTTGCATTGAAGATTTGGCGTCACTACTTATATGGGGTCACAATAACAATCTATTCCGACCATAAGAGCCTTCAGCATCTCTTCACACAGAAGGAGCTGAATATGAGGCAGAGGCGATGGGTCGAGTTCCTGAAGGACTACGACATCGACCTGAAGTACAAGGAGGGCAAGGCTAATGTAATAGCCGATGCCTTGAGCAAGAGAGCTCACTCCTTATGTGCAATGTCAGCTAGCAGCAGCCTAGTCGACGAAGTACGCTGTGCCCAGGATGGCGACCAGTATATACAGACCATACGACAGCAGTTAGTTGACGGTATCTTCAAGAGGCAAAAATATGACTTCAGACTCAGTGATGATGGGTTGATCAGAATAAATGGCAGATTATGCATTCCAGAGTCGAGCCCAGACTTAAAAGAGAAGATTCTACATGAAGCTCATTGCTCTTCCTTATCCATCCACCCAGGTTCCTCGAAGATGTATAAGGACCTAAAGGTTCATTTCTGGTGGAGTGGTATGAAAAAGGATGTAGCGGAGTTCGTAAACCGTTGCTTGACTTGTCAGAAAGTCAAGTTCGAGCACAGGAGGCCAGGAGGATTGGTGCAGCCTATGCCCATTCCTTGTTGGAAGTTTGAGGACTTGTCCATGGACTTCGTAGTCGGCCTTCCCCCGACTAAGGGAGGTGCGAACACCATCTGGTTTATTGTTGATAGACTGATTAAGGTGGCGAAGTTCATACCCATCAAGGACACCTGGAAGGTCCCGAAGTTAGCGGACGTCTTCCAGAGAGAGATTATTAGGCACCACGGGGTACCTAAGACTATTGTGTCAGATAGAGATTCTCAATTCCTTTCGAGATTCTGGGGGCAAGTTCAGGAAGCGTTGGGTACTAGACTGAAGCTGAGTACCGCCTTTCATCCACAAACGGACGGTCAAAGTGAAAGAACCATCCAGACCCTAGAGGACATGCTGAGAGCATGTGCCTTGGACTTCCAGGATAGCTGGATAGATTAACTACATTTGATTGAGTTCACCTACAACAACAGCTACCACGCATCCATTCAGATGCCGCCGTTTCAGGCGTTGTATGGTCGACCGTGTAGGACACCCCTCTGCTGGGATGAGGCCAGTGAAAATATCTGCTTGGGCCCTGACTACCTTGAGCAAGTAAAGGAAGATGTCTTGCAGATCCGACAGAACATGAAGGCTGCCCAGGACAGACAGAAGTCTTATGCTGATGTCAGAAGGAGAGATCTCGAGTTTGTAGTAGGCGACCGAGTCTTCCTTAGAGTTTCTCCTATGAAGGGCATTTTCAGATTTGGGCAGAAGGACAAGCTTAGCCAAAAGTATGTGGGTCCTTACCTTATCACGGAGCGAGTGGGCCCATTAGCTTACAGGTTAGATTTACCTGCTGAGCTTGGGAGAGTGCACGACGTTTTCCACGTATCTCAGCTGAAGCAATACATGCCTCACCCCTCACATGTTTTGGAGCCCGGGAGACTCGAGCTAGACCCCACACTCAGATATGAGGAGATTCCGATCCGTATCTTAGACTCCAAGACTATGGAGACCAGGAACAAGACTATTAAGATGGTCAAGGTTCTGTGGTCAACCATGAGATCGAGGAGGCGACATGGGAGTTAGAGGACATGTGAGAAAAGTATCCAGCGCTCTTCTCATAGCGGCTGCCCGATACTTTAGGGGTCACGGGGCGTAACCCTTTTAAAGGGGGGTAGAGCCTCTTGGCGCATTTAGTTGTTTGTGTTGTTTTGCGACATGTATGTGTTTCAAACACTCGTGTTTGTGTTGTTTTGTGATGTGTATGTGCTTCAAGCACTTGTGATGTGTGATGTGTTATGGTACGTATGTGCTATAAGCACTTGGATGATTATGCACTTATGTCCTGCGTGACTGGTGGTATATATATATATATATACATGTGTTTATTAGAACGATTCGTGGATGTATGGAATTGACAACACTTCAGGAAAGTGCCGAGACCTTAGAACTGATAGGCCAGATTGATAAATATTGTTGAGGCTACCTTGAGTAGTTACGTGATATATTCGATTTAGATGACTTCGGGTCGAAGTCTTTTTAAGGGGGGTAGATTGAAATACCCCAAATATTAATTACCTTAATTAATAAGGAATTAAATCAAATATCCGTCTAATGAGTAATACTCATTATCAACATTAGCATATAAACATATAGTCCAAGATGGACACCAAACTATACATTACATCTCTAGTCAAAGAGAGAACACTATTAAGAAGAAACCAACTCCTAAAGTCAATACTACATGTAACACATTAGTGCATGTACTAAATATCATAAATATCACTCATTAATATATATAAATATTTTATATAGTCAAACAAAATATTAAACACAACAACCACCTATATACACACCTTAATACAATTATAACACATATTAACACATAACACATAAATTAAGTCACAAATGTACAAACATGAGGTTGTAATATTAAACTAGCATTGTAAATGGTCCCCCCCCCCCTACACTATGTGGCCGGCTGCAAGCTTGGAAAAATCAGAAAAGAGCTGCATGGGACAAAAGACAAAGGATGACAAGGCATTCCCAAAGAGGAAAAAAGCAAAAACACCTTTCTTACACTCTTCCTCTCATCTCTCTCACACAAGATGAATTTATCCCAACCAAACCTGATTGTCTTGGCTGCATACACTGCATAGGAGACATAAGAATCAGACCATGACATTAGAAGACAAAGGAATTAAATAGAAAGTAACAAAAGAGACAAATATCTCTTACACATCAAAAATTACCTAAGGAAAGAATTTCCATAATAATATCCCCAATCAGCCATCCCCATCCTCCTTTCCCATACTCTCAGTCTCTTCTCCCTCTCTAAACCTAGCTCACCCTCCTCCTTCACCATCTTCAACCTCCATTAACATACCTTAAGCTCTAATGGAGTTTTAAGGCTCATTTCACCTCCAAAATTCAATTTTCTTGCACCAAAATCACCACCCACTCTTCCTATATCATTAATTGATTTTCTAAGAGAGTATGGGCCATTGAAGGGTTTAAACTCAAGAGAATCAGATTGGTAAGTAAAGGTAAGAAAAATGTGCTCTAAGACATTTTCCTTCTTCTATTTGGGTATATGGCCAAGTTTAATCGTTCTTACTGTATCTAAGGCACCAACACACCCTTGAAGGACCCAAGCCACATCCAAGACCAGACAAGGGCTAGGGGAACCTCTTAAGAACCTTAAGGTAAGAAGAAAATGCCTTAAACACCTTTTTACCTCTCTTAAATGTTGAGTCCGAGAATGACCTATTACTCACCTATTTTTCTACACCTTTTAACACCCATTTTAAGGGTGTTTCCAACCCTCTTCATTTAGCCAAAGAGCTGCTCCAAAACCCATCTAAAAAGGGCTCCAAATCAAGGTAAAATCATGGATTTCCATGGCTTTTCAAGCCTTAATCTCATCCATCCTTTTTCCTACAGAACCTAAGCTCCTTACTACTGTATTAGGTGGCTGAGAACCATACATAACCTCTTCCGAAACAGCAAGGTAAAATCTCTCTTAAATCTTGCTTAAAAACTCCTTAAACTTGTCATTTAGAAAAAAAATCACTAACTAAACTTTTGTTCATGATATATACATGGCCGAATGGTCCTGGTGCTACCCATGAAGTGCTAGGCAAATTTCCAAGAGGAAAATCAAAGTTCAAAGAGGTAAACTCCTTAAATAAGCTTTAAAAGCTTGTTCATGGTTAAGCAAAATGTCATGAAATAAATCTAACCTAAGGTCTGTATATGTACAGTGCCAGAGCATATAGGGGCTGTTTGGACTCCTTGGTTGATTTAATACAAGGTAAGAACACTTAAAACCATTTTTAAGACTTAAAAGACTATTACCTTGTAGTATATGTTATAGCCGAGAATGTGTAATGGTATAGGTGCTGTTTAAGCCTTGTAAATGTGTAGAAAATAATGGTTATATGTTTGGTTGTGAATCTAGGTGCTAATGACTTATTAAAGTCAAGTTTATAAGTTATAAGTGAAAGAAAAATGATTTTTAAGTGTTAAGGGAAAAATCTGAAAACCGGCTGTGTATAATATATAGTTTGTGGGCATTTTAATGTCATTTTATGACTATGTTTATGTCATGTTTAAGGCCATGTGTTTAGGCCATTTTTATTATAGTTATTAAGGGCTTTAAATATTTATTTATTAAGTTTTTGGGTGATTAAATGTATTAGTTAAGTTTCTGGTGCAAAGATGTAATTTTAGTAAACATATTCACCTAGGAACATTTTGGATGAATAATGATGAATTTAGGTGTAACATAAATTAAATATAAAGTTATATTATGGGTTATAAACTTTATAAATGTTAAAATGAACATAAGACTTCCCAAGTGGGTAAAACCGTAAATAAGCAAAGTTTAGGGTGCTAAATATTAATTAAAACCGAATGTGGGTGGTTTAGGAATTTTTAAAACATAAAATGTAATTTTTATAAAGTTTAAACACTTAAATGTAAAACTAGAGAGATAATAGGGGTATTTTCGTAATTACTGATAAATGGTGGTCAAAGGAGTGTTTGGAGGGTCAACCTTGACCATATATGGTGTTTGACCAAGTTGGAAAAAAATAAGTAGTTGGTTTGGTAACTTAAATCAAGTATTAAGTTAAAAATGAACATTATAAAACTATTTGGGGTGTTTATGTAATTTTCGAAAGTTAAGGGCTGGAATGAGGTTAATATGACCAGTAGGGGTCTGTACATAATTTTGGTGAATTTTAGGTTGATTTTGGTAATTAAATAAACTAAGGGTTATAATATAGTTTAAGTATTAAAATGTAACATTTATAAAACTTATGGGGTTACTATGTAATTAACCGAAACTTAGGGGTGGAAAATAATATTGGAACAGCCTAGGGTCTGTTCGGAAATTTATAACACTATTTTGGAGATTTTTGGAATTAAAAAAGTTAATATGTATAATATAAAGTTCTAGGTATTAAATTGTAAGCTTACAAAAATAAAGAGGGGTAGTATGTAAATAATAAGGAAGATGTGGGTAATGTTTAAATCTAGGAAAAAAGGGGGGCTGCTGTTCGAATTGAATATAATATATATGTATATGTTTGTATAATATAAGGTATTGGAACCTTAGGTTATGAATTAAATAATGAATGAAAAAGTAACAACAAATAATATTTGGGGTTTTGTAAATAATCAAAATAAAAGGGGAGGAAATTTAGAATACCGAAAGTATATGGTTAGTATAGAATTTTCAGAAACAATGAACAATACATTAAAAGGATAAAATGATATAATGTGACATTATATTAAAATATAAGAGATATTATGAGGACATTATTATGGTGTGTATATACCTTATAAACAATCACATAAAGATGATGGAACTAAATTAGAAAATTGGGGAGTATAACACATGGTTAGAAATCTTATAATATAAGGGCTATGAAAATGTATAAAATACCTTGTACAACATTAAGGAGAATCCATGGTAAAAAGTTTGTAAGTAAATAGCACAATTAAGTACAAGTGTGTCTAACAAAGAATAAAGAATTAAATTCATTGTGGGAAACTTATAATTCTTATATTATGAATTTATAATACAAGGTAATGTGGTATAAAGCGATAAACAAATATCGCTTATTATGAAATATTGACTTGAAACGTTGACTAAGTCAAACTACGTTGACAAACCAACACAACTTAGCCAAGTAAATTAATTAACCAACACACAAGATATTATACTAATGTAAGTGAAGATATAACTTGGCTTAGTGAGTCACGGTAATAAACCATATTCTATGTATGCATAAATAAGTGTATATGATTAAACATGCACGTGTGTAAGTGTGTGTACGTGAACATGTAAAACAAATAACCATACAAGAGTATTAGGAGAATAAGTCCTACGTACTAGATAATATTACCGTATCGAATACTATCTATACATAAACTATAAATTGTCATGGAACCGTAATCCCGAGAATTAATAACAAACCCGAGTTAAACAAACAACCGACTAAAGGGTTGACTACAGGTGAAGATTAGGACCTACTTACGATAGTTAAGCAGTCTCGTGATATAGACACTGATGTTAGAACAATATATTACAGAGGTACGGGCTGCTAGATACGAGTTCGGGAGCACTAGTGGACAGGCGTGACTCATCACCTTAGCGTTATTGTCGGTGAACGGTATGTGAATGTGTGGTCTGAAAGCCCTAAGGGTTTCCTTGGGTTCCGGACATAATTGTGTGCTTGCATGTCAGATAAATAATATTGTGCTTGTGTTTATATGCGTTTATTTACCGACCGTCAAAGCGTTTATTAACTGTGCGCGTACGTCGTTCGGACATGTGATACTGATTATCACCCTAACTGTGGATGAACTTTCGGGAGAGACTCTGAATACTATCTTGTGAGAGTGAGCAACTCCTAACATACTAAGTGAGGAACTTAGTTTAGAGACCGGTAATAACCGTCTCTAGAGTGATGAGTCGACCTTTGAACATCACATAGCATATTTCTAGGTTGTGTGTAAGACCCGATAGGGCATCCAACAAAAATGTGTTTTCTCCAATAACGAGATTAAATCTCCAGGAGACTAATTAAAATACGCTAACTTATGAGAGTGTGATAATTAATTAATGATACAATGTTTCCTAAACCCTGGTCTGCATACGTTCCACCAGGTTGCGCATAGTGATCACTAGAGTTTTAACACCCGTTTAGGGTCTACTCTTGTTCATTCGACGAGCCGGATACGATCGTCGGTCAGAATGTGCTACCGTTGGCACCAAGGCTTCGGCCTAATGGACATCTACCACTGTAGATAAGTGAGCCCATCTACACACTGTAGTTAGCACCGGACTACTGTCCAAAATATTAAAGTGTGAGGTAAACGGGGAATTGTCCTTAACATGACACCCGTATGAATATATGAGATTGTTGGAAGCGGGGCTTCATATGGTGGAAATGATCAAGTGAGACTAACTGGACCTCAACTAACTATTGACCCTGCTCACTATTCAACTATGATTGTCTTAATAGCATGCCTTGTTGTGTGGTTATTGAAGTGCCTGTTGTATGTTTAAATTCTGCTTTTACAGTTTTGTTATAAGCATGTAACCGGAACAGCATGTAACGAACCCCATGTTAATCAAGATGGCTAAAACGACCTAAGTGGCCTAAGCGGGTCTAGGATCACATTTAGCATACCAGCAGTTGGCTGAGCCTTTATGGCACCACATTCCAGGTTTGTAGCTGCTTGAAGACCGTACGCGAGAGCGGGAACTTTCGGGGATTAGTTAGCATGATATTTCTCGACTATACCTTAGGATCTAGTAATCCATTTTTGGACTTTTGGCATGGTTAAGTAGATTGCTCACTAGTCGGTTTTGGAATTAAATTTTGTACTTGCTGGATAAATTTGTATTCCCGTCATCACAGTGGTTATGTCGTATTATGGATTGATTGTAGGATAGTCGCTGCATTACTCGCATGGGCGGGTAATGGCGAGTAACACCCAGTTAAACGTTTAATTTAATTTTCCGCTGTGACGTATTTTATTTCTGCTACGCTTGTGTTAGTTAATATTGTATTAGGTGCATAATTTACAAGGGGTGTTACATATATTTAACGTAAAAGTAGGTAAACTTTAGTTCCTTGATTTAACCTACGATAATCCTTTATTTCTTTTATTTCTTTATTTCAACTCAAAAGTTCATACCCAAAATATTTATTAACATTCTGTATTAAATGTTAGTTTAGCCTTCTTATATTATTTTCAACCTATAAAGTTTATTATCCAACTATACTTGAATTTCCATCAAAACCATATATCATAAGGTAACTTATGAAAATTTCAGAAATACAATTTTTAGTCCTATTTCCTCTTGTTTAAAAATTCTCAAATTTAATATAGTAATTATGATATTTTAGACATATTATAATATTCTTATTTCATAAAAATCTCTTTGTTAATTATCTAAATAAATCCATAATACTCAGAACTTACAAAAATTATAACTTACGTTTAAAAACTCAAAACGCATATTAATTTACATGAAAATAAACTGCATTTTATAAGGAATCTATGATTAAAATTTTGTGTCAAAATACTTTAGGGAAGGCCATTAAATAAATTCAACAAGTTAGAGTATTATTCTGGAATTTATATTAACTTAATATATCACTAATCTTCCACGTTTTAATCTCGGCCATCCGTTCCTCCTAACTACGATCGGACGGCCCAGAATCGGCAAGTTCATCAGAAAACCCTAATCGATTGCCGAATGGGAATCCTTCGATTTCTCTCAATCCACGGAACCAAATTCGTTAATTTTTGTTTCATTGGATTCAAAATTAAAAGATGGTTTCAATGGTACCAATTTTGTGATATAATGCAAGATCAGGGATTTCGAATCTGGGTTCGTCGACTTAGGGTTTGAACGGTTTCTGATTCGAATTTCTACAAACCCTCTCTATACGATGCATTATAGATTAAATTGGTAGTTGGGTTAGTTCGAGAATGACAAATCGAGTGACATTATCGGAGAAATTTGGTCGGAAACGTACCAGAATAGCACCGGCGAGGAGAATCGGATTCATTTTCTGGAAAATTGATATTTTATGTGCAGACCAAGTAGGCTACTTCGCGGATCAACTCGTGCTAACTGAGAAGGATTCGATCCACGAAACCTACCACATTTTAAACTAGATATGTAACTCTAAACATGGGTGGAAGAATCATTGAGAACCAAGAACTAGGGAGAAAGTTATAGATCCCGAAAGATCTGAGTTTACCATTTCGTTTCTGGAAAAATTCTGGACAAGAACACTGCCGTGATCGAGTTGGGGACTTTAGACACCTCGATCTTCCACACAATTGAGAATCAGTCTTGGTTGTTAAAAGGAAAGTTGTAGAGAAGTTAACGGTCTACAAAATGAGCTATAGAACTTGAATTTTCATTCACATATGAAGAAGATATGATAAGACGAAGTTTACCTTATCAAATGGATTTCTGGAAATTCTGGGTTGCAGATTCTCGGGGAGGCAACTTTAGATCGATTTTTTGATTAATGTGGGGAGAGTTAGGTCAAGTGTGAGTAATGGTTAGAAAGTAGAGTTGTAGGAGAATAAAATGAAGAAGACGACACTCAAAAATACGAAGTATTGGCTGAGATATTAAGGTCTGAAGATTGCCTAACGTAAATGTAGTTTGCTGCGAACACTTAGGCGATTTTGTAGGAATTTGCTTATTGCACGAGTCCCGAGGTGCGGATGAGCCAACAGGACTTGGACACGTCAGCTTTCTTCCAAATTTTGGCTCTAAACTTCATTGTATCATAACTTTGGCTAGGATGATCCTTTTTTAACGTTCATATTATCAATCTTCTTGGTTTTCCATAACCTTTTTATTGGTATAGGTTTCATGGGCTGGTTTGACCATTCTCAAAAAGTCAACCCTAGCAAGGCTTAAGGAGCTCTAAGGCTTCTTTGATTTTATATTGACTTTTATGATTGAAATCAATGCCCCAATTATTTCTAAAATCTTTATAATATAATTGGAGTGTCTAGAATTTTTTCCAAGATTTATTGACTTATAAATCTTATTATTAAATTCATAATACCATATAATAATTTAATGTTTAATAGTATTATTTAGGATTTAATAAAAGAAATCCCCTAAATTAATTTAGATTAATTTAGGGGTATTTCAAATAACTAGACCAGAAGCATTACAGAAATCTTCTAAACACGCACGCATCAGGATAACTTGCTTAGGATTAGCTCTACCAAATAAGACTAAATCATCAGTAAAAAAATACATGTGAAACAAGAGTGTTTTTTCTGCCTAAGGATAAAGGGATCCAGTTCTTTCGCATGATCTGCCTATTAATTAGCTGAGATAGTCGTTCCACACACAACATAAAGATAAAAGGAGAGAGAGGATCACCTTGGCGTACCCCTCTGCTAGCAGGAAACGAATCAGATAGATTACCATTCCAACACACCTGAAATGACACTATAGTAATACACTGCATAATGATATTTTTAGACTAATGGGTAAGTCAATGCCCACCAAAGTCTCATCAATAAACTCCCAAGAAAGGCAATCATATGCTCTAGCTAAGTCAATTTTCATGGCCACAAAGCCCTCTCTTGCTTTTGTGTTTTGCATACGATACTAAGCTTCTTGCACTAGAATAATGTTTTTCAAATATGCTTCTACCGGGCACAAAGCTAGATTGACATTCCGAGACCCATGTAGACATAAATGGTTTAAGTCTATTCGCTAAAGTCTTAGCAAGAATCTTATACTGAACTTTGCAAAGGGATTCTGTTTTAGTATGGAAATAAGAGGTATTTTTGTCTCTTAAGGTAATCCAATTATACCTAGATTTCTGGAACCATAACGACTCCTCTCTATGTAACTAGACTTCTAGCTCCTTAGAGAGTTTGGATTCTAAGCCCCTGAGATGCTCACCTTTACCCATATCCACAACCCTCTGAATACCTCTCAAGTGAGCCAAAATCCTTTTCTTATTTAAAATGATATGTCCAAAGAAAACTCTGTTCCAATCTTTTAAGAAAGAGCCTAAACTGTCCATAAAGTCACTCAGAGATCCACTCTCCATCCAATTTTCAGAAACAGCCTTAGCAAAGTTTGGGTGAGAAAACCAAGCAGCCAAGAATTTAAAACTTTGCCTATTTTTATACTTATGGTTTGGAGGATCAACCGATAAAATAATAGCACTATGATCTGAGGAAAATCTAGGAAGAACTTCCAACCTAGCCTCCGGAAATAAATGTAACCAATTAGTGGAAGCAACTACTCTGTTTAAACAAGCACAATAGTTTCCATTATACGAAGTAAAATCATTGCCAAAAGCTCTAATATCAATAAGATATCTATCATAGAACCATTTCAAAAAAAATTTATTAATACCGTAGTTACCCTTAGATGAATGATTTTATCCTTTGTGAACAACATTGCATTGAAGTCACCTCCAATGATCCATGGTACGTCTCTAAGGGGTTGAACATGATCCAACTGGCTCCAGAATTGTCTTCGAATTATGGCATTTGGGCTGGCGTATACTGCAGTTAGGAAAAAATGACAGTTATCTGATGTAACTTTACAATGTACATATTGAAGTTCATGACAAATTACATGAACATCAATATGCTTTTTCCATAATAGCCAGATACCACCCATAAATCCTACTGCATCCACACGAAAACATCCTTCAAAGCCAAGCTTAGAACAAACTAACACAGCAGTGTCACCACTAATCCTAGGTTCAAATATTGCCACAATATCTAGGTTTTTCAGTCGACAAAACTCTTTCATGGCTCTGTGAAAACCAGGTTTCAAAGCACCTCGCACATTCCAAAACATGATATTGTTAAGCATAATTAAACAAAAGGAATAAAGAGGAGCAAACTCAAGTATTATCCCTTCCAAGAAGGTTATTCTGACTCTGGGAATCTTTTCCGTGTTGATTCTTGAGACTTTGTTGTGAAGATGGGGTTGGAGCTCCAAATCTTCCAGTCCCCCTATCTTCCAGCATCCCAGCATTGAGGTCAGTTTTTCGGTAGCCCGTCACCACCGGTTCCCCGAACATTCGGAGCTTTTCAGAGAAGGTTTCGATTTATCTGGCTGGACTTGAAGGCCTATGTTCGCCTTCCCCAACCGCGCGTTCTCAAGACTCGTATACTCTTCTCGATCACCATCCTTTTGTTCCAAAACCAAAAGTCACGATTTATTCTTACTGGGATCCAAATTAGGGTTTTTGGGAGCAGCCTTCAAATTCTGACGATTCCTTGTTAAACTGCGACGCTTTGGTACCATCCAGTCACCGTAATAGTTGATAATGTGTTTAATCTAGTCAGTTGACGGTTCATGCACCATTTTGACTCCATCTAGTTGTGGAAAAATGTCCTGCGTCTGTCGTTGGGGGCACGTATCATCTTTGTGACCATAACACCCATAATTGAAACAGACTAGGTGTAGACCCTCGTATTCGATTTTCATAACTTTGCGTCTGAATCTATATTTTGCCAACAATGGTTTTGTTAGATCAACTTCAACCGCAACTCTGGCCAACCTAGATTTCCCAAAGCAAGATGGAGATAGGTCCACTTTCTTGACCTTTCCTACCTTAGAGCCTAGAATCGATAGAAACTCCTTGTTGTAGTACTCATTCGGGTGGTCCGGGAAACGCACCAGCACTTCCAATTTCGTTAAAGCTTCAGAATAGGGTTGAAATTAGGTCTCCATCTTCAGATTGTCAAGTAATGGTCCATGATTGGCCATGGTCCCTCCGTTAGGACGAATTGAACGTCCTCTGGGCAAGTAAAAACAACTTTGTAGAATCTGTTGGATAAATCATCCATTAAGAAGTCCCCTTTCAACTTCCATCTGTTTTTCAACCTATCTTTTAGTATGAGATTCTTCCCCCAACAATTTGACAATCAAGGCATCTTACCATGGCAAATGGTCTGTTCTTTAGTAATAACAATCGTTGGGCACTTTGGGTCTTCATCCTCCATTGACTCTTCCTCGTCGTCCGACACCTCATCCAGCAAATCACTTTTGAATAAAGGATTTTCACCCAAAACTGGACCGGTTTTATTACCTTCTTGAAGGACAAACTTTGATTTAGGGTTGGTTCCTCCACATTCATTTGCATTTCCAACTCGCAGCCCATAGTTGAATCAAAACTCCCCGAATTCCTCGGTTTCTTGTTCATATTAGGTAAGGCTGCACGATCTTCCATAATTCACGACGACCCGTAACTTGGTTCTGGCCGACCTCACTTGCAAGTCCGGTCGCATTTCGGCGGTCCATTCCAGAAGGTTTCAGACGGGAGAATTTTCTGGTCCCTCGAACTTGCATGTCCGGTCGCAAGTCCGGTCTATTCCAGAAGGTTTCCGTCTTTGTAATTCTGGGCTCGACCGTCCTTGCAAGTTCGGTCCCAAGGTCGGTCCGGCCCAGTACTTCAGTTTTAAATTCTGTTTTCAGTCCTATACTTTACCCATTGTTTCTCCAATCTTCCTACATGTAATCCCCATGTTTTAACTACTTAGGCTAGGCCCTCCATTGCCTTAGTTCATCCCCAAATTCCTTACTCACTCCTAAATCCACATACACAATTCCTTCACTTCTTCTTCAAAACCTTACGCACAGTTTTGTGGTCTCTTATGCTACAGATTTTTAAACAAACTCCTACCATTCAATACCTCTTCTACCATACCACTCCTAAACACCCCAAATACATTTCCAAGCAACCCCAATACCAATACCCCAGTCCAACATCCATTTTACAACATCTTGCACTCTAATTTTTTCCCTAGCTTCTCCAATACATTTTATCACTTCTTGCTACAGATTTTATATACTTATCCTCATCCCAATTACCATCCATAGTCATTAAACATCTCTACTAACCCCAATACATACCTTGGTTCCCCATTCACCAAGTCATTCTTTAATGCACAATTCCTACCAAAATTTTGCCATAGCTCACCTATAATTCTTACTTATCCACACATACCCATCATCACCAAAATCATTCCTATTCTAGCCACCCCATACAAGGATTCTACCAGCACACATACAAATATAAATTCCTCAATACTCCCTCCATCCACAGTTCCAATACACATTCACATCACATTTGGCTCCAAAGCCTTCAATTCAAATACTTGCTCTTAAATACTCAAATTTCACAATCCTCAATACTAGTACAAGGTTTTGGGTTCTTTAAATATTTTACCCATTCCCATTACTCTAATGCAATAGAATTTATCATTGGGAAGGAACTCTTACCTTGAGCTTATGTTTCCTTCCTTCTTTCTCATTTTCCTCCTTCTTCTTCCTTTCTTGCCTCAAAATCGGTTATGTGGGAATGGAGTTGCCAAACTCCATTCCCATCACCCAATGAGCACAAAAACAATTACAATTAATATACTAACCCTTAGATTGATGCTAGTTCATTGAAGTGTTTAAAATACAAATTCAAGGGTTTACCTTTGGAGTGCTTTAGGAGAGGTTTTAGCCCTCGGTTCAAGAAGGAGGTTACTCCACCATTGGAGGGTTGAGACAATGCTCCAAAACAAAAAAAACAAGGTAAGAGAGAGAGCCAAAAAATCGGCCATGCCAAGAGATGGAGAAAAGTGAGGTCTTTTATGGAGATTTTTACCTTGTTGGAAGAGGAGACTCCAAGCTCCACAATGGTGTGCTTTTCTCTCCAAGGGAAAACCCATGGAGTTGAAGTTGTTCATTTTCGGATTTTGAAAAGATAGGAATGTAGAGGAGGATGAGGGGAGTTCAAATATGTGTTTTTTTTACATTTGGAGCTCAAATGGAGCTAGAGCATGGAGAGAAAGAAGAGAAGCCATGAGAGGTGTTGGAGCTTCTCAAAAATCGCCAGCCCCATGGAGAAAGAGAGAGAAATCGATGGGGGAAGGAGAAAGAAGAAAGAGAAAGGAGAAATGGGGAGGTGAGGTGAGAGAAAAGGTAAAAGTACCTTTTCTACTTTTTACTTTTGACCCTCCTTATTTAATTAGCTAGTTACATGTGTGTGTGAGAGTGAGTTGTTTATACCAGTAAAAACCGGCCCCCCACTGTTATACTAGCTGGAGCGTTTTTCGTCTTTTACAATAAACGCTCGTTATTTTACCCGGTTTTGATACTATTCACTAACCGGGCCCGCTTTCCGGAATTTTCTCGTTTCTTTATTTTTATTGGTTATTAAGCTTCCGTAAATGCTTAATAATTATTATTTAATGATTTATAATTTTTACGGGTCCGTTTGACCACTTAAAATCACGTTTTCGGGTTTCCTCGAAAAACGTGCGCTAAAGCTCTTTTAGCGTTTTAATACATTTCTTGGATCCGTTTTCTTCGGGAATTATTCCCGTATACTAATTAGGCATGAATAAGCCTTAGGAATCCTTACGATACTATAACCGAGGTCTCGTACCTCCTATGGTTATTTAACGCTTATTTTAGCGTTTTCCGCTTTCTAAGCGTTCTTCTCTTTTTCTTTTGGATTTATTTTCCTTACCAAAATTACTTAGGCGCTATTAGGCCCTTAATACTATATTAAAATATTCTAATCACCATATTTAAGTTCGGGGTATTTCAAATTTAATATTAATAGTTAAAGTATAGAAAATGGTAAACGCACTACACATAACTAACTTATGCTGCAAATATACCACATTACCAAAAAACAATTTTTAAAATAGCTACAATCATGTCAACACAAAACAGTCAACAAATGCTACAAAACAGTCATACCAAACAGAGTGGTCCATCTGTATTCATTAGTGTTCTCTCGAGTTCCAAGTGTTTCACCCAGTGGCGGACCCAGAAGCCAAATCTCATGGGGTCCAAAAAAATTTCGACAGTAACATATATTAAATATAAATGTGTGGTTATAAATTTATTAAGTATTACAACCTTACATATAGGAACATGTTTATTACTAAATTATTATCAACTTTCAGTATTTTACTCGATTTTATGTTATTAAAACTATACTTTAAAAAATATCTTTTTATTGTCAGAAAAGCTATGGAGTCCGGCACCCCACCGGAACCCCCTCGATCCGCCCGTGGTTTCACCATTACTTTCGATGTAACTTAGGGCCCGTTCTCTGGCCACGAACAGCACATTAATTTAGTTTGTGGAAAAAGTAGAGGGCACCTGTCATTTTTTTATTGGTTAAAAAATAAACTCTTCACACATGTCACACTCACACAGGATAACCATAGTTACATTTATCTTTTCGCAGCTATAGCTGCGTTTGACGCCAAACTCCGAACGGGGCCTTAGTTAAGACGATTTCTTTGTTGCACATTGTAACCATGCCGCTGCACTATTCGGCTAGTGGGTTACTTAACTCACAGGCCTAGTTACCAGCCCATTGTCAAGATAAGATGTAGATTAAGCAAACATGTGATTTGTAATTAATTTACTTATTGTTAAGATCTTATCAAATCTGATTTGTGATTTATCTTCTAGAATAAGATAATGTACATTTATTATATTGACCAACCACATACGGTGGTCAAATGTATGAGAGTATTTTGTAACAGCATTACACTAATGAAAATTAAGCATCATTTTCCGGTTTTCTTCTTCTTCGTCTCTACCTTCGCATTTAACAAACTTCCAAGAACTCCAATTATCCCCTTGAAAGTTCATCTAGAAATTACATTATAACATAATTGGATGTACGATATGATGAGTATTATCATACAATAATAATGTAGTCGTATGACTATGACTCAGTTTTGAGTTATGGAATTGTTATTGAATGACTGGCCACATAACCGTCAAAACCACATTAAAATGGACAGACACCTTCATGAATATGTTGGTTATCACTGTAAGCTTCACGGTGTGTGTCCGTATACGGTATACTAGACGTGGTTAATAGCGTGTATGAGGAGTGTTTTAGTGCATCCGGGGTTGTGTCGGAATGCAATGGATGCAACTGCGGTTTCACTTGCAACATCGAAAGCTGGGTTTGGTGCTTTGATTATGTAAACCCTACGTTTTGTGTCCATGTCTTCTGGTCTCTCCCTACAATCCTGGTTGCTAATTGAATCACCCCTTATACTAACTTGCACCCAAGTTCAGATCTCTTCTTTGTTCAACTCAAATTCAAATCAGAAAATCCAGCGACAAGTTCATCCATGGGCTTTTTTATAGCGTCTTCCCGACAACGGTTGAAAGCGGAGAATCAAAAGAATCCTCAGCAAGCTCTTTGTTTATCTGTGCAATAAACTCTTCTTTTTCTTTTGGTCAAAACAAGCTAAATTAGGCCTTTACAAATCTTTTTATTAATTATTGTCATGAGGGATAATACCTACATGAGACCTTACAATAGGAGGGCATACATCTAGGGAAGAAACTCTAAAATCAAACTCATAGGCGAGCTTTGCTACATTATCAGCTACAATATTGACCCTTCTATTTACTCACCCGATAGAAACCTCCTAATCCTTTTTAATCAGATCAATACATTTACTAATGAGAGATGAAAGAGGATGTTCCTTAGTTGGATTATTGTGCAGCAGAGTAATCCAAGTAGCTGAATCACATTCAAGTTCGATTTTCCTGTATCCTTTATCCCATGCATACTCAAGGCCTAGAATGCATGCCCAGGCTTCATCTTCTTCAACCGAGACATCACCGATTTTGGCACTAATTCCACCAACCCAAAAACCCTTGTCATCTCTTAATATTCCAGAACCTGTAGCCAAATTTCTTGCAGGATTTTTGGAGCAATCAACATTGAGTTTTATGTACCCTGGTCTTGGCGATCGCCATTTGCATCCATGTGAAGGTTGAAGGTAAGACTTTGTTTGAGATTTCAATTTGGAGAAGGATGTGTCAATAGAAAAGGCATTCCTTAAGAATTATTTTAAACGATAATCTGCATATGGCTACCTTCAAAAACCCGTTGATTTCTCCAAAACCAAAGCTCATGACAAATCACGGTGAAGAGGATATTCCATGTTAACTTGATATTCAACATCTTCCTTTTTCCAATGTTGGTGGCCAACCAATCAAAGAAGTCTTAATTGAAGAACATCCCAACTCTATTTGCAAGAACCAGCTTTTTCCATATGTATACAGCAGGAGCACAGTGTCTTAGAACATGATCAGTAGTTTCATGTTGACCACATATACCACACCTACTGTCAGGGGTAATCCCAATCTCCATCGTCTATCATTAGTCATTAGTTTTCCTAGGTAGGCAAACGAGAGAAAGAACTTATACCTTTAAGGACAGTTGATCTTCTAGATTGAGCTTGATGTACGGTCAATTCTCCATCATGTTCCTGAAAGCATAGTATAGGCAGATTGTACAGACTTTCCTGTATTTTTCCCACTCCAAGATAAGGAATTTTCTTTACCGTTTGGAAAAATAACCTTGCCTCTTAGTTTGTTGATAAATTCCATAGACATTCTGTTCTCCTGTTTGTTCCAATGCCAACCTGTATCATCATCCTAGTAGTACCTAACAGAAACTTCTTATTGATTCGGCTCAATCGCCTCATTGGTGGTTTCAGAAATTGGACTGTCAAAAAACCGTATATCTTTCCAGAAATTTATCTTATTCTCATCTCCAAGAGTCCATATGTTGCCGCTACTAATAAGATCTTCACATTTCATAATGGCTTTCTAAGTTTTTGAACCTTGTACTCTCGTGCCTCCCTTGTATTTTGCCTGAAATACTCTGGTAGAGGCTATGATTATCAATTTGCCAAGCTAATTTTCCAAGACACGTCGTATTAATGGCTCTTGCATATCTCAAACCCAGGCTACCATATTTTTTTGGTTTGTAGAGAACTTCCCACGCCACAGAATGGAATTTTCTATCCCCTTCTCTATGACCCCATATAAAGGAGCGGCACAATTTGTTAATCTAATTGTATACATGAGTGGGAAGCCATTGTGATTTCATAGTATAGGTGGGAATGGAAAAAATCGATGTCTTTGCCAAAGTAACTCTTCCGACAAAAGAAAGGGATTTAGCTTTCCAGCCAGCTAGCTTCGCCTTCATTTTATCAACCGGCTCTTGGAAATGCCCTCTTGAGCTTCGCCATAAAACGGAAGGATGTCAAGGTATTTGCCAAGGTTGTTCGTGATACCCATACCACTTTCATGACTTATTATGACAGCTATCTTATGTAGGATATTCCTTGAGCACATAATCCTAGATTTGGCCATACTGACTTTCTCACCTGATGCCGCACCAAAATTCCAACAGACGGCCCTTGATAACTTAAACCTGATGAATGGTTGCTTCTCCAAAAAGAATTAGATCATCAGCAAAAAATATTTGAGATAATGGGGGACCATTCCTGCTAATTTTGATGGGTTTTCCAGAATCCGTGGTCAACCAGATTCTCAAACATTTGGGAGAGGCACTCCATACAAAGAACAAAAATATATGGGGACATGGTGTGAAATACCCCAAACCTTATTATATTGATGAACTATCTAATTATAATATACTAAGGCTATAACATGCCTTAGAAACATTAGAAAAGAGTTAAACAACAATGTACACAAAAACATGCCTTAAGCGTTTAAACCGAAAACGCACCTTAGAGCACAAAATGTGCTTTAAGGAAAAATGTGCCTAAAGCATTTATACATGGGACTAAAAGGCTAATGAGCCTAAATACCAATAAGGAATAAGGTAACAACAATAAAATGGTCATAGGAACCATTACGTGTACACACAAATTAAGTATACAAGTCCACACAAAAACAGGTACTAAACTGACGAAAGTCAAGGAGAAACCACTAAACGACTTGGTTTAAAGTGGAATGAGCAACATGCTATTTCACGAACAAAGTATCTAAAGGTTGTAAATGTACTAAGAACACATTTAAACTAGCCAAAACAAATTGCATAATCAATGTGAACCGGAAGCACATAAAATGTTTTTAAGGCATTTTTGGCTATGTAACATACCTAACACATGGTATAAGTCATTATGAACGAGTTTAATACATAAAATGTTACATAAATACAAGGAAAATAAAAAATAATCAGGTCGAATGAGACCCTATGCTGCCGACATCAAGGATGAGTCACCAAGTCCAAAATACTTTAATTTCTACTATTACAACAACTAAGACTTTCTTCAATTGCCATATCATCTTGTCCCCTTAGTGAATCATTAATGAGACTCTTACCTGTCAAATGAGAGCTCCCAAATTTGTAGCTCATCCTCTCTTTGAAGAAACAACACAAAAAACTCCATGTTCTTAGTTTTGAGCCTTAAAGAACACCTTGCCTTGTAGAAATCATAACTTTCTCGTCCTAACTCCAAATCATAAGCTTGATAGCTCGTTGGAATCCTCTCTTCAAGAGCTTTGCAACCATAGCTCATGAGCCCCCAGATTCTCAGGAAAAACCACTAAGAAGTGCCTTTGATTCTCGAGGTAAAATATTGCCTTCTTGAAAACTTCTTGTTCTTTGGTTTTTATTACAGCCGATTGGCATGGGATACTAACCCATCTTATTCTCCATCTTAATGTATAATTTTGGGGACAATTCCTTTAGCAAATTGCTGGCAAAATTTCTAAGGAATTCAAGCTTAGATATTAAGCTAAAAGTTTAATATACAAGGTAAATCCTACAACTACCTATTTCATGGTTCTAAATGTTGATCTATATATGTTCTAACCTATTGTGTACCTTGTTTATTATTGCCGATTTTGTTAGGTGTTAGATTTAATTTTTAGCACCTAAAATGTTAATACTTTGTAAATCTAAAATTAGATTATAACCATTATGATATAAACTTTCATATAAGCTATCATAATATATGAGAAAATTTCATATACTATAATTTAAGGGTGGCCAAAAATTAAGAGAGCTAATGTGAGTTAGGAAATTATATAACTAAGTTAAATTAAAGGAATTAGTATATTTAAGAGTAATATGTAAAATTTGAGAAGTTTTAGCTATATATTATAATTGCTGAAAATATATATGAGTTATTATGAAATTTATGAAGTTTAGATGATGGAAAAATAATTGTAGAATTAAGTTTACAATTTATAAAGAGTTTATAAGTATTACTAGAATTTATAAGGTTTTTGGTATATTTAAAGTTAATAAAAAGATAGTATATGTATACTACAACGTTAGATAATTAAATCTGGTGATTTAGAGATGTTTAAAATGATTTCTGATGTTCAAAAATCTGTAGGAAAATTAGTTACGAAAATTAGAAATTAATTAGAGTTAATTTGGTTAATAAAAGAGTTAGGATAAAAGAAAAGACCACAAGGGTAAAATGGTAATTTCCTTGGTCAAACTTGGTCAAACATGGTCAAACTTGGTCAATGACAGTTTGTAAAATGTTTAGAGGAGCTAGAATAAAATTTATAGCAAAAGATTAGATATTAAAAGGATAAAGGAATAAAAAGTTAAGTTAAATTAACTTTAGGGGTAATATTGTAAATAATGGAAAGTTAGAGGGTTTGACCATAAAAAGGCTGGTCAAACTTGGGTATATTTTGGCAATTGACCAAAAGTATAAAAGAAATTGATTAAGTAAGACTTTGGAAGAAATTAGAAATAAAAATAACAAGTTTAGAACTTATTATGAGTAAATAGAGATTAAGAGGAAACTATGGGTAAGTAATGTAAATAACACATTTTTATGTGTTTAGAAGGTTAAGGAAATTAAATAAAGAATTTAG
Organism: Limonium bicolor; assembly: GCA_023374045.1. NCBI lineage: Eukaryota > Viridiplantae > Streptophyta > Magnoliopsida > Caryophyllales > Plumbaginaceae > Limonium > Limonium bicolor. The sequence goes on along the minus strand of CM041779.1, from coordinate 15,966,196 downwards.
AAACAAGCTGTAAAAGAAACAGAGTTAAGACGGGGTTAAACGAGACCCGTATATAACTTAAGGTATACGAGGGGTATACCCGTAATTTAATAAGTATAGGAGAAATCAATACTTAAAGTATTTTTGATGAAAATACAAGTTATATTGGAAAAGAAATAAATACGTATGATACGGAGTATCATACGGACGTATACGAAAAATTTTAGTGTACATGAATAGTAAATACGTATACATGAATAGTAACTACATATATATGAATAGACAAATACAAGGCGTATACATGAATAGTAAAATACGTATACGTGAATAGTAAAATACGTATACGTGAATAGTAAAATGCGGTGAATAGTGAAAATACAAAAATTACGTTATTTAACCACAGCCGTCCTAATGAACTATAGGAGCGGAGTAGGTGACCGGAATAGTCAAGAGACGTCATCCAGGAGTGGACAAACGTCGATAGGCTAAGGTATGGGATTCTTGTAGCTTGTTTGCTAACGAGGTCTACCTCGGTTTGTGTGCTATGTGTTATTGTGATACGACCAAACAGGATTAAGCATTAAACCGATTTACTGTATTGTTATTGTGTGTCCATTGCACACTAACACGACTTGATTCAGAGCTTGTTCATCAACTATGTTTAGTAACAATTGTACAAGGTTATAAATACTCCAAGTTGTTAGTAGGTTAATACCAAGAGAGGTTTAACTAACCAATTGTCAATGAGACTTCAACTAACTGGAACTTGTGAGGAGAGGAATCCGAGACTGACTCCAGTCATGCATGTTTCGGATAGGAGGTCGGCATCTGTATCAGATCTGTCTTCCGCATATGGCTCGTCTATGACTTGTCGCCTAGGGTCGACAAACTGACCCGACCAGCTCGAGTGAACAGTTCGAGGTGGGAGGCAAATTCAGGAGGCGCGGGAGGGTCAAGCCTACACCCCTCATAACTTAAGAATTAATGTTTATTAAACCAATGGAGCTAATAACTCATTGGCTAGGGTTACTTTGACCCGACAAAAATAAACAATTCAGTTAGAGAACAACCAATTCTAATAGGAGAATGGTTGACACTTATAAGGTACGGTCAAACACGAGAACTAAACAATTCTCAGGCCTCAAGAGTTAGGAATCTAACTTACTCATTAATGGGCGTCCATTACGACGTTCGATTTATTTGAGCTGTGAATGTTTCACATAAATGTGTTGTTGTTATTGTACTTCTTATTATTATTGTATGAATAATCAACTGCATGTATACGACAAGTAGTCGTGTGTAGCCTTGATAGCTTGTGGGTTGCACGTTTTCTGTACCAGCAATATGCTGAGCCCCTTGGGGCCTGTGATTTAAACTTTGCAGGTAGGTGCCAGACGAGGACCCAACTTGAGAGTAGGAGTGGGTAGAGTACTAAGGGTTTAATTTGCATTACGAAGTGTTCCTGTACACTCGTTTCATAAACTGTGGTAGTAAGTTGTAATAATAGGAGATACTACGAACTCGGTGTTGTATTTTGTTTTAAGACTTTGTACGCACTTACGTTCGGTACACTCGGGTCCGTCAGACCGTAGCTTGAGACTGGAATAAGCCTAGTTAGTCACGTGGGTGACTAACGGCGGTAACACCAACTTTAAGTATTTCCTTCCGCCGTGTTGTAATATTGTTGCAGGTTTGTTATGTGATGGTTCAGGTTTAGCAGTAGGGGTGTTACATGGTGTCAATAGTGTTCTCCGATTCGAAGGCTCTTCTTTCTCCTCTTCATGCAATGATGAGTTCGGATCAATAGCGTTTTCCGATTCGGCCGGTTCAAGGATCGCACTCTCTGCACCAGGTTTCACCTGCAGCTTCTTCTCTCGGATCCTACGTATGATTTCATCAATGTCAGGGCTCCCACCTTTATCAAAGTCACGGATCCTATCTTCTAGTTTGGTACTTGAATCTTTCGCTAAATCTGTGGTCAAGCGCAGGTTATCAATGGTTTGCTACTCATGTGAATACAGACTCGTTGGTTCTAGATATAAACTGGGTTTTCCACCAAGACCTCTTTGAAATATATCCAATCAGTATCAAAAGTTTCAGGGAAAGCTTCAAAGCATGAGTCAGCCCATTTTACATCTTCAGGGGTGAATGTATCATTATGCTTGTTGGAATAAGTTTCATATTCAAAGAAGGCGGTGTATCTTCCATTGAATGAGCATCTCCTACAGCCATGGATTACAATAAATAATACAAGAAAGATGGCTTAAAGAGGGTAAGGATCTATCATCTCTACATTTGCGACTAACAATAAATTTGCTTCTTCATTAACTGTGGTTAACAACTCAAAATATAGATTCTCCCTAACATCACCAACAGGAAAGAAAAGCACCATCTTTATCTGGTTAATTATGCATCTAAGGTAATCATGGACATAGATGAGCAGTGAGACATGACTGACCGGAGTTAACAAAGTGCTTATTTCAAGACTATAAACACTATTTTGTTGGACCAATTGCAAACCATATGCCAGACAGGACTGAGTATGAGTGTATGATAGTACATTCAATGCAGGAACCTAATCATCTACTTCAATTAATTATCTACATAACATATTATCCAGTGAAAAAGGGAGGCATCTTCCACTATCACATCAATTGTTTCATAGGCAAACATTTCCGATCTAAGGTGGCTAGACAAATTGACTATCCAAATTCAGAACACAAATGATTAAAGATTTTTGAATCCATCGAATTTAAATGCATACATACAAACATATAGACACACACAAATGTGTCACTATTTCCATTGTCAACATATGAATTGATCTAAAGCGAAGTTCTATAATAATAAGGGTGTGTTCAAATTTTAACTTTTAGTGATTAACAGATAGGTTGTATAAACAAAATTATACTGAGAGCTCCAAGATGAGAGTCGTCGCCAACCCTCTGTTCTTTTCCTTTTGACCTAATTCCCTACTGTTTTTGTCTCTGATCATTGTCGTCTGATTGTAGTCGTTGTCGAGTAGGTCACTTCTCGTGGCTAAAAGTCCCGAGATTCTACAAAATCTTACTTCTTTCTTTCCTATTTCCCCTTTTTTGTCATTTCGATCAAGTTACGGGTCGTCTGTGAATTATGGAAGATCGTGCAGCCTTACCTAATATGAACAAGAAACCGAGGAATTCGGGGAGTTTTGATTCAACTATGGGCTGCGAGTTGGAAATGCAAATGAATGTGGAGGAACCAACCCTAAATCAAAGTTTGTCCTTCAAGAAGGTAAAAAAACCGGTCCAGTTTTGGGTGAAAATCCTTTATTCAAAAGTGATTTGCTGGATGAGGTGTCGGACGACGAGGAAGAGTCAATGGAGGATGAAGACCCAAAGTGCCCAACGATTGTTATTACTAAAGAACAGACCATTTGCCATGGTAAGATGCCTTGATTGTCAAATTGTTGGGGGAAGAATCTCATACTAAAAGATAGGTTGAAAAACAGATGGAAGTTGAAAGGGGACTTCTTAATGGATGATTTATCCAACAGATTCTACAAAGTTGTTTTTACTTGCCCAGAGGACGTTCAATTCGTCCTAACGGAGGGACCATGGCCAATCATGGACCATTACTTGACAATCTGAAGATGGAGACCTAATTTCAACCCCTATTCTGAAGCTTTAACGAAATTGGAAGTGCTGGTGCGTTTCCCGGACCACCCGAATGAGTACTACAACAAGGAGTTTCTATCGATTCTAGGCTCTAAGGTAGGAAAGGTCAAGAAAGTGGACCTATCTCCATCTTGCTTTGGGAAATCTAGGTTGGCCAGAGTTGCGGTTGAAGTTGATCTAACAAAACCATTGTTGGCAAAATATAGATTCAGACGCAAAGTTATGAAAATCGAATACGAGGGTCTACACCTAGTCTGTTTCAATTATGGGTGTTATGGTCACAAAGATGATACGTGCCCCCAACGACAGACGCAAACATTTTTCCCCACAACTAGATGGAGTCAAAATGGTGCATGAACCGTCAACTGACTAGATTAAACACATTATCAACTATTACGGTGACTGGATGGTACCAAAGCGTCGCAGTTTAACAAGGAATCGTCAGAATTTGAAGGCTGCTCCCAAAAACCCTAATTTGGATCCCAGTAAGAATAAATCGTGACTTTTGGTTTTGGAACAAAAGGATGGTGATCGAGAAGAGTATACGAGTCTTGAGAACGCGCGGTTGGGGAAGGCGAACATAGGCCTTCAAGTCCAGCCCAGATAAATCGAAACCTTCTCTGAAAAGCTCCGAATGTTCGGGGAACCGGTGGTGATGGGCTACCGAAAAACTGACCTCAATGCTGGGATGCTGGAAGATAGGGGGACTGGAAGATTTGGAGCTCCAACCCCATCTTCACAACAAAGTCTCAAGAATCAACACGGAAAGATTCCCAGAGTCAGAATAACCTTCTTGGAAGGGATAATACTTGAGTTTGCTCCTCTTTATTCCTTTTGTTTAATTATGCTTAACAATATCATGTTTTGGAATGTGCGAGGTGCTTTGAAACCTGGTTTTCACAGAGCCATGAAAGAGTTTTGTCGACTGAAAAACCTAGATATTGTGGCAATATTTGAACCTAGGATTAGTGGTGACACTGCTGTGTTAGTTTGTTCTAAGCTTGGCTTTGAAGGATGTTTTCGTGTGGATGCAGTAGGATTTATGGGTGGTATCTGGCTATTATGGAAAAGCATATTGATGTTCATGTAATTTGTCATGAACTTCAATATGTACATTGTAAAGTTACATCAGATAACTGTCATTTTTTCCTAACTGCATTATACGCCAGCCCAAATGCCATAATTCGAAGACAATTCTGGAGCCAGTTGGATCATGTTCAACCCCTTAGAGACGTACCATGGATCATTGGAGGTGACTTCAATGCAATGTTGTTCACAAAGGATAGAAATCATTCATCTAAGGGTAACTACGGATTAATAAATGTTTTTTTGAAATGGTTCTATGATAGATATCTTATTGATATTAGAGCTTTTGGCAATGATTTTACTTCGTATAATGGAAACTATTGTGCTTGTTTAAACAGAGTAGTTGCTTCCACTAATTGGTTACATTTATTTCCGGAGGCTAGGTTGGAAGTTCTTCCTAGATTTTCCTCAGATCATAGTGCTATTATTTTATCGGTTGATCCTCCAAACCATAAGTATAAAAATAGGCAAAGTTTTAAATTCTTGGCTGCTTGGTTTTCTCACCCAAACTTTGCTAAGGCTGTTTCTGAAAATTGGATGGAGAGTGGATCTCTGAGTGACTTTATGGACAGTTTAGGCTCTTTCTTAAAAGATTGGAACAGAGTTTTCTTTGGACATATCATTTTAAATAAGAAAAGGATTTTGGCTCACTTGAGAGGTATTCAGAGGGCTGTGGATATGGGTAAAGGTGAGCATCTCAGGGGCTTAGAATCCAAACTCTCTAAGGAGCTAGAAGTCTAGTTACATAGAGAGGAGTCGTTATGGTTCCAGAAATCTAGGTATAATTGGATTACCTTAAGAGACAAAAATACCTCTTATTTCCATACTAAAACAGAATCCCTTTGCAAAGTTCAGTATAAGATTCTTGCTAAGACTTTAGCGAATAGACTTAAACCATTTATGTCTACATGGGTCTCGGAATGTCAATCTAGCTTTGTGCCCGGTAGAAGCATATTTGAAAAACATTATTCTAGTGCAAGAAGCTTAGTATCGTATGCAAAACACAAAAGCAAGAGAGGGCTTTGTGGCCATGAAAATTGACTTAGCTAGAGCATATGATTGCCTTTCTTGGGAGTTTATTGATGAGACTTTGGTGGGCATTGACTTACCCATTAGTCTAAAAATATCATTATGCAGTGTATTACTATAGTGTCATTTCAGGTGTGTTGGAATGGTAATCTATCTGATTCGTTTCCTGCTAGCAGAGGGGTACGCCAAGTGATCATCTCTCTCTCCTTTTATCTTTATGTTGTGTGTGGAACGACTATCTCAGCTAATTAATAGGCAGATCATGCGAAAGAACTGGATCCCTTTATCCTTAGGCAGAAAAAACACTCTTGTTTCACATGTATTTTTTTACTGATGATTTAGTCTTATTTGGTAGAGCTAATCCTAAGCAAGTTATCCTGATGCGTGCGTGTTTAGAAGATTTCTGTAATGCTTCTGGTCTAGTTATTTGAAATACCCCTAAATTAATCTAAATTATTTAGGGGATTTCTTTTATTAAATCCTAAATAATACTATTAAACATTAAATTATTATATGGTATTATGAATTTAATAATAAGATTTATAAGTCAATAAATCTTGGAAAAAATTCTAGACACTCCAATTTATTATAAAGATTTTAGAAATAATTGGGGCATTGATTTCAATCATAAAAGTCAATATAAAATCAAAGAAGCCTTAGAGCTCCTTAAGCCTTGCTAGGGTTGACTTTTTGAGAATGGTCAAACCAGCCCATGAAACCTATACCAATAAAAAGGTTATGGAAAACCAAGAAGATTGATAATATGAACGTTAAAAAAGGATCATCCTAGCCAAAGTTAATGATACAATGAAGTTTAGAGCCAAAATTTGGAAGAAAGCTGACGTGTCCAAGTCCTGTTGGCTCATCCGCACCTCGGGACTCGTGCAATAAGCAAATTCCTACAAAATCGCCTAAGTGTTCGCAGCAAACTACATTTACGTTAGGCAATCTTCAGACCTTAATATCTCAGCCAATACTTCGTATTTTTGAGTGTCGTCTTCTTCATTTTATTCTCCTACAACTCTACTTTCTAACCATTACTCACACTTGACCTAACTCTCCCCACATTAATCAAAAAATCGATCTAAAGTTGCCTCCCCGAGATCTGCAACCCAGAATTTCCAGAAATCCATTTGATAAGGTAAACTTCGTCTTATCATATCTTCTTCATATGTGAATGAAAATTCAAGTTCTATAGCTCATTTTGTAGACCGTTAACTTCTCTACAACTTTCCTTTTAACAACCAAGACTGATTCTCAATTGTGTGGAAGATCGAGGTGTCTAAAGTCCCCAACTCGATCACGGCAGTGTTCTTGTCCAGAATTTTTCCAGAAACGAAATGGTAAACTCAGATCTTTCGGGATCTATAACTTTCTCCATAGTTCTTGGTTCTCAATGATTCTTCCACCCATGTTTAGAGTTACATATCTAGTTTAAAATGTGGTAGGTTTCGTGGATCGAATCCTTCTCAGTTAGCACGAGTTGATCCGCGAAGTAGCCTACTTGGTCTGCACATAAAATCATTTTCCAGAAAAATGAATCCGATTCTCCTCTCCGGTGCTATTCTGGTACGTTTCCGACCAAATTTCTCCGATAATGTCACTCGATTTGTCATTCTCGAACTAACCCAACTACCAATTTAATCTATAATGCATCGTATAGAGAGGGTTTGTAGAAATTCGAATCAGAAACCGTTCAAACCCTAAGTCGACGAACCCAGATTCGAAATCCCTGATCTTGCATTATAATTCACAAATTTGGTACCATTGAAACCATCTTTTAATTTTGAATCCAATGAAACAAAAATTAACGAATTTGGTTCCGTGGATTGAGAGAAATCGAAGGATTCCCATTCGGCAATCGATTAGGGTTTTCTGATGAACTTGCCGATTCTGGGCCGTCCGATCGTAGTTAGGAGGAACGGATGGCCGAGATTAAAACGTGGAAGATTTGTGATATATTAAGTTAATATAAATTCCAGAATAATACTCTAACTTGTTGAATTTATTTAATGGCCTTCCTAAAGTATTTTGACACAAAATTTAATCATAGATTCCTTATAAAATGCAGTTTATTTTCATGTAAATTAATATGCGTTTTGAGTTTTTAAACGTAAGTTATAATTTTTTTAAGTTCTGAGTATTATGGATTTATTTAGATAATTAACAAAGATATGTTTATGAAATAAGAATATTATAATATGTCTAAAATATCATAATTACTATATATTAATTTGGAGAATTTTATTTAAACAAGAGGAAATAGGACTAAAATTGTATTTCTGAAATTTTCATAAGTTACCTTATGATATATGGTTTTGATGGAAATTCAAGTATAGTTGGATAATAAACTTTATAGGTTGAAAATAATATAAGAAGGCTAAACTAACATTTAATACAGAATGTTAATAAATATTTTGGGTATGAACTTTTGAGTTGAATAAAGAAGAAATAAAGAAATAAAGGATTATCGTAGGTTAAATCAAGGAACTAAAGTTTACCTACTTTTACGTTAAATATATGTAACACCCCTTGTAAATTATGCACCTAATACAATATTAACTAACGCAAGCGTAGCAGAAATAAAATACGTCACAGCGGAAAATTAAATTAAACGTTTAACTGGGTGTTACTCGCCATTACCCGCCCATGCGAGTAATGCAGCGACTATCCTACAATCAATCCATAATACGACATAACCACTGTGATGACGGGAATACAAATTTATCCAGCAGCATGTACAAAATTTAATTCCAAAACCGACTAGTGAGCAATCTACTTAACCATGCCAAAAGTCCAAAAACGGATTACTAGATCCTAAGGTATAGTCGAGAAGTATCATGCTAACTAATCCCCGAAAGTTCCCGCTCTCGCGTACGGTCTTCAAGCAGCTACAAACCTGGAATGTGGTGCCATAAAGGCTCAGCCAACTGCTGGTATGCTAAATGTGATCCTAGACCCGCTTAGGCCACTTAGGTCGTTTTAGCCATCTTGATTAACATGGGGTTCGTTACATGCTGTTCCGGTTACATGCTTATAACAAAACTGTAAAAGCAGAATTTAAACATACAACAGGCACTTCAATAACCACACAACAAGGCATGCTATTAAGACAATCATAGTTGAATAGTGAGCAGGGTCAATAGTTAGTTGAGGTCCAGTTAGTCTCACTTGATCATTTCCACCATATGAAGCCCCGCTTCCAACAATCTCATATATTCATACGGGTGTCATGTTAAGGACAATTCCCCGTTTACCTCACACTTTAATATTTTGGACAGTAGTCCGGTGCTAACTACAGTGTGTAGATGGGCTCACTTATCTACAGTGGTAGATGTCCATTAGGCCGAAGCCTTGGTGCCAACGGTAGCACATTCTGACCGACGATCGTATCCGGCTCGTCGAATGAACAAGAGTAGACCCTAAACGGGTGTTAAAACTCTAGTGATCACTATGCGCAACCTGGTGGAACGTATGCAGACCAGGGTTTAGGAAACATTGTATCATTAATTAATTATCACACTCTCATAAGTTAGCGTTTTTAATTAGTCTCCGTAATATCTGGATAATCTTTTTGGAGAAAACACATTTTTGTTGGATGCCCTATCGGGTCTTACACACAACCTAGAAATCTGCTATGTGATGTTCAAAGGTCGACTCATCACTCTAGAGACGGTTATTACCGGTCTCTAAACTAAGTTCCTCACTTAGTATGTTAGGAGTTGCTCACTCTCACAAGATAGTATTCAGAGTCTCTCCCGAAAGTTCATCCACAGTTAGGGTGATAATCAGTATCACATGTCCGAACGACGTACGCGCACAGTTAATAAACGCTTTGACGGTCGGTAAATAAACGCATATAAACACAAGCACAATATTATTTATCTGACATGCAAGCACACAATTATGTCCGGAACCCAAGGAAACCCTTAGGGCTTTCAGACCACACATTCACATACCGTTCACTGATAATAATGCTAAGGTGATGAGTCACGCCTGTCCACTAGTGCTCCCGAACTCGTATCTAGCAGCCCGTACCTCTGTAATATATTGTTCTAACATCAGTGTCTATATCACGAGACTGCTTAACTATCGTAAGTAGGTCCTAATCTTCACCTTGTAGTCAACCCTTTAGTCGGTTGTTTGTTTAACTCGGGTTTGTTATTAATTCTCGGGATTACGGTTCCATGACAATTTATAGTTTATGTATAGATAGTATTCGATACGGTAATATTATCTAGTACGTAGGACTTATTCTCCTAATACTCTTGTATGGTTATTTGTTTTACATGTTCACGTACACACACTTACACACGTGCATGTTTAATCATATACACTTATTTATGCATACATAGAATATGGTTTATTACCGTGACTCACTAAGCCAAGTTATATCTTCACTTACATTAGTATAATATCTTGTGTGTTGGTTAATTAATTTACTTGGCTAAGTTGTGTTGGTTTGTCAACGTAGTTTGACTTAGTCAACGTTTCAAGTCAATATTTCATAATAAGCGATATTTGTTTATCGCTTTATACCACATTACCTTGTATTATAAATTCATAATATAAGAATTATAGTTTCCCACAATGAATTTAATTCTTTATTCTTTGTTAGACACACTTGTACTTAATTGTGCTATTTACTTACAAACTTTTTACCATGGATTCTCCTTAATGTTGTACAAGGTATTTTATACATTTTCATAGCCCTTATATTATAAGATTTCTAACCATGTGTTATACTCCCCAATTTTCTAATTTAGTTCCATCATCTTTATGTGATTGTTTATAAGGTATATACACACCATAATAATGTCCTCATAATATACTCTCTTATATTTTAATATAATGTCACATTATATCATTTTATCCTTTTAATGTATTGTTCATTGTTTCTGAAAATTCTATACTAACCACTTTCGGTATTCTAAATTTCCTCCCCTTTTATTTTGATTATTTACAAAACACCCCAAATATTATTTGTTGTTACTTTTTCATTCATTATTTAATTCATAACCTAAGGTTCCAATACCTTATATTATACAAACATATATACATATATATTTATATTCAATTCGAACAGCAGCCCCCCTTTTTTCCTAGATTTAAACATTACCCACATCTTCCTTATTATTTACATACTACCCCTCTTTATTTTTGTAAGCTTACAATTTAATACCTAGAACTTTATATTATACATATTAACTTTTTTAATTCCAAAAATCTCCAAAATAGTGTTATAAATTTCCGAACAGACCCTAGGCTGTTCCAATATTATTTTCCACCCCTAAGTTTCGGTTAATTACATAGTAACCCCATAAGTTTTATAAATGTTACATTTTAATACTTAAACTATATATTATAACCCTTAGTTTATTTAATTACCAAAATCAACCTAAAATTCACCAAAATTATGTACAGACCCCTACTGGTCATATTAACCTCATTCCAGCCCTTAACTTTCGAAAATTACATAAAACCCCAAATAGTTTTATAATGTTCATTTTTAACTTAATACTTGATTTAAGTTACCAAACCAACTACTTATTTTTTTCCAACTTGGTCAAACACCATATATGGTCAAGGTTGACCCTCCAAACACTCCTTTGACCACCATTTATCAGTAATTACGAAAATACCCCTATTATCTCTCTAGTTTTACATTAAGTGTTTAAACTTTATAAAAATTACATTTTATGTTTTAAAAATTCCTAAACCACCCACATTCGGTTTTAATTAATATTTAGCACCCTAAACTTTGCTTATTTACGGTTTTACCCACTTGGGAAGTCTTATGTTCATTTTAACATTTATAAAGTTTATAACCCATAATATAACTTTATATTTAATTTATGTTACACCTAAATTCATCATTATTCATCCAAAATGTTCCTAGGTGAATATGTTTACTAAAATTACATCTTTGCACCAGAAACTTAACTAATACATTTAATCACCCAAAAACTTAATAAATAAATATTTAAAGCCCTTAATAACTATAATAAAATGGCCTAAACACATGGCCTTAAACATGACATAAACATAGTCATAAAATGACATTAAAATGCCCACAAACTATATATTATACACAGCCGGTTTTCAGATTTTTCCCTTAACACTTAAAATCATTTTTCTTTCACTTATAACTTATAAACTTGACTTTAATAAGTCATTAGCACCTAGATTCACAACCAAACATATAAACATTATTTTCTACACATTTACAAGGCTTAAACAGCACCTATACCATTACACATTCTCGGCTATAACATATACTACAAGGTAATAGTCTTTTAAGTCTTAAAAATGGTTTTAAGTGTTCTTACTTGTATTAAATCAACCAAGGAGTCCAAACAGCCCCTATATGCTCTCGGCACTGTACATATACAGACCTTAGGTTAGATTTATTTCATGACATTTTGCTTAACCATGAACAAGCTTTTAAAGCTTATTTAAGGAGTTTACCTCTTTGAACTTTGATTTTCCTCTTGTAAATTTGCCTAGCACTTCATGGGTAGCACCAGGACCATTCGGCCATGTATATATCATGAACAAAAGTTTAGTTAGTGATTTTTTTCTAAATGACAAGTTTAAGGAGTTTTTAAGCAAGATTTAAGAGAGATTTTACCTTGCTGTTTCGGAAGAGGTTATGTATGGTTCTCAGCCACCTAATACAGTAGTAAGGAGCTTAGGTTCTGTAGGAAAAAGGATGGATGAGATTAAGGCTTGAAAAGCCATGGAAATCCATGATTTTACCTTGATTTGGAGCCCTTTTTAGATGGGTTTTGGAGCAGCTCTTTGGCTAAATGAAGAGGGTTGGAAACACCCTTAAAATGGGTGTTAAAAGGTGTAGAAAAATAGGTGAGTAATAGGTCATTCTCGGACTCAACATTTAAGAGAGGTAAAAGGTGTTTTAAGGCATTTTCTTCTTACCTTAAGGTTCTTAAGAGGTTCCCCTAGCCCTTGTCTGGTCTTGGATGTGGCTTGGGTCCTTCAAGGGTGTGTTGGTGCCTTAGATACAGTAAGAACGATTAAACTTGGCCATATACCCAAATAGAAGAAGGAAAATGTCTTAGAGCACATTTTTCTTACCTTTACTTACCAATCTGATTCTCTTGAGTTTAAACCCTTCAATGGCCCATACTCTCTTAGAAAATCAATTAGAATGATATAGGAAGAGTGGGTGGTGATTTTGGTGCAAGAAAATTGAATTTTGGAGGTGAAATGAGCCTTAAAACTCATTAGAGCTTAAGGTATGTTAATGGAGGTTGAAGATGGTGAAGGAGGAGGGTGAGCTAGGTTTAGAGAGGGAGAAGAGACTGAGAGTATGGGAAAGGAGGATGGGGATGGCTGATTGGGGATATTATTATGGAAATTCTTTCCTTAGGTAATTTTTGATGTGTAAGAGATATGTTCTCTTTTGTTACTTTCTATTTAATTCCTTTGTCTTCTAATGTCATGGTCTGATTCTTATGTCTCCTATGCAGTGTATGCAGCCAAGACAATCAGGTTTGGTTGGGATAAATTCATCTTGTGTGAGAGAGATGAGAGGAAGAGTGTAAGAAAGGTGTTTTTGCTTTTTTCCTCTTTGGGAATGCCTTGTCATCCTTTGTCTTTTGTCCCATGCAGCTCTTTTCTGATTTTTCCAAGCTTGCAGCCGGCCACATAGTGTAGGGGGGGGGGACCATTTACAATGCTAGTTTAATATTACAACCTCATGTTTGTACATTTGTGACTTAATTTATGTGTTATGTGTTAATATGTGTTATAATTGTATTAAGGTGTGTATATAGGTGGTTGTTGTGTTAATATTTTGTTTGACTATATAAAATATTTTATATATATTAATGAGTGATTTATGATATTTAGTACATGCACTAATGTGTTACATGTAGTATTGACTTTAGGAGTTGGTTTCTTCTTAATAGTGTTCTCTCTTTGACTAGAGATGTAATGTATAGTTTGGTGTCCATCTTGGACTATATGTTTATATGCTAATGTTGATAATGAGTATTACTCATTAGATGGATATTTGATTTAATTCCTTATTAATTAAGGTAATTAATATTTGGGGTATTTCAATCTACCCCCCTTAAAAAGACTTCGACCCGAAGTCATCTAAATCGAATATATCACGTAACTACTCAAGGTAGCCTCAACAATATTTATCAATCCGGCCTATCAGTTCTAAGGTCTCGGCACTTCCTGAAGTGTTGTCAATTCCATACATCCACGAATCGTTCTAATAAACAATGTATATATATATATATATATATATATATATATATATATATATACCGCCAGTCACGCAGGACATAAGTGCATAATCATCCAAGTGCTTATAGCACATACGTACCATAACACATCACACATCACAAGTGCTTGAAGCACATACACATCACAAAACAACACAAACACGAGTGTTTGAAACACATACATGTCGCAAAACAACACAAACAACTAAATGCGCCAAGAGGCTCTACCCCCCTTTAAAAGGGTTACGCCCCGTGACCCCTAAAGTATCGGGCAGCCGCTATGAGAAGAGCGCTGGATACTTTTCTCACATAGTGTCCTCTAACTCCCATGTCGCCTCCTCGATCTCATGGTTGACCACAGAACCTTGACCATCTTAATAGTCTTGTTCCTGGTCTCCATAGTCTTGGAGTCTAAGATACGGATCGGAATCTCCTCATATCTGAGTGTGGGGTCTAGCTCGAGTCTCCCGGGCTCCAAAACATGTGAGGGGTGAGGCATGTATTGCTTCAGCTGAGATACGTGGAAAACGTCGTGCACTCTCCCAAGCTCAGCAGGTAAATCTAACCTGTAAGCTAATGGGCCCACTCGCTCCGTGATAAGGTAAGGACCCACATACTTTTGGCTAAGCTTGTCCTTCTGCCCAAATCTGAAAATGCCCTTCATAGGAGAAACTCTAAGGAAGACTCGGTCGCCTACTACAAACTCGAGATCTCTCTTCTGACATCAGCATAAGACTTCTGTCTGTCCTGGGCAGCCTTCATGTTCTGTCGGATCTGCAAGACATCTTCCTTTACTTGCTCAAGGTAGTCAGGGCCCAAGCAGATATTTTCACTGGCCTCATCCCAGCAGAGGGGTGTCCTACACGGTCGACCATACAACGCCTGAAACGGCGGCATCTGAATGGATGCGTGGTAGCTGTGTTGTAGGTGAACTCAATCAAATGTAGTTAATCTATCCAGCTATCCTGGAAGTCCAAGGCACATGCTCTCAGCATGTCCTCTAGGGTCTGGATGGTTCTTTCACTTTGACCGTCCGTTTGTGGATGAAAGGCGGTACTCAGCTTCAGTCTAGTACCCAACGCTTCCTGAACTTGCCCCCAGAATCTCGAAAGGAATTGAGAATCTCTATCTGACACAATAGTCTTAGGTACCCCGTGGTGCCTAATAATCTCTCTCTGGAAGACGTCCGCTAACTTCGGGACCTTCCAGGTGTCCTTGATGGGTATGAACTTCGCCACCTTAATCAGTCTATCAACAATAAACCAGATGGTGTTCGCACCTCCCTTAGTCGGGGGAAGGCCGACTACGAAGTCCATGGACAAGTCCTCAAACTTCCAACAAGGAATGGGCATAGGCTGCACCAATCCTCCTGGCCTCCTGTGCTCGAACTTGACTTTCTGACAAGTCAAGCAACGGTTTACGAACTCCGCTACATCCTTTTTCATACCACTCCACCAGAAATGAACCTTTAGGTCCTTATACATCTTCGAGGAACCTGGGTGGATGGATAAGGAAGAGCAATGAGCTTCATGTAGAATCTTCTCTTTTAAGTCTGGGCTCGACTCTGGAATGCATAATCTGCCATTTATTCTGATCAACCCATCATCACTGAGTCTGAAGTCATATTTTTGCCTCTTGAAGATACCGTCAACTAACTGCTGTCGTATGGTCTGTATATACTGGTCGCCATCCTGGGCACAGCGTACTTCGTCGACTAGGCTGCTGCTAGCTGACATTGCACATAAGGAGTGAGCTCTCTTGCTCAAGGCATCGGCTATTACATTAGCCTTGCCCTCCTTGTACTTCAGGTCGATGTCGTAGTCCTTCAGGAACTCGACCCATCGCCTCTGCCTCATATTCAGCTCCTTCTGTGTGAAGAGATGCTGAAGGCTCTTATGGTCGGAATAGATTGTTATTGTGACCCCATATAAGTAGTGACGCCAAATCTTCAATGCAAACACCACTGCGCCTAACTCCAAATCATGTGTCGGGTAGTTTTCTTCATGCTTCTTTAGCTGGCGGGAAGCATAAGCAACAACCTTGTCATGCTGCATGAGCACACACCCTAGCCCCGTGCCTGATGCATCACAATACACTTCGAACCCGTCGGTCCCTTCAGGGATAGTAAGTATGGGTGCCGACGTCAGTAGGTCCTTCAGTGTCTGAAAAGAGTGCTCACAATCATCAGTCCATATAAACGGTGCATCCTTCTTCATCAAATTTGTCATGGGTTTGGCCACTTTAGAGAAATCCTGGACGAATCTCCTGTAGTAGCCGGCCAAACCTAAGAAACTACAGATATCAGTGACCGTCTTTGGTCTTGGCCAAGTCTTGACCGCCTCAATCTTCGCCGGGTCAACAGATATGCCACTGGCTGAAATGATATGCCCAAGGAATGCCACACTGTCTAGCCAAAACTCACACTTCGAGAGCTTGGTGTAGAGCTGATTCTCTCTCATGATCTCCAGAACCCGTCTCAGGTGTATCTCGTGGTCTTCTCTGGTCTTAGAGTAGATCAGGATGTCGTCGATGAACACTACCACTGAGGTATCTAACTGCTCTCTGAATAGGCGGTTCATGAGGTCAATGAAAATAGCTGGGGCGTTCGACAATCTGAACGGCATCACCGTGAACTCATAATGCCCATAGCGTGTCCGGAAAGCCGTCTTCTCAATGTCCCCCTTTGCTATCCGTATCTGGTGGTATCCCGATCTAAGATCTATCTTCGAGAATACCGAAGCTCCTCTCAACTGATCAAACAGGTCGTCGATGCGTGGAAGAGGATACTTGTTCTTCACAGAAACTGCATTTAACTCACGGTAATCAATGCAAAGTTGCATACTTCCGTCTTTCTTCTTCACAAATAGTACCGGTGCTCCCCTGGAGACACACTCGGTCTAATAAAGCCCCTGTCCAGCAAGTCCTCAAGCTGAACCTTCAACTATCTCATCTCGGCTGGAGCCATCCGGTAGGGCGCCTTAGCTATAGGCCCCGTCCCTGGTACTAAGTCGATGGAGAACTCCACTTCTCGCACAGGCGGCATGCCTGGCAACTCCTCAGGAAACAGATCAGGGAAGTCGGACACTATGGGGATGTCCAACTCCATCTGCTCCTCATGGCTCAAATCCTGGACATAGCATAGATAAGCTGGCTGTCCCTTCCTCACCTCCTTCATCAAGGTCAAGGCGGATACTAATTTGAAGGTCGGTTCTTTGGGAACGTTGCGGTAGGAGAATGTCTTGCCACTCGGGCTTCTGATTAATAATCTGTGCTCAGCACAATGTAATCTGCCCTTGTGCTTATGTAGCCAATCCATACCAAGGATGATGTCGAAGCCTAACCTTCTGAACTCTATCAGATTGGCTGGAAAGGTCTCGCCCCGTATGCTGATCTGTAGGTCGGTGTAGCGTCCCGTGCATGCCACCTTCTCCTTCGATGGTAGTGCAACTGAGAAATCTGAGAGTGGCTCTGGGGTCAACCCAAACTTCGTCGTAAAGGAAGAGGATACAAAAGAGTGGGTTGCCCCTGTATCGAATAAGATCGATGCCTCGGTATTGTTTACAGGGAAGGTACCTGAGGTTTGGGGTTTAATATTAGCATCGAGTTTAGAATTTCTTAAGTGGGAATTGTGGATTTGTTATGAGTCTTACCCGTAATGACATTGCCAAACTCCTTGGCCTGGGTCATATTGAGGATATTGAGGGTACCTCCCTTCTCGGGGTCATGGCCTGGATTAAGGAAATGTGTATGAGAATAAGGTGGATGCATATATTTAAAAGAACTCCAAAATGTCACTTTCATTAAACCATCTAACATTACATCATGCTTACATACATAGTTCACAGCTTGTAGCATTACATCAAAACTCTCTAAAGGTCAAATTCAGACGTCCCGGTCGGATATAAGTAGCATTATCTAAGGCTGGTGGTGCGGTGTTCAACTTGATCCGCTTGATCCCGTGGTATACTAGTCTTGAATCTCCACCAAAAATCAATACATCTCCTGACTTCAGGACTAGCTTGTGTGCTAAGTCCATTCTCTTCTGGTCACTATATAGGAATTCTGCTTCATCTCCAATGGAGAACGATACTACTGGGATCCTGTAACACCCCATATGGGCAACTGTCCAACAACCTAGCTTTCAAGCCATTAGGGCTTGAAAACTAGCCACTTTAGGCCCTCAATCCTCACTTGGGCTGAAAAGTGGAAGGCCTGTTGTTGTAGTCAACACATATGTATCCTTATAAACCACTCACATTACAACTCATATCTCGATGTGGGATGGGGGTATTACATACCCCCCACTCAAAGAACGTGACGTCCTCATCGCAAGCCTAACATCCAAGTCCCATGGACCTCCTCGGTAGGTGTCGGGTAGCTCATCCCGGCACGGTCCCAAGTCAGCTCTAATACCATTTGTAACACCCCATATGGGCAACTGTCCAACAACCTAGCTCTCAAGCCATTAGGGCTTGAAAACTAGCCACTTTAGGCCCTCAATCCTCACTTGGGCTGAAAAGTGGAAGGCCTGTTGTTGTAGTCAACACATATGTATCCTTATAAACCACTCACATTACAACTCATATCCCATGTGGGATGGGGGTATTACAGAT
This sequence comes from Limonium bicolor, assembly GCA_023374045.1. NCBI lineage: Eukaryota > Viridiplantae > Streptophyta > Magnoliopsida > Caryophyllales > Plumbaginaceae > Limonium > Limonium bicolor. The sequence goes on along the minus strand of CM041779.1, from coordinate 15,947,575 downwards.
CCCCTTGGAAATGGACTCGGGTGACTCATCCCGGTCCTGGTGTAATCCCAATCGTCCCCCTTTCTCGTAGAAGTTCACAATGCAGGTGTCGGCTTCAATGTTGGGGATTGGATCTCCTTCCAGCTGTTACGCAGTCTCCATCGCCTTCTTCACTAGGGTCCTAAAACTCTCAGGTATCCTAGGTACTCTCACCCCATATAGTTTTCTAACCTCTTGATAGGTCCGCGTTTGTGGATCCCAATCTCTACCTAAGCACATCATTTGCAATTTCATCTAGGACCCACTAGCATAACCTGGAATGTAGAAACCTCATAACCCTCTACCCATGGTTCTACACTCATCTATGATGTCAGCTTGTTCGTCGAGGGTCAAGAACCCCTTGAGTAGAATCATGCCCGGTTGAATGACTTGGCATTTCTCATATGGATACTCCCGTTCTTCGTCGGTGTGTAAAGGTGACCTCGGTCTTGAAGGTATGGGGTAGCAAATATCAAAACTACCTAAAAGGTGGAAACCCCCTAAGATAAGTTTTCAACTAAGTTGATTTAATTCTCAGAGCATGGTATTAAAGCGTTTAACACACAAACATGCTTTTCACACAATCACGTTCAGGCTTTAGAATTACCTAGAGCGCGCTGAGTACTAGCCTCAGCGCCCGAGGCTCCCGCAGAATTGAGGGTCGCCTGACCCTGGGCTACTCCCTTCCCCTTCTGGTATCTAGTATCGGTCGGAGTCCGGCTAAGGTGAGTGGGCTGAGAAGCTCAGCTCCTCCAGCTGAGGTCTTCTGAGATGCTCGGGAAGCATTGTAGTTTATGCTGTCTGGATTCACATAGCATTCATAGTCTCTGTGCCCCTCCTTCTTGCAGTAGCGGCACTCCACCTTCCGCCCGCTACAGTCCACGCCCGGGTGGTCCTTCCCACAGCGCTTGCGTAGTAGTAATGGCGCTGAGGTCGGTCGGTACCTATTCACAGTACAATAGCATTCAGTAAGGATATGGTTTAGGAAATGAGGGTTTACAATTTGAGATGAGAGGCAGGTATACTTACCCTTAGGAGGCGCTGATCTCAAGGGCTGCGCATCAATAGGTGGGGCCGTCAACCGAGGGACCTGCTCCTTGGCCTTCTGGCCCTGGTAGCTAGACTGCCCTTTCTTCTTAGTGAAGAGCTTCTGTTACAGGTTTCGGGCCAGCAATCATTACAAACAAATTAAACATAACATTATAATTAATCAGGGTGTATTTCTTACTTATCCTTCTTCTTGCCCCCGCCCTGAGATGATCCTCCAACCTCAAACTCGCTCTCAGTATTCTTTCTTCTTCTTACCAAGGATCTCGTCCCGAGTCTGGAGTACCAACTCGTCCTCGAGGCAGCATCATAGCAGTCCTGAAATTTCACAGTTAGGTCTCCAAGCAATTGGGTGACTTGTTTAGGTAGACATTAAGGTTACACTTCCTGAAACCTGAAGAGTAGTATAGAGGTTGGCACTCATGGCCGTCTGGATACGAAAGAGAAGCCCGCCCCGGAACCTCTCAATCTTGACTCTATCGGAGTAGTCTACTCCAGGAATGAAATTCAGCAGGCCAATGAACTTGGCATAGTACTCATCAACAGACATGCTCCCCTGGGTCAAAGCCTCGAACTCCCGACGCTTCTTCTCCATCAGGTGTGCGGCGGGGTAGTACTTCGATCTCAGCAACGCCACGAAGGCAGCCCATGTGAAGTCGGGCAGGGCCAAGTGGTGGTCCTTCACCAACCGCCACCAAATGCTAGCTGCTTCCTTCAGATGGAAGGCAGCAATACCAATCTGCTCAGCTGCAGCTACATGCAAGGCCTCGAACGCCTTTCGTGCTCAGTGATGAAGCTCTCTAGCGCGGCGGGGTTCAGCTCCCCTGAATAAGTCGGTACCCGAGTGTCGGCCACGGCCTTCAGCCAATTCTTCTCTCTGGGCTGCGGCGGGTGGGTCCCTGCAGGCGCTCCCACTAGTAAAAAAAGATTTTATAACACTGAGCTTATAACACGGTTATCATGTTGCAGTGTTATAAAATATTTTACAACACGGTTACAAACATCAGCCGCGTTAAACAATGTTAGGAAGATAATATAAGACTAAAAAAATTGTTTTATAACACGGTTCTTATTTACCCGTGTTATAAAAATTGTTTTATAACACGTTCTTATTTACCCGTGTTATAATGTTTCTTTATATAACACGGGTTTCTTCTACCCGTGTTATAAGGTTTGTTTTTTTAACGTGCTCAATCTGTATATGTTATACAACGCGGTTGTTTTTCAAACCGTGTTATATGTTATGTTATATGTCAATGTTATATGTCGACAAAACTCACTTTTTCCCCCGCAAACCCGCCTCCTTATTGAACAACCTCAATTTGCTCTTCCTTCTCCTGAAGCTCACAAATCGCCGCCACATCCACCATCGTTGTTGCTGCCTTGACGCCCCCAATTTCCTCCGACGTCGCTTCCCCCGCCAACGCTACTTGCCGTCCAGACAACCTCTGCGGTTACAACCCTTCCATTCCGATCTGGAGACTGGTTCGGCTTCGGCAACAAACCCCAATACCTGCAGCTTATCACCGCCAGCAAACGCCGCCCACCACCAGCAACTGCTTCACCACGCCTGAGATAGGTCGAAGGCACCCAAGATGATACCTAGCTAGGTATCTTCATCTTCTCAAATTATCGGTTGCCTCTTACTTTTGTCTCTCCATGTCTATTTCAGATTATGCTAATTACTTAAGTTTGTTCGAAGTTATTAGATGAATCTTGGGGTTGCTGGTTTTTGTGTTCACGAATTGACTTCCAATCTCCATGTCTGTTTCAGTTTATGTTTTCAGTTGACAATTCCTGAAATTTTTTGTGTTTCTGTATACGTATCTTTCAAGGACAATGTGAAGGTAGTAATGGTTAGATTACCAACCTAAAACCTAGCTGATACACTTAAGTGGGGTTGTAAATAATGGGGACAGGTTAGAGAACAGAAAGGAAGCAAAATGAGAGAATACATATCAGTTTTAATTTCTGGTTACAGCTGACCCGTGTCTGTGTAAAGAGTTTTCAGGGAGGTGGTTGCTAAGGGATTTTAAGTTGTTTTTAAGTTCAAAGATTTGGCTAAAACACTCAGCTAGAGGGATAAGTGTTTAGAGGGAAACGAAAAATCAGATCAAGTAACAGAAAGCGAGTTATAAAAGATAATACAGCAACTTCAGATTTCGGTTCTTTTAGTTCTGTCCAACCTCAGTGATGGGTCATATCAATAACGTAAAACCAGTGGTGGTGGGTTGTCCTTAGTTAGAATCTTGATTTAGCCCTTAACTAACTGTGGGCAGCAGTTGGGAAAGTTGAAAATCGGGCATGTAAACAACAGAAAAAATAGAAGAAGAGTACACAGATTTCTTGGTTTTCAGTTTTCCAGTGTTTGACTGTTCTGTGTAACTGATCACAGAAGTTATATGAGTGTTATAAGGGCTTAAGATGAGTTTAAAGTCTTGCTAATTCAACTAACTAAAGGTATTAACATTTTGGGAAGAAGATTGGGAGTCAATTCGTGAACACAAAAAAAACACAGAAGAGAAGATACAGATTAAAGCTCCAGTTTCAGTTTTGTTTCCTGAAAATTGTATTTATGTATAACATTATTACAGAGGACTACATGGGAGTGCATTAAGTGACTTAAGAGTTTAAAAACCTTACCAATTCATCTAACCATAATGAACCTTTGGGAGAAGTACAAGCTAAATTTAACCATCCAACAGCAAGGATCAAGAGTGGTGAACAGATTCTGTATCAGTTTTCTCTTCTATAACAGTGGCTTCTGTATAACTGTAATACAGTGGGTCTAAAAGTGTTGAATGGTCTGTAAATGAACTTATAACCTAGATAATACATCAACCTAAGAGTGTAAACACTTTGGGGAAGATTGGAAGTCAATTTGATGCATTAAAAGAGAAGTTGGAGTGGAAGTATGCACATGCTTGATGTTTCAGTTTTCTGAAACTGGTGCCTCTGTATGATCGATTTCCAGAGGTGTTAAAAGTGTGGTGTTGGTCTAATAAGAAACCCAAATCATTGCTAATACACTTAACTAAGTTGGTAAAACATTTTGGGAGGTTTAGACATCAGTTGGCACATTAAAGGTGAAGTTGGATAAAGGTATACACAGAAATTGTGTTTCAGATCCTGTAACTTTTGGCTTCTGTATAAACAAGTTTCAAAGGTGCTTAAAAGGTTGTATTGTTGCTATAATGGGTTTAAATCATGGCTAACCCACTTAGGTAAGGGGTAATACACTTGGGGAAAACTAAAAACCAGTTTAGGAGACTTAAACATGGAGTTAAATGAAGATGTAAACAGATTTTGTATTTTCGGTTTCTGTACCCCTTGCTTCTGTATAACCGATGTACATGGGTGTTATGAGGGTGATGTTAGGTTGATAATGAACCCAAAACCCTCCTAATGCATCTAGCTAAACTTATGGAGCATCTTGGGAAGTTTAGACACCGATAAATATGTTAAAAGTGTGATAAGATAAGATTAGACACTAGAATTGTTTCAGTTTGCCATGATTTTCAAACCCATTATAGCAAAACATAAGATAATGTTAGAACATAACTGAAACATTGAAAACAGGAAAAATGACCTGATAACTCCTCTTCTATATTTTCTTGCTTGTTCACGAATTTGTCCCTCAACTTCCTCCCCAATTGTTTTACCCACCTAGCCAAATACTTAATCGAGATTTCAGACTCAAAAACACATGGAACAACACCTTTGAAACTTCTTTACACAAAACTGATAAATTCTACGTGAACTGAAAAAACACAAAACCGAGTGTTCTTCTTTCCTATCGTCTTTGTTCATTACTGGCTTTTAATTTCACCCAAATGTTTGCCCATTTATTCACGTGATTAGCAAGATTTCGAACATAAAAACCCCAAGACACCTTTAATTCCCTTAAAATTTTTTATACAGAACTGGTATTAACTGCAGAAAACTGAGATTGAGTTTCTGCATTCTTCTACTTCCACTACTCTTCTGTTGCATAGCATGTGAATAATAGGCAGCTGTTAATTTTTCTGTTGAGTTCTAATTTGGCCTAATCTAATTCATTTGGTTTTACACTGATTTTTTTAAAAATCTACTTGGTTATAACCTGATCATTTAGCCAATATGTATACATAATCAGTGGCATATATCAAGTGCACTCATATGAGCTTTTATGTCATGATTACAGCCAACCTTGTTTTATTTCTGATGAAAAAAAGGCTACAGAAGTCATTGGTGCTGATTCAAAGAAAATAAGAAACATTGCTTGCTGAACTGTACAGGTATATTGTCTGCTGTTTGCATTGTGGTATCTTTTGTTGATTGCTTCTGTTTTATGAGGCTTCTAAGTTTCTTGCATCTCAAGAAAAAAGAGTAGATAATAATGGGAATTGGAATAGATTTATTTGTTGTGGTTACGTCTGCAAGGCAAAAGCTATTCGAGTCTCTGAGCAGCTAATGATAACCGATTAGGAGTTAAATATAAGAATGAAATCAAGGGAGGCAAGGCCAAGAATGGATAGATAGATGTGATGAATATATATGCATAATAGAGAAACTGATGATTAGCAAAGTGGAGTAGTGTTGGGTCTGCTGGTTTTGTGTATCTAAGTCTGAATCCATTCAACAATCTTCTCACAAGCAGAACACAATATATTATGATCATCATCCACATAACCCTGTTGCTTTTCCACTAATATAGACTTCCCCCATATCAAACTGCCAATACCCTTTTGTGGTTATAGGAGTGAAGGTATGTTCCCCTTTAAAGTGGGCAGGATTAACACCACCAAAAACAAGTTCACCACCTTCTTCTTCACCAACTTTACGGTTAAGCCAAAAGGAAAATACTTCCTCTTTAACTAGTCCTGTTTAACCATATATTCCTGAACCATATATGTAATATTAGTTAATGCCAGTTAAGAAAACCATGCCATACAGATAATCTGTAAATAATTAAACAGAGAAAAACTACTCAGCAAGCTACAACTGGACAACACCTCCAATTGCAATCTCTTTAAAACCAAGCCCAAATATCAACTTTTAATTCCATGTCTTCAAACACTTTTTCTTGTAAGAATGAATATCAACTTCTAATTCTCAATTTATTAATTTTACTTTGTCTGTATAAAGTACGTTTTTTATTGACTTAACTGATGTTACAATGCATTAATTGACAAAAAGTGAGCAGCCTATGGGCTTGCTATAGTGCTTATTACTGCACTCTTACTATGCTACTGTTTTGATCAGATTACAATAATATTTGTGACAGTCTTATAGATCAGTTTTTTGATCATTTTTTTGCTGTTTTTGCACCTCAAAAGTGAGTTGCTCTCCTTCTCTACACTGTTGTTGGATTGTCACTCTGAAATAAGCATTCGATTGATATTAGACGATATACATATACTACTGTTATGGCTATGTTATTATTTTTTTACTTCCTTTTATTATTTGTTAATGCTTAATGAGCTAGAAACTATACACAAACAAGTACAAAACTATGAATATGAAATTGACAGATTGCCAATCTCATTTCCCCTCAATAGGAAACACACATCATTGCTCCCAACTATCTATGTTTTCTAAACCATAAAAAAGATGAGCTTTCATTGTTCAGCTATTTTACAAAACAGATTTGAGTGTTTAATTCTAGACACTGACCTGCTATAAGCTCGTGTTATGGTATGAAAATCTGCATTGTTTATGCTTGTTACATCGCCCATTAGTTGCGCCGTTAAATACAGATTTTCAACCGTAGTCAATTAAAAACAATGTTAAAGCAAAGCTGATATGGTAATTGTTTGAAGGAATGATGAACCGTGGTCGTGGATGTACAAAGGTGTACTCGATGACTCCTATCAGGCTGGGATAAAAGAGTTCTGCAGAATTGTAGTGAAAACTTCCGGCAGAAGATGACGGTTATATTTTGTGCCCGTGCAAAAAGTGTGAAATGTATTGAAATATCCAAAAGTGCGTCAAATGTATGATCATTTAAGACGATATGGATTTGTAGAGGACTACACCATATGGGTCTGGCACGGTGAAAGTGTAGATGATACGACTCAGTTTAGTGAACGTAGTACTGGTGGTGAGCATACGAATGTCATGAGGACAACAATGATATGCCTCCCAATTGTGATTTGATGAAATACCCCAAACCTAGATATGGTTTAAATATCAAACTATGGTATGTAAAGCTAAAAAGTGCCTTAGTACATCAGTGAACAATTTAGACCATAGTAAATGCAATAAAGCATTAAGACACAGTTTGAGCAAAAAACATGCTCTAAGCTATAGTGAACTTGGTTAGGACCCAAAGAGCCTACCAAGACTAATAATATTCAATTATGATTTAATAAGGCTAAATAAGTCCTTAGGAAACCTTGGTGGACAGTTAACCAAATAAAACACAAGGAAATACCTTAAAGTCAATAGAGCAAATGTGCTCTAAGCTTGGATAAATTTGTATAAGCCTAATGGTCATAACCTTTACCTTATAAATATGTTAATGAACAAATTAAATCATTTACCAAAGAAACCAAGCTTGAAAACAAGTTAAAACAACAAAATGTGCTTTAAGGAGTCTTAAGCACGTTTTTGAAAAATTGTCTGTAAATGAGTTTTGAATGGCTAAATGCCCATCATTCTCTTTAATTAACATGTGTACTCTATATTATCACATTTGGGTGCTATATTAATGGGAAATCAAAAATTTCACTTCTATGTGCCTTGTTTTAGTGAATAGTGATTTTTATAAGCTAGTTTGTAACTATGATGTTATAAGTAATTAAATGAGCCCATAAAGACTATATTACCCCTAGGCTTAAAAGGGGCCGTTTTTGTAGTAGTGAGTCACCAACAGTTACCTTATTAAGAAATAAGGATGACTCATAAGTTACTATTTGCTTTAAGTCATAATATCTTCAAACAACAAAACCAAACTCACTTCTCTCATTTCTCTGTTCATTCAACGGTTCCCTTCTTCTCTTCTCTTCTCTTCTGTTCTCACGGGAAGCTACAGCACCAGCACCATTTCACCATCTTCCATTGTAATATCTCATGACTCACTTAACCAAATCAAAAACAAACACCACCATTCTCTTCCTCTCAGAAGCTCTTCATTCCTATCTTCTCAAAACTTCAAGAGCCCCATTTCGGTGCCATGGAGTTCCCACCATTGATGGACTTGAGCTTGTCTTTCCACATATATTGATCTCCTTTGCTCCTAGAGTCAGGAATCTCAAAAAAATCAAGTTTCCTCCATGTTTTGTGTGTGACCGAAAATATTCATTGATGGAGCTCCTTGTGTTGCTTTGTTCTAGCTCCATTTGAAATCTTTCAAGGACTAGGTGGAGTCCTCTCTTGATAGATATTCAAACCCCTTCAAGATTAAGGTAAACAACTACATTAATGTTTTTTGAAATAATGTAAACCTAGGGTTTACAATGAGATGGAGCTTAAAGCTTGAATACTCATTATGTTGTTTGTATAATGTTTAGTAGTTGGCAAGGAACCAAATGCCTTACCGGTTTTGTAAGGAAACAAGAAAGAAGTTGTGAGAAAAGAGGTAATTATTTGCTATCTCGATGTAGTTTTAAATGCCTTAGGAAAATGAGCTTGATTTGCTTAATACAATACCTAAGGAGCCAATGGTAAATGACCTAGTGAAATGCTCAGGAGTTTATTAAGGGCATATGTTATTGTTGGGTGTATTGCAGGTCAAAGGCATTACTTATGGTGGAATTCAGTGTTTAAGGTTTATGCAATTAAGGGCCTAAGAGCCATGTTATTTAAGGGCCTAGTTGCCAAGCAATTTAAAGTTATGCACTATATTGCGATGTATTGCTTAATGTGTGAAGTTTGTGTATAAAAATGTGTTGGTGGATTTTTAGGTATTCTTGAATGAAATAAGGTAAAAACCTAAGTGTTTGGATGTGAGTATATACAAGAGAAGCTATGCAAAATTTGGAAGATGTGTAAGAAGTTCTAAGTGTTTAAGTAAGTTTTGGTGAACTAGGAAGTGTAAACGGTGAACAAATGTTTTACTTGGGAGGAAAAACATGCATAAGGTGTTCTAAGGTGCTATAAGGATTTAGGCATTGTCTTGGAAGTTCTAGAAACCCAATGAGTGTTATTAGGATGTATTTGAGTCTTGGAGAAGTTGGTTTAAGGTTTGGGTAATGTGATTGAATAAGGAGAATGATGTTTAGAAGGTTTTGAGAAAAGAATTCAAGAAGTTGTAAAAGGAAGATTTAGTTAGTAGAAAAGAAGTTGAGAGATGATTGTAAGGTGTAGAGGAAACACCTTGGTGTATGGTCATTATTGGTGAACTACCACTTATAAATCATAAGGAGAAAACATCCCAAGGCTAGGACTTTGTAAGAAGTTTGTGAATGATAAAATGGTTTTGGTGAGTGATTAAAGAGTTTAGCACATGGATAAAAGTGTGTGTTTGAAGTGCCCAAATGAGGTTAGGGTATACTAGGATATATGGGTAAAGTTTGGAGTTGATTGTAAAAGGAAAACAAAGATCTGGGGCAGACCGACTTGCGACCGGACTTGCAAGTTCGTCGGGCCCAGTTTACCCTGTGGGAATTAGTTTCTGGAAGGGACCGGACATAGGACCGGACTACAAGTCCGGTCGGAGTGGAAAATTTTTGACGGAAATGTGTTCTGGAATCGACCGGACTTGGGTAAGTCCGGTCGGCAAGTCCGGTCGGACCAAAAACATGGTTTAAGGTTATGAAATGTATGAATGATGGGGATTGGTAGGTAATGATGTTATAAGGTTGTTATGGACATGTTAGGTGAGTTTAAATGGCAATTAAGTGGGTGAAAAGTTGTATCAAATGTAAAAGTAAAACAAGTTAAAAGTAAAGTTATGTGACTAAGTTAACGGGGAAAGTTAAGCATTAGACATTAAATAATCAAGCAAACCCCGATGTTAAAAAACACATGTGATGTTAACAGTTGTTCGAGAATCGCTCGAGGAACATAAGTGGAAGTGGTAAGTGGACTCCGGTGACAGGTATGGTTTTCTTGCAACCTGTGTCCTACCGGATTTACACCGGCTGTATGCCAATGTGTTTTTTGATGTTTGCCACGTTGTAAGATAAAACATGTAATGAGTTTACAGTAATTCATTTATGTGGCGTGTTCACCTACGATACCATTGAAATCGAAGTGTTAACCTTAGTACTGAGTCTAGGAGCACATGAGAGTTCGGTATTCGGATTAACGACCCGAACCATGGGACGTACTAACCACGGCTATATGCGTGTGTGTTAATTGGTGATATGTGTATGTGATGTAGGGATCTCCCTTGTGTGTTTAACCCAGTTGTAATACTGTATGGTGTGTAGTTGTGACAAACTCCACAGTGGGTTCTAACTAATATCTTAAAGTAAGTAATGTACTAACAGTGGTGAGGAATCCGGTTTGGCCGGTCGCGCGTTGTTTGGAGTGGGTATCCTTCTTAGCCTTTACCCTTCTCCTTGTTATGGTTGTTTCCCTCACGGGTTATGATCTCCCATTAGCTTATTCCAAAGCGTAGCTATTCTGACTTATGATCGGTTTAGGGGGAACATGTGTTTTGTGTGGGGTTCGGGCCTCCAAACCCGAACCGCCTTAACTTAAGTTACTCGTCCAACTATTAGGACAGTAATGAGTGTTGTTGTTATTGTATAACGAGCTTATCATGAGACTGGCAACATTCTCTAGCTCACCAGTGTATAAACAATGTTTGGGTCGGTTCCTAAGAGAACCACTCCCGTTATGTTATGTATTTTGTTGTGATGCAAATCTATTGCGGTATTATGTTTGTGCACGTGGAAACGTGCAAGTGTTGTTAAGGTTGTATGTAGTGTATGTTGTAGGTTGTATAATGTGGAGTGTGTGGATCATGGATATGATTTCCGTTTGAGAAAAGAGGCGTTTAAGATAACCCGATTTAAGGGTAAGTGTCGTCTGTAAGGAAGAGCTCCATTAGAGGAGGAACACTCTAGGGATATTGAATACCTTGAGTGATTTATTAAGAAGATATTTATCAGTTTGTTGAGCCCGTTGAGGCGAACTGATTATGTGTTTGTGTGTTTACAGTTGCATGCATGATTAAAAATAATCAACCGCATGCAGACGACAATTAGTTTGTGCGTGGCCGGTAGCATAGTGGCTGCGGGATACCATACCAGCAAAGGTGCTGAGCCCCTTGGGGGCCACCCTTTCTCTTCTTTCCTATTTCAGGTACGAAGTGCTGGAAGCCGTTCGAGTAGGACGGGTAGTCATTGTACATGGGTTAAACATTTAAGTGTATATATAAGTAGGTGTAGTAAGACCGAAATTGTTGTGGCACCAGTTTATTAATACTCGGTATAGTAGGAAGGTGTACGTTGTTGTTGTTGTTAATGGAAAGGATAGAATGTGTAGTCGCTCGGGAATTTGCCCATCAGACCGGTACAATGTATGTGTATTAGCCTTGTTAGCCCGTGGGTGGCTAACGGCGTGTAACACCAACGAGTTAAGTAATGTGATGAGGTTGTTTTTTCGCTGCAGTTTATTGTAAGTGTGTTAATGTTGGAGGGGTGTTACATTTGAATTTGGGTGAGAAATGAGATCACATTAATTCAATGCTGGAGGATATTGAACAACATTTTGGAGAAACCCGGTTGCGTATGAAGATTTGCTAGACTCGTACAAAAAACCATTATTCCCTGGATGTGATCCTTTAAAGTGGAATAAACTGAATTTTGTTTTGAAGCTATTCAACTTAAAATCAAAGCACGAGTGGAGTGATGTGAGCTTCACTGCTTTACTGGAATTACTAAAAGATGCATTCCCTGCTCAAAATGAATTGCCTGACTCAACTTACCAGGCCAAGAAGTTGTTATGTCCAATGGGGATGGGATACAAAAAGATTCATGATTGTCCATCCGGGTGTATCTTGTACTGGAAAGAGAAGAACATGTTGTGAATTGTCCTCAGTGTGGGAGTCTCGTTACGTCAGAAAACAGAATAATGGTGGAAATGAAAATAAATTTGGTCCACCAGCCAGGTCTTGTGGTACTTGCCAATTATCCCGCGTTTGATGCGTCTATTTGCGGTTGAGAATGACGCAAAGAACCTTAGATGGCATGCTAATGAGCTCAAAAAAGATGGAAAAATGAGGCATCCGCGATTCTCCCCAGTGGAGAAATAGATGAGAAGTATATGGAATTCAGCAAAGAATCAAGAAAAACTTGCGTCTCGGCCTCTGTACAGATGGGATGAACCCTTACGGTACCTTAAGCAGTATACATAGTACTTGGCCAGTGTTGCTAACAATCTACAATCTACCTCCTTGGTTATGCATGAACCAAGAAACATTATACTATGTCTTTTAATATCAGGTCCTAAGCAACCAGACATAACATAGATGTCTTCTTATAGCCACTGATCGAGGACTTGAAATTCTGTGGCATAAGGAACGAGGTGTATGTAGGATGCATTTTCTAAAGAAAATTCATTTGCGGGCAATGTTATACTGCACTATCAACGATTTCCTGTGTACAGTAACTATCTGGGTATGCTTGCAAAGGATCGAAGGCATGTCCTATATGTGAGGATGATACATTGATATCCGTTTGAAACATTGTGGGAAAAATGTACATGGGTCATCGAAGGATGCTTCCACAAGGGCACAAATACCGTAAGCAAAACGGGAGTTCGATGGTAACACCGAACATCGTATTGTGCGAAGACCACTCACTGGTTTCAGGTCTATGGTCGGGTGGGTGAAGGATATATAAACCACTTTGGTCCTCCCCATTGAAGCTGGCTAAGACTAATATGTGGAAGAAAAAATCAATATTTTGGGAGTTGGAGTATTGGAAAGATCTACAAGTCAGACATTGTATCGATGGAATGCACATAGAGAAAAATGTGGGTGAAAGTCTGTCTGCGACATTGCTTAACATGAAGGGAAAGTCAAAGACCACGTCAAGGCCAGAAAAGATATGAAAGAATTGGGGATACGAGAAGAACTTCATCCGCAAGAGCGTGGAAAACGTACATATTTGCCTCCTGCTTGTCACACGTTGTCTAAGCAAGAGAAACAAATTGTTTGTAACTGTCTTGCAACATTAAGGTTCCTACAGGTTACTCTTCCAACATAAGAAGTCTTGATCCATGTCCGATCTCAAACTGATTGGAATGAAGTCTCATGATTATCGAGTGTTGTTGCATGAGTTCTTGCCGATTGCAAATCCGTGGTATATTGCCACCAAATGTCGAAGAACAGTACAAAACCTTTGTTTCTTTTTTAAAGCCATTCTGCTAAGGTTTTAGACGTGGAAACACTGGATAAATACAGCAGATGTTGTTGTGACACTATGTGAGCTGGAGATGTACTTTCCATCTTCATTCTTTGATATTATGGTGCACCTAGTTGTTCATTTAGTGGGAGAAATTAAACAGTGTGGTCCTCTGTATCTTCGATATATGTATCCATTTGAAAGATATATGGGTGTCCTTAAAAAGAAAATGAAGAACCGGCGTCCCCGAGGGAAACATCATTGAAGGGGTCACATCAGAGGAAGTGGTGGACTTTTGCAACGAATTACCTAGATGGTGTTAAGTCTGGGTCTACCAACATCTAGGCACGAGGGGAGACTCGAGGGAGTAGGCATTTTGGGGAAAAAAAGATTAGAGTCAGCACTGAAATGTTGAACAAAGCACATTTACTCGTGATGCAACATATTGTTGCGCTTGAACACATACTTTGAGCGCATATTGCCATTTTAAAAAGAAAGATATTCCACAAGGAGGAAAGGTGGTTAGATAAGGAGCATAACTGAACATTTATTCAATGGTTAAAGGAAAAGGTGCTAGCAGATGATTCTGAGGATTCATCAGAGGAGGTGCGTGGTTGGCACTTGGACCAAATGTCGATGTTTTGTCTTTGAATGATATGATATTAATGGCTACACATTTTACACAGAGCGTCAGGATCAAAAATCAGTTAATCAGAACAGTGGTGGTGTCAGTGTTATTGCATCCTTGGATTCTTATGGTAATACCAATGACCGTGGTCGTGAACCAGTCAAACAACCTTACTACAGTATCATTCAAAATATTTGGGTTTTGGACTATACAAACTATGACATTTGTGTATTTATGTGCAAATGGGCTGATACAAACGTGGTTGTCGTGTAGACCCTGATGGTTTTAGGCTGGTTGACCTTGGTAAAGCTACTCCAACTGATGATCCTTCATTGGTTGCATCTAAGGCAAAACAAGTATTTTTTGTTAGTGACCCAGTGATTTGAATTGGTCCATTGTTAGAGAAGGAAAATGACGTATTGTTGGAGTCAGTGATGTAACAGATGAAGATGACTATGATATGTTGAACGATGCATCATCACTGTCAATTGGGTCACCTCCAAGTATGTGGATAATGATGCCAACAATAACAAGATAGATGGACTATGACGCTCTGACCACAATGAAGGATTGTGGATTGAAACTAATATTTGTTATGTACGTGTGTTAGATAATGTACCTTAACCTACAATTTTCAAATTTGTAATGACAAGTATACTTATTTTGTTCGTAATGTTTCTGATATAGACAATCTAATTTTATATTTTTAATGTTGTCTTTAGGTGGTCATCAGCATGGCACATGCTAATGACACGGAGGATCATGAAGGGTCACAAAACATGGATACTGATTCTCTGGATGGGCATGGCGAGTCTCAGTCTGACATTGGTGTTGATGAGGGGCCATTAGAGCATGTGCTTACTGGAGATAAATGTGTTGAGGAGGGACCATTTGAGCATGTGACTCTTCGGATTATAAATCCACGAAAGGGCGTGGGCCTACGAGGTGTTTGAAGATCAAGAAAGCTGACAAAACCAACCTTCGTGGGATAGATACATTAGACCGACGGGTCCTTCGAAGGAGATGAATTTGCTAGTATGCTAGGGACTTTAGCCAAAAGCAACTGCAACATCAACCAATTTGGAGTCAGGTTGAGCAAAAAAGAAAGATTGATGTGGCAGACTGTTAGAGATAGATACAAAATTCCTGACGAAGCTAAGAATACAGTTATGTCATTGATTGCTTCTCGAGCCAAGGGGTTCAGACATGAGTTGGTGATGGGATGGATCAGCGACAAAAGAAAAAGGAAAAATAAGGTAGATCCATGGGTGTTGTATGAAGGATTCATCACTAAGCAAGATTGGGACAATTTGTTGCTACTCGCACATCTGAAGACTTCAAGGTAGTTTTTGTTAACAATAGTTAAATTTTCAAAATGTGCACTTCTTTACTATAATTATTTTTCTTTTTATTTTGTTATACCACATTATAAGCAGAGAACTCAAAAACAAGCAAGAGAGAACCGCGAGAAAAATATCCATCAACATTACATGGGAAGAAAAGGGTATACTGGTTCTATTAGAAATGGAAGATGGAGAACGAGGGCTACTGAAAAAACGGAATGAAGATGGTACTTTGAGTCTCATTGAGGCTGATGATAGGCATGCAAGGTTGATTGATATTTGTTGGGGCCGACAGAAAATGAATGCTGCAGGGGAGCTGTTCTTTCCAGTGAAAGAGACAGCGATTTTGTCTGAAAAAATTGTATGAAACCCTTTTCATTTACTTATAATTTGTACTACTGAGATATAAATTATTTCTTTTCATTCTTATGGTTTTGATTGGTTAATAGGCCGCTATGAAGAAGAGGACATGGTCCTCAATCTTCTGTTCTAAGTGATGATGACAAGCTGAATCGTGCCCTTGGGAAGAAGGACCATCCCGGCCGAGTTAGAGGATTTGGAGGAGAGGTTCGCAAGGTTATGTGTTCCAAATACGGGCAAACGATCATCAGGTGTTACGAGGAGAGATTTTCAGATGCTTGAAGAGTCTTTGATGAAAGAGCAAGAAGAACGTAGACAACTTGAAGAACGTTTTCGTCAGTTTGAGGAATTACTACAAAGTGGAGGTTTAGTACAATCTACTCCCAAACCAACAACTTCCACACCAATTACCACTTCATCTCCTACTGATCCTTGTTTGTTACGATTTGCTCAATACTTCACACTTTTACACCTCAATTTCATGTGAATGTTCCACCCACGTGCTTGCTTTTCAATTATATAAACCATTATCGAAAAATGCTCACAGCCACCACCATCTTCACTTGCCACTGTTGCTGCTGCATCGTCTCCACTTCTCTCAATTTCAGTTTCTCTTCTTTCTGCTATAAAGAGTTTCATTTTTGAGCAAGTATAGCTTTATTTGTGAAACTAAACAAAAACAAGGGAACTTGAAGGTGTTAAGCTAAAGATGATGAACTCCAAGTAGAAGTGGCAATGGCACATTACAAGACTTGGAATAATGGGGTGGGGTGGTGAGAAAGATTAGTATTTTTTTTCCTTGTGTGACTATGGCTAGTTTATAATGTATTTCATCGACATGATGATGTTTTCTATTGATATGGTTTTTGAAACCAGATGTGTGTTGGCAGTACATTGTTAGTGTATAAGTTAGCCTATTCCCACAAGTTTCCATCTCATCAAAACCTATCGATTCCGGCAACAGTTTATGATTAAGGAACACTTCTTAGATATCAATCTTATTCTAATATCTCTATTGTTTCATATATTAGGTATATGAATTCTTTCACAATTATGGCAATACTTACACTACAAAGGAACTTGACTTCGTGAGAGAAGAATTGGCATAATGTTTAAATATACAGTTTTTTGTTACACAGCTCTAGCGGGCAGGTATGTAAAATACAGTATTATGTTCGTTTCTTTTTCAACACTTATTAACTATATATACTTGTTATAATATTTCTATTGTTTTTAAATATTAGGCGTTTCTTTGACACTTTTGGATTGCTCTTAGAAGGAAGTGAACACTTTGGATTGCTTTAGAAGGAAGTGAACACTTTTGGATTGCTCTTAGAAGGAAGTGAACACTTTTGGATTGCTCTTAGAAGGAAGTGAACACTTTTGGATTGCTCTTAGAAGCAATTGAACACTTTTGGATTGCTTTAGAAGCAAGTGAACACTTTTGGATTGCTATTAGAAGCAAGTGAACACTTTTGGATTGCTATTAGAAGCAAGTGAACACTTTTGGATTGCTATTAGAAGCAAGTGAACACTTTTGGATTGCTATTAGAAGCAAGTGAACACTTTTGGATTGCTCTTAGAAGCAAGTGAACACTTTTTCGATTTTTTTTGTGGTACTTTGTACAAGAGATTGAGATTGTTGAATTTTGTGAATGTTATAGTGTAATGGGAAATGAATTCAGTGGCTCTTTTGTAAGCTGGTGTGGCTGCGTATTGAATGTGTCATGTGTAATAGACATGATGACTGTTTATTGTAGGTTGTAAAGAAGTATAAAGAACAGAAAAAAAAATTTTTAAAAAAAAGAATATAACACGGTTGTATATCCAACCGAGTTATAAAATAAGTTTGTATTTTAGCGGGGAAAAAGATTTATAACACGGTTGTTAATAACAGGGGTGTTGTAAAATATGACTTTATAACAGGTTGCTTAAAAGAACCGTGTTATAAACCACTTTAATTTTTGCGGGAAAAGGCTTTATAACACGGTTCTGAAATAACCGTGTTGTAAAAGTCGCTTTTATAACACGGTTTGCAGTAGGAACCGTGTTATAAAACTAATTTGGCGCATAAAAATGGTGCAGTAAGCACTTTATAACACGGTTTTGGCCTACTTAACCGTGTTATAAAATTGTTTTTTAACACGGTTGCTAACCGTGTTGTAAAGTGAAAAAGAATATATGACTGCAGCATACAACAAGCTTCATAACCGTGTTATATTGATGTAAACAACCGTGTTATAAAACGTTTTTTCCACTAGTGTCCGCCTGTCATCTGTGTGCCCATCTGCGAGGAATGCAGCAAAGGCCTCCGCCATGCCCGGAATCTTGGGAACACCACCGCTCGTACTGCCAGCTCCGCGGCCCCTACCTCTAGTCGACATCTGTAAGTCCAGAGGTCGTATCATTTACTCGGTGTTTACCGTATTGCATCATGTGTCAAGTATACTAGCTCATTTTCTAGGAATAATTCTAGCGTTAATCGCATAATCCTAAGACCTCATTAGGTCTCGGTCCTCACAGACGTTTCCTGTATTCCCAAAGGTATATCCTATGCTCACTGTCTCTTAATTCCGTCATCAGAGCGGTACTCCGCTCTGATACCACTTTTGTAACACCCCTTGTAAATAACGCACCTAATACAATATTAACTAACGCAAGCGTAGCAGAAATAAAAGACGTCACAGCGGAAAATTAAATTAAACGTTTAACTGGGTGTTACTCGCCATTACCCGCCCATGCGAGTAATGCAGCGACTATCCTACAATCAATCCATAATACGACATAACCACTGTGATGACATGAATTTAAATTTATCCAGCAAGAACAAAATTTAATTCCAAAACCGACTAGTGAGCAATCTACTTAACCATGCCAAAAGTCCAAAAACGGATTACTAGATCCTAAGGTATAGTCGAGAAGTATCATGCTAACTAATCCCCGAAAGTTCCCGCCCTCGCGTACGGTCTTCAAGCAGCTACAAACCTGGAATGTGGTGCTATAAAGGCTCAGCCAACTGCTCGTATGCTAAATGTGATCCTAGACCCGATTAGGCCACTTAGGTCGTTTTAGCCATCTTGATTAACATGGGGTTCGTTACATGCTGTTCCGGTTACATGCTTATAACAAAACTGTAAAAGAAGAATTTAAATATACAACAGGCACTTCAATAAACCACACAACAAGGCATGCTATTAAGACAACCATAGTCGAATAGTGAGCAGGGTCAATAGTTAGTTGAGGTCCAGTTAGTCTCACTTGATCATTTCCACCATATGAAGCCCGCTTCCAACAATCTTATATAGTCATACGGGTGTCATGTTAAGGACAATTCCCCGTTTACCTCACACTTTAATATTTTGGACAGTAGTCCGGTGCTAACTATAGTGTGTAGATGGGCTCACTTATCTACAGTGGTAGATGTCCATTAGGCCGAAGCCTTGGTGCCAACGGTAGCACATTCCGACCGACGATCGTATCCGGCTCGTCGAATAAACAAGAGTAGACCCTAAACGGGTGTTAAAACTCTAGTGATCATTATGCGCAACCTGCTGGAACGTATGCAGACCAGGGTTTAGGAAACATTGTATCATTAATTAATTATCACACTCTCATAAGTTAGCGTATTTTAATTAGTCTCCTGGAGATTTAATCTCGTTATTGGAGAAAACACATTTTTATTGGATGCCCTATCGGGTCTTACACACAACCTAGAAATCTACTATGTGATGTTCAAAGGTCGAGTCATCACTCTAGAGACGGTTATTACCGGTCTCTAAACTAAGTTCCTCACTTAGTATGTTAGGAGTTGCTCACTCTCACAAGATAGTATTTCAGAGTCTCTCCCGAAAGTTCATCCACAGTTAGGGTGATAATCAGTATCACATGTCCGAATGACGTACGCGCACAGTTAATAAACACTTTGACGGTCGGTAAATAAATGCATATAAACACAAGCACAATATTATTTATCTAACATGCAAGCACACAATTATGTCCGGAACCCAAGGAAACCCTTAGGGCTTTCAGACCACACATTCACATACCGTTCACCGATAATAACGCTAAGGTGATGAGTCACGCCTGTCCACTAGTGCTCCCGAACTCGTATCTAGCAACCCGTACCTCTGTAATATATTGTTCTTACATCATGTCTATCACGAGACTGCTTAACTATCGTAAGTAGGTCCTAATCTTCACCCTGTAGTCAACCCTTTAGTCGGTTATTTGTTTAACTCGGGTTTGTTATTAATTCTCGGGATCACGGTTCCATGACAATTTACAGTTTATGTATAGATAGTATTCGATACGGTAATATTATCTAGTATGTAGGACTTATTCTCCTAATACTCTTGTATGGTTATTTGTTTTACATGTTCACGTACACACACTTACACGCGTGCATGTTTAATCATATACACTTATTTATGCATACATAGAATATGGTTTATTACCGTGACTCACTAAGCCAAGTTATATCTTCACTTACATTAGTATAATATCTTGTGTGTTGGTTAATTAATTTACTTGGCTAAGTTGTGTTGGTTTGTCAACGTAGTTTGACTAGTCAACGTTTCAAGTCAATATTTCATAATAAGCGATATTTGTTTATCGCTTTATACCACATTACCTTGTATTATAAATTTATAATATAAGAATTATAAGTTTCCCACAATGAATTTAATTCTTTATTCTTTGTTAGACACACTTGTACTTAATTGTGCTATTTACTTACAAACTTTTTACCAAGGATCCTCCTTAATGTTCTACAAGGTATTTTATACATTATCATAGCCCTTATATTATAAGATTTCTAACCATGTGTTATACTCCCCAATTTTCTAATTTAGTTCCATCATCTTTATGTGATTGTTTATAAGTATATACCACCATAATAAAGTCCCTCATAATATACTCTCTATTTTAATATAATGTCACATTTATCATTTTAACCTTATAATGTATTGTTCATTGTTTCTGAAAATTCTATTCTAACCATATACTTTCGGTATTCAAATTTCCTCCCCTTTTATTTTGATTATTTACAAACCACCCCAAATATTATTTGTTGTTACTTTTCATTCATTATTTAATTCATAACCAAGTTCCAATACCTTATATTATACAAACATATATACATATATATATCTATATTCAATTCGAACAGCAGCCCCCCTTTTTTCCTAGATTTAAACATTACCCACATCTTCCTTATTATTTACATATTACCCCTCTTTATTTTTGTAAGCTTACAATTTAATACCTAGAACTTATATTATACATATTAACTTATTTAATTCCAAAAATCTCCAAAATAGTGTTATAAATTTCCGAACAGACCCTAGGCTGTTCCAATATTATTTTCCACCCCTAAGTTTTGGTTAATTACATAGTAACCCCATAAGTTTTTATAATGTTACATTTTAATACTTAAACTATATATTATAACCCTTAGTTTTATTTAATTACCAAAATCAACCTAAAATTCACCAAAATTATGTACAGGCCCCTACTGGTCATATTAACCTCATTCCAGCCCTTAACTTCGAAAATTACATAAACACCCCAAATAGTTTTATAATGTTCATTTTTAACTTAATACTTGATTTAAGTTACCAAATCAACTACTTATTTTTTCCAACTTGGTCAAACACCATATATGGTCAAGGTTGACCCTCCAACACTCCTTTGACCACCATTTATCAGTAATTACGAAATACCCCTATTATCTCTCTAGTTTTTACATTTAAGTGTTTAAACTTTATAAAAATTACATTTTATGTTTTAAAAATTCCTAAACCACCCCCATTCGGTTTTAATTAATATTTAGCACCCTAAACTTTGTATATTTATGGTTTTACCCCATTGGGAAGTCTTATGTTCATTTTAACATTTATAAAGTTTATAACCCATAATATAACTTTATTTTAATTTATGTTACACCTAAATTCATCATATTCATCCAAAATGTTCCTAGGTGAATATGTTTACTAAAATTACATCTTTGCACCAGAAACTTAACTAATACATTTAATCACCCAAAAACTTATAAATAAATATTTAAAGCCCTTAATAACTATAATAAAAATGGCATAAACACATGGCCTTAAACATGACATAAACATAGTCATTAAATGACATTAAAATGCCCACAAACTATATATTATCACAGCCGTTTTCAGATTTTCCCTTAACACTTAAAATCATTTTTCTTTCACTTATAACTTAAACTTGACTTTAATAAGTCATTAGCACCTAGATTCACCAACCAAATATAACCATTATTTTCTACACATTTACAAGGCTTAAACAGCACCTATACCATTACACACTCGGCTATAACATATACTACAAGGTAATAGTCTTTTAAGTCTTAAAAATGGTTTTAAGTGTTCTTACCTTGTATTAAATCAACCAAGGAGTCCAAACAGCCCCTATATGCTCTCGGCACTGTACATATACAGACCTTAGGTTAGATTTTATTTCATGACATTTTGCTTAACCATGAACAAGCTTTTAAAGCTTATTTAAGGAGTTTACCTCTTTGAACTTTGATTTCCTCTTGGAAATTTGCCTAGCACTTCATGGGTAGCACCAGGACCATTCGGCCATGTATATATCATGAACAAAAGTTTAGTTAGTGATGTTTTTTCTAAATGACAAGTTTAAGGAGTTTTTAAGCAAGATTTAAGAGAGATTTACCTTGCTGTTTGGAAGAGGTTATGTATGGTTCTCAGCCACCTAATACAGTAGTAAGGAGCTTAGTTTCTGTAGGAAAAGGGATGGAAGAGATTAAGGCTTGAAAAGCCATGGAAATCCATGATTTTTACCTTGATTTGGAGCCCTTTTTAGATGGGTTTTGGAGCAGCTCTTTGGATAATGAATAGGGCTGGAAACACCTTCAAATTGGTGTCAAAAGGTGTAGAAAAATAGGTGAGTAACAGGTCATTCTCGGACTCAACATTTAAGAGAGGTAAAAAGGTGTTTTAAGGCATTTTCTTCTTACCTTAAGGTTCTTAAGAGGTTCCCTAGCCCTTGGTTGGTCTGGACGTGGATTGGGGTCTTCCAAGGGTGTGTTGGTGCCTTAGATACAGTAAGAATGATTAACTTGGCCATATACCCAAATAGAAGAAGGAAAATATCTTAGAGCACATTTTTCTTACCTTTACTTACCAATCTGATTCTCTTGAGTTTAAACCCTTCAATGGCCCATACTCTCTTATAAATCAGTTAGAATAATAGGAAGAGTGGGTGGTGATTTTGGTGCAAGAAAATTGAATTTTGGAGGTGAAATGAGCCTTAAAACTCCATTAGAGCTTAAGGTATGTTAATGGAGGTTGAAGATGGTGAAGGAGGAGGGTGAGCTCGGTTTAGAGAGGGAGAAGAACTGAGAGTATGGGAAGGAGGATGGGGACGGCTGACTAGGGATATTAGTATGGAAATTCTTTCCTTAGGTAATTTTTGGTGTGTAAGAGATATTTGTCTCTTTTGTTGCTTTCTATTTAATTCCTTTGTCTTCTAATGTCATGGTCTGATTCTTATGTCCCTATGCAGTGTATACAGCCGAGACAATCAGGTTTGGTTGGGAGAAATTCATCTTGTGTGAGAGAGATGAGAGGAAGAGTGTAAGAAAGATGTTTTGCTTTTTTTCCTCTTTGGGAATGCATTGTCATCCTTTGTCTTTTGTCCCATGCAGCTCTTTTTCTGATTTTTCCAAGCTTGCAGTCGGCCACATAGTGTAGGGGGGGACCATTTACAATGCTAGTTTAATATTACAACCTCATGTTTGTACATTTGTGACTTAATTTATGTGTTATGTGTTAATATGTGTTTAATTGTTTAAGGTGTGTATATAGGTGGTTGTTGTGTTTAATATTTTGTTTGACTATATCAAATATTGTATATATATTAATGAGTGATATTTATGATTTTAGTACTGCACTAATGTGTTACATGTAGTATTGACTTTAGGAAAATATTTGGGTTATTTCAATATACTATAGAAGTTAAATTGAAACTAAGAAAATACTTTATTTTATAAGTCATATATGGGAGGTAGATGTGTGTACAAATTAATGGGAATAATTAAATACAATAAGGCTACGTAAAGAATGTCTTAAATAAATCCTAATATATATATAGCAAAAAAAATAAAAGACATAAAATACCTTATGGAAAATAGAATACGAAGGAATTAATAAGTTAAACTAAACCTATACATAATACTATTAAAAGAATATTATATGAGGTGGTGTTAAATTATGGTTATGAAATTAAGCTTAAAGAGTTACCTTTGAAATTCTAAGATTTATAGAAACCATATTAAAATACATGTATAAAATTATTTGTCAATGACCAGAATGTAAATCTATAATTGGGTTAAGTAATTAATAAGTTAAGACTTAGGAAATTTTGTAATTAGATTACATAAAATGTTACACAAATAGATCTTATTATATAATTAATAATTAAATAAATGAAACACTTTTACATCTAATTGTGAAGTGGATTAATAAGCCTAGATTTAATCATTTCATAACATTTATAGTATTAAATAATAACTTAATGTTTTAAGATTAAATCATTAAAAGGATTATGATATAAAACTATATTAAACTATGATTAGGAAATTAATCTAAATAATAATCCTTAAGTTTCTTAGAATTAGATAAGCCATATGAAATACATTTATAACATTAATTACCAAAATTCAGAATGTGAGTGTAACACCCCTACAACGCCCCTATCATCTACCGAAATCGCAGCGGAAATAACCAACCAAACAATAACTATTCGCTTCGGTGTTACAACGCCGTTAACCACCCACGTGATTAACTAGGCAGAATAAATACAAGTGTATCGGTCTGATGATCAGACTTCCGAGCATAGTAACTAACATCCATATATAAACATAACCAACCATACCGAGTATTTAATTTACAACATCTCCAACCATAATCATCCAACACTGTATAACAACGGTATCAAAATGTAACGCCTCGGGAGCACAGGCGCATCCCGGGCTCAACGACCTACTTATCCAAAAGTATATCAACAACCTAGGACCTAGAGCCACTCTGCCTCTTCGATCCTCATCCTGCAATAAAAATATGGAGCCCCCGAGGGGGTCAGCACCTTTGCTGGTATGGCTAACGCGCAGCCCATCGACTACCGATCCGCCAACTAATTGTCATAATAACATGGCATTCATTTAGATCATCCAACTATATATATATATACCATAGCATAGCAAGGGAAATTGCATAGCATCACAACATCAATACATAACACCATAAATTCGGTCCTCACAGGGAACCTTCCACCATAGTTAGTATACCATGAGAGCCTTGGGATTTTTAACCAATCCCATGTTAAGCTCGTTACCATCCTCGTTACCGTCCGGTTATATAGAACGGTTAACTTATACCAAAGGTGTGTCGGATATAGTAATCCCAAGCACCCGAAATAAATACGTATGCCCCTATGGCCCGACGTGAGTCAGTAACTAGCTTTGGATAAGCTAGGGAAGGTAGAAACCAAATTGGAATACCACCTATACATACACCAAGAAGCCGAACCGGATATGATATCGACTCCCGTCCATCACACGCGTGGCCGGAACAACCGGACTCCTCACTCCCCCGGTTAGCACTTGTTAGTGATCACACAACATTTTGTTAAGTCACATACAAGCAAACATTTAGGTCTTGTTAAACAACCAAGGGAAAGGAGTTATAACCTTACAACATCATAATGTATAACCACTGTAACTCTTTTCATGCCTTAGTCTTATAAGGTCGTATCACGCAGAAAAGCAAACAACACCCAAGCCGGTGTAAGCCGGTAGGCAACAGCTGCAAGAAAACCATACCTTGGTCCTTGCCTCGTTTCGTTTCCACCTTGAGAGAATCCTAAACACATTAGTAACGTCGGTTAATAACGCACTAATCCATTATTAACATTATCTACTCAACATGACTAGTTTATTTTTATTTTACACTTGTTACATCTTTTCATCCTTTTTGCCTTTAAACACCTAACATGTATTATATAACCTTATTATATCATTCTAACCAACTACTATTTTTAGATAACAATTCCCATCTTAAACAATAATTTTTGGTCCATACAGTGGCCTGTCCGAACTTGTGTCCGAGCTTCCAAGTTCGGACACAAGCCGTGATTTTAGACAGAAAACAGACATGTCCGAACTTGTGTCCGGACTTCGGAAGTTCGGACTGAGTCGAGGAAAATCCTAACCGAAATCCATACGTCCGAACATGTGTCCGGACTTCCCAAGTTCGGACACAGTTCGAGGATAATACCTAAGAAGTAACAGGTGCGTCCGAACTTCCAAATTCGGACGGTAGTTCGGACACTACCTAAAATCCAGAAAACTGTAAGCGTAACAGGGCATGTCCGAGCTTCCAAGTTCGGACGGAAGTTCGGACGTGCCATTATTGTAATACCCCCATCCCACATCGGGATATGAGCTGTAATGTGGGTTTTAATAATACATATGTGTTGACTACAACAACAGGCCTTCCACTTTTCAGCCCAAGTGAGGATTGAGGGTCTAAAGTGGCTAGTTTTCAAGCCCGGATGGCTTGGGAGCTAGGTTGTTGGACAGTTACCCATATCGGGTGTTACAAATGGTATCAGAGAGCCGACTCGGGACCGTGCCGGGATGAGCTACCCGACACCGACCGAGGAGGTCCATGGGACTTGGATGTTAGGCTTGCGACGAGGACGTCGCGTTCTTTGAGTGGGGAGTAGTAATACCCCCATCCCACATCGGGATATGAGCTGTAATGTGGGTGGTTTATAATAATACATATGTGTTGACTACAACAACAGGCCTTCCACTTTCAGCCCAAGTGAGGATTGAGGGTCTAAAGTGGCTAGTTTTCAACCCGATGGCTTGGGAGCTAGGTTGATGTCCGAGCTTCCAAATTCGGACGGAAGTTCGGACGTGCCATTATACTCATTTTCTACAACCTTAAACACTTAACCAAATTTCTCCAAAGCCTCCAACACTTATAGTGTCTTCTCCTTAAGTTTCTAAGTGGCATTCCTTGCCTATTCCAATCATTATTCCTAGATATTTCTTCCACACAACATCATTACTTTAACATTGTTTCTTACAAACTAAAAACCCTTATGTCATCCTTGAAATTCCTTTTTCTAAGCTTGTACTTTCTCCTTATTTTAACATCATCTCCCAAGCATCATCTCTCCCACTAATTCCTTATACCCTCTTGAAACTCTTTTCCTAGTGTACACTTCTCCTTATTTTACCAAAGTTTGCCTAGTATTCACCTAAGTCCAAAATGACTTTGGTACATACTAAAACCTCAAGATTATGCCTAAGTCCTTACACACTCTAGAGTACTTCTTAGTTCATCAAAATTCCTTTAAAACATCATGAACTCCTTATTCATTTCCTAAGTTTTCTAACTCACCAAACCTTATGTAAACACTTAGAACTTCTTGCTTCTTACCTAAATTTTGACATGGGTTCCCTTAGAACATTACTAAGCCTAAACACTTTGTTTCTCCATTAAACACACAAGAACATCTAAATCACCAAAACACTCCATACACAACTTCACCAAATTACACTACATCACAATATAGTGCATAATTTAAATTGCATGGCACTTAGGCCCTTAAAATGCATGGCTCTTAGGCCCTTAAAGTGCTTAAATCATAAACACTGAATTTCCACAAAATATATGCCTTTAACCTGCAAATACACTCAACACACATATGCCCTTTACTAGTCTCTTGAGAACACTTTACTAAGTCATTCACCATTTGCTCTTTAGGTAGTTTTAATAAGCATTTATAAGCTCATTTCTCCTAAGGCATTAAACAACATTAAGTTAGTAGATTTACCTCTTTTTCCAAAACACTTCCTTCTTGATTCCTTACAAAACCGTATGATTTTGATTCCTTGTCAAGTTCTAGACAATATACAAACACCATAATGAGTATTCAAGCTTGAGCTTCATCTCATTGTAAACCCTAATTTTACATTGTTTCAAAAACATTAATGTAGTTGTTTTACCTTGATCTTTGAAGGGAGTTTGAATATATAACAAGAGAGGACTCCACCTAGTCCATGAAGAGTTGAAATGAAGCTAGAACAAAGTCACACAAAGAGCTATATCAATGTGTATTTTCGGTCAAGGTAAAACATGGAGGAAACATGATTTTTCTTTGAGATTCCTTACCTAGAAGCAAAGGAGATCAACAATATGTCAAAATACAAGCTCAAGCTCCTTCAATGGTGGAACACCTTGGCACCGAAATGGAGCTCTTGGAGTTTTGAGAAGATAGGAATGGAGCTTGATGAGAGGAAGAGATTGGTGGTCTTTGTTTTTGATTTGGACAAGTGAGCAAGATTTAACAAGAGATCAAAGTGGGAGTTCTAATGGTGGTAGTGGTATTACCGAGAGAGAGAGCAAAGAAGAGAGGTAGAAGGTGGTGTTTGAAACCGGGAATGAAGGAAAGAAATGAGAATGAGATAGGATTTGCTTTTAAGAAGATATTTATGTTATAAAGTAAAAAGTAAGTTTACTTAGTTTGCTTTACTTACTTATTACATTAACTAGAGAGTGGTGAGTCACCACATAAAAACCGGCCCCCTTTATTAGTATGAGGGTATTTTAGTCTTTGTTTGTCAATTTAATTACTTAACATAACATATGTTATAAACTAGCTTGTAAAAGTTACTATTCACCTAAACAAGGCACTTAGAAGTGAAATTTTTGATTTCCCATTAATATAGCCACCCAAATGTGATACTATATAGTACACATATATATTTAAGAGTAATGATGGACATTTAGCCATTCAAAACTCATTTACAAGACAATTTTTCAAAAATGTGCTTTAAGACTTCTTAAAGCACATTTTGTGTTTTAACTTGTTTTCAAGCTTGGTTTTCTTTGGTAATTGTTGTTTAATATGTTCATTAGTATATAAATGAGGTCTTGGTAAGTTCATTAGGTCTTACCAAGTTATCCAAGCTTAGAGCACATTTTGGCTCTTATTGACTTTAAAGCACATTTGTGTTTGCTTTTGTTTAAATTTGTTTACTAAGGTTTTAAGACTTTTTAGTCTTAATAAATCATGTTTTAATGTTTAACCAACATACCAAGGTTTGGGGTATTTCAATCTACCCCCCTTAAAAGAACTTTGTCCCCAAAGTTCATACTTCCCACATATCTTACTATTAGAACACGGGAAACACTTATAAAACAATACATTCCAAAACATCATTACCAACTTACCATCATCTTACACCACAACGGACTCGAGGTCCAAACCACATAATACCATTCAGACACAACGGTCTGTAACATAACATAGACAATGTATACATATACATGTCGTACACAACCATAACCGAAACGGCTCTACCCCCTTAAAAGGGGTACGCCCCGTACCCTATACTATAACACTAAGAAGCAAACAATGACGGGTGCTTCGCCTTCATCTTTTCTTCCAGCTCCCAAGTGGCCTCCTCAACGTCCTGGTTAGACCAGAGGACCTTCACCAGTCTCACGGACTTATGGCGAGTGTCTCGAGTCTTAGTATCCAGAATCCGTACCGGAGTCTCCACTGATCGCATGGTTGGCTCTAAGGTTAGCCTTTCCGGCTGAAGCACATGAGACGGATGAGACATATACTTCTTCAACTGGGACACATGAAATACATCATGTACCTTGCCCAGCTCGGCGGGTAAATCAAGTCTATAAGCTACCGGGCCGATCCGCTCCGTCACAACATAAGGACCTACATATTTCGGGCTCAACTTGCCCTTCTGGCCAAAACGAAATACTCCCTTCATGGGGGATACTCTCAAAAATACCTGATCGCCCACGGCGAACTCCAGGTCACGTCGCACATCTGCGTACGACTTCTGTCTATCCTGAGCTGCTTTCATATTAGCCCTGATCTGGCGAACTTCTGCCTGAACTTGCTCAAGATACTCTGGTCCTATAATGACCGTCTCACTCGACTCATCCCAGCATAATGGCGTGCGGCATGGTCTACCGTACAATGCCTGGAAGGGAGACATCTTGATCGATGCATGATAACTGTTGTTGTAACTAAACTCGATCAGATGTAACTTATCAATCCAGCTGGTCTGAAAGTCAAGTGCACATGCACGTAGCATATCCTCAAGTGTCTGATGGTGCGCTCACTCTGACCATCGGTCTGTGGGTGAAACGCGTGCTCAATTTCAGTTCAGTACCAAGTGCCTCTCGTGTAGACTTCCAATATCTGGATAAGAATCTGGTATCTCTGTCAGATACTATCGTCTTTGGTACCCATGATGTCTTACAATCTCTTATCGAATAATTCTGCCAATCTTGCCACTTTCCAGGTGTCCTTCATCGGAATGAATCGAGACACCTTGGTCAGTCGGTCTACCACAACCCAAATCATATTAGACCTCCCCTTGTAGGCGGAAGCCCTACCACGAAGTCCATAGATATGTCATGGAACTTCCACTCCGGCACTGGCATTGGCTGCACCATACCACCAGGCCGTCGGTGCTCAAACTTGACCTTCTGACAAGTGAGACACCTCAACACATAGTCATTCACATCCTTTTTCATTCCAGCCCACCAGAAATATCTTTTCATACCTTTATACATCTTTGAAGCTCCGGGGTGAATCGATCGTAGAACAATGGGATTCACTCAGTATGCGCTCCTTCAGCTCAGCGCTACTCCTCGGTATACACACCGGCCATTAAGCCTAATCAGGTCATCATCGTGGAGTCTGAAGTCATACTTCTGACCCTCGAATGTGCCATCAATAAGCTTCTGTCTAATTTCCACCATATACTGATCCGTCATCTGAGCACTCCGCACCTCTTCAACCAAGCCAGTATGAGAGACTAGCGAATGGAGAGAGTGTGCTCGGCGACTCAATGCGTCAGCTACCACGTTTGCCTTACCCTCCTTGTACTGTAAATTGATGTCATAATCATTCAGAATTCAACCCACCTTCTCTGCCTCATGTTCAACTCTTTCTGAGTGAACAAGTTTCAACTCTTGTGGTCAGAATAATCGTCACACTTACCCCATACAATGATGTCGCCATATCTTCAGTGCGAAGACAATGGCCCCCAATTCTAAGTCGTGGGTAGGGTAGTTCTCCTCATGCTTCTTCAGCTGTCGGGAGGCGTAAGCCACGACCTTCCCGTGTTGCATCAACACACAACCCATACCCCTGCCTGATGCGTCGCAATAGACCTCAAAACCATCTGGACCGTCTGGTAATGTCAGAACCGGTGCAGATGTCAGAGCATCCTTGAGACTCGTGAAAGCTCTCTCACAGTCGACTGTCCACTCGAATGGTGCATCCTTTTTCATCAAGGAAGTCATCGGCTTCGAGACACTGGAGAAGTCCTTCACAAATCTCCTATAGTAACCTGCCAGACCGAGGAAGCTCCTGATGTCGGTAACTGTCTTCGGCCTAGGCCAGGTGCGCACTGCATCTATCTTTGCCGGATCAACAGCGATCCCGGCCTCAGAAATCACATGTCCAAGGAATGATACTTGGTTCAACCAAAATTCACACTTAGAAAATTTAGCATACAGCTGATTCTTTCTCAATGTCTGCAATACATCTCTCAGGTGGCTTTCATGCTCACCTCTCGATTTCGAATACACAAGTATGTCATCGATGAAGACTACCACTGATTTGTCCAACTGATCTTGGAACAAACGGTTCATTAAGTCCATGAACTTTGCTGGTGCATTTGACAAGCCAAACGGCATAACTGTGAACTCATAATGCCCATACCTAGTTCTGAAGCTGTCTTTTCGATATCACTGTCACGGATGGCAATCTGGTGGTATCCGGAACGTAGGTCTATCTTGGAGAATACTGATGCTCCCCTCAGCTGATCAAATAGATCGTCGATGCGTGGTAAGGGGTAACGGTTCTTCACCGTAACAGCATTCAGCTCCCGATAATCAATACATAGGCGGAGGCTACCGTCCTTCTTCTTCACGAAGGAACCGGCGCTCCCCATGGTGAAACACTAGGGCGGATAAAGCCCTTGTCGAGTAGGTCTCTCAGCTGCTCCTTGAGCTCTGTCATTTCTGTTGGAGCCATACGGTAAGGTGCTTTCGCAATGGGTCCGGTGCCCGGAACTAGATCAATCTCAAACTCAACCTCTCGTGCTGGCGGCATGCCCGGCAGTTCCTTAGGAAATACATCAGGAAACTCCGACACTACCGGCACATCTGGGCTAAACTCAGGGTCTCTCTCTATGTCCTGGACATAGCAGAGGTATACATCATTTCCCCGTCGCAACTCACGATACATGGCCATGGCGGTGATGATCTGTGTCGAAGGCTCCCTGGGCCTCTGGCGGTATGATATAGTAACCCCAGATGGACTCCTAAGAAGCAGTCGATGCTCGGCACATAGGATTCTACCCTTGTACCGCTCCAACCAGTTCATCCCGACAATCACATCAAAACCTAGTCCGTCGAACTCTATCAAGTCGATCGGAAACTCCTCATCCCTGATTCGAACAATAGCATCTCGGTAGTAGCGGGTACATCTGATCCGCTCTTTCGACGGGAGAGTGACCACGAAGTCTGGCATCTCTTCACCGTCTAACCCCAGCCTCTTCGCAAATGATAGCGAAATGAATGTGTGTGAGGCTCCAGAGTCGAACAAGATCGATGCATCCACGCCATTCACTGGAAAGGTACCGGTGAGGATTGTGCCGCTCTTGCCGGCTTCTGCCTTATTGCAGACACTCAGTATACCTCCCGTTCCGAGTGCACAGCCTAATTCATTGGCAAACTAATAAGTATTGGGTAACAACACGGTTTATATGCTTCAAACAACTCCACTTTATTCATTAACACACTCTTTTTACAACATTCATTGGCTTATACTGTCGCCATGATTCACACTTACAACATCCTTAATACATACGGGTTTACCACATAATTATACAAGGCTTAAAACTGCCTGAAGGTCAAATTTAAACGTCCGGGTTTCATGTGTGTGGCATTGATCACTGCCGACGGTGCGGTATTCAGTTTGATCTTCTGATGCCATGGTATAGCATCCTTGATTGCCCACCCATGATTAGTACATCTCCCGATTTCAGCAGTAGCTTCTTTGCGAGTCAGCACGCTTCTGCTCGCCATACACAAACACTGCGGTATCACCAATGGACCAAGACACCACGGGTACTCCCTTACTTAGAGACTCGGGTGACTCGTCCTTGTCTTGGTGCATACCTAACCGTCCACCTTTCTGGTAGAAGTTTACAATGCATAGATCTGCTTTTACACTTGGAATTGATTCCGTTTCAACTTGCTGAGCAATTCCCACGGCGTGGTTAACGACCGCGTGGAACTCCTCTGGTATACTTGATACTGTTGCTCCATCTTCAGCTCGCACTTCTTGATATGACTTGGTGTAAGGGTTCCAGTCCTTACCCATGCACATCATCTTCAATTGCATCCTTGCTCCGTTCGGGTATTCGGGTGTGTAGAACCCTCCTGGTTTTGCTCCAAGTTCGTCGCATCGTCTGATGATGGATTTGTGCTTCCGGTGTCAGGTATCCATTTAAGAGTATCATACCTGGCTGGATAACCTGACATTGCTCCAATGGAAAGTCGGTGATGTTGATGGCGGTTTCTTCAGGGTTTGGTGTGGGCGGGATTGGATAGCAGATATTGAAGGTTCCTAAGTTTCAAATTGCCTAACTTTAGGTGTTTTCCACATTATATTCTAACTCTTTACTTATATGTTTATACCCTTAGACTTGCTAACACTCATGCATGAAATGCGGTAAGCAATCACTTTTCATTTAACAGTTTAGGCGGTACCTGGTCTCGAAGAGGATCCTGGTGCCTCAGACCGGTCCACCACATTCAGGGTGGCCTTGCCGGACCCCGTAGCCTTCCCCTTCTGGGATTCAGTGTACTTCTTGTCAGAAGTCTGCTGAGTAATCGCCTTCGGGCCTTCAGTGGTCGTGGTAGTATTACCCTTCCACTGCCCCTTTGGCTTATAGTTCTGCCGTTGGGGTTCGTCCAACACTCAAACTCACGGTGCCCCATCTTCTGGCAGTGACGGCACCTCACATCATTCCCCTTGCAGTCTTTGCCGGGGTGGTCTCCATTGCACCACTTACAGTAAAAGTGGCGCTCCGGTCCAGAACCCGCGCTAGCTGCTAAACAACACACAATCAATACTCACTTCCATTAACAACACACACCTCAACTAGATACACATGGTTTAGTAATTACCCTTAGGCGGGTAGGAGCGTAGAGGCTTCGCCGCATACGCGTACGTGAGCTTCAGTGGCTCATCAGCTGTGGTGGTCTGGGCTTGGCCCTTGTCACCCTGGTACTGGCCCTTCTGGGGCTGAGGGTAGGGTTTCTTTTTCTTCCCTCCCCCATACCCTTGCTGATTCTGGCCCTCGTTGGTGGCCTTGCGCTTGTGCGCATTTCCTCGTCCCTCAGACGGACGGTAATTTCAACCTTAGCAGCGGCATGATAGCACTCCTGTATTTTAGGATGTCAGTCATGCCCCGCAAAAACAACTTACCAACTCACATTAACATTCACTCAAGGTATAATTGATTCACAAAAGGTACTCTAATTACCTGCAAGGTAGTATACTCAGCTGGCCCCATCCCATAGCGGAGACGGTGGCTAGTCCATTGTAGAACCGGTTCACCAACACCGGTTCGAATACCCAAGGTCTGGTAACAGGTGGATAAGGCCGGTGAATGCTTGTAGTAGTCATCAACCGACATCTTATCCCCTGCCTCAGACTATCCAGCTCGAGGCGCTTGGCCTCCTGCACATGTACCGGGTAGTACTTGGCTCGCAGTAGAGCCGTGTACTCCCTCCAACCAAAGTCAGGATCAGCCATCCTGTCCTCCTTCACCAATTTCCACCAACTCTGCGCCGTACCCTTCAAGTAGTAGGCGGCAAGACGGACCTTAGCTTCAGCAGGTACTGCCAAGGTCTCGTAGGCGGTCTCCAGTTCGGAGATGTACGCCTCCAGTTTTCGAGGATCAGTCTCCCCATTGAATGATGGCGGTCAGATCAGCCAACGCCTTGACCCAATTGGTCTCTCGTGGCGGTGGTGGTGGTGGCTGAACTCCGGGCTGTTGCCCTTGCTGTATAGCAGCAACCAGATCGGGTACCAACTGGGCTACGGCGGCTGCAACTGCCTCAGCCATAGTCTGTGCGCGTAGTATCATCGCCCTGGTTACCCAAATCTCCAGTACCGCGCCCGCGGCCTCTCCCTCGTGGTCTACCTGCCATCTGAATTCATATGAACATTTCATTAGCATTATGCTTGCACACTTATCGGTCCAATGGTTATAGTCTTCCCGACAACCAGGTAATTCCACACTTAGTTAGTGGTTAACCTTTCCAAATCTGTTCACTTAGGTACTGTAGCTAGGTTTCCTAACTCGGTATATCCCTAAGCTCGGTATTCTAGTCATCAGAGCGATACTTCGCTCTGATACCACTTTTTGTAACACCCCTACAACGCCCCTATCATCTACCGAAATCGCAGCGGAAATAACCAACCAAACAATAACTAACGCTTTGGTGTTACAACGCCGTTAACCACCCACGTGGTTAACTAGGCAGAATAAATACAAGTGTATCGGTCTGATGATCAGACTCCCGAGCATAGTAACTAACATCCATATATAAACATAACCAACCATACCGAGTATTTAATTTACAACACATCTCCAAACCATAATCATCCAACACTGTATAACAACGGTATCAAAATGTAACGCCTCGGGAGCACAGGCGCATCCCGGGCTCACACCAAATATCCAAAAGTACATCAACAACCTAGGACCTAGAGCCACTCTGCCTCTTCGATCCTCATCCTGCAATAAAAATATGGAGCCCCCGAGGGGGTCAGCACCTTTGCTGGTATGGCTAACGCGCAGCCCATCGACTACCGGGATACGCGCAACCAATTGTCATAATAACATGGCATTCACATCATCTATATATATATATATATATATATATATACCATAGCATAGCAAGGGAAATTGCATAGCATCACAACATCAATACATAACACCATAAACTCGGTCCTCACAAGGAACCTTCCACCATAGTTAGTATACCATGTGAGCCTAGGGATTTTTACCAATCCCATGTTAAGCTCGTTACCATCCTCGTTACCGTCCGGTTATGTAGAACGGTTAACTTATACCAAAGGTGTGTCGGATATAGTAATCCCAAGCACACCGAAATAACATACGTATGCCCCTATGGCCCGACGTGAGTCAGTAACTAGCTTTGGATAAGCTAAGGGAAGGTAGAAACCAAATTGGAATACCACCTATACATACACCAAGAGAGCCGAACCGGATATGATATCGACCCCCATCCATCACACGCGTGGCCGGAACAACCGGACTCCTCACTCCCCCGGTTAGCACTTGTTAGTGATCACACAACATTTTGTTAAGTCACATACAAGCAAACATTTAGGTCTTGTTAGACAACCAAGGGAAAGGAGTCATAACCTTACAACATCATAATGTATAACAACTGTAAACTCTTTTCATGCCTTAATCTTATAAGGTCGTAACACGCAGAAAAGCAAACAACACCCAAGCCGGTGTAAACCGGTAGGCAACAGACTGCAAGAAAACCATACCTTGGTCCTTGCCTCGTTTCGTTTCCACCTTGAGAGAATCCTAAACACATTAGTAACGTCGGTTAATTAACGCACTAATCCATTATTAACATTATCTACTCAACATTACTAGTTTATTTTTATTTTACACTTGTTACATCTTTTCATCCTTTTAATTGCCTTTAAACCCACCTAACATGTATTATATAACCTTATTATATCATTACTAACCAACTACTATTTTTAGATAACAATTCCCATCTTAAAACAATAATTTTTGGTCCATACAGTGGCCTGTCCGAACTTGTGTCCGAGCTTCCAAGTTCGGACACAAGCCGTGATTTTAGACAGAAAACAGACACATGTCCGAACTTGTGTCCGGACTTCGGAAGTTCGGACATGGTCGAGGATAACCAACAGAAGGAGCAGGTGCGTCCGAACTTGTGTCCGAGCTTCCCTAAGTTCGGACACAGGTCGCAATAATCCAGAGAAAGTGGGTGCGTCCGAACTTCCAAATTCGGACGGTAGTTCGGACACTACCTAAAACCCAGAAAACTGTAAGCGTAACAGGGCATGTCCGAGCTTCCAATTCGGACGGAAGTTCGGACGTGCCATTATACTCATTTCTACAACCTTAAACACTTAACCAAATTTCTCCAAAGCCTCCAACACTTATAGTGTTCTCCTTAAGTTTCTAAGTGGCATTCCTTGCCTATTCCAATCATTATTCCTAGATATTTTCCCACACAACATCATTACTTTAACATTTTCTTACAAACTAAAACTCCTTATGTCATCCTTGAATTCCTTTTTCTAAGCTTGTACTTTCTCCTTATTTTAACATCATCTCCCAAGCATCATCTCTCCCACTAATTCCTTATACCCTTCTTGAAACTCTTTTCCTAGTGTACACTTCTCCTTATTTTACCAAAGTTTGCCTAGATATTCACCTAAGTCCAAAATGACTTTGGTACATACTAAAACCTCAAGATTATGCCTAAGTCCTTTACACACTCTAGAGCACTTCTTAGTTCATCAAAATTCCTTTAAAACATCATGCACTCCTTATTCATTTCCTAAGTTTTCTAACTCACCAAACCTTATGTAAACACTTAGAACTTCTTACTTCTACCTAAATTTTGACATGGGTTCCCCTAGAACATTACTAAGCCTAAACACTTTGTTTCTCCTTTAAACACACAAGAACATCTAGAATCACCAAAAACACTCCCATACACAACTTCACCAAATTACACTACATCACAATATAGTGCATAATTTAAATTGCATGGCACTTAGGCCCTTAAAATGCATGGCTCTTAGGCCCTTAAAGTGCTTAAATCTAAACACTGAATTTCCACAATATATATGCCTTTAACCTGCAATACACTCAACACACATATGCCCTTTACTAGTCTCTTGAGAACACTTTACTAAGTCATTCACCATTTGCTCTTTTAGGTAGTTTTAATAAGCATTTATAAGCTCATTTCTCCTAAGGCATTAAACAACATTAAGTTAGTAGATTTACCTCTTTTTCCAAAATACTTCCTCCTTGATTCCTTACAAAACCGTATGTATGATTTGATTCCTTGTCAAGTTCTAGACAATATACAAACACCATAATGAGTATTCAAGCATTAAGCTTCATCTCATTGTAAACCCTAATTTTACATTGTTTCAAAAACATTAATGTAGTTGTTTTTACCTTGATCTTTGAAGGGAGTTTGAATTATAACAAGAGAGGACTCCACCTAGTCCATGAAGAGTTGAAATGAAGCTAGAACAAAGTCACACAAAGAGCTATATCAATGTGTATTTTCGGTCAAGGTAAAAACATGGAGGAAACATGATTTTTCTTTGAGATTCCTTACCTAGAAGCAAAGGAGATCAACAATATGTCAAAATACAAGCTCAAGCTCCTTCAATGGTGGAACACCTTGGCACCGAAATGGAGCTCTTGGAGTTTTGAGAAGATAGGAATGGAGCTTGATGAGAGGAAGAGATTGGTGGTCTTTGTTTTTGATTTGGACAAGTGAGCAAGATTTAACAAGAGATCAAAGTGGGAGTTCTAATGGTGGTAGTGGTATTACCGAGAGAGAGCAAAGAAGAGAGGTAGAAGGTGGTGTTTGCAAAACCGTGGGAATGAAGGAAAGAAATGAGAATGAGATAGGATTTGCTTTTAAGAAGATATTTATGTTTATAAAGTAAAAAGTAAGTTTACTTAGTTTGCTTTACTTACTTATTACATTAACTAGAGAGTGGTGAGTCACCACACATATAAAAACCGGCCCCCTTTATTAGTATGAGGGTATTTTAGTCTTTGTTTGTCAATTTAATTACTTAACATAACATATGTTATAAACTAGCTTGTAAAAGTTACTATTCACCTAAACAAGGCACTTAGAAGTGAAATTTTGATTTCCCATTAATATAGCCACCCAAATGTGATACTATATAGTACACATATATTTAGGAGTAATGATGGACATTTAGCCATTCAAAACTCATTTACAAGACAATTTTTCAAAAATGTGCTTTAAGACTTCTTAAAGCACATTTTGTGTTTTAACTTGTTTTCAAGCTTGGTTTTCTTTGGTAATTGGTTTAATATGTTCATTAGTATATAAATGAGGTCTTGGTAAGCTCATTAGGTCTTACTCAAGTTATCCCAAGCTTAGAGCACATTTTGGCTCTTATTGACTTTAAAGCACATTTGTGTTTCCTTTTTTTAAATTAGTTTACTAAGGTTTCTAAGACTCTTTTTAGTCTTAATAAATCATGTTTTAATGTTTAACCAACATACCAAGGTTTGGGGTATTTCATCAAGGGAAGAATATTGGCCATAGTTTAGTTTAGGAATTTACATGTTATTTTGGGTACTATTCACCCAAAATCACCCATTTTTATTTTATTTTAAAACTTTGATTTAGACTTTATAATATAGTATATCATGACACATTAATGTTATAAAGAATGTAATATGGTCTTTAAAGTAGCATAAAACCAATACTTTTGAGGTTATACACAAAAATGTGCTTTAAGGTGTTTTAAGACACGTTTTGTGGTAAAGCTTGTTTTTGTTATAACCCGTTTAATTGCAACCTTATTTTATGTCCGGTTTATATAATGATCTAGGTTGGATTACATTTATTATCAGTTGGGACACCGGCGGCATTGTTTTAATTGCAGAGGGCAAGGAGGTCCATCTATTAAAACAATTAAGGTAATTGTTTTCTTTAATTAATAAGGAGTGGGAGCCTTAATTATTCTTCATCTAATTTATTTTGCATCACGATCGGTCTTCCTCCATCAGTTGTCATCGTGCGTTCAGAGCGAGCGTTCTTCCTTTCTTCTCTCTCTCTATTCTCTCTGTCGCTAAGGATCGTGAAGGCTGCTGCTTCAACCGAATTGGAGGGTCTTGCTACTGTGTTTCTCTGATCGGTTCAGGTTTGTGTTCAGGAATTCGGGTCTGCGTTGATGGTTTTCTTCTCTCTCTGTTTTCTGATTTTGAGCCGTTGTTCTTGATTAAATCAGAAGGCTTCGTCGCTGTTGAATTGTGATTGTGCGGGCTGTGGAACTGCTGCAGATTGTGGAGATCTTTCACTTTGAATCAGGTTGGTGTTGCAGATTTTGGGGTTTGGATAATCTAGGGTTCTTCTTTTCAGTTTCTGATTTTGTGTCAATTGGTTTGGTTAATCAGTGGCTGTTGATCTGTCCGGATTGTTGCTCTGCGTGGATTGTGCCTGCTGCCTCAGTTCGTTGTGGTTTCGGCTGATAATTGAGGTAGGTGGTTACTCGATTCAGTTTGGAAGTTCAGCCATGGGGTGTTGCAAGAGCGTGTCTGTTTTGTGTGTGATTCTATTAGCGTTTTGTTGTGATTTTGGATGGCTAAACCCCCATGGTTTCCTGTTTTAATGTCTGATTTGGTGTGTGTGCTTCATTGGCATTTTGAGGCATTGATTTGTGTTGTTTTTCTGCTCTGTTCGTCTTCTGGAAATTGCATTTTTCGCACTGTCCGAACTTCCGTCCGAGCTTTGAAGTTCGGACAGTGCGTTTCTGCCTTTCTGATTTGCGAGTTCGGGGTATGTCCGAACATCTGTCCGAACATGGATGTTCGGACACACCCTCAAGTTTCCCTCTGTTTAAGTTCGACCTGTGTCCGAACTTCGAAGTCCGGACACAAGGTCGGACCTTCCGCGTGTTTTCCCGTAAAACCTGTCCGAACATCCGTCCGAACTTGGATGTTCGGACATGCTGAATTCCTCTATCTGATTTCAACTCGACTTGTGTCCGAACATTGATGTCCGGACACAAGTTCGGACATTTGGCTTTCTGGTTTCTGAGTCTCGACTTGTGTCCGAACTTCGACGTCCGGACACAAGTTCGGACACCCCTCTGTTTTCAACATAACTTCTTCGTTTGAACTCCGATTTGAGTGCCGTTTGCGGCGTTGGTTTCCTTATGATCTGTGCTACTGATTTATGAGTGTTTTGGCATATTTAAATGCAACTTTGCTTCTGTTTAAGCAACCTTTCTGTTTTGGGACATTACACTTTGTTTCTGAGCCGTGAATGGCTGGGTCGAGCTATTCCGTGGTATACCATGTAGACGTCGTTCTGAGTGTGGGTCATTCCCTTTCTGTTCTGTGGGGTTGACGAACCCTTTGGCTCTTTCGAGTCATTTCTGCGTTGCCGAGAGACCTGGTACGGTCTATGGGTCTTCGACCCTTCTGAGTGTGTGCATTGTGTTTTGTCCCCTTTCTGTTTAAGTGCTCTGACTGTTTCTGAAATGGGAACCCTTGTGTTCCACTCTGCTTCTGTTTCTGAAAGCTTCTGACTATCTGAGAATTGTGCATAAGATGTTTATCTTCTCTTCTTCTGATTTCAATTGTTTTGAGCGACCTTGCTGATGACGGTCGCTGCTTACTGGGCATAGTTGTGTGCTCATTCCCCTACTTCTAACATTTTTGCAGATTGATCAGCGAGGATCATCTTGAGTTCTGGAGCTGTAGTGCTTAGCTCATTTGACTGTTTAAACTTCTGTTATGACGTTGTAGCCTTCGGGCCTTCCTCTGTTTTGAGTTTCTGATTCGGATATGTATTTGGAATCCGTTTACTTCCGCTGTATTTGAATACTTTGGTTTACAATGTTAAGTGAACTCTGTTTT
The DNA here is from genome assembly GCA_023374045.1 of Limonium bicolor. Taxonomy (NCBI): domain Eukaryota; kingdom Viridiplantae; phylum Streptophyta; class Magnoliopsida; order Caryophyllales; family Plumbaginaceae; genus Limonium; species Limonium bicolor. The sequence continues at coordinate 15,906,037 of CM041779.1, read as the reverse complement.
GGGCCTTTATTGTTTTTGATCGTTTAGAGCCTTGCGTTATTGGTAGTAATACGCGGCGTGTAATACCCTTAACTCTTAGGCCGGTTTTAGGGGTGTTACATTTAGTGGTATCAGAGCCAGGTTTGGCTTTCTTTGGTGTCTGTGGGTGTGTTTGCTTGTGTGAGAGTCAGTTGTGACAGTGGTTGACAGTATGAGTTAGTTCTGACAAGTTTTGGATTTGTATATCTCAGAATGGCTCCTCGTAGGACACCAGTGACCCCTCAGGGAGATGCTGCGGATGTAGTGCAGCAGTTTGTGACGCAGTTGATGCAGACGATGGCTGCAGCTGCTGGGGGAGCTGGTGGAGGAGCTGGTGGTGCTGGCCCAGCAGGGGCGAATGCCGTGGGAGGCCGAGTCCGAGCTCTCCAGGAGTTCATGAAGCTAAAGCCTCCATCCTTTGATGGCTGTGGTGACCCTCAGGAGGCGAGCCACTGGATTACAGAGGTCGAGGACCTGCTGAGAGTGATGGGGTCGGAGGATGACCAGAAGGTGGACTTCGCCACGTTCCTCTTTAAGGGGGAGGCGAAGGAGTGGTGGCGCATGGTGATGGGTAGGCATCCCCAGCCTTGGACCTGGGATCAGTTCTGCTTGGAGTTCAACAAGCAGTTCTATCCGGATGTGTACAAGGACCAGAAGATCAACGAGTATAACCGGCTGCGCCAGGGGAGAGAGATGACTGTAGAGGAGTATGTGAGGAAGTTTGTGACGCTGTCGAAGTATGCTCCAGAGCCGGATGAGCACAGGAAGGCTCGTAAGTTTGAGAGCGGATTGAGGCCAGACATCAGGTCGGCGGTGACACCTCTTCGTCACCGGACCTTCAGAGATGTGGCGGATGTCGCCTTGCTGGTAGAGGCGGACAAGGGGCAGACAGGCGGGCAAGGACCAAAGGGAAGAGGCGTGCTGAGGAGCCTCAGAAGAAGGAGGCTGCTCCTCCTCAGAAGAAGCAGACCTATGGAGATCGCCGGGGAGCTTCTTCATCTTCGTCAGCTGGGACGAAGTGTGGGTCTTGTGGTCGCTCCCATCCTGGTAGGGAGTGCTACAAGAAGACGGTGCCTGCTTTAAGTGCGGGTCGATGGAGCACCGGATTGCTCAGTGCCCTCAGGCGTCCAGTAGAGGCTCAGGGGATAGAGGTACCGGCTCAGATTCAGGGGCGAGGTCCGATCAGAAGAAGCCTCAGACTCAGGCCCGGGTTTATGCATGGCTGGAGAGCGTGATCGAGCGGGTGATCGCGTCATCTCAGGTATTCTCCAGATCCATTCTCGAGATGTGTTTTGTCTGTTTGATTCTGGAGCTACGCACTCCTTTATCTGCTGTGATTTGTTGGGTGACCTTGGACTGACTGCTGTGCCTAGTGAGGTAGACTTGTGTGTGAGTAGTCCATTAGGTGGGGTTGCCCCTTGTGTGCTGGATTCTGTGTGTAAGGCTTGTCCCATAGTAGTTAGGGACAAGACTTTCTTTGCTGACCTCATCCCGATGCGGATGACCTGTTTTGATGTGATTTGGGCATGGATTGGCTAGCAGAGCACCATGCCCATATAGATTGTGCAGCGAGGAAGTGGTGTTGATCTGCCAGCGGGTCTCGTTTTGCTTCTCTGGGAATGCAGTTCCATGTGCGCCGGTGATTGTGTCAGCGATGCAGGCAGCCAGTTTCTTGAGGAAGGGCTGCCAGGGCTTCTTATGTTATCTGCCAGAGGTGCGTGAGGGATCTAGCTTGGAGAGCATCCCGATTGTCAGAGAGTTTCCTGAGGTCTTCCAGGACGACGTGCCCGGACTTCCACCAGTGCGAGAGGTGGAGTTCACCATCGATTTAGCGCCAGAGACTCAGCCCATCTCTAGGGCCCCTTACCGTATGAGTCCGGCGGAGTTGAAGGAGCTGAAGGTCCAGCTTCAGGAGCTGTTAGATAAGGGCTTCATACGCCCTAGTGTTTCGCCTTGGGGAGCGCCAGTGCTGTTTGTGAAGAAGAAGGATGGGACCTTCCGTTTGTGCATCGACTACAGGGAGCTGAACAAGGTGACCATCAAGAATCGCTATCCCCTTCCGCGCATCGACGATTTGTTTGACCAGTTGGCGGGGCCACAGTGTTCTCGAAGATAGATCTTCGTTCAGGCTACCATCAGTTGAGGATTAAGGCCGAGGATGTGCCTAAGTCCGCTTTTAGGACTCGTTATGGTCATTACGAGTTCCTAGTCATGCCGTTTGGTTGACTAATGCTCCGTCAGTATTCATGGATATGATGAACCGGGTTTTCAAACCCTATTGGATCAGTTCGTAGTGGTCTTCATAGATGATATCTTGGTGTACTCCAGGAGCGCAGAGGAGCATGAGGAGCATCTGAGGATTGTTTTGCAGACGTTGAAGGATCATGAGTTGTATGCTAAGTTGAAGAAGTGACTTCTGGCTTGATCGTGTATTCTTGGGACATGTGGTCTCGAAGGACGGTATCTCAGTGGATCCTGAGAAGATTAGAGCAGTTATGGAGTGGGCGAGGCCCACGAATGTTGCTGAGATTCGCAGTTTCCTTGGGTTAGCTGGGTACTACAGGAAGTTCGTTGAGGGGTTCTCTAAGATTGTATCCCCGCTGACCCGTCTGTTGAGGAAGGAGATCAAGTATGAGTGGAGCGAGGCTTGCGAGCAGAGTTTCCAGGAGATTAAGAAGAGACTGACGACGGCACCGATTCTGACTTTGCCTTCTGGGACGAGGGTTCGAGGTCTTCTGTGATGCGTCCCATAAGGGACTGGGATGTGTTTTGATGCAGCAGGGTAAGGTAGTGGCTTATGGCTCGACAGCTTAAGCCCTATGAGAAGAACTACCCTACCCACGATCTGGAGTTGGCAGCTGTAGTGTTCGCGCTGAAGATTTGGAGACATTATTTATATGGAGCGTCGTGTAAGGTTTACACTGACCACAAGAGCCTCAAGTATTTGTTCACTCAGAAGGAGCTGAACTTGAGACAGAGGAGGTGGTTGGAGCTACTTCATGACTACGATTTAGAGATCCTCTACCACCCGGGTAGAGCGAATGTTGTTGCATGCCTTGAGCCGGAGAGGTGCTCGGGCGTAGCTTGTGCTGACAGGAGTTCAGAGGTCCGCCTTAGAGCTCAGCGTATGGGAGTTTGGGTAGTCAGACCAGCCAGTGCCAGTGTGATAGCAGCGCTTCAGGTGCAGTCTTCGTTGGTCGACAGGATTCGGGTTGGTCAGGAGTCAGACTCAGCTTTATGTCGGATTAGAGAGGGGCTGTCTTCAGAGCAGAGTTCAGATTTCAGTGTCTCCAGCGATGGTTGTCTGCGTTTCAGAGGCCGTGTATGTGTGCCAGACGATGCAGTGCTGCGCAGAGAGATCCTTCAGGAGGCCCATGGAGCGCCTTATTCAGTTCACCCAGGAGGGGTGAAGATGTATCGAGACCTCAGAGAGTCATTCTGGTGGTCTGGGATGAAGCGTGATATCTCAGAGTTTGTCTCGAAGTGCCAGACCTGTCAGCAGATTAAGGCTGAGCACCAGAGGCCAGCGGGTTTGCTTCAGCCCCTTCCCATTCCTGAGTGGAAGTGGGAGAGTGTGGGGATGGATTTCGTCATGGGTTTGCCCAGGACTCCTTCGGGTTGTGATGCTGTTTGGGTGATAGTTGATCGTCTGACGAAGTCTGCTCATTTTCTGCCGGTGAAGAAGACCTTCAGTTTGGAGCGCCTAGCTCGTTTATATCTGGATGAGATAGTGAGGCTTCACGGTGTGCCTACTACTATTGTGTCTGATCGTGACCCTCGTTTTGTTTCGAGATTTTGGCGCAGTTTGCATAAGGCCTTGGGTACGAATTTAGCGTTCAGTTCAGCTTACCATCCTCAGTCGGATGGCCAGACGGAGAGGACTAATCAGGTTTTGGAGGACATGCTTCGCATGTGTCCTGGACTTTGGGTAGCTGGGAGCAGCATGTGACTCTGATTGAGTTCGCCTACAACAACAGCTTTCAGGCGAGCATTGGTATGGCTCCGTTTGAAGCGTTGTACGGTAGGAGGTGCAGGTCCCCATCTGTTGGGATGACCTGAAGGAGAGGGTCTTGGTTGGACCCGAGCTGGTACAGGGAGCGGTAGAGAAGATCAGGACGATTCGGGAGCGTTTGCTTGTTGCTCAGAGCAGACAGAAGTGCTATGCAGATCAGAGGCGCAGGCCGCTTGAGTTGAGGTGGATCATGTCTATCTGCGAGTGTCGCCGGTCAGAGGCGTGGTCCGGTTTGGGAAGCGTGGGAAGCTTAGCCCAAGGTTCGTTGGACCGTTTGAGATTCTGGAGAGGATTGGCCCTGTGGCTTACCGTTTGGCTTTGCCACCTGCTTGTTGCTGTCCACGGAGTTTTCCATGTGTCTATGTTGAGGAAGTATCTGCATGATCCGTCTCACGTGATCGACTACAGCCAGCTTCAGCTGAGAGAGGATTGCAGTTTCGAGGCGGTGCCTACTCGCATTTTAGCCAGGGATGTCCGTCGGCTTCGTAGTAAGACCCTGCCTATGGTGAAGGTCCAGTGGTCAGATCAGCTAGAGAGTGAAGCGACTTGGGAACTCGAAGATGAGCTGCGTGTCAAGTATCCCTCTCTTCGAGCAGTAAGGTGAGTTAATCTCGAGGACGAGATTCTTTTAAGGGAGGTGATGTTATAACCCGTTTAATTGCAACCTTATTTTATGTCCGGTTTATATAATGATCTAGGTTGGATTACATTTATTATCAGTTGGGACACCGGCGGCATTGTTTTAATTGCAGAGGGCAAGGAGGTCCATCTATTAAAACAATTAAGGTAATTTTTCTTTAATTAATAGGAGTGGGAGCCTATTTAATTATTCTTCATCTAATTTATTTTGCATCACGATCGGTCTTCCTCCATCAGTTGTCATCGTGCGTTCAGAGCGAGCGTTCTTCCTTTCTTCTCTCTCTCTATTCTCTCTGTCGCTAAGGATCGTGAAGGCTGCTGCTTCAACCGAATTGGAGGGTCTTGCTACTGTGTTTTCTGATCGGTTCAGGTTTGTGTTCAGGAATTCGGGTCTGCGTTGATGGTTTTCTTCTCTCTCTGTTTTCTGATTTTGAGCCGTTGTTCTTGATTAAATCAGAAGGCTTCGTCGTGTTGAATTGTGATTGTGCGGGCTGTGGAACTGCTGCAGATTGTGGAGATCTTTCACTTTGAATCAGGTTGGTGTTGCAGATTTTGGGGTTTGGATAATCTAGGGTTCTTCTTTTCAGTTTCTGATTTTGTGTCAATTGGTTTGGTTAATCAGTGGCTGTTGATCTGTCCGGATTGTTGCTCTGCGTGGATTGTGCCTGCTGCCTCAGTTCGTTGTGGTTTCGGCTGATAATTGAGGTAGGTGTACTCGATTCAGTTTGGAAGTTCAGCCATGGGGTGTTGCAAGAGCGATGTCTGGTTTTTGTGTGTGATTCTATTAGCGTTTTTTGTTGTGATTTTGGATGGCTAAACCCCCATGGTTTCCTGTTTAATGTCTGATTTGGTGTGTGTGCTTCATTGGCATTTTGAGGCATTGATTTGTGTTGTTTTTTCTGCTCTGTTCGTCTTCTGGAAATTGCATTTTTCGCACTGTCCGAACTTCCGTCCGAGCTTTGAAGTTCGGACAGTGCGTTCTGCCCTTCTGATTTGCAAGTTCGGGGTATGTCCGAACATCTGTCCGAACATGGATGTTCGGACACATCAAGTTTTCCCCTCTGGTTTAAGTTCGACCTGTGTCCGAACTTCAACGTCCGGACACAAGGTCGGACCTTCCGCTGTTTTCCCGTAAAACCTGTCCGAACATCCGTCCGAACTTGGATGTTCGGACATGCTGAATTCCTCTATCTGATTTCAACTCGACTTATGTCCGAACATCGATGTCCGGACACAAGTTCGGACATTTGGCTTTCTCTGGTTTCTGAGTCTCGACTTGTGTCCGAACTTCGACGTCCGGACACAAGTTCGGACACCCCTCTGTTTCAACATAACTTCTTCGTTTGAATTCCGATTTGAGCGCCGTTTGCGGCGTTGGTTTCCTTATGATCTGTGCTACTGATTTATGAGTGTTTTGGCATATTTAAATGCAACTTTGCTTCTGTTTAAGCAATCCTTCTGTTTGGGACATTACACTTTGTTTCTGAGCCGTGAATGGCTGGGTCGAGCTATTCCGTGGTATACCATGTAGACGTCGTTCTGAGTGTGGGTCATTCCCTTTCTGTTCTGTGGGGTTGACGAACCCTTTGGCTCTTTCGAGTATTTCTGCGTTGCCGAGAGACCTGGTATGGTCTATGGGTCTTCGACCCTTCTGAGTGTGTGCATTGAGTTTTGTCCCCTTTCTGTTTAAGTGCTCTGACTGTTTCTGAAATGGGAACCCTTGTGTTCCACTCTGCTTCTGTTTCTGAAAGCTTCTGACTATCTGAGAATTGTGCATAAGGTGTTTATCTTCTCTTCTTCTGATATCAATTGTTTTGAGCGACCTTGCTGATGACGGTCGCTGCTTACTGGGCATAGTTGTGTGCTCATTCCCCTACTTCTAACCCTTTTTGCAGATTGATCAGCGAGGATCATCATCTGAGTTCTGGAGCTGTAGTGCTTAGCTCATTTGACTGTTTAAACTTCTGTTATGACATTGTAGCCTTCGGGCCTTCCTCTGTTTTGAATTTCTGATTCGGATATGTATTTGGAATCCGTTTTACTTCCGCTGTATTTGAATACTTTGGTTTACAATGTTAAGTGAACTCTGTTTTGGGCCTTTATTGTTTTTGATCGTTTAGAGCCTTGCGTTATTGGTAGTAATACGCGGCGTGTAATACCCTTAACTCTTAGGCCGGTTTTAGGGGTGTTACAGTTTTTGAGCTTGGTTTTCTTTGGTAATGGTTTATTTATATCCACTACATGATTATTAAACTTATAAATTCGATTTGGAGTCAAATGGAGGTCATAAGACCTTTAAGGTTTCTTAGAGCACGTTTTTGCCCTAAGTGACGTTTAAGCATGTTAATGCTTGTTATTGATGTTGGAGTGTTGTCTAATAATTTTAGTACGTTCATTTATGTGTTATAATGCTTAGGACAAAATTTTAGGTCCTAAGGAGTTCATTTGGGTATATATTTACCCTAAACGGTCATAAGGTGCAATAATTACTTTATGTTGACCATTGTTGTTTTTAAATTGATTTTAAGGCATGTTTAGGCCTTAGTTTAATTGATTAAATGTTTAATCAATGTTTAATTAATTATGGGTATTTCAATAGCATTATGATTTGAATGTATACTGGGTTTGTTTGAGTACAACTGTCAAAAACAGCTGTCAGAATAAAGTAGGGGAGACGACACTGATATTGATGACAGTTGTTAGATTAGCATTTGGATGCAACGTTTGAATAAAGTAGGAGAGAAATTATGGAACTTATACTGAAATAGATGCAAAGCGTTATTTTAAAAGCTGGAGTCTACAAACAGACCCACTTTTAGCATACCATAGTTTCCAGTCTACGAAATAGTTCTTTTTCGGTTAGTGATTCTTAGAGATTCTATCATGAGCGAGATTAAATCCAAGATATTCAACAAAGTTTCCAATGCTCACACTCTCATAAGATGCTCTTATATACCTTCTTCCTTGCGCATAATCAAGGCAATTTTAAGGAAAATGATCTTAGAAAGAAAAACGTAGACTTTGAATGCTCACACTCTCACTATAAGATGCATTACATGTAGGATCGTTGGGCTGACTCAAAGTACTACAAGTTGTGAGTCTGCCAAGTACTCTAACTCATTCGAGACTGAGTAGCAGAAGCAGTTAATCTATACAAACAAGTACACAATATAAGCTTTTTTTATCACTCTTCAAAACAAAAGAACTTAAATTGCCCACCAAGTATAAGGGATCTACTTAGTGAAACCTCACTCACTTATCCTACAGAATATCTAATCATTACGATGACAAATGTAGTGAGTCTTGGAACTCCCTACAATGACTCTATCAATAAATCATAAACAAACTTATTAACTTAAGCTAACAACTAGTACTTTCTCCCTCAATTACAATGTAAAGCTTTCTCTCTCTGATATCCAAAAACTAATCTCCAGAAAGCACAAATGGCTTAATGTAAATGGTTGCTTTTTGTAGTAACTTCTATTTGAGACGTTGTGGAAGTTGGTTTCCACAACTTTACGCACCAAAGTTCGTCCCCTTGAATTTTGGTCCTAACACATTGAGTTTATTGATCGTTCTTATGGCTGCAAAAATTTTGGCCCAAGAATGTTAACTAATGGTTGTTGTTGCTTGATGACTACGCTCCTTTAGTTTCGTAACAACCAAATTGACTCGATCATCACCTCTTCCATGTTTGACTCCTTATGTGACCATTTACCTCTTTCAGTAACACTCATTTCTCCCCCTTGTTGCTGATGATAGCAAAACCTTCAAGTGAATCCTGATGGAGTAGATCTGCAAAAAAATAATAATAATACAAAGACAAGAGTTGGGGAACGGACTCTATCGAAGTTCCCCCTTAATCAAAGCAACAAAATGTGTGACTTTTTCTTTCAGAGTTCCCCCTAAATCCATGAGCACACTTTGTAAGGCAAAAGCTGATGAGCCAAATCAGAGGAAAGATATAAGAAAGTTTAGCACAAATTAAGAGAACTAGAACCTCATGACCTAGAGCTAACAAATAACAACAATGCAGAATATCCACAACAAAACTCCTAAAATCTAGTCACAGCAGATAAAGTCAATCCAAAAATAGAAACCAGAGTAACTCGTTCACAACAGTACGAGATTCATCGCTTCCCCTTTTTGCAATCATCAGTAGGGGCTTGCAAAATAGTCTAGATCATACCAAATCCACAAAATAAACAAATAGTGTCCAGAACGTACACACACACCCTAGCTTGCTAACACACACAGTCCACACACAATAATGGCAATGTGAAGGCTCGGGTAGAAGGCTTGATGTGCCCGGAGAGGCCGAGAACTTCCGCATGCACTTTTGAGACCGCGACGTCCATGTCCTTGATTGTCTAGTACCATCTTATCTTCTTCGCTCAATTCACCCAACACAACAATGATGCAATCGACTTTCTTCTCAAGACGGGTAAGTTTGACAGAGTCAGCAGTAGTGGAGGATGATGGAGCAGTGGCTGCTACCACCACAGCTTGTGGTAGAAGCAACTGACTCTTGTCAAGTGTCGTGAGATGGTTGAAGTACTTTTGGATAATGGTTTCAATTACTTCCAAGGACTTTGTCTCATATTTATTGAGTGGTACCTTAACTTTTGTGAAGATACGAGAAAGCCAAAAAGGATAACCCAATGAGTGTCTAGAGGTGTCAACAGAGTGTGCCATATGATTTAAAATGAGGAAAGCAAGGTTGACTCGGTGACGATTGAACCTTATGTTTAAGAAAAGTGAATTTTATGTTCAAGAAATGTGAATCTTATGTTTAAGAAAAGTGAATCTTATGTTATAAGAAACGTAAACCTTTCACATTAAACAATGTGAATTTTTTGTGTTTTAAAAGTGAATCTTTAGTTTAAGAAAAGTGAATCTTATGCTAGATTAGTTTAACCTTTTAATTATTGATAAGTGAATCTTATGTTTAAGAAAGTAAATCTTACATTTAAGAAAAGTAAATCTTATGTTTAAGAAAAGTGAACCTTTCACATTAAACAATATTAATCCTTTGTTTTTTAAAGTGAATCTTTAGTTTAAGAAAAGTGGATCTTATATTAGAACAATATGAACCTTTCATTTATTGATAAGTGAACGTTTCGTTTAAGAAAAGTGGATCTTATGTTTAAGAAAAGTGAACATTTCATATTAAACACTGAGAATCCTTTGTTTTTTAAAAGTGAATCTTTATATTAAAAAAGTGAATCTTAAAGAAGATTCGTTTTATTAATGAATAAGGGTCATTTTACTATTAAAGAAGATTCATTGTGTTATGAATAAGATTCACTTTTAAAATACGTAATACTCATTCTAAAAACATAAAATTTTAAGTTTACTAAAATATATTCATAATACATCTTGTTTTGAAAAGCATGAATTATGATATATATTTTTTATTTTTACACTTATAAAAATAAGTTTTAACATTTTAAAATTCAATATACGTATTTATGTGTACTCAACTGATCAAAGTGTGAAACCTGACATGGAAACCATGTAACTTTTTGGCTCTCAAGCTTTATCCGTTCCGCTTCTAATTGCATTTCAAATAAGAGCTTTGTAATTCCACGGCTGGGATTAATTTACTGCTCTATTCGATAGGGCTGCCTAAAAAATTCCAAAACAATGGTATCCACTAGTGGAAAAAATGTTTTAAACCACGGTTATTTTGCTTATATACCACGGTTAGGAACCGTGGTTTATGCTCCCGTCGCATATAGAAAATTGTCTATATACCACGGTTGATAACCGTGATATAAAAGTATACTATATACCACGGTTTGCTAAGACCGTCATTTAAGACCGTTTTTGGACGCGGTCCTCAACGATTTTAAACCACGGTTAAGGAGAGAACCGTGGTATAAAGTCCTTTTATATGACGGTTAAAGGTCAAAACCGTGGTTTATTATCTATAAAATCAACGAATAAACCACGGTTATACATATAACCGTGGTTTATAGTCTATGAAATTTTTTCAAAATCGCCGGCGATTTAGAAGCGCCGCTTCGCAGATATCAAACACAGCACAGAAGAGAATGAAGAGGCTAGAACATGTGTGTTCCTTGTTTGCGATTTATGGTTGCAAAATAATGAGTGAAGAATGGCGTAGTATGTTCCTTGTTCGCGGTGGGTTGCGAAATTACCGTGAAGTTGAAGAGAATGAAGAACGGAGGCGTAGGTCATGTACCTTGTTCGCCGGTTATGTTGCAAAAATTACAGTGAGAATGAGTGAGTGAGGACGAGCATGTTCCTTGTTCGCAAGTGTAAGCTGCAAAAATTACCGAAAAACAAGAGAATGAGTGAGGAAGAGCATGTTCCTTGTTCGCGATTTAGGATTGCAAAAATTACCGTGAGCTAGTTGAAGAGAATGAAGAATAGTTGCAGAGCATGTTCGTCGGTTTGGGTTCCAAAATTATCGTGAGGTTGAAGAGAATGAAGAAAAGTTGCAGAGCTCGTCGGTTTGGGTTCCAAAATTACCGTGACATTGAAGAGAATGAAGAAGAAGTCGACATATATGAGAATAGAGAGAAAGCGCCGCGTTAAATTTCGGCCGAAAATTAAAATTCCCGCCTCGATTATATACCACGGTTGATCAAAAAACCGTGGTTTAATATAGCAAGATGTGCAATATAAATGACGGTTGCCTAGGAACCGTGGTATATAGGTACCCTATATACGACAGTTCTTGAAGAACCGTGGTATATTCACTCCGGCATGTACTATATACCACGGTTCCCCTGCAAACCGTGTATAAACTAAACTCTATACGACCGGTTCCGGAAAAATAGTGGTATATGCGCTCGGGTATGCACCCTTAAACGACGGTTTCTATTAAAACCGTGGTTTATAAACTTTAAACCACGGTTTTCCATTTAACCGTGGTTTAAACGCCGTCATTAAAAACATTTTTTCTACTAGTGATCCGACCGAAACCGAAGTGAACCGTACCTGCTTTTAGGTTGACCGTACCGGTTCTTGCGGTATGGTTAACCGAAGTAAATTGACCGGTTTCGGTAACGGTATTGAATTTTCCATAACGGTTACCCGCTCGGTTAACCATGGTAACCGATATAAGCAATAATTAATGTTAGCTATTGAGAGAATATAAATATAATTATATTTTTTGTTACATGTACCTAGTAAAAAAATGGTCTATCGCAGCGCCCCTACCGCAGCGGTTGTAAAAACAACCGCTGAGATAGGCCGTTTTTAAAAATCCCGCACACCTATCTCAGCGGTTGTAAGTAACAACCGCTGCGCTAGGGTCGTTAAAAAAAACAACTCTATCGCAGCGGTTCCTACTAAGAACCGCTGAGATAGGTCTTTTTTACAGACCTATCTTAGAACCGCTGCGATAGAGTTGTTTTATTTCCCCAAATCGGCTCCACTTCGTCTTCTCCTCTTCATTCTCTTCTGTAATCTCGCGAGAACGAAGAAGGCGACGGCGATTTCCTCTCGACGCCTGCGACTCCGCCACCACCACCGCCACCTTCTCCTTCCGCGCGCGCCACCGTTCGCCGCCGCCGTTGCCGTCGCCGTCGCAAGTCGTTCCTGGTCGCAGGCGTCGATCGTCGGTGCTGCGGGAACCCTAGGTTCGAATTCCGATTTGTAACTTCGAAATATGTTAATTATTGTCTTGTTGATTGAATAACTAGTTGTAATATAGTTATTGATTGTTAGTTTAGTTGTGTGTGCATAATTTGAATATAGATAGATTATTGAACAAGTATAAATAGTTGTGCATATAAGGTGTTCGATAAAATGCCTGAGTTGATATTTTTGCTGTTTGTGCCCTCTGCATACAACCCAAAGTTGTAAAAAACGGTACGGGAGTTTAGTTATATAAATATGCGATACGGAAGTACGGATACGGATAAAACGGGGTTAATGATACGGATGATAAATTTAATTATATAAATATAGAACTAGAATTTTAAACATGACTATGAAACTATGAAAGATATTAAAAAATAAAAATTGCAAATCAATATACAAATAATGCATATAAACATCTACTATATAAAATAACTTAGTTCAAGTATTATATACCATTTTATAATTTATAATTTTTTTCCACACTATAAGTTTTAACTTTTCATTATATAGATGCAATAAACAAGTTTGTAATTCAAAACAAGTTTTAATAGATTTATTGTATATGAATTTTGTTACTAAACTAATTAGATCTAAACGTTATACGTTGAATTCATTACATAATGACTACATGATACCAATATCATAAACCATATATAAGTCGTATGTTGACATGAAAAAGTTTGAATTCATATGTATATATGTTGTTGACTATTATAATTTTACATAATTCCTGCAAAAAAATAGACTATTAATTAAAAAATCCTGAAAAAAACTAGCTTAATATGTTGTTTTAGACAAATTTGAAATGATTAATTCGGTGCTGAAATCAAAGTAATACTGGTATACTGTATTACTTTTTTCGCAAAGAGCCTTGAAAAAAGTTACAACCCTTATAAGAGAAAGAAGAGCGTCGGAAGTAAGAAAAATGTAACAAAAAAATGTTAACTCAAATAAAACAGAGGAGATATACTGCATAACAAGCAGCACACTAACAGTACAAATAAATAAATAGAGCTGAAACAGATGTTAATTAAACGCCTTTAAACTGCGAGCAGCTTGTACGGTATTAAACAACATATCTAACAAATTTATAACTTAAATTCATATAAATTGAAATGGTAAATAAAACTACTATGAAAAGAAAAAGAATAACTACAAATCATTTTGTTCTTAATTCTCAAACTATTTAAAAAATTAACTTCAAGTTTCACATTAATAAAGTGGTAAGATCTATAACTTTATAACATCTATGTTCTCCCATTACATTGCAGTATATACGTGCTTAATATGATAATGCTTGTAGTAATGGGTTTCTTGCCCCCCTAATATTATTACCTTGCTTCACCGCTGTCTGCAGTAATTGGGGTGGTCTCTATGTCTCTTTCTTCCTCATTGCTTCTGTTGTGCAGCATGAGCGGAAAGGTAATAATATCATCTATTTTTTTCTCTTTTTATTTTCTTAATATGATAATGCTTATAATAATGGATTTCTTGCCCCCCTAATATTATTTCCTTGCTTCCCCGCTGTCTGCAGTAATTGGGGTGGTCTCTACTTCTTCTTCCTCATTTCTTCTACTGTGGAGTAAGAGTGAAAAGGTAACATCTTCATCTATGTTTTCTCTTTGTTTGTTTAATTAATTATTGCGAAAAAGTGGTTGTGGTTAATATTGAGTGATTGTGAATAAGGATGGTTGCTGTCAATTGTTGAATTTATTTGTCGTGGTAAATAAGATGTTGGTGAATGCTTAATGATAAGCATGGGATTAACACGATTACGCAAAGGTCATGCCGAATTTTTTCTCGAATCGTATTAGTCTTATTAATTAATTTTATTTGTTATTTGTGTATAACAATCTTTACTTTTCTTTGTCAGGTCTTCTGAATTTGCTATTGGATTTGTACCAGTACTTTCCCAGCCCATCACCAAAGCAGTCTCCTAGCTCCCCCCTCTGTACAACCTTAAAACAAGTAAGTAATTAAACTTTATTTTTTGTTTTAATAATGCAATGATTTGTTGAAGTTAAATTAAATGTGTTAGAATTGTTAGAATAAGGCTAGATTAGTTACGTTGGAACGTTAGAGTACTTAGGCTACGTTAGTTAGGTTGTAACCATAGAGTAGTGCTGAGTTTGGTTGCAACCGTACATCCAGTAGAAACATGCTCCATATACAAATGCAGACGAAACTGAAAGACAAATCAATCTTAACATTGTTTTGTTTTCACATATAGAATGGAGCGTGACTGGATGTACGGTTATCGAGGGGATCACTATTTTGATGAGAAGCTGAAAGAGTTTCTCAAAGCGGCAGTGCAACACAAGGACAGAACAAAGGCGGACAATATTTCATGTCCTTGTGTTGACTGTGGGGTCGTAAGGAAATATGAAGACATTGAGGAAATTAGATTTCATCTTAAGTCCCGTGGATTCATGCCACATTACAGAAGATGGAATTTTCATGGAGAAACTGTTGCAGCTAGTGCTTCAACATCATCAAGTGCTCATGATCCACGTTACGCAAGTACCGCCCACACCTTCAATACCATCAATGAGTCGGTACCGTTAAGTGATTCAGGATTCGATGACAGCGAGACCACTCACCATGATGAGCAAATGGATGAAATGTTAGAAAATGTTGCGGATACTTTTGTCGATAAGCCGGAAGAGTATCAAAGATTGTTGGACGCATCAAAGACACCTTTGTACCCTTCGTGCGTTAAATACACAAAATTGACTGCTGTACTTAATTTGTTCAACTTAAAGGGGAAATATGGAGTTGGTGACAAGTGTTTCACGTCATTTCTAGAGCTGATACATGATATGCTTCCTGATGAGAATGGTCTTCCTACATCCACCTACGAGGCAAAGAAATGGATGTGTCCAATGGGAGTTGAATATAAAAAGATTCATGCTTGCCCAAATAACTGTGTGCTTTATAGGGGTGAATACGAACATCTAGACAAGTGTCCTAAATGTTTGTTGTCCCGGTACAAGGACAAGGATGAGGATTCCTCCTTTCAGAAAAAAAATCGTCCAGTGAAATTATTGTGGTACTTGCCGATAATTCCTAGATTCAAACGGTTGTTTGCCAACCCAAAAGATGCGAAGAACTTACGATGGCACGCGGATGGTAGAAAAATCGATGAAAAATTAAGACATCCTGCAGACGGACCTCAGTGGAGAAATATCAACAGAAAATTCAAACATCATTTTGGGGATGAGGATAGGAATCTGAGACTTGGATTGTGTACCGATGGGATGAACCCGTATGGCACGTTGAGCAGTCAGCACATCACTTGGCCGGTGCTACTAGTGATCTACAATTTACCGTCATGGTTGTGCATGAAACGAAAATACATTATGTTATCACTCCTAATTTCTGGTCCAAAGCAACCTGGTCATAACATTGACGTATATCTTGCACCACTGATCGACGATCTGAACTTGTTGTGGAATGAAGGGACAGTGGTATATGATGCTCATGCGAAAGAAAATTCCACACTGAAGGCGATGTTGTTCTGTACTGTTAACGACTTTCCGGCCTATGGGAACTTGTCAGGATACTCGGTGAAAGGATTCAAAGCGAAAGCTATTCAACAATGAGCCCGAGACTCGTGTGGCTCGTCTGCCTTTGAATTCAGAGGAAGTGTATGCAAAGGTAAAAGACATTGAAAATGTCTTTGGAAACACATCCAAGCCGCCGAAGAACATTTGGAAAAACCGTTCCATTTTTTGGGATCTACCGATTGGCGGCATCTGCCTGTTCGACATTGTTTGGATATCATGCACATTGTGAAGAACGTCGGTGAGGCAGTGTGTGGTACTTTGCTCAACATACCCGGCAAGACGAAAGACGGATTGAAGGTGAGGAGAGATATGCAAGAGTTGCGCATACGGAAAGAACTACACCCAATAGAGGATGAGAAGCGAACATATCTACCTCCTGCGTGTTATACCCTCTCTAAGAGTGAAAAATTAAGTTTTTGCAAGTGTTTGCACACATTGAAGGTACCATCTGGGTACTCTTCAAACTGGAAGAACCTAGTTTCTATGAAGGATTTGAAACTGTTAGGCATGAAATCTCATGATTATCATGTGTTAATGTTGCATCTTCTTCCAGTTGCAATACGAGGGATATTACCAGAAAATGTTAGAAATGCTCTAACTCGATTATGTTTCTTCTTCAACGCTGTCTGCTGCAAGGCAATTAACTCAGACACCCTCGATGATCTGCAACATGAAATTGTTGTGACAATATGCCAGCTTGAGATTTATTTCCCACCATCTTTCTTCGACATAATGGTGCATTTAGTAGTGCATATTGTCCGAGAGATCAAATATTGTGGTCCGGTCTACTTACGTTACATGTATCCTTTCGAACGATATATGGGGATTCTGAAGGGTAGAATGAAAAACAGATATAAACCGGGAGGCAGTATCATCGAAGCAACAGTGACTGAGGAAGTCACAGAATTCGTAACAAGTTATTTGAACGATGCAGAGTCAATTGGTATTCCCAAACCACATCACCATGGTAGATTTGAGGGTAAAGGAGATATTGGCAAAAAGGTTGTTCGTATCTCTCGTGATCTTATTAATCAGGCACATTTGTTTGTACTACAACACCTTGAGGTTGTTGAACCCTACTTCGATATTCACATTGCTGAGTTGAGTCGACAAAACCCTACCAAAAACCGTATCTGGCTTAAAAAGGAACAAAATCGAGTATTCGTCCAATGGTTCAAGGAATATGTGTTTGAGCAAGCTTCATTGAACCCCGAAGATGTCAGTGAAGAAATCAGATGTCTAGATGTTGGTTCTGGAACAGATGTTGTATCGTTTGAAGGGTATGACATTAATGGATGCACATACTGTGGAGGGTGATTTTTCGGTATGAGGGGGTCTATCTAAATACGGTTCTGACTAAAAAGCCTAGATCCTAGAAATGTCATTCTGTGGAGGGTGAAAACCCGTTATTCTGGCATCCCTCAAATACCTACTAAATCGTCCGTCTTTCCCAGAAAGCATATGGGGAATGCTAGTGAGCACTACACCCGCTCTCGATGGGCTCCACGCGGACTTATGCCTCTATAAGGCGGATTTGACTAGAGTCGCCACCTAGTTTGACCTAAGATACTAGGAAGGAAGGGAAGGAGGGTTCTAAGAACCGTTGGTTGACTCTGATGATTTGTTGCCTGAGGATAGGACTTATCTGATCATACTAGAGATTCTGTGTGGGTTCGCACTGGGTTACACCCCTTGGAAGTGGCAATGACCACAACCTTGGATTGGTGCCCGAGGAAACCTCGGTCTCCAATTGTCGGGATTACCTTCTTTCAAAACCTTATTTAGAGAGATTCATTTAAAGCCAAAGGGTAGGATTAGGACAGGAAGAGAGAAAGGGAGTGGATGAGGCAAGCTTTTCTGCCAAGCTAACGCCAAGAGGAAGAAATGGTGAATAGAATGAAGATTTGAGAAAAAAGCTTGAGGTTGAGTGTATGTACAAGACTTGGAGTATGACGGATTGAATTTTTGTGGGAGCCAAAGAAGGTTTGAGTGTTTGGGAGGTGTTCTAGTCGTGTTGTGGGGTTAAGGGGTATTCGGGTCAGTTGGTGTATTCAGGTTTCGAAGATGTTTCAGGCTTCTGAGAGTCTTCAAGAATTGGAGGTCCTAGGTGACTTAGAGTTGGTTCAGAGGAGGATTAAGAAGTGTTTATGGGTCCTAGAGCTCTAATGGAAATGTTGGATTGGTTTATTCAGAATTGTCTCTCTTAAAATTTTTAAAACTGGAAAATCCTATTTTGTTGTAAAAGGGGCGGATAATCCCGAGGGATTACCCTATGTACCCCCTCGAACACGACACTTAATTAATGGTAAGTGCCGAGGCTCGAAAGATGGGGCAATGAATTTATGTCGAAAAATAGGATTCAGAGAGAAACACCATGAATGAGATGTTCTCGGTCGAACCCTAATAACGTCTCTAACTCCCGGGTTTTAAAACATTAAAAACCGAAAACATTGAAATCGAGCGGAAGGGAGTTAGGCGATTCTAAAATCCCGGCTGCAACTGGGAAGGTCGTTACTTCCCTAGCACCCCGCCTTGTAAAAAACTAGGCTGCAATTAGGGGAGGTTTGTCACCCTAATGCCCCGCCTAAAGAGATCCAGACTGCGACAAGGGAAGGTTATAACCCCAGTGCCCCGCCTCGGATTTTTATTTTTGGGAAGGAAGACAAATGATGTCCTAACCATGGAGAAAGTGTTTTGAAGGGGTTAGACATTACTTGCTCCCCGAAAACGGTTTATTTGAGTTAAAAACTGAGTTGGGAAGAAACTTCGAAGTTGTTCGGAATTCTCGGTAAAGAAACACTGATTTTGGGAAACGTTTTTAGGAGAAAACTTTCTGTATACGTGAGAAGAACTTTCTGTAATGGAGAAGAGTTTTCTGTGATGTGAGAAGAGTTTTTTCCTTTTTAAATTCCACAAAACGGTTTCTTTGAAAACTTGATGAGACTTGAATAAAATGATGATCTTGAAATTCTTTTTGAGTTTTTAGATTTGGAAAGGAATTTACAAATTGAAAGTGAGTTGAAAGGAATCGGGTTTGGAACATGTGTTGGAATTGATTTGGTTTGACTTGTATTGGAAGATGAACCGGGTCAATGTTCGGGTTTGGTCAATGATTGGGTCAAGGCTTTGGTCAAGGTCAAGGTTTTCTGGTCAAGGTCAAGGTTTTCTTGGTCAAAGTCAAGGTTTTCTGGTCAAAGTCAAGGTTTTCTGGTCAAGGTCAAGGTTTTCTTGGTCAAAGTCAAGGTTTTCTAGTCAAAGTCAACGTTCAGTCAATTTTCAGGTCAAAGGTCAACCATTGGTTCAAGGTTTGATTCTTGTGGACTTAACTTGATTTTTGTGGTCTTAGGCTTGCTTGATTTTGTGGACTCAGGCTTGCTTGATTTTGTGGACTTAGGCTTGCTTGATTTGGGCCTTATTTGAGACATGGGTCTTTTATGGTTTTGGGCTTTCTTGGTTTTGGGGCCATGGTTTGGGCTTCGGGATTGGGCCCTGGATTTGGGCTTCGGATTTGGTAATGGGCCGAACGGGTGATGGGTCGAATTTAGGCCTTGGGCCTTGGGGCTTGGGTTTCAGGCCCTGGGTTTGGGCTTCGGGTTTTGGGCCCTGGATTTGGCTTGGTTTGTGGGCCGAGGGTGTTGGGCTTGGATTGTGGGCCGAGTGTGGGTTGGGCCGAGATTGGGTTTGGTTTGCGGGCTGAGGGTGTTGGGCTTGGATTGTGGGCCGAGTGTGGTTGGGCCGAGATTGGGTTTGGTTTGCGGGCTGAGGGTGTTGGGCTTGGATTGTGGGCCGAGTGTGGTTTGGGCCGAGAGATTGGGTTTGGTTTGTGGGCCGAGGGTGTTGGGCCGAGTTTGTTGGGCTTGGATTGTGGGCCGAGTTTGGTTTGGGCCAAGGGTATTGGGCTTGGATTGTGGGCCGAGGGTGTTGGGCCGAGTTTGTTGGGCTTGGATTGTGGGCCGAGTTTGGTTTGGGCCAAGGGTATTGGGCTTGGATTGTGGGCCGAGTGTGGTTTGGGCCAAGATTGGGTTTGGATTGTGGGCCGAGTTTGGTTTGGGCCGAGGTGGGCTGATGGGCCGGTCTTGAGGAGTAGTGGGCCAGGCTTCGGGTGTGGGTTTTTGGGCTCGGGCCAAACTAGGCCGAAAATTGGGTTTTGGGCTTGGGTTCCGGTTTTTGGCCTTGGGCTTTGTGTTTGGTTTTTTGGGCTCGGGCCAAACTGGGTGATGGGCCGGTTTGGGCCTGACTGAGATGTGGGCCGGACTGAGAAGTGGGCTGGACTGAAATGGAATTGGGCTTTGAAAATAGATTTCTAGTAAGAAGTTTGAAATTGGGCTTAAGTTATGTCTGAATGAAAAATAATTGGACTCACAAATGGATTGGATTTTGTTGATTGTACATTTTATTCTGAAATTAGGGGATGATTTGGAAAGTTTTGAGGGAAACGGGTATTCCTCGAATGGACCGTGTCTAGGACCCGTATGCATTGAGGATACCCAAACCTAGAGCTTTTCTAAAGTGGGCCTCAAGGGTCCACAAAGAGGGCAACCTAATGGGCTTTCTAAGGTCACCTGTTTCAGCCCGTCGGGCTGTTTATAAACTGGGCCTGAAACGAAATTAAATTTGGGCCAAGGGTTACCCGGGCCCAAACAGGTCCAGCCCATCAAGATGTAACAAAAAAGATGGACATGAACTTTTAAAAGCTAAGGAACTGTGCAAATAACGCATATACAAACATGGAGTTTAAAAAGCGATCAAGGTGGATCTCATGCATGAATTTCGAAAGCCACTAAACAAATTATGTACACATAAAAGAGGTTCGGAGACTATACACGCAGAAACAAATCCTCAAAGCTGCTGAGTGCCAAGTCAGATTTACTTAACCCTAAACCCTCAATAGCGCACCAACAAAATGAAACCTAATGTGTGGGTTGCAAGTCAATTGTTATCTCACACTATTCTTATCTTTCAATGATCAACTAAAGGGCTGCACGTGGGCAAAAGTGGAAATGATTCCCGAGATGGATAACAAAAAAACACCACTTACAAGACCCAACAAAATACCAGTTTAAAATTTCTTGTTCAAGTTTGATAGCTGAATTTCATAGCTAAAACATGTGCTAAGTTAGATCAAAGTCAGACGCAAAAAGAAACATCAGAAACCTGTATCTTAAGCATGTTCAAAGGGCAACCCAAAACATCAGACATCAGAAGCACAAGTATATTCAAGCAATAACCAAGGAACCGACATTTGCCATAGTTTTACAGACGCAGAGAAAGGCAACTAACATTCACACAGACAACACAGAAGCATTTCGGTTTAAGGAAGGGTGTACCAGGGACATGAAGACTAAGTTTCCTGCAAGGTCAAACCCATGAACAGAGACAAATGGATTAGCATATACCCTCTCGGTCAACAGAAACTTGGAGGAAATTAAACAGAATGTACAAAGCTTAGGGAATGAGGTTGGGGTTCTGTTCATGTGAGAACAAGCGTGAACAGCCTTGAGAGTTGGGAACAGATTCCTCCTGCTCAACTAGGAAACAAACATAAGTGAAACGTAAAATCGCATACGGAAGCATTATCATGAGTGGAAAAGAAAACGAACAGTGGGATACGCTTCTGGCCATAGAGGAGGATTGTTGAGTAGCAAACACAGGGCAGGTTAGAGAAGAACCAGACTCATGACTGGAAAGGGACCAGTCTGTCACCAGTTGCAGATTACTACTTACAGAAGCATATAGATAAGGAAACTACAAACTGGAGACGGACCAGTTTCACGATATTAATCGGTTGTTAGCAATATAAACATAAACATAAAAGAAAGGGGAAGTATACTGAGCCATTACCATACGTATTAAAAGCAAGTGACGTTAAAAACAAACAACTTAATATAATCGAAGCGATTGAAGTGTCGAAATGAGCAGAAACCGAACAGAGAGTTTGTGTCCAAGCATGCCATGTTCGTGGACTTCTGAGTCCATACCAGGCCGGATATTCGTCCGAGAAAATTAAAGTAGGGTGAGATGCAAAACCGAACAAGAACGACCGACAACCAGGACCAAGTGATTCTGGGTGTAGGTTACTTATACTCATCCATGGAACCCGAGACATGCAAAACGGAGATTCGCAGCTCTGATTCAGGAATTCAACAAGACGAAAGGGAATGGGAAATGTAGGAAGCGGGAATGATTCTCTGGGCGAAGCGAGACAAACAACGCGAGCTAAACGCAATTTAAAAAAAGAAAGACGAAGGGAACTAAAACGTTGAAGATGACCTCGTAAGGGGCTCGAAATTGAAAACGTAATGAAGGGAGATGAATCGTAAAGAGAAAAATAAAAACCGGTTGCATAGAGAATTCGATGCCACTTACTCTGCTGATACCCGAAAGGGATAGTGTCGGGTCTTTTCTTTTGAACGAGATGGTATGGGGGTTAGTTCGAAGAGACGGGGCGAGAATGGCCAGAAGTGGTGGTGAGTCGTGAGGTGGTTCTGGGCCGAAAGAAGAGAAGAAGGTGGAGTGGTGGTGAACTTCAGATAATGGGGGTGGCGCTGGTGGTGGTTTTCAGGTGCAAACGTGGAGTAGGCGATGATGGTGGATGAGTTCGACGAGCAACCGAAGCGACCGGGGAATTCTCGGGATTTCAAACAGAGCTGGGAAGACAAAAGGAATGAGATTGGGGATTGGTGTCGGCTTGTCATCGAATGATCTGAACAGTAGGGTTTTATGTCCCTTTATAACACGGGGTATTAGAATGGGTGTCTTGTTAGGGTTCAAAAGAGGCAACGGGCTCACTTACTACCTTCCATTTCGGGCTAACCAAAGGACAGGCCCAACGAGGGCTAAAAAGGAGGAACCGAAAATAAAAGGCGGGTTTGCATTTGCACCTGCCCACACTCGAACTCGGGATCTCTAGATAGTCCCTCCCGTACTTTGTCCAACTGAGCTACGACGCGCTTTGATACAAAACAGGACTATCAAGGGTAAAAGCTCTGACGCGAGCTAAAAACGGAAATAAAAGACCACCGCCCCTCGCCAAGGATCAAACCTGCGACCTACGGGTTGCGTGGCGAGCATCTTAACCGGTTACACTGGATTGAATTTCAGTATATTCATGGGGGAAATAATACGAGAGTTCTAAATTTGACTGGATAACCCCTCTAAAAACACGACGAATCCAAAAGAAAATACACACAACAAAACGAGATGATCAATCTAATGACACGAAAGTATGAAATACAATTAAAATAAGATTCAAAAAAGTAATGAGATATAAAATAAAAGAATAGCACATGTACATGAAATAATGAAAATTAATGCTCGTAATGAAGATAAAACACTTAAAATAAATGGAAAATAATAGTGGTAAAAAGGACACATGAAATAATAAAAATAACGATGGTAAAGCGGGGGAAATCAAAAGGAAATGATAAATAACAAAAAAGTATAAATTGATCGAGTACATAAAAATAATATGAGGTAATAACAAAACTGTGAAAAATTTTAAAACGAGAGCAGCAAAATAAGTATACGAAATGAAGTCAGTCAAAAACAGATTACGACAAAAGGCTCGTGCTCCTCTTCCATAGGAATGTGAGGTTTAAATGTCGGTAAAAAGAAATTCATTTGGTCGAAGACGGGACGACCGCCTTGTTTTGGTTGAATAATAAATATGGGGTGAGAATTTTTGGTGTCTACACATACTACACTGCACGCCAAGATGCTAAATCAATACATCAGAACAGTGGGGTAAAAATTGAAGCATCGGTGACTGAATATGGTCTAGGTAACCAGGTTCAACCAATGAGCAGAGTAGTAGTAGTTGGTATTATGGTGTGATAGAGGACATATGGGAACTAAACTATCACATTGATTCGTTTCTATTTTCCGCTGCAATTGGGTGGACAACCGACATGGACTCCAAAATGATAAAGGACTTATTTTGGTTGATCTTTCACGTGTTACAACTAATAAGGAAGATCAGTTTGTGTTGGGTAAAGACTGTGACCAGGTGTTTTATGTTGAAGACCCAAAAGCTAGTAGATGGCATGTTGTTCTTCCAGGGAGAAGACCGGTTTGTTTGAGGATGAAAACAACGACGATGATGATAATGAGATGATAGATGAAACTGTATCGTTGCATACAGGGTTGCATGATTCAACTGATGATTTACAAAATGATGATGTTCAGACCATCTACGCTCGATCAGACCATAATGAGGGGGTTTGGGTAGAAAACAGATCATGATATATGTTACTATGTCTAGGTAACACCATTGGTTGAAATTACATTATATAATTCGTATTATTGTTGTTACAATGTTATCAGAATTAATTATTTATGTTTATTTTTGCAATTATACATCGTTCCATGAATATTGATCTAATGTGTGTGTTTTTTCCTCAGTGGATGATGATCCTATTGATGATCCTATAGGACAGCTGCTCCTGACTGGGGATAGTAGACCGGCAAAACGCACCACACGAGGTGGTAAAAAGAAATCAAAGAAAGCAGACGTAGAGACCACCCCACAGCAGACCGAGACAGCAGGGCCTTCACAGGAAGGACAAGAGATACAAGTTGCTCCTCCGCCTCTCAAGAAACCCAAAAAACGAGGGGCAACCCGTGGGCTGAAAGCAAATAGAGGCCCCCCGACAAAGCCTTTGGAGTTCAATGAGTTTAATCAGCCCACGGGTACTTGGAAAAATGATTTCACTGCTCTAGCCAGGCATTTGGTGAGTACATATTTCAATATAAACCACAATTGGAAGCAAGTGCCTCAGGCGTTGAAGGAGCAGATATTTGAACGTCTCAAGGTATTTGTTACACTTAATAGTTTGTTTTAAGATTTATATAGTTACTTTTTTACACTAATCCATTTTTTTTGTGCATATAGGACCGATTCTGTATAGATCCTTCTCTGAAGGATGATGTGATGAAGGGGATTGCCACACAGTTCAAAGACTTCAGATCTCTGCTCACGAGGCAGTACATTTACTGTGAGGAGCCCGCAGAGATAGAGGAGGCAGAAGGTGAAGATGTGGATGATCGGAGACCACCGTGGCAAAAATATGATGGTATTACTGAAGAGCAGTGGAATGAGTTTGTGCGAAGCGTTTGACCCCTGAGTTCAAGGTGAGTTTCACACTAGTAGTTGTTCTTTTGTATGATAAATGTTTAAAGTGTCCTTAGAGTTCATTTGGTTAATTCGTCTTTTTCATATATTATTTGCATAATTTGTCTTTTCATACATATATGTAGGCTATACGTGAGAAACAACAACAAAATGCAAAAAAAAATCGTTACCCCCATCACATGGGGAGTACAAGTATTGCTCAGCGTGTGCCGCAGTGGGAGAAAGAGGGGTTGCTGCCAGCTGGCTCGAATGTCAGCGAACGAAGGATGAAGGTTTGGGACTTAAGTCGACGGAAGAAACCTTCAAATCCGGCGGCACCTGCTGAGTATGATGACGCCACGAGAGAAGTCATCAACCAAATGGTAAGTGATTTTTAGTTTAAAAAATGTTTATTATATTTATAGAGTAACAATAGCAGTTAAATAAACCGAAGTATCCTTATTGACTTATTAAACTCCATAACAGGAAGAGTTAAGCTCCCAGATCACCCAGGGCACTTGGCAGCCCGTTAGGCAGGATGATCCACTTTCCCGCGCTCTCGGGAAGAAGGATCATCCGGGTCGTGCAGTAGGCTTTGGTGGTCATGTCGGTATACGCCAAGCCTTCGGTAATCCTGGGTCGAGACACTGTGCTGGAGGGAGCATTACATATGAGGAGCACTTACGCCAGAATGCGGAGCTCGAGCAGCGACTACGAAATGAATTTCAGCAGTCAATCGCTCAAGCTATGGAGATGATGCGTTCTGAGAGGATGAGTCAGGAGGTTTCTAGACCGCCAGATCAGGCACAAGCATCAGAGCCCGCAGCAGTGCCTCCCAGTAGTGTTCACTCCGTCAACCCATTTCCATATTCATCTCTCAAGGTTAGAACAACATGTTAACTACAAATACAAAAAAAAAACAAATTATACACTTGTTTATGTGCATCTAAAATCTTTAATTTTGAAAATTTAGCAACCAATTGACTGCACATTGTTCCAAGTGATTGGCGTTGACGAAGTCGAAGTAGGGTGGGGAAAACTTTTCAAGTCTTGTGCTGGAGACACCGTGAGGAATACAGCGCTCCGAGAGTACCATGCCCGGGTGCTTGTTGAAGGTTACGCGCCTGCTTACGCGGATTGTCAGATACCGGTGCCCAGTGCAGACATATCCACCCTTCGTCAAGCTGAATCCAATGCAGTACAGTGGCCCTGTAGATTGATTAGGCTTGGGGAGCAGCAGGTAACCCCATGAAAAAACTTATTCTTTAACATATCCTAGAGTAGAAACATATACTTATTAAATTAATATATTAGGAACACATTCAATCAAATTCTGATAAGGCAAAAGGAAAGAGAGTTGTTGTTGCACCAGCTAATCCTTCGATGGCATCCGCGACTAGAGTTGTGATGAGATCGAATTTGCTACAACCGGCGGTTCTGAATGCCTTACCCCCCATGCTGAAACTGTTGCACTCCACACTATTGATGACGCCGCCAGGAAGAGATTCGGTTACAATGGAACCAAGACCGGATCTTTTTCACTATAGGCGCTCAGAGTTTTGAAATCTATCTTACTGATTTTGTGGAGTTGTTCACGAAGGATTGGTTGAGTGCGTCGATTCTCAAATCGGCTTGCATGTGAGTAATTAGCATACGTTGTACACATTTTACTCTGTATATTTGAAAATTAAATTCATAATATTGGTTTCTTTATATTGTGCAGGTTTATTGATGACAAGGCGGTCCAAGTACATGAGAATAGTAGTTTCGGGTTCCTATGCCCTGACTACTGTTCCGAAGCTAATATGGGATCTGACCCCCAAGCGTTGGTCCAGTACTTGTCGAATGTGATACATGCGTGTGCAGTTGCAGATAAATCTTACATAATGCTGCCTCTTCATCAAGGGTAAGAATTTTATCTAATGTTAAGTTAGTTTAAAATTATGATATTTGTATTATGTAATTGATTGAATTAAGTTCTGCCTGTATTGTAATCTATGAACAGCCGACACTGGTCTTTGCTCGTTCTATGTATAAAAAGCCCAAGAGTCCTGCAGCTTGACTCAGCATCTCTGCGTCCCAAGAGGCCAGTTATATATAACATGTTGATGAGGTGATGAATTTACTTAACTTGATTAATTATCAATTTTTAGTTATTTCTTAATCATCCGGTTGATAACTTTTACTTTATCTGTGCGTATGAATTCTAGTGCCTTTGTATCTGTAATGACGCATGTCCGAGGAGAGAGATTTAAGAAGATTCCGTGGAATGTAGTCAAGGTATTTTTGTAGTCCTTATTCAAATTTTGTAATATGTTCATTAGTTTTAAAATAGGAACAGTATTATAATTTATGTGTTAAATCGATTTTGAATATGTACGTATATACATGTGCAGTGTCCACAGCAGCCGGGAGGTTCGGAATGTGGCTACTATGTCATTCGGTTTATGAGTGACTTGATAGCGGGACCGAGACTCTTGCCAGAGAAGTCTCTAGACCTGGTAAGTAGCATTCTCGAAATATTTTGGTTTTGTAGATAATTTTTAACATTGATTCTTAAACTCAAAGTATTATTAGCAACTAATCATATCTTTTTGTGTTAATTCCAAGGCTTTTGAAGAGTTGGTAGACGGTTACAACGAAGGACATATAACCGAGGTGCTCGAAGAATGGGCAGAATTCATGAGCGTTAATGTAGGTTGCTTCTAGGGTTTGGTAGGATTGAGTAGGATGATTTTGAAATTCTCATGAAACAATTGTCGTTTCTGTAAAGATTTTGTTGATGTTTGATTAATTTGCTCAAATTTGTAAATGTAAGTGGATTATTGCCCGTAGATAGGTTTGGTGGCTATTTAAATGGTGAAATGGTTGATCTAATGCCCCACTGTGGTGGCATTGTTAATTGCTATATCTTAACAGGTTTGATTGATTTTGGGTGTGGTGTAGAATTGTAGGGTGGAATGGAAAAACAAAAAAAAAATAACCTATTGCAGCGGTTTTAAGAACCGCTGCGATAGGTGGTTTTTTTTTAAAAAAAATAGGTCTATCGCAGCGGTTCTTATTAACAACCGCTGCGATAGGTGGTTTTTTTTAAAAAAAATAGGTCTACCGCAGCGGTTGTTATAGAACCGCTGCGATAGAGTACCTACCGCAGCGGTTTTCAACCACTGCCATAGGTACCAAACAACCGCTACGGTAGGGTCTTTTTCTACTAGTGAGAACATGGTTTGAGTGATAGTTGCCCGAGTGCTATAATTGTTTAGATGAGTCATTCATCGGTTGGATGTCCTTGTTAATTCCATCATTTTAGAGGGAAATGATTAAAAACCCGTCTAGGTATGATCCCACATGACTCACAACTTCACTCTTTTGATACTACATTTCGGTTTGAGTCGCAATCTAAGATGACGAATTAATTTGAGTAACAACCCCAATGTTTGATTCATCTTACAATCCTTAGCATTTGTTGGGAGCTTGAAACTTTTTTCTATGTTCTCGGTTGGGGTGTGGGAGATGATTAGATTCCCCCCTTTCCTCCCATTGAGAGGGGTCGTATGATCCCATTGCACACATCCCAACCCTCTTCCGTTCTTTGACTAATGCATTTTGCCTCTTTTGGTTGTGTTTTTGACATGTACATAATGCTCGTGAAACGGGAAACTACTCCATGGACTATGGAACGGGATCTTGGCTTGGACTACCGGGGTCTCCACTTCAAACACATGTAACAGTTGGTGCACTTCTTGCTGGTCCTATTAGCTCAAGTGAGGCGGCATCGATGCGACCCCCCATAGCAGCTCTCTATTTAAGATTTTTTATCTATGTTTGTATTAATCTGTAATTTGTTTATTGTTCTTACTTTCGATGGTAGTCTTAGGATTTATTCATTTTTGTAATTTAATTCATTCTCTGCATGTGAACAATTTTAGAATGTTATCTCTAGCTGGCTTTGGATTATGTTGTCCTAGCGCTTATCTTACCCCTTTCTACGTATTGATTAGAGTTCGAAATTAATTTGAAATCTTGTAGGATTTTCACTAGTGTTCAATCACCAAATTTTTGTACATAATGTTTACACTTCATTTTGCGTCTCCAATGTTTGTACCCTATGTGAGTTATTTGCTTTGTTATTTTGTGATTTATGCCCCTTGCTTGTTGCTTATTAATGTCATAAGCCTTAGTTACTATGTCCTTAGGTCCAAGCCATTAGGATAGAGGGGTCCCCCTGGTCTGATAGGTCATTGACCAATCTCGTGGTGGTGACACCCCTAAACCCTAAAACACACACCTAAAGTATGTATATAGATTAATATTCTCATTCCGGCTTTATGCCATTAGATTTTCCTGATTCGAAATCTCTCACTAACATTTCATCTTCTCATCCTCCATCCTCAAATTCAAAATTGTCTCTCATTTTCCATAATCATTTTGTAAACATAAATCCCAATACCCAAAGCCTAAACAAGGTCCATTCGGCCCAAAGTTCAAACAAGGCCCATTCAGCCCACTTAGCCCAAAATCTCCCCATCCAAACTTGGTCCATCTCCAAACTCAACCCATCCCAAATCGACCCAAAGCCCAATCCGGCCCAAAGCCCAATATGGCCCAATACCCAAATTCAGCCCAAGCCCAACCCAAATTCGGCCTAAGCCCACACAAGTCAAACCAAGTCCACCAAAGTCAAACCTTGACCAAAACGTTGACATTGACCAAAAAGCGTTGAACTTGACCAAAAAGCGTTGACCTTGACCAGAAAATGGTGACCTTGACCAGAAAGTGTTGACCTTGACCAGAAAGCGTTGACCTTGACCCAGAAATGTTGACCTTGACCCAACTTTGACCCAACCCGAAACTCAATCTAGTTCAAGCCCGAAACTCAATCCAAACCGAAATCAACCTCAATCCAAGCCGAACTCGACTTCAATCCAAACCGAACTCAACCTCAATCCAAACCAAACTCGACCTCAATCCAAACCAAACTCCAATTCAATTTAAACCTATTTCATCCCGCTCAATTCAACACAAACCCAAATACATTTCATCCAATCCACACTCAACTTGTAAATTCCTTTCAAAACCCAAAAACCAAAAAAAGGATTTCAAACAGAAACCATTTTGTGGAATTTTAAAGGAAAAACTCTTCTCACATCGCAGAAAACTCTTCTCAAAACGCAGAAAGTTCTTCTCACATATACAGAAAGTTTTCTCCTAAAAACATTTCTCAAAATCAGTGTTTCTTCGTCGAGAATTCCGAACAAAATTCAAAGTTTTCTAACTTAGTTTTCAAACCCAAAATAGATCGTTTTCGGGGAACATGAGATGTCTAACACCTTAAAAAGAACGTTTTCTTCATAGTTAGACATCACTTGTCTCTCTTCTAAAATAAAAGTCCGAGGCAGGGCACTGGGGTCGTAATCTCCCTTGTCGTAGTCTAGATCTCTTTAGGCGGGGCATTAGGGTGACAAACCTCCCCTAATTGCAGCCGAGATTTTAGAATCGTCTAACTCCCTTCCACTCGATTTCAATGTTTTCGGTTTTCAACGTTTTAAAACCTGGGAGTTAGAGACATTACTAAGGCTTGACCGAGGGCACCTCATTCATGGTGTTTCTCTCTAAACCCTAGTTATCGACATAAATACATTGCCCCATCTTTCGAGCCTCGGCACTTACCATTCATTAAGTGTCACACTCGAGGGGATACATAGGGTGATCCCTTGGGATCATCCGCCCTTTCACAACAAAATAATTTTCCTCAACCATTTTCAAACCTCAAACCTAAAAAACCTGGGATCTCTCCCAAATTCTAATTGCCTCCCACACTCAAATCATTATGCAAACAACAAATCATTCCAAACTCGAATCATCTCCTGAATCCCAACTTTTTCCAAACTTCTATAGTCTCATAGGCCCAAGTGCCCCACAGACTCGAACATCTCAATCTCTCCACCATTTTCCGATTCGAATGTCTCACAGACCCGAGTGTCTCACAGACCTTGATATCCCATACCCCCACTACATGAACACCCCAAATGTCTCATAGACCCGAGCGTCTCATAGACTAATCTTTCAAACACTACAAAGACCCTCAAAACCTCAAAATCTTCAAAAACCCCAAAACCCTGAACTACGTAAGGTCTGATCTCAACAAGGAGTTGAGTACGTAGGCAGCCCATCTAGGGTGCGACCCCATTCCAATCAAAATCCCCTTTTCTCAATCCAAGGTATTCTTCATATCTCTCAAAACACGCAAACCTTTTTCGGCTCCCACAAACTTCAAATCATTAGACTCTAAGTCTTGTTCATTCACTCAACCTCAGACTTTTCTCCGATCTTCATTCTATACTCATCCGATTTCACCAACCCTTTCGTTTGGCGCTAGCTTGGCAGAAAAGCTCGCCTCATCCACTCGTTTTCTCCCCTCCTGTCCTAATCCTATCCTTTGCTTTTAAATGAATCTCTCTAATAAGGTTTTGAAAGAAGACAATCCCGACAATTGGAGACTGAGGTTTCCTCGGGCACCAATCCGAAGTCGTGGTCGTTGCCACTTCTAAGGGGTGTAACCCAGTGCGAACCCACCATAGAATCTCTGGCTTGATCAGATAAGTCCTATCCATAGGCAACAATTTCATAGTCAACTAACGGTTCTTAGACCCCTTCTCCTCCCTTCCTAGTTCTTTAGGTCAAACTAGGTGGCGACTCTAGTCAATTTTCACCTTTAGGGCATAAGTCCGCGTGGAGCCCATTAAGAGCGGGTGTAGTGCACACTTGCACTCCCTTTTATGCTTTCTGGGAAAGACGGACGATGTAGTAGGTATTTGAGGGATGCCAGAATAACGGGTTTTTACCCTCCACAGAATGGTATTTTCTAGGATCTAGACTTCTTAGTCAGAACCATTTAGATAGACCCCCCTCATACCGAAAAATCACCCTCCACAGAATGGCGACTCTGTTGGGGAAAACTTGAGTAAGTTTTTCTCAAACTCAAGGAAGGCTGAACTCCATTCAAAATTGTCAGGATTTCCCCACTTCTTTCAAAACCTTCATGAGATCCTTTTCAAAGCCTTTAGGATTATTCTACTCCACACTTAGAGTGTGTATCTGATGAGGACAAACAGGACTTGATAGATCCTCAACAAACACTGCAACAATTGGGTTAATTGTTAGCACACATTTAGCAAGAGACACTTAGGATTAAATGAAGCTAACTTTCCTTTAGGTTAATAAATAACCAATTGGAATTACCACCTTCAAGACAAAGCAGTTAGTAAATAGGGTTGTTGGTGCTTCTCTGCTTTATTTACCGCATTCATATTATTATTGCTTGTTGCGGGGTGAGACGGTCACTGACCTATACCATTACCACTTTTACATTTACAAGTTGTGAGTGCATGGGTAGCTTAGGACATGCATTCCTCTGTGTCACCCCTATTTCCACGAGTCACGGCATCCCAATCGGTCCACGATTGATTTCCCATGAGTCGGGTCACTCATTGAGTGGTTATGCCTGCGAGGCGAGACGGTCACCGACCTACGCCCTGAAGACTCATGATCCAAAATTATCCTCCATCTCCGAGTCAAAGCCAGCATATAGTGAACTCTAAGCCTTCAGTGTCCAGCTGCCTAATCCGGTGTCTAGGACGGGTTTTATGGGTACTCACCCCCTTGTATGCCGCCTGTCTAACCATCTCGTTGCCTTACCTTGAAGATTGCATGGGCTCAGTTCTCCATTGTTCCTCTGCACCACGGGTGTCTTTAAAGCCCAATGTCACGCTACACGTCCATAGAGGATTCCGTATTTACCGGATACCCATACATGGCACAACGTAGTCAGTGAATAATTTGGACTTTAGACACACCTGACCGTGCAGATGACGAGAGACCTGTTCCCATGCAGTACTTCCCCGAGTTTCTCGAAAAGTGGGGTGTTGTCGGATCATCACTGGCCGTGGCGTATGTTTCCTTATCACTGCGGGTATCTTGACCTTTCGAACTTACTCACTCGATGAGGGGCCTTCTTTATAACGTGCCCTGCAGGGGGCATAGCAGAGAAAAACCCCGAGAGATGACAGTGAAGGAACGATGGTTCCCCCGGTGAGACGGAATCATAATTAACCTGGAAAGTGATTATCCCAACATTAACACTTACAGCTCCACATCAAACACAACCACGATTTACTTCATGCTGTATATGTGTGCAAACCACTTTCCTAAACCAATCTGTTTTAAAACGTTCAGAATTCTCTTTTGTATATCTTTTAAAGCAATTTTACGAGCTCATTTAATTTAGAATCCCACTTATATTATATTCAAACATTTGGGGTTTTAAAACCTGTCACTTCATCTTAAAAAAAAAGACTTCATTTCACAAAAATGTTATTTCCAAAACAATTTTCAAAAAATAGATTTCTAAAAAACCTACTTTCTACAAACAAATTTCAAACAACATCCTTCACCAACGTTATTTCAAAATAGTTTTCGAAAACAGTTTTCAAAGTTGAGTTTCACAAACGTATTTCAAAATAAATGATTTAGTCCCCATGTTGTGACACACTATTTTTGAAGTTCAACCCACCTTCAAGAGCAGTAGTCATTACTGTGGAGCGTACTAATCATTTCGTGCTTTCACAAAAGTGGTGGATTTTCACATAATATTTTGTGCTCGATCATTCACTTTTCCTTTCACAAAAATATCCCTCAGTTTCCTTCATCAGAGCAAGTGGAGCGCATAAAGATCGACAACACAATTCGAGCATAAATCAGAGTTGTACTAGTCCGAGTCAAGCGACATGGAGGCTAGCAACGACTATTCGAGTTCAAACTGTTGAAAATCAGAGGAACACCAGACCCGTTTTGTTTGATCACAGCACTGCTTCGCTGCAAGGGCCCAAAAGGCGAGCAGTCGGTCAAGACCCAAAAGCGAGTGAGCAGCTGGTTAAGAGCCTGAAGACGAGCGAGATACCAACCAGGAGCCCGGAGATGGGTGAGCAGCCAACCAGGAATCCGAGCGTGTGCACTCAGTCAGAAGCTTGAAGACGGACCAGCAAAAGTTCAGAAGTTCAGCTCAAAACCCCCTTTTAATGACTTTTTAGGATTGATGATGTATAGGCTTTCCCCTATGTTTCTTTCCTCTCTTATCCATTTCTGAGTAGATTGCATGTATAGGTTTATACATTCCCTTTAAATTTATTTAGATCAATGTGTATAAGGTTCCCCACTCCCTATTTTATTTCCGAATAACCGAGCGTCAAAATTCATATTGAGAAAATCCACCACTTTGAAAACACGCGTTTTCAAAATTGTTTTTCTAAAACTCGGTTTCTTTTGGAATGCACGTATAAAAAGAAGAATGAATAAGGAACGACTCCTCACATTTATATATCATTCATAAACCTTGCTTTATGGGGTGAAAATTCACGGTATCTACAAGAGGCATCCCCTGAACAAACACACCAATAAATACAACCAAGCAAAAGGCAAAACTGCATGCATTGCATTCATTACAAAAGTCCCATGCATTCCCGGTCAGCCCAAATTCGACAAACATACACAAATCCTATCCACCTCAGAAAAATTTCAACATCATGTGTGTCATTGTCACCACACCACATACCATCTTTCATCCCAATATCTCGACCGCCAGAGCCCAACCTCAGAAGGATAGAAAAGAAAACTGAGTTCAAACCTCTCCCAATCAGAATCACCATGCATGCTAGTGACCAAAAGGGAAAAGAGTGTGTCATACCGTGGGGCCACCATGCGGGAGTTGTTACTCCCTAAAATTTCGAATCCAGGAGCCAATCGCCAACCTGACAGCTACCCCGACAACTACACCTTCTTCTGGGCCGACATTGATGAGCTTCATGGACCATCAACTAGAACCAACTCAAGCGAGACTAGGTGTAGCCTTACCAGGCATGCATTGCATCCAAAAAGAAAAAAAAACAATAAAAAAACAAACATTCAGTCAAAACCTGAAGTCAACCATCTTCATTCATCATTTTCAGCATTTGACGCATCCTATACATAGTAATTCCATATTATCACAACACATTGCATGGTAGATCGTTGCATTTGCATACTCCCGTATCAAAACGACGTCTTTGGCGAAAATCTTGATTGATTGTTTGAATAGAGCGCGTGAACCGCTAGACTCTCGACCCGTCAACGAACACAAGGGTCCAATCAAAATCAGCACCACAAACCAAGTGAGTAGTGTGCGAAGAGCGGTATTTTCTCTTGAATTCCAAAAGAGGGTATTGGACCATCCACCGAGTGATGAGGGAAGATAGAGCGGGTCCATAGAGGTAAAACCATGAGCGACTTGTGCATTCCTTCAGCACATGGAGAGGCACAATTCATAGCGAGACCAATGTTGATAACGATACGAACTGTGATTCATGTAAAGATTTGAGAAGTAGTAAGAAAACAATCATTGACTAATGAGCATGACGAGGCACTTAGGAATAAAAATCTCCACAAAACCAAAAACTTTGACTGCCCTGTACATAATCCCTTAGTGAGCCCTGCTGAGCCTTTCACGATAAACCTTTTTCTGAGAACTCCACAACATGCCAACTCACATACACATACTTACTCACCCTTGCAATAGAGGATCTCAAAGGAGCCGGAGCCATGGCCCCTCCCCACCATCTTTCACAAAAGCAGCAAATGAAATGTTCGAAGAAATCAGTGAGTCAATGCGACTCCGAAGCCAAACACTGAAAAAGAACGCTGAAATGTTCAAGAAGATCGATGAGTCAATGAAACTCCAAAGCTGAAAGCCAAAATACAAAGCCAAGAACGTTTGAGAAAATCGATGAGTCAAATGCAATTTCAAAAAGAAGCAATTTAATCATTTCACCCATGGTGAAGAAGCAAGAAGGAAGAAGGAAAACAAATCCAGAAGGACCAATGATGTCCCGAAGAAACCGATAAGGGGTTATTGAAACTCGTCTAATCATTCCACCCATGGCAAAGGTGAAACATATCCTCTATTGCACAAAAGCTCCACAACTCCTAAATAAATCCTCCAGTCCCATCTGACATACATCATACCCCTCAGCCCCATTATTACCCAATAAAAGACCTCTGACTCGTATGTCAATGAGCGTTAACTGAAAGTATCAGATCTGAAACATGAATCATAAGTTTTGTACTTGTTATCAACATGTCCCGTCATACCAAAAGGACCATGAGCGAATGAGCATAACCTTACCTCACAAGGTTCTTAGAGTGCGAGTGACTCTCCGATTAAACCACCAAATCATAAACAGCCTACCCATTGCAGGTGAGGAATCTGTGAGGGTCGGAAAGTCCAGAACCTTGAAAAGAAAATCTTAGGAAAATACTGCTCCGAGCATCAAGAGTATCATCACAACATTTGCACACACAACCATACTCACGAGAGATTGACCCGCATCCCTCCATGAGAGAAAAGTGATTCATGCATTCCAGTTCAACAATCACTCAAGACCGAACTGAAGATGTTATATTCGTAAACCTCATAGTAATAGAGATAGAATCATACCTTCTCTTCAAAAAACGCATATGCATTTTGCATCTCTTCTAGCAGTTAGCATTTGCATGCATCATAACTACTTCATTTTCAACATCCGACTGGTAAGAACCATGCCTAGTCTCGTGGAAGGTCGACTTCAGTTTCCCGCTATCGAAGCTCAACTCAAAATAAAAAGAAATCAAAACCAAGGCCATCCGGAGCCATACGGCGATCTTCTCGGAGCCATCCAGCATCATCGGGCCTCATCAACACCATATCCAAAACCAAACTAGAGCGAGAGCCATCCTCAAACATTGAGACCGTCCTAGAGACCTCAGGACTACATAGGAGCCATTTCATCACTGGGGTCTTGCCTACACAGTTTCGAACTACGTATGGTCTGATCTCAATATGGAATTGAGTACGTAGGCAGCCCGCCCAAGGCCCGACCACCTCACAGGCGAGAGTTACCCTTTCTCCCTCGCCATCACCAATGGAGCCAATCCAGAGTCAGTCTAAAACTGTAATAAGAGCCATCCCGGAGCCGCACCGAAGCCATTCATCACCACAAAAAAAAATCAATCACATTAAAATCTACTAATCACATCAACCCACCATTCGACTCAAAATCCAATCCAAATCGAATCCTACCAACCATCCCGATAATCTCAATCAAACTCGAAACCCACCAACCATCCCGATAATCTCAATCAAAATCAAAACCCACCAATCATCCCAGGGTCGTCGCTCACAATATAGTCATGAGTCATACCAGAGCCACCCAACCGCACCGGAGCCATTCGATTGTACCAGAGCCATTTGATCATATCAAAGCCATTCAGCCGTATCAAAACCACCGAGTTCCCAAAGTCGCTCATTCACAAAAAACCATCCATTCAAAAACCAATCACAAAAAACAAAAACTCGAGAGCCATATTGGAGCCATCTCGAACTCTGGAGCCAAGAGTCATACCAAATCCCGAAACCATAGTGCACATCAGGCCAAGACCATCAAAAACAAAACCAATGCAAAAGTCCCACACTGACAAAGTCAAAGGCGACATCGACAGAAAGCATTCGACCATCGCATCCCTCATCAAAACAACCGAAATGCATCCAATCCCGGATCAATCCACAACTAGAATCATCCTCAAATCAACCACTCAAAGCAACGAGTTTCATACAACTCCATAAAGTATCATAGGCTTGTCATAAGTCCTATGGCTAGATATCAAGAGGTCTAGTTGAGGCTCGTCATAAGTCCTCGTACTTTCGATTGCATTATAGGCTCGTCATAAGTCCTATAGCTAGATGTCAAGAGGTCTAGTTGAGGCTCGTCATAAGTCCTCGTGCAGCCCAATCAATCAAATTGTTAGTATCATAGGCTCGTCATAAGTCCTATGGCTAGATATCAAGAGGTCTAGCTGAGGCTCGTCATAAGTCCTCGTACTTTCAATTGCATTATAGGCTCGTCATAAGTCCTATAGCTAGATGTCAAGAGGTCTAGTTGAGGCTCGTCATAAGTCCTCGTGCAACCCAACCAATCTAATTGTTAGTATCATAGGCTCGTCATAAGTCCTATGACTAGATATCAAGAGGTCTAGTTGAGGCTCGTCATAAGTCCTCGTACTTTCAATTGCATTATAGGCTCGTCATAAGTCCTATAGCTAGATGTCAAGAGGTCTAGTTGAGGCTCGTCATAAGTCCTCATGCACCTTAAACCAATCTAATTGTTAGTATCATAGGCTCGTCATAAGTCCTATGGCTAGATATCAAGAGGTCTAATTGAGGCTCGTCATAAGTCCTCGTACTTTCAATTGCATTATAGGCTCGTCATAAGCCCTATAGCTAGATGTCAAGAGGTCTAGTTGAGGCTCGTCATAAGTCCTCGTGCACCCGCACCCATAAAAACAATTCATAAACCGCAGTGAGAATTTTTGGCGCCCTCTCAACCTTGATCCAATTCTGCAAAGGCTTGCAAAATTGAATCAAGGGAGCCATCTGTAGACACCAAAAATTCTCACCTCATAAAGTAAATTCCAAAATAAGAAATGAAATAAGAGGGGTCGTCGCCTTTCTTTCTCAAAATGTATTTAGCGTGCGTGCCGAAACGAAACCATCTTTTTTTGACAAAATTCTTAGATCATTTTTCAAAGCATTTTAGAAAAAAACCCAATTCTTCGAAAATGAATTTCCAACGACAATCCGATTTCAAACCCATCCCTTTTCGTTTATTTATCTATTTATTTCTTTTTATTGTTCATGGATCTTTTATTTTATCCCATTTATTGTTATATTTTCTCGTCTTTTTATTTTTTAGTGTTTTTTTTCTTTATATCATTATCATTTTTAATATTGTTCCCAACATTTTATGCATTTATTATTATCATTACTTTTATCATTTTACTTGTACGTTACTTTGTCTGCATTTTATCATTTCATGTTATATATATAAAAAAGATTTATTTTATTGATAAAATCCGTTCATCTTTACTTTGCATTCTTGTTTTTTAAACATTAGCGTTTTAGGGAGTCTATTCAATTTGAGTTATAATTTGTGTTTTTCTTGCATTCCTGTCTGTGTTAGTTTATTTTTCCTTCTTCATCCAGTCAAACCAGATAACCCATCAATCAACTTAGTCATGACCCAATCTGCTTCAAAACCAAATAAAGCCCAACCTTTAAGGCCCATTCCACACCCAAGCCTCATTTCAGCTTGACAAAGGAAAAACCCTAGTGCCTTTTGACATAACACCGGTCGCCTCCTTCTCCTATCCTCGGCTCTCGATCATTTCTCTTCTTCATCTCCAAAAACCAGAACGACGAACATACAGGGAACATACATGTTCATTTTCCTTCCTTTTCTCGACCCAGAACAAGCCATTTTCCTTCCCTTTAACACTCATCTTCTCAAAATTCTAAAAGCCAAGAACATCCATACTTAGCCATCTCTTCCTATTTTGCAACAAAATCGGGGAACAAGAACCTACGTGCTCTACTTCCTTATCCACTTTTGCACCGGTAATTTTGCAACTCAGCAAGTGAACAAGTAGAATCAGCCGACGGTTTTCCTTTGGGTTCGGACCTCATTCCCCTGCGGACTTCAATCGGAAATTTTCACTACCATGCCCTCTGTTACTCCCGATCGAACTCTTTCTCCGTCAATCCCTCATTCCTCTTTGTCTTCTTCGATCAAACTGCTATATCCCGGTCTTCCTTCTTCAAAAACCTTGACTAGGTCCGACCGTGCAGACCATGTCTTCTTCTGAGAGAAAGCGATGCCGCCAATGTAAGTCGATGAGGGTCGTCAACCTTGCGATTTCGTCATCGACAACGCCATGGCTCTATTCGTGGCCGTCGAACACCTCACCTCATCTCTGCGACTGATACTCTCGATTCTGGTAAGCAATGGTTGCCGACAGCCACCAATTACCTATTCTTCACGAGGACACGGTTGTGAATTTCCCTTTCGTTAAACTCTTTGAGTTTCTTTTTTTTATGGTTGAATTGCTTTGGCCTGTTCGATTATCTGTTCTGCTGGCTACCTTGAGTTTATCTGGACTTAATTCTTGGAGAACATTACTGCCGATAAATTGAATTTGAGAAGCCTAATCTTTGATGGGTTTTTGTGCTTCGACTTTGAGTGATGGATTGAGTTTATCTGGGTTCGCCTTATTTACTGAATACTTTGAAATATGCGGCTCTTTGGCCCGTTCGTTCATAATATGTCAAACCATGTTACTTTGCCTCATGTTGGATTGTTAACTATCGCTGAATAAAGCTGGACATGTTTGTCTAACCTCCAGTCTGGTTTTGATTCTTCGCCTTCATGGGTTTGAGGGACCTCTGGTTACGGGATTCGTAATCTTGAGCCGGGGGTTTGCTTCGGATTTTGTTTGTCTCCATCTTTCCAGGGCATCTTACCTTAACCGAATTTAATCTGGTTTCTAACTTAATCGTCGTTTGATCTATGGTAACTTTGCAACTGCTGTTGACTGGTCTAATTTCACTTGAAGGGATTAAACAGTGGAGTTTGAATCCATTTGAGTATAAACTGAGTTTGTCTAAATCAATTAAAAAAGAGGAACTCAAATCCTTTTCGGCCTTTGGGATTTAGAGCACCTCATGAGATTAATACACTGGAGCCGTTGTTTGATCTTCGGCATGCTTAACCTGTTGTCGTGGTGAATCTGCCTGGCCTGTTAGAATAATTCATGCTCTGGCTTGCTTTGCATTTAGGCCGGAACTTTCTGGACTGCATTAAGTTGTGCCCATATTAATTTTATTTGGATTTTGCTGGAATACGTGGTACAAAATTGGTGGACCATATGCTTGGTGATGTTTAACCGACGTACCCGGTCCGTGCTTTGGGTATGGATATTTGGACTAAAATGATAAACCTTGGGTTCCCACCCTTTTCCTGTCTTTTGGGTGATTAGGGCTTCTCGGTATGCTGGGATGATTAGATCTGAATTCAGTATTTGGGACACTCGTTGATAACTTCGATAGAGCTTGTAACGATTCAATTTGCTCTCTGTATGGTTCAGAAGCATGACCTCGGTGGTTTAATATTTGATAATGCCCATGGCACTATGTGCATAAGTTGATTTATTCCTTACATCTTTGACTTTGTGTATTGACCGAGGCACCCCTACCATTGGTTGGACATGGCTGGATTTGCTTGACTAGAGTGGCGGTTACAGCTTTGTCTGGATCATGCGAATGGACTATACCCATGCGTTTGGGCCTACCTTCCATGGGTTTGGAAATTCTATCTTGTAACTTTTACTATAATTCAACGTCCTTTGATGATTAATTGCTCCTTGCGCTCAGATTTGGTTTGGAAATTTGTTCGAAACTAGCATTACTTGACCCTTGCGCTTAGATAAGAACATGGTTTGAGTGATAGTTGCCCGAGTGCTATAATTGTTTAGATGAGTCATTCATCGGTTGGATGTCCTTGTTAATTCCATCATTTTAGAGGGAAATGATTAAAAACCCTTCTAGGTATGCTCCCACATGACTCACAACTTCACTATTTTGATACTACATTTCGGTTTGAGTCACAATCTAAGATGACGAATTAATTTGAGTAGCAACCCCAATATTTGATTCATCTTACAATCCTTATCATTTGTTGGAGCTTGAAACTTTTTTCTATGTTCTCGGTTGGGGTGTGGGAGATGATTAGATTCCCCCTTTTCCTCCCATTGAGAGGGGTCGTATGATCTCATTGCACACATCCCAACCCTCTTCCGTTCTTTGACTAATGCATTTTGCCTCTTTTGGTTATGTTTTTGACATGTACATAATGCTCGTGAAACGGGAAACTACTCCATGGACTAAGGAACGGGATCTTGGCTTGGACTACCAGGGTCTCCACTTCAAACACATGTAACGGTTGGTGCACTTCTTGTTGATCCTATCAGCTCATGTGAGGCGGCGTCGATGCGACCCCCCATAGCAGCTCTCTATTTAAGATTTTTTATCTATGTTTTTGTATTAATCTGTATTTGTTTATTTTTCTTACTTTCGATGGTAGTCTTA
Source organism: Limonium bicolor (assembly GCA_023374045.1). Lineage (NCBI taxonomy): Eukaryota > Viridiplantae > Streptophyta > Magnoliopsida > Caryophyllales > Plumbaginaceae > Limonium > Limonium bicolor. Next base: position 15,864,032 of record CM041779.1, on the reverse strand, counting down.
GGATTTATTATTCATTTTTGTAATTTAACTCATTCTCTGCATGTGAACAATTTTAGAATGTTATCTCTAGCTGGCTTTGGATTATGTTGTCCTAGCGCTTATCTTACCCCTTTCTACGTATTGATTAGAGTTCGAAATTAATTTGAAATCTTGTAGGATTTTCACTAGTGTTCAATCACCAAATTTTTGTACATAATGTTTACACTTCATTTTGCTTCTCCAATGTTTGTACCCTATGTGAGTTATTTGCTTTGTTATTTTGTGATTTATGCCCCTTGCTTGTTGCTTATTAATGTCATAAGCCTTAGTTACTATGTCCTTAGGTCCAAGCCATTAGGATAGAGGGGTCCCCCTGGTCTGATAGGTCATTGACCAATCTCGTGGTGGTGACACCCCTAAACCCTAAAACACACACCTAAAGTATGTATATAGATTAATATTCTCATTCCGGCTTTATGCCATTAGATTTTCCTGATTCGAAATCTCTCACTAACATTTCATCTTCTCATCCTCCATCCTCAAATTCAAAATTGTCTCTCATTTTGTAACGCCCCTATTTAACATAAATGCAGCAGAAAATAAAATACTAAGGCGATTACAGATCATCGGGTCCAAACACCCGGCACCAAACCTCACCAATTATAACTTATAAAATTATAAATGCTACGGACTGAAATCGAGAAAACATAACATAAACCTAACAATATCAAAGTACACCAACGCTCCACAAATCCTAATTCCCATCCCAATCACTCATACTCTTCGTGGCCACCTGTATAACATTTCGTACCTGCAAGATAAAACCAAGCAGCCCACCCCGGGAGGGGTGAGTCAGTTCCCTGGAATGGAACTGGTACAACTCTCCAAAACAAAAGTTTAAAACATAACTCTTGAAATAAACAATAACTTGAAGTCAAATGCTTAAAACAAAAACAGAAGAACAAGGCACATCCAAATCACCAAGTCAAAGGTAACAAGTCAAGGATAAGGATATATAACAAGAAAGTAAATTTAGACAATTAAAAGAAACCACATCATAAGTCAGTGAACATCCATTGCTCGTATTAGATTCAGTTCAAATTAGGAGTAGAAAGACCCAAGTAGTCACAAGGACTAGGAATGGAAGAAGAGACCCAAGAACCATAACTCAAGAGTGGAATAAAACCAATTGGAAGAGATGGCTCCGCTGCCAATTACGTCCCTTTTGGGACAGGGGATATACAGCCCCTCGCTGTTAACTACGTCCGATAGGACAGGGGATATACAGCCCCTCGCTGTTTACAACGTCCGATTGGACAGGGGATATACAGCCCCTCGTTGTTTACCGGTGAAGATGTGTGCACATCACAACAAAGACTCAGCTCATGGTTGAAATGATATCCATAGTCGAAAGAAGAATTTACCAAGATTAACATTCCCATATTCCCACTAGATTAATAACTGCACAAGTGCAATACCAAAACACTCAGTCCTACAGAGTGCAGAAGCGTAAACCCTCAGCAGTAATATCTAATGAGGTAACCAGATAAGAAGAACCAATGATCATGTGAATTGCACATTCAAGGCTCAGTTAGTCACATCAAGCTGAGTTAGTCACACAACAGTTCCCTTACGAGATTCTTTCAAACTCAGTTAGCGTTTCACCAAAACATTCCATAAAGTTCGTCACCAAAAGTATCTGAGTACGAGAAATCGTACCTGGTATATGTAGAAGCAGTAACCAAACTTGAAAATGCGAACTACTTCCACTAATCACCTATAATTAAAGTATTCCAAACATTGATTAGTTAAGGCACTATAATGCTACACACCCTCCATTCTTATTAGTCTATAGTTTTGTTTTACAGTTACTCCCTTCTAAGGATCTGGCTAGATCTCATAATTAAATCTTTAATTTAAACTTAACTTATTCCATTTACCCACTCCTGATTATAGGTTTAATTTAATTAAACCCTTTGGTTACGATTGGCTAACTTACTTTGACACCTATTTAAGGTTTAGGATGTGTATTTCCCCCTAATAGTCCACCTAGATGTCACATTAACATTTAATATTTTTAATTGGCACGTAGGAATTAGGTTTATCCCAATTTTTCCCTCTAATATGTTTCTCATAAGGAATGTTACTTCTTTTATTTACTTCTAATGTATTTATATATACACTTATATTTTCCTTAGGATTTATCCAAAACATTCTTTAAGAAATTCTTATTGTATTTAATTATATCTAATATCTTTTAGACATATCCACAACTGATATATGGTTTATAAAATAAAGTGTGTCCCCTAACTTTAATTAAGCATATTAACCTCCATAATAATAATATGTAGTTTAGCTTACTACCTTGTTTCAATATAAGTTCCTATTTTATTTTCTCTCATAAGTATATATATATGTAAACAACTTTTACTTCACTTAAAAGATAATACCCAAAATATTTATAAACATACTGGTATAAAGTGTTAATTACCCAAGAAGCTTATTAACAATCCATACTTTAATTTTTTTGTTACATTAAAAACCATATATTATAAGTTATTCTTATGAAATTTCATAAACATAATTTTTAAACCCATTTTCCCTTGTCCAAAAATTCCCAAATTTAATATATAGTAACTATAACATTTTAGACATATTATAAATTTTTATTTCATAAAAATATCTTTTTAAATTACCCAAATAATTCCATAATACTCGTAACTTGCAAAAATCATAACTTATGTTTAAAAACTCAAAACCTATATTAATTTACATCAAAATAAACTAGATTTTATAAGGAATCTATGGTTAAAATTTCCAATCAAAATACATTCGGGAAGGCCATTAAATAAATCTAGCAAGTTAGGACTTTATTCTGGAAAACATATCAACTTATTACAACTTAAACCCCCACGATCTAATCTCGGCCGTCCATCTTTATTAACCGAGATCGGACGGCCCAGAACTCGCGAGTTCTTCAGGATTTCCGAATTCGCACCCGAGTACTATACTAATCACTCGATATCTCACAATCTACATAACGAAATTCGGTGATTCTTGTTCCTATCGATTCGAAATCAAATTCCGGTTCTAATGGTGCCGATTTCCCCAATTATCATGCAGAATTGAGTAGTTTCGAATCTGAGTTCGAAGTTAGGGTTCTTAGTGTAGTTCGAATCCGATTTTGACAAATTCTCCTATTGTAATGCATAATAGATTAAATTGGCATGTGGGTTTGACCGGCAATGAAGTCACGATTGGCATCAACGGAGCAATTTGATCAGAAACTTACCGGAATTGCATTAACGGGGTGAAACCAAATCGGGAATTCTGGAAATCGGTATTTTATGTGCGGTTCAGGTATGCCTCTTCTCGAGTCAACTCGCACCAACTGAGAGAGATTTGATTCATGGAACCTATCACAATCCAAACTAGACATGTAACTCTAGATGTTAGTGGAAGAATCATTGAATTTGATGAACTAGGGAGAAAGTTACAGATCTCACAAGATCCGTGTTTACCTAGTTGGTTTCGGGATGAACTGGGCAGAATTACCACCGTGATCGAGTAGGCAACTTTAGACAGATTTATCTCCCAAACCAGTGCGAATCAGCCTTGGCCATCAACATGAAAGTTATAGAGGGATTAGAGATCTTCAAAACAAGCTAAAGAATACAAAATTTGGATGAGAAATGAAGAAGTTATGGTGTGACGAAGTTTACCCGATTTCAGGAAAAACTGGAATTCTGGGTTACGAACTCGCGAGGAGGTAACTTTGGATCAACTTTCCGATCATTGTAGAAGGAGTTAGATGGTGTGTGAGAAATGGTTGGAAAGAGGAAAGATAGGAGAATCGAATGAAACAAACGGCATACCAAATGGTGGAGTAGGGAAAGAGATATAGGTGTCTAAAAATCGCCCCATGACATGCCAAAACCGCTGGAAAATCAACCGATTGAGTAACTCGGGTGCTGACTGGGCGCGACACGTGTCCCCAGGCGTGCGGCTGAGTCAGCTGGCCCTGGACACATCAGCAACCTCCAAAATTTTGGCTCTAAACTTCAATTTATCATAACTTTGGCTAGGATGATCCGTTTTTAACGTTCTTTTTATCAATCTTCTTGGTTTTCCATAACCTTTTATTGGTATACTTTTCATGGCCTGATTTGACCATTCTCAAAAAGTCAATCCTAGCAAGACTTTCGAAGCTTTAAGGTTTCCATGATTTTATTTTGACTTTGAAGCCTTAAATCAATGTTAGAAATATTTCTAAAATCTTTATAATATAATTGGAGTGTCTTGAAATTTTCCCAATATTTATTGACTCATAAATCTCACTATTAAATTCATAATACCATATAATAAATTAATATTTAATAGTATCATTTAGGGTTTACTAAAAGAAATCCCCTAAATTAATTTAAATTAATTTATGGGATATTTCAGTCTACCCCCTTAAAAGGAACTTCGTCCCGAAGTTTAACACCAACTAATAGCTACTCACACCACACCAGGTGTGCTGTCAAGAATTACCAAAATGTTCATCCAGTAACAATTCCAACCAAATTCTATACCAATTGTGATTTCTCCCACAATCTATTTCCACTCATTTCCATTTCCATATTCCACGCAAGATTACCCATCGTCAGACCAAAACCAAGATTTTTCATAGATAGAAATCAAGAATCACTCAATGTATAATTCAAGTACATGCATACACCTCTCCATCATTCTACTAACAAAACAAACAGGGCATAATCTGGATGAGGTGATGAAGAAAGAGTATGCACTACCCCTCCCCCTTAAAAGAGCTAAGGTACGCCCTCGTACTGCTACTAATGAGAACCCATAGAAGGAATGAATACAGGGGAATATCATGTGAATAGATGTGGGTACTTCACTCTCATGGAGTCCTCAGTCTCCCAGATAGCATCCTCAACCCCATGATTTAAGTAAGTAGTTCAATCCTAGAACAACATCTAGTTATTAGGTTGAGTAAACAGCTTAGTGAAATTTAAGCACAACTAAATTAATGAGTTATGCTAGTACCAGGCATGCGTGAGGATCTATATAATATTAATGGTCTAATACCAGGTAATGTTGGTTATTTCAGGTTTGAGGTTGTTGTAGTTGCTTACTTACCATTTAAGCTAGAGATAACATACTACTCTTAGGTTCTAATATAATTGACTATATATTCCCGATTGACTAGGATTATCAAGATAGTTAGTGACAGAATACACTGGTTATATTATAACTAACTATTTGTTTAAGAAATAATAATTCATGTAGAATACACTATTAGCAACCTATATTATGATACTCCATTTAAAAACTTCTCTTGCTTAGTGTAATTCTCAAGGTAACTATGTATATTGTGTAATAAATACTCCCCTTTTTTCCCAGATTAGGAAGTTTCAAGGATCGCCCAACCTTGACATGGCCAGTGCCAAAGTTGAATTACCTCTCAACCCCATTTTGTGTCCAGTATCCCTTGATCTGGCCAAGACCAAGTTCAACCTTCCACCAAGTTTACGAAATTCATAAAGCATCAAATACATATTTACCAAATTATTCAATTATTACTTTCTAGTAGATAACCATGAAAATTCCAAACAACCCTTCCTAAAATCCTAAAGATTTACCTTTACTCTCAATGAACATAATCCATCAACAACTAAGTTTTGATCCTGAAACCTGTGGGTTATGGATCCATCACTAATCCATTACCTTTTAATTCCTTTCTTATGGATTTTCTAACCTTTAGGTTATCTCACATATTTGATCCTTAATAATATGTTACACATTTTATTTCCAAGTTATCACCTTAGGCATGATTCTCTATCATCCTCTATTAGAAAATTAGAAAGATTTGTAATACTAGGTTATGGCTAATACAGTAATCATGCTATTTCCAAAGACCTGGTTCCACGTTCATACTTCCTATAAAGAAACTCAAATCAAGTGGGGTTTGACTCCATGTCGTGTCAATATCAATGGTAGTCATTGAGTATCTAAATATTCACAGTACATTTCAACCCAATTATATATATATTTTTAAGGTCCCACACAACGCCCTATAATTTCCTTTGATTCCATAAAGACAAACCGTCTTAATAGTAGAGGTGTGAAATTTTATAACGTTCTAAGGACGGTGCATAAATGGAGTGTTCATAAATACGAGAAGTAACATAAAAGCAAGTAAAGTGAAGTATGTGGTAAGGGTAATGTGCCTTTCTGGAATCCTCACTTCCCAATTCTACCCCAATTCCCCAGTTTTAAGGGCACCTACATTCTAAGTATTTCACTCGGCTTGTTTTCTCGGGCTCAGAGTGTAACTACGCTCTGATACCACTTTCTGTAACGCCCCTTATTTAACATAAATGCAGCGGAAAATAAAATACTAAGGCGATTACAGATCATCGGGTTCCAAACACCCGGCACCAAACCTCACCAATTATAACTTATAAAATTATAAATACTACGGACTGAACTCGAGAAAACATAACATAAACCTAACAATAGCAAAGTACACCAACGCTCCACAAATCCTAATTCCCATCCCAATCACTCATACTCTTCGTGGCCACCTGTATAACATTTCGTACCTGCAAGATAAAACCAAGCAGCCCACCCCGGGAGGGGTGAGTCAGTTCCCTGGAATGGAACTGGTACAACTCTCCAAAACAAAAGTTTAAAACATAACTCTTGAAATAAACAATAACTTGAAGTCAAATGCTTAAAACAAAAACAGAAGAACAAGGCACATCCAAATCACCAAGTCAAAGGTAACAAGTCAAGGATAAGGATATATAACAAGAAAGTAAATTTAGACAATTAAAAGAAACCACATCATAAGTCAGTGAACATCCATTGCTCGTATTAGATTCAGTTCCAATTAGGAGAGTAGAAAGACCCAAGTAGTCACAAGGACTAGGAATGGAAGAAGAGACCCAAGAACCATAACTCAAGAGTGGAATAAAACCAATTGGAAGAGATGGCTCCGCTGCCAATTACGTCCCTTTGGGACAGGGGATATACAGCCCCTCGCTGTTAACTACGTCCGATAGGACAGGGGATATACAGCCCCTCGCTGTTTACAACGTCCGATTGGACAGGGGATATACAGCCCCTCGCTGTTTACCGGTGAAGATGTGCGCACATCACAACAAAGACTCAGCTCATGGTTGAAATGATATCCATAGTCGAAAGAAGAATTTACCAAGATTAACATTCCCATATTCCCACTAGATTAATAACTGCACAAGTGCAATACCAAAACACTCAGTCCTACAGAGTGCAAAAGCGTAAACCCTCAGCAGTTAATATCTAATGTGGTAACCAGATAAGAAGAACCAATGATCATGTGAATTGCACATTCAAGGCTCAGTTAGTCACATCAAGCTGAGTTAGTCACACAACAGTTCCCTTACGAGATTCTTTCAAACTCAGTTAGTGTTTCACCAAAACATTCCATAAAGTTCGTCACCAAAAGTATCTGAGTACGAGAAATCGTACCTGGTATATGTAGAAGCAGTAACCAAACTTGAAAATGCGAACTACTTCCACTAATCACCTATAATTAAAGTATTCCAAGCATTGATTAGTTAAGGCACTATAATGCTACACACCCTCCATTCTTATTAGTCTATAGTTTTGTTTTACAGTTACTCCCTCCTAAGGATCTGGCTAGATCTCGTAATTAAATCTTTAATGTAAACTTAACTTATTCCATTTACCCACTCCTGATTATAGGGTTAATTTAATTAAACCCTTTGGTTACGATTGGCTAACTTACTTTGACACCTATTTAAGGTTTAGGATGTGTATTTCCCCCTAATAGTCCACCTAGATGTCACATTAACATTTAATATTTTTAATTGGCACGTAGGAATTAGGTTTATCCCAATTTTTCCCTCTTAATATGTTTCCCATAAGGAATGTTACTTCTTTTATTTACTTCTAATGTATTTATATTACACTTATATTTTCCTTAGGATTTATCCAAAACATTCTTTAAGAAATTCTTATTGTATTTAATTATATCTAATATCTTTTAGACATATCCACAACTGATATATGGTTTATAAAATAAAGTGTGTCCCCTAACTTTAATTAAGCATATTAACCTCCATAATAATGATATGTAGTTTAGCTTACTACCTTGTTTCAATATAAGTTCCTATTTTATTTTCTCTCATAAGTATATATATATGTAAACAACTTTTACTTCACTTAAAAGATAATACCCAAAATATTATAAACATACTGGTATAAAGTGTTAATTTAGGTTTAATTATTTCCCCAACCCATGAAACTTATTAACAATCCATACTTTAATTTTTTTGTTACATTAAAAACCATATATTATAAGTTATTCTTATGAAAATTCCATAAACATAATTTTTAAACCCATTTTCCCTTGTCCAAAAATTCCCAAATTTATATAGTAACTATAACATTTTAGACATATAAAAATTTTATTTCATAAAAATATCTTTTTAAATTACCCAAATAATTCCATAATACTCGTAACTTGCAAAAATCATAACTTATGTTTAAAAACTCAAAACCCATATTAATTTACACCAAAATAAACTAGATTTTATAAGGAATCTATGGTTAAAATTTCAAATCAAAATACATTCGGGAAGGCCATTAAATAAATCTAGCAAGTTAGGACTTTATTCTGGAAAACATATCAACTTATTACAACTTAAACCCCCACGATCTAATCTCGGCCGTCCATCTTTATTAACCGAGATCGGACGGCCCATAACTCGCGAGTTCTTCAGGATTTCCGAATTCGCACCCGAGTACTAATCACTCGATATCTCACAATCTACAGAACGAAATTCGGTGATTCTTGTTCCTATCGATTCGAAATCAAATTCCGGTTCTAATGGTACCGATTTCCCCAATTATCATGCAGAATTGAGTAGTTTCGAATCTGAGTTCGAAGTTAGGGTTCTTAGTGTAGTTCGAATCCGATTTTGACAAATTCTCCTATTGTAATGCATAATAGACTAAATTGGCATGTGGGTTTGACCGGCAATGAAGTCACGATTGGCATCAACGGAGCAATTTGATCAGAAACTTACCGGAATTGCATTAACGGGGTGAAACCAAATCAGGAATTCTGGAAATCGGTATTTTATGTGCGGTTCAGGTATGCCTCTTCTCGAGTCAACTCGCACCAACTGAGAGAGATTTGATTCATGGAACCTATCACAATCCAAACTAGACATGTAACTCTAGATGTTAGTGGAAGAATCATTGAATTTGATGAACTAGGGAGAAAGTTACAGATCTCACAAGATCCGTGTTTACCTAGTTGGTTTCGGGATGAACTGGGCAGAATTACCACCGTGATCGAGTAGGAAACTTTAGACAGATTTATCTCCCAAACCAGTGCGAATCAGCCTTGGCCATCAACATGAAAGTTATAGAGGGATTAGAGATCTTCAAAACAAGCTAAAGAATACAAAATTTGGATGAGAAATGAGAAGTTATGGCGTGACGAAGTTTACCCGATTTCAGGAAAAACTGGAATTCTGGGTTACGAACTCGCGAGGAGGTAACTTTGGATCAACTTTCCGATCATTGTAGAAGGATTTAGATGGTGTGTGAGTAATGGTTGGAAAGAGGAAAGATAGGAGAATCGAATGAAACAAACGACATACCAAATGGTGGAGTAGGAAAAAAGATATAGGTGTCTAAAGATCGCCCCATGACATGCCAAAACCGCTGGAAAATCAACCGATTGAGTAACTCGGGTGCTGACTGGGCGCGACACGTGTCCCCAGGCGCGCGGCTGAGTCAGCTGGCCCTGGACACGTCAGCAACCTCCAAAATTTTGGCTCTAAACTTCAATTTATCATAACTTTGGCTAGGATGATCCGTTTTTAACGTTCTTTTTATCAATCTTCTTGGTTTTCCATAACCTTTTTATTGGTATACTTTTCATGGCCTGATTTGACCATTCTCAAAAAGTCAATCCTAGCAAGGCTTTCGAAGCTTTAAGGTTTCCATGATTTTATTTTGACTTTGAAGCCTTAAATCAATGTTAGAAATATTTCTAAAATCTTTATAATATAATTGGAGTGTCTTGAAAAATTTCCCAATATTTATTGACTCATAAATCTCACTATTAAATTCATAATACCATATAATAAATTAATATTTAATAGTATCATTTAGGGTTTACTAAAAGAAATCCCCTAAATTAATTTAAATTAATTTATGGGGTATTTCACATTTTCCATAATCATTTTGTAAACATAAATCCCAATACCTAAAGCCCAAACAAGGTCCATTCGGCCCAAATTTCAAACAAGGCCCATTCAGCCCACTTAGCCCAAAATCTCCCCATCCAAACTTGGTCCGTCTCCAAACTCAACCCATCCCAAATCAACCCAAAGCCCAATCCGGCCCAAAGATCAATCTGGCCCAAAGCCCAATATGGCCCAATACCCAAATTCGGCCCAAGCCCAACCCAAATTCGGCCCAAGCCCACACAAGTCAAACCTTGACCAAAACGTTGACCTTGACCAAAAAGCGTTGAACTTGACCAAAAAGCGTTGACCTTGACCAAAAAATGTTGACCTTGACCAGAAAGCGTTGACCTTGACCAAAAAGCGTTGACCTTGACCCAGAAACGTTGACCTTGACCCAACTTTGACCCAACCCGAAACTCAATCTAGTTCAAGCCCGAAACTCAATCCAAACCGAACTCAACCTCAATCTAAGCCGAACTCGACTTTAATCCAAACCGAACTCGACCTCAATCCAAACCAAACTCGACCTCAATCCAAGCCGAACTCCAATTCAATTCAAACCTATTTCATCCAGCTCAATTCAACTCAAACCCAAATACATTTCATCCAATCCACACTCAACTTGTAAATTCCTTTCAAAACCCAAAAACCAAAAAAAGGATTTCAAACAGAAACCATTTTGTGGAATTTTAAAGGAAAAACTCTTCTCACATCGCAGAAAAACTCTTCTCAAAACGCAGAAAGTTCTTCTCACATATACATTAAGTATTCTCCTAAAAACATTTCTCACAATCAGTGTTTCTTCGTCGAGAATTCCGAACAAAATTCAAAGTTTTCTAACTTAGTTTTCAAACCCAAAATAGATCGTTTTCGGGGAACATGAGATGTCTAACACCTTCAAAAGAACGTTTTCTTCATAGTTAGACATCACTTGTCTCTCTTCTAAAATAAAAGTCCGAGGCAGGGCACTGGGGTCGTAATCTCCCTTGTCGCAGTCTAGATCTCTTTAGGCGGGGGCATTAGGGTGACAAACCTCCCCTAATTGCAGCCGAGATTTTAGAATCGTCTAACTCCCTTCCATTCGATTTCAATGTTTTCGGTTTTCAACGTTTTAAAACCTGGGAGTTAGAGACGTTACTAAGGCTTGACGGGGCAGGGCACCTCATTCATGGTGTGTCTCTCTAAACCCTAGTTTTCGACATAAATACATTGCCCCATCTTTCGAGCCTCAGCACTTACCATTCATTAAGTGTCGCACTCGAGGGGATACATAGGGTGATCCTTGGGATCATCCGCCCTTTCACAACAAAATAATTTTCCTCAACCATTTTCAAACCTCAAACCTAAAAAACCCGGGATCTCTCCCAAATTCTAATTGCCTCCCACACTCAAATCATTATCCAAACTACAAATCATTCCAAACTTGAATCATCTCCTGAATCCCAACTTTTTCCAAACTTCTATAGTCTCATAGGCCCAAGTGCCCCACAGACTCGAACATCTCAATCTCTCCACCATTTTTCGATTCGAATGTCTCACAGACCCGAGCGTCTCACAGACCTTGATATCCCATACCCCCACTACATGAACACCCCAAATGTCTCATAGACCCGAGCGTCTCATAGACTAATCTTTCAAACACCACAAAGACCCTCAAAACCTCAAAATCTTCAAAAACTTCAAAACCCTGAACTACGTAAGGTTTGATCTCAACAAGGAGTTGAGTACGTAGGCAGCCCATCTAGGGTGCGACCCCATTCCAATCAAAACCCTTTTTCTCAATCCAAGGTATTCTTCATATCTCTCAAAACACGCAAACCTTTTTCGGCTCCCACAAACTTCAAATCATTAGACTCTAAGTCTTGTTCATTCACTCAACCTCAGACTTTTCTCCGATCTTCATTCTATACTCATCCGATTTCACCAACCCTTTCATTTGGCGCTAGCTTGACAGAAAAGCTCGCCTCATCCACTTGTTTTCTCCCCTCCTGTCCTAATCCTATCCTTGGCTTTTAAATGAATCTCTCTAATAAGGTTTTGAAAGAAGACAATCCCGACAATTGGAGACCGAGGTTTCCTCGAGCACCAATCCAAAGTCATGGTCGTTGCCACTTCTAAGGGGTGTAACCCAGTGCGAACCCACCATAGAATCTCTGGCTTGATCAGATAAGTCCTATCCATAGGCAACAATTTCATAGTCAACTAACGGTTCTTAGACCCCTTCTCCTCCCTTCCTAGTTCTTTAGGTCAAACTAGGTGGCGACTCTAGTCAATTTTCGCCTTTAGGGCATAAGTCCGCGTGGAGCCCATTGAGAGCGGGTGTAGTGCACACTTGCACTCCCCTTTATGCTTTCTGGGAAAGACGGACGATGTAATAGGTATTTGAGGGATGCCAGAATAACGGCCTCCACAGAATGGTATTTTCTAGGATCTAGACTTCTTAGTCAGAACCATTTAGATAGACCCCCCTTATACCGAAAAATCACCCTCCACAAGTAACACTATATTAAGAGAATTTGGATCCAAATATGAAAATCAATACAAGTTACAAAGGTTACTTAAAGTTGTACTTTAAAATTTTTATCAATTAAGCATAACGCGGTAAGTCACCCGAATTTGACCCATAAAACCAAAAAACATTGAGGCTAACCCGGACCGAAAGCACCCGAACCCGAAATCAACCAAACCGAAGTCACCCAATTCTAATTTTAACCTGATAACCCGACCCGATCCGAACCAATCCAAATAGCGAATATCTACAAATTGACCCGATCGAATTGAACCGAACCGAGCTTGAACTAAGTGACCCGAATTACCAGGTCTAGCCAATAAATTACGTATACATGTTATTGTTTTTTGCTGGGTCCCATTATCTCTCACACAATTAACAATTAGCTTTATAGAATTAGAGGTATAGCATTAATGCTCTGATTAAACGGACCGGCAGATTTGGATATTATGACATGAGTATAGACGTCGCATTTTTCTGTTTTCTTTATTTAAAGAAAGTAAAGAGTCGCATTAATCGTGCAAAACTGCACCTTATTCGTCACAATCACCAACAAAAAGGTAAATGTTTTTAGACAAAAACATCTACAAAGAAAGGAGAATCTTAAGTCGGCTAGCTACATATTTTTATGTCGACGTCTAGTTTATTAAATATGTGATAAAAAAAATCTTTCCAAAAGGAAAACCAAGATATTCTGGAACAGGAAGTTTAATTCATAAGCCGAATGATTGATTGCATTCAATCATTGTCTGTCTCTTGTGTTCTCTCTTTACATGACCAATTATAATGAACCACGTCTATATACAAAAAAGAGAAGTTAGTACATTAAGACGACAAATATATTATTATAATCTATATATGTATGGTCACCAACCCAATTCCAATAAAATAAAGAGGGGTTGCATCAGAGTAGTGTTTAGACAAAGAAAGGAAATATAACAATGAAAAAAAAGTTAAAATTACGTGTAAAGAATTTTGGAAAAGAATAATTGATCTCAAGTGGAAACCTAGTAATGGAACAATGAGAACACAGAATGGTGTATAACACTGTTTATAATAATCATACTCCTTTAATCACACACAAAGAAACACTGATAAAGGAGGGCATAATGTATGTGGAACACGACATCATATTGACCCACACCAATATTGTTTGCAATTTGGAGCTAGAGTTATCCACTTCGATCCAATTGGATTTGCAAATATAAACTTGTTATACTAATTATTGAGCAATGGATTATAATATTTTAATAAATGAATACTTGTAAATAGTACTTTGACAAGATCAAATAAATTAGTCATGAGCGATCAAAACTTCCATTCATTGGTAGATTTCAACCTATCAACCTTTCTTTCATTCATATATAGTCATAACCCCTTCCCATTTAATATCATTAATTTATTTTCGTAGTTGTATTTTTTTATGACATAATGTTATAGAACTCACCCTTATCATCAATTATTTTTGTATGGAAAACAAGGTTCAAAACTTTCATGAAACAATAGTTATCATTAATCAATTTGTTATAATTGATCTAAATCTCGTCTTCTTCATTGCAACCCTCACCTTAATTAGATGTCTTCAAGTTTAATATTAGTGATAGCTTGGGCATTCTGGATAGCTAATTTCTTAGCTACATCCAAATATAGCTATAGATGACTATATACATGTATATTTGTTCAATAAATAATGTACAATTAGTAAATAAAAATTATAGATGTGTATGTAAACTTACACATTGAATTCTGATATTACTGAAATTCTACTAGATGTACAAACTAACTTTATAAAACTATACAATAAGCTTATAAAACCTGTACTTTACACTATATACAAACTGTACGATTCTGAATGTAGCCAAAGATAGATACACATGCTTATAGTCAAGAATGATTGTTCCGGAAATACAAAGCTAACTTTGGTCTCATATTCACCGGTACATCATCCTAGATATATGTACTCTCTTACCGTTTCTTAGTTCAAATACTTTCCAAACTCGCTTAAACAGTCCAAACCCATCTTTACATTGCTTCCAGACATGTAATATTCGAAATTAAAACATGATGCGTGGACGACACATACTCTACCAACAAAGAGGACAAATTATCTTCAACGATCAACACAGCTTAAATTACTTTTATCTTTCCGGCTATTAGCATGTTCTTTTAACCCATTTCAAGTAATTGCTTGATGTGGGGGAAACGATATAATGCACACAACAAAAGGGATTATACACAAACTTTCATTAAACCAATGGAGAAACCTAGAACCCAAGAAAAAAAAAAGAACAAAAAGTAAAGTAAAATCAATAGATGGGAAACCACCTGGGGAGTGACGGGAATGTGTATCCTATTATAGGGATAGATGAACCCTAATTGTAAACTGTGCCGGCCACATCCCACAAAACAGATCCAATCAGTCAAGCAAGACAAAGAATAGACAAGGATTTCGATCATGGAAGTATCTTGTATGGTGACATCTCACCTGAAAGTGCATAATCACTTCTTTTCTAGGGGCTACTTATGTCGTACTATAGCTACAACTTCCTTTAAATGAAAGATCATACAGCTAGCTAGAATCGTCATCCTACTTTACTAAACAGTTATAAAAATTTTGCAATTTTGGGATTCCCACCAAAATTTGATTTACAGTGGGATTCCAAGTACGAATACCACCACATATGCGCGCAGATATGAAACAAATACTATTCTCTTCCACCCCACCTACACCACATTAAGGCACCCACTCACCCACTTCTTCTCGTCTTCAATCTTACTCAATTTCTTTAATTTCACTTTGATCATATAATTCTTCATGCCATAAAGATCAATTAAGATATGATTATTAATTATGGCATCTGTTGATATCTCTGTTTCCAGCTCCACACACAGTACATATTTTGGATTTATATGCTTATTATAACCATGTTTTCTGTTACTGTAACCATGTTTTCTGTTACTGTGTTGGTTCGCCACATAATTAGAACCTCATAAACGCTTATATATATTCTTAATTATCATAATGTATAGTACTAATTACTGCGAGATATAGATAATAATATTACTGCTTGTGGTGTGGTGTGGTGCGGTGTGATGTAATGACAAGGGCCGTTTGCTTCAGCAGCAGTGGTAGCATGATTTGATTAGTCGGATAGTGATCTATCCATAGTGTTTGCCCTGCACCCGTGTAGGAGTTTTGGTGTGTTATATGTGTAGACATGGAAAGAAAAGGGTATAAGTTGTATGTTTGTCCGATTTGATTTGATTTTCTATATAGATTATGTTTGTTTGTGACTGGCTGATAGCTTTTAGCTACCAGCTAGCTGTTGTTCTTGTAAGCTATGTTGGCTATTTTCAATTAGAAAGCAAAACAAAATTACGTCTGTATTCGTTACAAGAGTTTGCTGGGAGAACTTATATTTTTTTTTGATTTGTAATGTGTGGCGTCAGGCCTTTATTCAATAATGTTCCCAAAATTATGGTACATACAAATATAGACTATACTGCCATTACATCCAGCGATTAACAGAGAGACATCATCCAATTAGCCTCCTACCCATCACCTGTTGCATCATACGCCATGCTACAGACCCCAATGGGCAGGGTGTAGTCAGCCACTATGCCATACGGAGTATCTTCCATCTTTGGTATAAGCCATTGTCGTGAATAAAAGAGTGCATTTCCATCGGTGTTTAATCCGTTCATGGAGATCCACCTCCATAATTTAACCTTCAATATCTTAGAGCCCCCTCTGTTTCTTGTTGCTGGAATATTCTCCGGTTTCTTATCTCCCACGCAAAGAGTAGCAGCGCACGCAGCGTTGCTCGCCAAGCCCTGTATTTCTTTCCCCCTCACTGCATGCTCCCATTGATAATTACATCCTTCACATTAAACGGCAGTGTGATAGACACACCCCACCATTGGATCACTCCACGCCAAAGGCCCTGGATCTGCTACACCAGATCAGAGCGTGACTAGCAGATTCCATACCTCGGTGGCAGCGGGGCATAGGCTCTCATTGATAGTAACCAGCCCTTTCGAAAATAACAGATCCCGGGAAATAGTTTCCCAAAACAGCATGTAAATAGTATTGTTGCACGAGGTGGGGTAGTTTTCGACCAGATGAATCGTTCTGCAGGCCAGCTACTCCTTATCGATTGCTGCATAGCTCGGGTACCCAGCCTTGCTGTATATTTTCGGTCTCCAAGTAGATCCCAAGTGAGGGTGTCGTGCTTGGTTGGGTCAGCGCTGGCGTGTTGTAGCTTGTTCATTAGGCCGGCCAGCATCAATTCCTCGTAGTCGAACAAGCGTCTTCTCCATACAAACGACCAAGACAGCCTATTGTTTTCGCAACAGAACATGTCACCAACTCTAGCTTCCTTCTCCTCCGCCAGTTGATATAGTCTTGGGAAGATTTCTTTGAAGGGCCTCTCCCCAAGCCAAGTATCCTGCCAAAATTTAAGCTTCCTTCCATCACCCACTACCCATATCACCTTCTCCTGCACCTTACTCTCTTTTACAAGGCTCCTATCAAACAGATTACAGATTTCTTTCCACGGGCCTCCACCTTTGTAAGCTTTCATAACCCGACTGTCAATAACATCGTTTGGATTATGATTGTATATCGCTCCCACCAGCTCCTTCCACAAGCTTCTTTGTTCGTTATGGTACCGAAACCACCATTTGAGAAGCATGGCCGCGTTCTTACATTCTAGACTCACTAGTCCCAGCCCACCACACTCTTTCGGCTGAGTCATGTTCCTCCAGGCCAAAACTGCCATCTTCTTTCGGTCCACACAGCCCCAAAAAAGTTGCGCTGCAATGTTTCTATTTGCTTGATTACTTTCTTCGGTATTCGGAATAGGCTCATATAATAGGTTGGTATAGTTTCCAGGACCGACTTTATTAGGATCAGCCTTCCCGCCTTCGATAAGCATCTAACCTTCCATCCACCTAGCCTGCCTCGAATCTTATCAATCACCGGCTGCCATGTCGAGCATTTTCTCGGATTAGCACCCAAAGGACACCCAAGGTATCTACACGGGAGAACACCTTCCTCTATATCCAGCCACCGACAAACCCTCTCCTTTTCCTCGTCCTCTAGGTTGATACAAAATACTTTCGATTTGACCCAGTTAATGTGCAAGCCCGACATCTCCGCAAATAGGATGACCAGCCCTTTTGTTACAAATATTTCCTCCGCTGATGCGTCACAAAATATTAGCGTGTCGTCTGCAAATTGGAGGTGTGATATGACATTCCTTTCCTTACCCACCACCATTCCTTTCCTTACCTCCTTTGCATGGCCCTCCGCTAGTAGCCAATTTAGAGCCTCGACTACCATAACAAATAACAAGGGAGAGAGCGGGTCCCCTTGTCTCAGGCCACGTCTTGGATTGAATGGGTGCTGGAGAGAACTTATATATAGAGTGCGTTCGTTCACTTGGAAAATAAAAACACGCGGCACCCGAGACACTTCTATACAGGTGTTAGATATTCGGTGGTTCTTTTTTTAAGTGGAACCCATTATTTAAACTCTTCATGTAATTGGTTAACCATGGGAGCATTTTTTGTAACGCAGCAAATCTTGCGTTTGCTCCTTTTTTTCACGGGCATCGAACGACGCCATAGAGTTAGGAATGGATAAAAGACACTGATTGCCCTTGCTTACATAGCTCTAACATTATATCCTAACACCCCCTCAAGTTGAGAGGTTATTGGAGGAAACACTCAACGTGCTAAGACCTTTTTTAGGAAGTGGACCGTTGAGAGACTTGGTTAGGATGTCTGTTGGTTGAGATTTTGTTGGAATGTACGAAACAGAGATTATGCCATCTTGTAGGAGGTCACGAACATAGTGGACATATACATCAATATGCTTCGTTCTTTGATGGAAAACTGGGTTTTTCGATTTGTGGATAGCAGCTTGACTATCGGACCTTATAGGAATTGGTGTAATGCCTCGTACTCCTAATTCGTTTAGTAGCATGGCGAGCCAAGCTATCTGAGTGCAGACTGCTCTCATAAACCGATATTCTGCTTCAGCCGATGATAAAGATATAGTGGACTGCTTCTTGGATTTCCAAGATATGAGGCTGTCTCCAAGGAATATGACAAATCCACTGACAGATCTTCTAGCCTAGTAACATCCTACCCAGTTGGCATCGCAGAAGGCTTCAAGTCTGTAATCTTCATTCCTTATCAATAGAATATCGTAATCTGTTATGGCTTTCAAATAGCCTAGGGTGTAGTAAGCAAGCTTGAGATTGTCTTCTGTTGGACTATGTTGGAACTGACTCAAATGCTGCACGGAGTAAACAATGTCAGGTCTAGTATTACATAGGAAAGTGACCTTACCTACTATCCTTCTGTACAGAGATGGATCATATAGTTTTTCACTATCTGTTGTGTTCTTGGATGTTTGAGGGAGAGGACTGGAATGAACGTTAATGTTACTACTTTCAAACTCCTTCAGCAAATTATCAATAAAATGCTTCCGGTTGAGAATAATGTCATCATCAGTTCTTATAAACTGGATTCCTAAGAACAAGTTAACCAAAGCGAGATCTTTGATTTTAAAAGTGTAGTACATAAAGGTTTTGAGAGAATTAATTTCAACTAAATCATTTCCTGTAATGTAATATCATCAACTTAAATGATTAAGTACACACACCGCTCATCTTGCATTTTGTAGAACAAGGAATAGTGGTTCTTATATTGGACAAAACCTCTGGACTTCAGTGTGGAATTGAGCTTTGCACTCCACTATCTTGAAGCCTGCTTCAGACCGTACGAAGATTTCCTTACTCTACACACTTGGTTAGCTTTGTTAGAGTGTAATCCTTTGGGTAAATGCATAAAAATTTCTTCATCTAAGTCACTGTGTATAAATGCGTTATTAATGTCTAGTTGATATATGGACTAGTTACGTTTTACAGTAATGGCAAATAACACTTTGAGAGTATTCAATTTGACAACAGAGGAGAAAGTTTCAAAGTAATCAATACCTTTCTTTTGCGTATAACCCCTAACTACAAGACGTGCCTTATAATGTTTAACACTCCCATCTGCCTTGGTTTTGACTTTGTAGACCCATTTTGCATCCTATGAGCTTTTTCTTAGGGGGCGGGTCAACTATTTCCTAGGTGTTGTTGAGCTCTAGAGCATTAAATTCTTCACTCATAGCTTGCCTCCAGTGAGAGTATTGATTGGCATCTTCAAAACTTACTGGTTCATAGTAAGCATCTTGGTTTTCCATATGAGCAAAAATAGGAATAGAAAAGATGCTTTTCTTTTTTGTGACAGCCAAAGATGTTAAAGTATGCATACAAACAGTATTATTGGCAATAGTGGTGCAAACATAATCTTGAAATGACTTAGTGGTTTAATCTGTCTCCCAAGTTTACTAAGTTTCAAGGTATCTGTATGTTCATAAATATCAGGATTTGCCAGACAGGATTTACCTGATCAAGAGATTCAGCTCGGCTATGGCTATAATCTACTAGATTACAAAGGGATTGATCTTGTACAAAAAGCATTATTATCACCAAAACTATCAAACTTGTTTAATGTTTCGGGAGAATTTGAATGAGATGTAATAAAGGGAAAAATATGCTCAACGAACTAAACATGTCTACTAACCTTTATGTCTCTTGAAGCAAGGTCTATAAGCTTATATCCTTTTGAATTGTAAGAATAGCTGATAAAACAACATGGAACACTCCATAGCTGGAACTTGTCTTTGATCAGATTTTCTAGACAGAAGCAAAAACGGCCAAAAACCTTTATGTTATCTAAAACTAGTTCTATATTATACATAACAAAGTAAGGTGACATGCCATTTAGAATTTTAGAAGGAGACCTGTTTATCAGGTACAGTGCAGTGAGTAAACATTCACCCCAATAAACTTTAGGCAAATTGGACTGGTACATTAAAGAATGAGTAGTTTCTAGGAGGTGTCTAGGTTTACTCTCAATAACACCATTTTCTTGAGGAGTACAAGGACATGACACCTGATGGATAATACCAGTTTCATTGAAAATTTGTTTTCCCTCTGTGCTAGACACCATTTCAAACACATTATCAGTTCTTAAGATTTTGACAGAAGCATGGAACTGTCTTTCAACAACCTCAATGAACTGGTTTAAACAAAAGAAAACTTCTGCTTTAGTTGTTAAAATGAAAGCCTAGGTGGCCCTGGAAAAAATCATCCACAACAGCAAGGAAGTACCTAAATCCAACATGTGTTTCAATGTAGTAAGGACCCCATACGTCTCCATGAATTAGTTCAAAACAAGCACTAGTTTTGATAGAGGATCTAGGAAAGGGCAACTTAGTCTGTTTTGCCTTAAAACAAGTTTCACACACAAACTTTCCATCCAAAGAAAATTTTCTACCTGTTATCTTTTGAGTTTTCCTCTGAGATAAGTGTCCAAGCCGTATATGCCAAAGTTTCAGATCATTCCATGAAGACCTATGAAAGATACCATCAGAATATATGTTCTCATTAACAGAATCATCATTAATAGGAGCAATATAGACCTCATTTACAGATTCAATAGAAGCATTACAAGTTTCTGTCTTAAGACCTAAATCAGACCTAGACTGCATATTTTTGCCAACAGAACCTGTTCCACAAAGACTATCTAAAGAATTGTTGATCAAAACATAAATTTTGTTAGATTATCTACCAATCTCCCTTGGCTTCCTCAAAGAAAGGTCCCGACAAACACAAACATGTTTCATGAAGGACAAAGTGACATCAATTTGCTTAGAAAACCAACTATCAGACAAAAGGTTATATTTGAACTAAGGTATGTAAAGTACATTTTTCAAGATAAAAACATCACCTATTCTCACCTCACCTATAGTATTGACAAACTTAAGTGAACCATATGATAGTTCAATGTTAATTCCTCTTTTTATAGAGTAAAACTACAAACCAGTCAGTCTTAAAACACATGGTGTGCTGCACCACTATCTATGATCCAAGAATCACTTAAAGAGGTAGTTGAACAACAAACAAGCACTTTAAGTCTAAAGATTTCAGGTTTAAGAGAGTTACCAGCCATCGCAGTAATAGTTGATTGGTGATTTTTATTGAAGAAGTTCATCATTGCTTGATATTGATCAGCACAAATCCAGGAATAAGAGAGACCAGACTCTGTTGCGACTTTTGCTGTGAAACATCTTGTGACCCATCACATATATTCGTTATCTGTTTCTTTCCTTTAAACTTGAAATTTGGCGGGAAACTATTCTTTTTATAACAAGAATTGACTCTATGATCAATTTTACCACAGAAATCACAAACGACTTTCTTGGAATTGTTTTGTTACTATGAACCATTGTATTTGACCAAGAAATAACCAGAGTTAGGTTGAGCCTACCCTGACTTGGTGTTGCTTTTCTTCTTGAATAAGAATGGCATACGCTTGATTGACATTGGGTAGAGGACTAATAACCAATACAGAGCCCGGTATTGCCCAATAAGATTCATTAAGCCCCATTAGAAACTGCATAAGCCTCTCGCACGCTCTGTATGAAGCCAAGCTGTTCAAACTAATGCAAAAGCAGTCTGGAAGCTCATCGACATCATCCAATTTGTCCCACAAATTCTTCATCTTCATGTAATAGTTGTTGATAGGCTCGGTTCCCTAACTGGACCAAACAATGTCGCCCTTCAACTCTAGTAGCCTAACGCCGCTTGGTTCATCGAACCGCTCATCGAGCTGGTCCCAGATTTGCTTCACTGTACAACAGAAAAATCATCATGGACGAGATTTCTTTGTTGGTGGCGTTCAGGACCCAAACTATGTCCATCATGTTGCATCTGTCGCACACGTTTCTCTCACACGAAGCTTCCTCTGGGCGGGGCATACTACCGTCAACAAAACCATATTTGTTATTGGCCCGCAGCGCAAGAGAAACACACCTTATCCATATACCAACGTCGGGGCCGCTAAGCTATACTGTCGTAAGAGACATCCCAGGGCCATATGAAAAGTGCAGGTAGAATATTTTTGAGCTTTCCATCCCTATGCTTAAGACTTGTCATTTAGACACAACTGCTACTTTCTTCCACCATGCGTTCGATTCTTCGGTGATTCCACAACTATCATAGGAGAATCTTCTTGGTCTGACATGCTCGCAACAATATTGGACACAAAATGAATGAAAGAAAGGAAGAAGACAGTGCAAGAAACAAAGAAAAACTGCAAAGAAGAAAGAAAACAAGATGTTTTCTTATCAACAGGAAAGAAAGAAGAATCCAAATCAGCTCTGATACCATATTGACTACTTTCAATTAGAAAGCAAAACAAAATTATAACTGTATTCATTGGTTACAAGAGTTATTAAGAGAGAACTTATATATAGAGTGATGAATGGATTAAAGACACTGATTTCCCTTACTTACATAACTCTAACATTATATCTTAACTCTTATATCCTAACAACTTAACTATCTGTTCTGATTGATTTAGGTTCAGCAGATTCAAATGGACTGAATTTGGATGAAAATAATTCTAAATCTACATTAGGACCAGAAAGTCTAATTTCTAATATTCAAATCAGTGATTCTTAACTCCCTATAACCCCTTTAGATCCCAATTATCTTGAGAATCCCCCCCTTTATCTCTCCTCAAATTCCTCTAGCATCCTTTCTAAGTAACAACCCTACCCCTCCCCCTCCCCTCTCTATATGGCACTGGTCAATGTGTAGGATTGTAATGACACCCTCAAAGTTTAGTGAAGCTCAAAGATTTGTCACTTTCTAAAACCTTTTCGTTTTTGCTATAATTGAAAAACTTAAGTAAAAAAATCCAACCATGTTGGTATCGACTCCCATTTCACTCCCTTGAAATGTTATTCACAAATATTTCTTGCATCTCAATGACCACATTTGGGTCCTCTTTAATCCAGTCTACACACCTTTCTTCTCTCCAATCGTCAGCACAAATGTACTCCTTTCAAGCTACCCCCAGGAGTAATCCATTTATACTTTTAATCATCTATTGGTTTAATGCCCAACATAGGAGAATCCAACTATGAAAAGAGATTAAGGATTTTCACCTTATTGTTAAAAGTTACCCGGACATCGGTCGTGGATCTTACGAAATACAAAAGAGGGGGTGGGGGCGTAGAATGTGTTAGTCAACTCTTTTTAAAATCCTTTGGAAATACATGTCAAGATGGTTTTGGCAAAGAAAAATGACATAAAGTAGTGACGATCAATGGCTGTTACACTAATTTCACAATATTTCCTGTACACAACATATGGTAAACCTACCTTAAACACATACTCATCACATGAGACAGGGAGTAACACTTGTCGCACAATAATTTTTCCAAGTGAACCTACATAAGGTTTGAACTCACTAGTATACCAAATCTAGATGATCATCCATGCGTTACCCTCTCCCACATCAGAATATAAGTACTAAAATTATTGGTTTATAAGGACACGTATGAGTTGACAATAACAACAAGACCTTTCACTTTTAGGTCCAAATCATGACAAAAGGCTTAAAGTGGCTAGTTTTTGAGAGCTAGGTTGTTAAATTTCATATGGGGTATTACAAATGGTGTCAAAGAGGACTCAGGATTGTGTCCGGATGAACTACTCAGCAGCTACCTAATAGGCCGCTAATTTATATACTTTTTACTGTCAAACTCCCTTGCTCATGTTACCTTTTCCACTAGTTTTTCTGTGTAATTGAAGTCCATGCCTTTATTGAAGAGAGAATATCTGAAAACGTCTTGTTTTGATGCTTATTGACTTAGGACGTGATATACGGGGAATTCGGCATTTCGCATAGGAAAATGCTCAGATTGTACAGGTGTCCGGACACAGACCCGGACAACACATCTTCGGCCCTTTTGTCTACCCATAAACTCGGACACCACTCTGACCCTTCATACTAGGACTTTACTCTGGTCCGGTCGTCAAGACCCGAACTAATGTCCGGATGCCCTAATATTATACGACTCCAAATGCTACAAATATCCAAGTGAGATGCCCGGCTAAGCCCCACCCAGATACCTGTATTTATGACTATGAGTGAAGATTAGCTATATCTATCCGGCTATCTGTTCGGTTAATATCCCACCTAGATACTCACATAACTAGAAAGCTCATCTGGACACATCTGACTCACATCCGGATCTTCCCACTTGGATGCAAGTCCGAACACTCCTATTTCATGTGTAAATCTCTATCAATGAGACAGGGTTGAGGGTAAACAGACATAATTCCTTCAATACATCTCATATAAAAATTCACTCACGAGCAAAAGAAACCCTAGACGATCGTAAGGGAAGCTCTTCACAATCTCCAACCTCGAGTCCGATGAACTTCAGATCTAGCAAGCAGAGCAATTTCTAGAGTTTTCTTCTCTTTCAAGATGAACTCTCACTTTGTCTTCTCTATCTTTTCTGCAAGAATGCTATGAAAAGTAGGATTTACTCTAGGGGATGATTTACTTGTAACTAAAGATGATTTAGCAACCTGATTCGACAGTTTGATAAGAGATATCTTTTGATGAATTGTTTCATATTAATATAATATTTTGCACTTCTCAATAAATCTCAAGAATTTCTTGAAATGCCTTGCGAATCTTGTTATGAACTTGTCAGTGAATAATAGGAAGGTCAAATTAATATGTTTACTTGTGGAAAACCAAATCGTATAGATTAGGTTTTCCTTCAGATGCTTAAAAATTATTTATGCTTAATCTACCTATTTGTGCTTTACTTGATTCCAGACTAGATCTTGCAAGTTTTGATAGGTAGGCTTTTCTTGATTAGATGCTCGTCGTAGTTTATTCATTTTCAAGTCCCCGACACATTAGATGCTCGGTGTAGTTTAATCATTTTTCAGGTTCTTAACACCTTAGATGCTCAGTATAGTTTAATCATTTTCAGGTTCCCGACACCTTAGATGCTCGGTGTAGTTTTTTCACCTTTAGTTCAGCTCACTTTTCACATCTTAGGTAGTTGGCACCTCAGAACAGTCAAACAAACTCATAATTCCCCCTTAGTTAGCCAACGCCTCAGAATAGCTCGGCACAATCAACAGATTTTCGGTGAAAACTTTGGACAAGGAGAAAATTCTCTAAGGCTCAGAAAAATTTTGTGGTATCACTCAAGCATCAACTAGTCTTTTCATCTTCACTACAAAGTCTAGTTGACGGGGGTAATCTATTATACCCAAATTTTAACCCACCAGAAAAGAGTCTCGTAGAACATGAATGCCATAAAGGGTAAAATGGTCAAAGGGCATGGGATCCCTAGTTGATTAGAACGTTTTCAGAACTTTCCTATTCTAGTATGATTAACTCACACACCTCAGGACAATTGTGATAGCTTAATCATCATGAGGGGCATTTTTGTAATTTTCAGGGCTTTTGAGCCACATCGTAAACTTTTTCTCTCTTTTGAAAATGACCCAGATCAACTTGAAATAATTTGAAATTTCAACACATGATAAAGGATGACATTTGGATCACAATGGCTTTGGAATTTTAAAATTTTCATTTCCAATATTTTCCTATTAATTTTTTTAACAGAACTAGTGGAAAATTGATTTTAAAAATATTCCCCTATCCAAAAATTGCAATTCTTCATTAGAAAAATTAGATATATCCTTCTTACATGGTGGAAAAATTTCATGGTCAGATTCTTTTTGGAATTTACCCGACCAAAATCCCGGTAAACTTTGTTCCTTTACCGAGTTTACTCTATCTTTAGTGATGTCTATATAAGGGATCTTTTCCCTTGACCTAGACAGAACATTAAGAACCCTAAGAGATCAGGAAACTCACTTGTCTACCAACTCCCATGTTTTTGCACTCCCGAGCCAAATACACCGAATCCTACCGAAATGCACAAGAAAACTGATTTTTGAACTCCCGTTGCCACACAAATCACAAACATTCATAACCACCACTGAAACGTAAAGAAAAAAAGTCAGCAATCAAGGGTCTGAAACTTGGGTCAAATTCAATCTGGGGCTGCCACCGACGAAGCTTCTGAGGATTCCCGACGTGAAAGAACTCCCAAATCCCGAAGAAAAAATAAGTTTGAATCAAGTTCCTAACTCCTCAAAGTCTAATATACTCTATGTCAAAATTTAGGATCGAACCAACTTTTTCCGGCTCTCAAATCAGGGTTTGTTTGTCTTTCATCCCTTTAACTTGTTTGTTACGTTTCTTCCATAATTCGAATTCAAATTGGATCCTTAGATTACTAACACACTTAGAATCTTTTAGGCTACGTGTCCATATAATTTGAGCAAAAAACACTACCGAAAACCGCCTGAACGCCATCATCCGAGGGTGGTCCGTACCCATGGACACTATGTCCAGGGTCCAAACGCACTGTCCACAACCACGGACACCCCCGATGGTGGCAGGATTTATTTTTTCAAAAAAAAATTAGGTTTTATTAATACATGTCCGGCCCCACAGACACCCTGTCCGTGGCCTCTTTAAAATTTTATTTTTCTAAAAGTTTGATCTTTCTGTATAACTAGTTTAATTAGGGTCCGTAGATTTCAGAAATTAGGTCTGTGGCCACTGACATTTTAAAATTTGACCTGATTTGGCTCCTGAAACCCTAGTTTAGGTATTTCCAATTTTCACTTTCAAAATCTATAAAAAATCTAAAAAATATAGAAGCCAAAGCACTTAGGTTAAAACGACTTTATAATAAGTCGTAAATGACATAAATAGAGGAAAACAACTTAGAAAGGTAATGAAAGTAATTTGAACCCGGAAAAAGTTGTATACCAAGCCCCCAAACCTGAACTCTAACATTTCCTAATTTACCATAGGTTAAAATTAGGTGGCAACTCGTGATAGGTTCTAGTGAGCTAGCTTAGATTTTAATAATTATTGTTTTATGACATAGTTTTTAAACTTAGGTTATAAGTGAACCTAGAACCTAATCAGTTCCTAATCAACCTGAGTCAATATAAGATAAGGTTCAAAAACTGAGACTCATATATATATATATATATTAATGTACATTTACTAAATTTAAAAATTAGTTGGATAGTTACAAAGTCCTTGTGGATACGACCTTGTTGGGCTATAATGACTGGGTTCATTGCCAATTAATTAGTAAGATATATCCATTTATATTTTGTACAACATATGTCCGGATAAAGGTCTCGACCCACTAGTATAAAAAATGTTTTTAATGACGGCGTTTAAACCACGGTTACATGGAAAACCGTGGTTTAAAGTTTATAAACCACGGTTTTCATAGCAACCGTCATTTAAGGTGCATACCAGAGCGCATATACCACTGTTATTCGGGAACCGTCGTATATAGGTTAGTTATATACCACGGTTTTCAGGGCAACCGTGGTATATAGTACATGCCGGAGTGAATATACCACGGTTCTTGGAGAACCGTCGTATATAGGGTACCTATATACCACGGTTCCTAGGCAACCGTCATTTATATTGCACATCTTACTATATTAAACCACGGTTTTTTTTATCAACCGTGGTATATAGTCTAGGCGGGAATTTTAATTTTCGGCCGAAATTTAACGCGGCGCTTTCTCTCTATTCTCTTATATATCGACGAAGCACTCTTCTTCTTCATTCTCTTCAATGTCACGGTAATTTTGGAACCCAAACCGACGAACATGCTTTGCAACTATTCTTCATTCTCTTCAACTAGCTCACAGTAATTTTTGCAACCCTAAATCGCGAACAAGGAACATGCTCGTCCTCACTCATTCTCTTGTTTTTCTGTAATTTTTCAGCTTACACTTGCAAACAAGGAACATGCTCGTCCTCACTCACTCATTCTCACTGTAATTTTCGCAACCATAACCGGCGAACAAGGAACATGGCCTACGCCTCCATTCTTCATTCTCTTCAACTTCACGGTAATTTTGCAACCCACCGCGAACAAGGAACATACTACGCCTCCATTCTTCACTCATTATTTTGCAACCCTAAATCGCAAACAAGGAACACACATGTTCTAGCCTCTTCATTCTCTTCTGTGCTCTGTTTGAGATCTGCGAAGTGGCGCTTCTAAATCGCCGGCGATTTTGAAAAAAATTTCATAGACTATAAACCACGGTTGTATGTATAACCGTGGTTTATTCATTGATTTTATACATTATATACCACGGTTTTGAGTCTAACCGTCGTATAAAAGGTACTTAATACCACGGTTCTCTCCTTAACCGTCATTTAAAATTGGTGAGGACCGCGTCCAAAAACGGTCTTTAACGACGGTCATAGCAAACCGTGGTATATAGTCAACTTTTAAACGACGGTTATCAACCGTGGTATATAGGCAATTTTCTATATGCGACGGGAGCATAAACCACGGTTCCTAACCGTGGTATATAAGCAAAATAACCATGGTTAAAAACATTTTTTCCACTAGTGACCAGCCCCAAAATCCACCTAAGTGCTGTTTTGACTTCCATTTGGTCCAAATTTTGATCTTTAGCCTCTTGGCACGTACTTCAAGGCTTATCATATGCATCGGAGCACATCATTAATGCACTATAGACCTTTCCTTGGGCATTTTAACATGTTATAAGCACAAATTGTGTAAGGGATGTTTTTCACATTTAACATAATAAAACACTTAAGCAGAGAAACTTAATACATTATCTCCCAAATTAATAGACAAATAAAGCACAAAGATGGGTGAATTCCCCGCTGATCAATGCGATTGGTAAACATGTACCCTACTAGATGACATCAAACTTCCCATCCAAAGATCAGCAACTTGGCACCTGGGCATTGGTCAGCCTGCTACTGGAGCAGATATTCCGTGAAGACAAGTGTAAACCCACTTCTCCTTGTTAAACACACCTCACGCCTCGCGGCCATCCCCCACGCTGTGTAACACCCCTACCGCTAATCCTGTCATTACCTTACAATTACTTACCTTCACAGCAGATATTACATACACAACGGCGGGTGTACAATGCCGTTAGTCACCCACGTGACTAACAAGGCTAGTTACAATACTACATATTATCGGTCTGATGACTTGAATATACCGAGTACTCTACACAATAAATTACTTTCCATTCCATACCCAAATCATAATTCAAATTCAAACTCCAATACAATACTATAGCGAGTATACTACAATCCTCAAATTACCGATACGATTTGGACTTACAAATTCGTATTACAATACAAATACAGTTCCTATTACTCAACTACCCATGCTTATACAGCAGCCCCGTCCTACACTCTCGAACGGTGGTCGGCTTCGAAGTACATGTAAATAAAAACGGTGCCCCTAGGGGCTCAGCAAATTGCTGCATATGAAATTCGCATACCCCGCGTGCTAACCGGGGTACACCGACTACTTTGGTCGAATACATGGAGTTCATTTTCATGCATACATACATACTAATACTACAACATTATACACAAGCAACAATACTCACATACGTACACGATATTCAATACCTAAGAGGGAAGACAACTCGTTAGTCAACCGTTCATGTTAGTTACTCACTCATTACTTCCTCATTACCTTACTCATTACTTTGTTCGTGCTTTGCTCAATACTCATTACTCTACTCGTACTTACTCCTTACTTGATACTCATTACTTTACTCATACATACTCATCACTCGATGCTCATTACTTTACTCATACATATTCCTTACTCCATACTCATTACTATACTTGTACATACTCATTACTCAATACTCCTTACTTTACTCATACATAATCATTACTCAATACTCATTAATGTACTCGTACTTACTCATTACTCGATACTCATTACTCATAGCCTCCGGGCAGAGTCATACACAAGACTCGCCACCGGGCTTACAAATACAAGCGGAGCTATACACTTAGCTCGTCAAATACTCAAATGTTCATGTTTACCGGACTACTCAAATTCCCAACACTCCTCTCTCGGAGTCATTTTACAATCTCATGGATTAGCCTAGAAGTATCTCTCTCGATAACCTCTACTAGCTTAGGGAATTACCATTGCCTAGTATTCTCAGATTTAAGGGTTTCCCCAACGTATCGAATACTCTCATGTTCGGGACATTGTTTACATTAGTCGGGTCCTCTCAGTGTGTGGTGACTAACTCTCTAAGGGGCTTGGAGATCCCTCATCATTCTTTACTACTCTCATGGTTCGTGTCTTGCACCATCATCAATTCCTCTAAATAGAGGTTCCTTATATACTTCCACTAGTAATTGTTTGTGAATTATTCACTTCGGTTCTCTAACCGTTATCAGGAGTTTACTAGTCCCGTACACTCTCTCACGTTCTAGTGGATTCATGGGTTTGCATTACCGTTTCTTGGTTCGATAGTTTTTGTGTTCTTCCACGTTTTCGTTATTTCGAGAATGACTCTTTCTACGAGTCACTAACCAACGCTACTCAATTATGAGTCAGGCTATAACGCTAGGTTAGACAATGCAATATACAGGGATGGTTAGCACACCCAGCAGGCATCAAGACATACAAACAAGCAATATAACATGTTTCATGCTTTTATCTTGATTAAGCCGGCACACAAGCACACAAATCAACATAGCACAGTTAGCATACGGGGCATGAGAAAATCATACCTTTCACCGGGTTTAGCTTTACCGTGCGTTCTCACGTTCCTTGGTTCACACTTGTTTCACTGATAATGTTTCAAACAATGCTATTAATACCAAGTTCATACAGTACGTAAATAATTACTACTCCCGTTATCCCATTACACTTAGTTTACTCATGTGTTCTTAAGTTTACAACTTCTTCATTACTCTCTCAATGATCTTACCAATGCCACTCTTGTGCATCTACTTATATACACATATACATATATACTTGCATTTATGTTTCATTCATTTTTTTTGTTAGGTCCGACCGACCCACCGCTTGTCCCGACCGACCCAAACCTTCCTGGGTCGGTCGAAGTCAGTGTGTATCGGGTCTGGAAATTCCTATCTCGTCCGACCCACGACCGACCCAACTCCTCTGGGTCGGTCCAAGTCAGCAACTTTCCGTCTTGAACCTCTACACTAGACCGACCCACGACCGACCCAATCCCCCTGGGTCGGTCGGAGTCAGAAACTCTCCGACTGCAAATTTTACACTCGACCGACCCAGCCATGGGTCGGTCCCCTTGGTCGGTCCTAGCCAGTTTACTCCTTTTGACTCTGTTTCAAATCCATTCTTCTACCCATTTCTTCCCAATCTTCCTACATGTAATCTAACATGTTTATCCACCATAAATACTCTCAATCGTGCTCTAAACCTCCTCAAATCATTACTCAAATTCTTTACTCAAATCCTTGCTCAATTTCTACAAATTTCAATACTCATCTTTGCACTTATGCACTCTAGTGCATCTCTAACTTCTTCTCAAGAGTTACAACCTTATACCAACCTTACCAAATTACTTATTGGCCGTTACCATTCCATCCTAGACAAATGCACTACCTATACCCAAGTCCAATCTCCAATCCCAAGATTACAACACTAACTCTTTTCCTTGAAATTCCAAGGTCTTCACAACCCATCTCGCTACAGATTTTTCTCACTACTTTACTCACCTCTAAAATATCTCCTAAGGGGTTAACTAACCTAATTGGTTCCTCTCCAACCACCAAGTTAACCCTTGGTCATTCCTTACTCATAACATCTCTTAAAGCACCATAGGTTCTACCAAAATTTTGCCATGACTTACCTACAATCCTTACATTCCCAAATCCATCCATTCTTATGAAAATCAATCCTAATCTAGCCACACCCACAAGGGGTCCTACCAGCACACATAATTCCTCAAAATTTCATCAAACAACAATACCAATAAACATATCCAAATTACTTGGCTCCAAGGCCTTTATTGCACACAACAACTTACAAATTCTTTCTACTTCATCCAAATACATTCCCATTCCAGTTTTGGTTCATTCATTTACCCATTCCCAACATCCTAATGCATTAAAGTTAGCATGAAGAAAGTTTCCTTACCTTAAGCCCCTTTGAGTTCCTCTTTTGTTCTCTTCCTTCTCCTCTCTTCTTTTTCGGTCAAGTTGGGCAATGGAGTTGCCAAACTCCATCCCAACACCCACATTACACCAAAAAGAATATAATTAAACTTCTAACCCTTGGAATTCACTAATTTAATGAAAGGCTTAGAACACATAGTTAGGGTTTACCTTTTTGGAATTTTTAAGAGGGGTTTTAGCCCTTGATACAAGAAGGTGATCCCACCACCATTGGAAGGTTGGAATGATGCTCAAAAGAGAGAGAAAAATGGAGCTCCATTAGAGGCTAAAATCGGCCACACTAGAAATGGAGGAAGCATGAGTTTTTCATGGAAACTTTTACCTTAGGAGAGAGAGGGGGCTCCAAGCTTCAAGATGGTGTAGTTTACTCTTCAAATGCCCAAAACCCATGGAGGTCAAACTCCTCCATTCGGAATTTTGAAAAGATAGAAATGTAGAGCTTGATGAGGGGAAGAAGAGTATGCAATTTATTTTCGATTTGGGGCTTAAATGGAGCTTGGGCAAGCTTGGAAAGATGAAGAAGCCATAGAAGCTTTGAGGAGCTTCAAAAATCGTCCCCAACCAGAGAGAGAGGAGCAAAATCGTCTGGGAGGAGGAAAGAAGAAGAAAGAGAAAAGGGAAAGGAGAAATGAGAGGAGAGAGAGAGGTAAAGTGCTTTTTACTTTTCTCCTTTTTGCTTTTTGACTTATTAATTAGTAAACTAGTCTAGTGTGTGTGAGAGGCTTCTTTAAGTCTTTAAAAACCTGCCCCCACATAATATACTAGCTAGCTGGAGTGTTTTTCGTCTTTTACAGAAAACGCTCGTTAATTTACCCGGTTTTAGCACTATTCACTAACCGGGCCCGTTTTCCAGAATTTTCTCGTTTCTTTAATTTTAATGGCTCTTAAGCTTCCATTAATGTTTATTTATAGTTATTTGATTAACTATAATTTTTACGGGTTCATTTGACCACTCAAAGTCACGTTTTCGGGTTTTCTCGAAAAACGTGCGCTAACGCTTTATTAGCGTTTTAACTCATTATTTGAATCCGTCTTCTTCGGGAATCATTCCCATACACTATTTAGGCATGAATAAGCCTTAGGAATCCATATAATACTCTAACCAAGGTCTCATACCTCCTATGGTTATAAAACGCTTATTTTAGCGTTTTTCACTTTTTAAGTGTTTTCTCATTTCTTTTGGATTTATTTTTCTTACCAATATTCTTTAGGCACTATTAAACCCTTAAATACCATATTAGAATAATTTAATCACCATAATTAAGTTCGGGGTATTTCACGCTGGAAGCCAAAGGTCATTATAACTTGACTTGTGCGACGCTAATGACCAATCCAATAAGATTCTCAACTTGCATCACAAGTCACACCCCAACCCCGACACAACATTAAATACCCTTAGAATGATGTGTTTCCTGAGACTGATTGACCCGTTACGAGGGAAACTTCTTATTGGCGGGAACTCTCAAATGACGTTAGCTCTAGCATGCCCCACTTGTATGTCAACCCTATCATCAGCCCTATCTCCAGTGATCTATTAAGTCGGGTGATTGTTTGTCGTTTGTCTATAAATAGTCATCAATATTAGTATTTTACAAGAATTCTCTATCACATACTTACTACCTCAAAACTTATATCTGTCATTCCACATATAGTAAGAACATCTATAGCACACGGTGGAGTAGGCCATTCAACACTAAACCATACAAATCACTGTCTCATTTATTGTCATCATTCATCATTTCACATATATCATCCTTCCAATAGATTATTAAACCTATCCCCAAATTATATTTAACAGTCGTAACTTAGCAAAATTGAATACGGACGCATGTCCGCCATTGGGCTTACCCTGTGCGTACTCTAAGAGTAACGGCTGCGGGTTCCCAATTCCAAAAAAAAAAAAGATTGAATACGGACCACAAGCATATATTGCAATTAATCTTCTATAACGAATGAAAAAGACGTACAATAATATATTATATATCTGTTCACTTGCATCCTCCCCACACAACCACCCACCCGCGCACTTATCTTTTCTTCAATTGACCTTAATCAGTAAGTAAGTTTCCGCCCTTTAATCTCACTTTGATCCCTAAAATTTTCTTTATTAATGTCACAATCAAGGATAGCTCTAGTGCCTTTTGGATTTATGTACTTATTCTAATTAGCTTGCTTTTCTATTACTGTGATGGTTCGCCACATAAGTATATCATCAAATGAGCATATATACATAGAATAGAAAGTTTAACATTTAATTATTTTTTTTCTAGTGATGACTGCATATGCATACAGTAGAGATTATAATATTAAGTATGTGGGGTGTGATGTGATGACAAATGATGCTTGGTAGCTAGCTTGCAATATTGGAAGCAGTAGTAGCATATTATGTAGATAATGATGAATCCATAATGCTTGCCACCTATGTTGAAGTTATGCATGATATATTGTACGTCCATATATATATATTATGTAATTTATGTTTGTTGGATCTGATGTTTTCTATTATGAAAATATTGTGACACCAGCTTATTACATCAGGTTGGTAACAGTTAACGGTTATGAAACAGAGGAAGAAGAGAAGATAGGGTAGCCTAATGAATTCATTGATAACTAAAGTAAGGGTGGATTTATAGTAATATTTGACTTAATTACGGAGAATAATAATGAATAATTATTATAGACAGACAAACAGCATCTGGGTAGCTAGGAACGTGAAAGTGGCCTAAATTAAAGTAACAGACAGAGAGAGAGAGATGTGAATCTGATACATTGGGAAATAGTCGATATGTAAGCTTCTATTCTGACATAAAGATCCGATCCATCGATTGATCAATCAATCTTTCTTTTTGATTCTGTTATATATTCGATTGATTGCGAATCGATCATTAGTACCATATATATATATATATATATATATATATATATATATAGGATATCAGAATAACACAGACAAAAAATTGGGAGCAGATTAGCAGTTTTCAAAAGTATAACTGTTTAAATAAAACAGTGGAAATTATGGAATGGGCATACAAATTAATAATAAAAGCTGACAAAATACATGCGTCTTGACCGATGTTTAGTGTATATATATAGTAAATATTTTCACTGACAGACGTACGTGTATATATGGTTGAGCTTGATTAATAACAAGTTAATAAGGACGGAAATTAAACATTTTACTCTGCAACTAGTCCACTTTAGTAAATGACATGATAATTATGTAGTTATAGTGGGGTTAAGAACTATATATAATGTCAAAAGTTCCAATAATTCACCTAATCAAGTAGCTAGCTAGCTAGCTAATACTATAACTATATGATTTATTTTAATTAAAAAGCCACTATATTGATTGATGCTATTTGTTGAGGCAGTCAGACTCGTGGGCGTGCAGATCAATTAATTAATTACTTTTTTTTTCGTGTCTCCAGTGATTAATTAACTTGTAAGTAAAATACTAAAATAAAGCTTATGGAGGGAGAAAGGACCAATTAATCTATATACATAAACCCAATTTCTTGACTACTACCACATATATCTATAGATAGCTATATACATGTACATTTGGTCATTAAAAACTGTACATGTGATCATTCAAAACTGTACAGATGTATATGTACATGTATACAGTGAATTATGATATTTCTGAATTTGTACATACTAACTTTATAAACTGTATAACAAATTTATAAAACATGTACATTTACTCTACACAAACTGTACCATGAAAAATATAGCTAAAGATAGCTAGATATGGTTGTTGTAGCTAAGACTCATTGATACATAAATATCACTACCATTTGTTGATAATAATGGTTATCCACTCGAGACACCACTATATAGTTGTAATAACAAGTCGTCATCACAATCACGTATAAATTTTTTTAAAAATAGCTAGGTACCTTAGCAAGCAACAGAAAATTGAGGTAAACAAGTGAGCGCGTGTTAGTTATGCGAATCCGCAACAGAAAGCATCGATGGAGGTGTGATTTGTATTTTTGGTGCATGCGTCATCATCATGATCAAATCATGATAGGGGGAATTGAATTGAATTGAACGCAATTTCAAGCAAGTTGGGTTGGGTTGAAAATAGAAGAAATTAATTGTGTAGTGATGATGATGATAATAACTATTTCTAAAAAAAAAAAAAAAGTAGCCTCCTTCCACACCCTGGTTGGTTTGAGTAAGACATCACACTACCAATTACTAAAGGGCCACTTGATTGATCGACTTTAGAAAAAATAAAATTAAAAAGTTTCATAAAGAAAATGAGTTATTAGAAGATCAATAACAACAACAGCGTACGTACGTAATATCACACTCACTTAATTTCCATTACAGTCCAAAATTAACCTCCTTTTTCGCCTTTCACTGGTTGATTCTTTCTTTCTTTCTTTAATTTATTCAATCAATCAACGACACTACTACTCACAACTTCTTTTGTTTGTATGTATACTATACATTACTGCGGGCGCTAACTCCTGTACGGGTCATCATGGACAAAACTGTCATTTCCAATATATGTGTTTGTCACCTTCACTTTGCAGCTGCATGCTAGCTTTTCCATCTCTCTATATATATAAGTACCTCATTTACTAAGGTTCCATCCTCACCATCTCACCTTCCTTCCTTCTTTCTCTTCCAAACTAATTAAGAGAGATCCTTAGTTTTTATTTTTGTGAATCAAAAGATGGGGTTTGGGAATGTGGGATCAACTCTAACTAAAATGAAACCATTTATAGCTATTATATCCTTACAATTTGGATTTGCTGGAATGTATATCATTACTACTATTTGTCTTAAATCTGGTATGAATCATTTTGTTCTATCTGTTTACCGACACGTGTTCGCCACACTTGCTATTGGACCATTTGCGCTCTACTTTGAGAGGTACGTACCTATTAATTTCATTCAACCTGGGTTTCCCGTTTCCCCGTTTCCCTTCCTCCGTTCGTCAACTCAGCGACGGCGGCATATATAGATACACTGTTTGACTTGTGTATACAAATGATTAATCTCTTAATATATATTCTTATGTATTTCATTGCAGGAAAACAAGGCCGAAAATGACTCTTCCGATTTTTCTACGTTGCATGGCGTTGGGACTTCTCGAGTAATTAATTAATTATTTTCTTTCCACTTATATATATATATACTTAATTTCCATTGAAAAATTAATAAAATAATAAATTATATTTCATCAGGCCAGTAATTGATCAAAACATGTACTACGTGGGTTTAAAGAACACATCAGCAACATTCGCTTCCGTAAGTATCAATGTCCTACCAGCCATCACTTTCATAATGGCTACAATCTTCAGGTACGTATATATTCATCATTCCATACTTAAACATTAACAACAATCATTACTAAACTAATCAAATATATATTCAATCAATCTCCCTTAGGTTGGAACGAGTTGACATTCGTAAACTACCAAGTCAAGCGAAAATAATTGGTACAATAGTAACAGTATCAGGTGCAATGGTGATGACAGTTTACAAAGGACCAGTTGTTGATCTTTTCTTTACAAATGGTGGTGGTAGGAGTAATCATCATTCAACTGATGCAGCAGCAGCAGCAGCAGCTTCTGGTCATCATTGGGTTATGGGAACTTTATTGTTATTAGGAAGTTGTGTTGGATGGTCTGCTTTCTTCATTCTTCAATCATTTACATTGAAGATGTATCCAGCTGAATTATCACTTACTGCATTGATATGTATATTGGGTACGGTTCAAGGTGGTATAGTTACACTTGTTATTGAAAGGGATTTAAGTATTTGGAAACTTGGTTGGGATTCAAGACTTTTCGCATCAGCTTACCTTGTAAGTTGTTCAATTCATTTTTTCTTCTTTAATTGTAGTATTATTATTTTAGTCACAATTCATGATACTAATATTATGATGTGATGTAGGGTATAGTTTGTTCTGGGATTGCATACTATATACAAGGAGTAGTGAACAGACAAAAAGGGCCAGTGTTTGTGACGGCTTTTAGTCCACTTTGTATGATTATTACTGCAGCATTAGGAGGACTTATCTTGTCTGAACAAATCCATCTTGGAAGGTATTATTATTATCATTATTCATTTCAGTATTTCTCTCATCTCTATCTCTCTCTCTATATATATATATTCTCACGCGCGTGCTTAATATTAATGGATTAATTGTTTCGTGTAATTACAGTATTATTGGAGCAGTGATAATCATCATGGGATTATACACAGTGGTTTGGGGAAAACTAAAGACAAATTCAATTCAACTTCAACTGATGATTTAGATGAGATACAAGCTGGTTTACCAATTCAGAAAGGTAATAATAATAATAAGGAGCTTCCCACTATTACAGACATTGATGATGAAGCTCATGAAAGTAACAATCATGGTCATGGTGGAGTTTCTATGGTCAAAATCCCTCCAATTCTGGTTCAGGAGCCTTGACAACAACAGATCACACCAGACACACAAATAATTGGGAACCGATCGAAAATACTGATGATGATGAGAAGGGCAGGGCAAACAAAGAATATATATGGTCTATTTTGCTAAATGATTCAGCTGATAGAGTATAACTAATTAATCAACGAATGGTTATATGCTGCATGTCTAAATTAATGAACGAAAATTTTATAAGTATATTTCCGTAACACTTTTTGGCGTATGTTTTGTTTTTGTTTTTTTCTGATGTATGGGGAAAGGGGGATCGATCGATCATATATAGGATGTGGAAGTTTAGGGGGAGTTGTCCCGTAACTCATTAATGTTTTGATCATCTCAATATCATCAAATCATATTACGATCAATGGTTTCATGTCATTTGAGAATATTACTTTAATTGTTGCCTTTAACGTACAACAAGTGTGGAAATAACCAACCACTAAGTGACCGACACGAATG
Source organism: Limonium bicolor (assembly GCA_023374045.1). Classification (NCBI taxonomy): domain Eukaryota; kingdom Viridiplantae; phylum Streptophyta; class Magnoliopsida; order Caryophyllales; family Plumbaginaceae; genus Limonium; species Limonium bicolor. The sequence continues at coordinate 15,824,341 of CM041779.1, read as the reverse complement.
CAGACGAGTTCTAGATTCTGCGCATCAAACTTACTCTCTGATAGTTTGGGCCTTGAGGAAGAGGGTTTATTTTTGTGAAGTGAGGAGAGCCCAACACTCTATGCAAGAGCAAAAGGAAAGGAAAATTTCAGCGGGAGGCAAAAGTTATACATAAAGCATGCATCAGTAAAAGTTACTTCCTTGGTCTTCCCAAGACTCAATAAGAACAATTCAGACTGAGTCTGAGACACACGATGAACAGAGATGAAAAAAACAGAGAAAGAGCAACTCGAGAATTATTCGAGATAGTTTTAATTGCAATCACATATTTATAGATGATTCACCTACCCGCTGTCAAATCTCTCTAAACGAGCAACATCACCTCAAGAAAAATCCTTATGACTTTATCTTCTTCCTAGCAATAGGTGAATCTCAAGATCTCTATTACAAGAAGAACCAGCCCTCAATCTCTCACTTATTGACTTTTCCTCCGCCTCCTCCCCCCCTCCTTCGACTTTGTCATCGACTTCTTCTTCGAGCTCTTTGTCCACCTCTCTTCTTCCCTTCCCCTCAAAGCTTTGTGTATGTCTTCACCTGCGCTTGGGTCCTTTTCTCGGACTGTCGTCTCTTGCTCGAGCACTACACGCCTTGTGCTCCATCTATGAGATCACCTCTCCGGCGATCACTGAAGGACCTCCTCTATCAATGTGAGGAACTATCCCTCACAAAGGATGAAGCTCTGTCACTCCCGATTGATGGCCTTATGGATCATGACATGGCAACGTTTTTCAACCGGTGTTTGCTGAGCAAACTGATCACCACTCGCAACGTTGATGTTCGGGTCATGGAATCTAACATGTCTCAGGTCTGCCAACTGGCTGGATTCCTTAAGATTAGGCAAGCGACAAAATAGATCTTCCTTCTGGAATCTAAAAGGATCAGTATGATGAATGTGGTGCTTGATCGTGGTCCATGGTCCTTGAATGGTGCTCTTCTTATTCTTCAATGCACAAACAAAAAAAGCCCCCTTCAAATCACGATTTCTCGAGTTTTCCCATATGGGTTTGGATTCATGGCGATCTGCGTGTCTTGCACAATAAGGACTACACTCGAAGTCTTGCATGTTGGTTTAGATACTATGTGGACTTCGGGGAAGAGGTGACACACTATGGCGGAGACTTTTTAAGGCTCACGGTCATGATTCTCGCCAGAAAACCTATTCTTCGCTGCTTAAAGATCATCCTTGAAGGAGTTGAGTCCACCCTGAGCATCACATACGAGAGACTGACACCTGTCTGTTTCAGATGTGGTCTCTTATTCATCTCACCAAAGATTGCCCAAGCCAACTGATCATCCATTATGGGGTTTACCCCTATGGCCCCTAGTTTCGAGCCTCTGGTCTTCACATCGGGAATAGGGTTGGCTTGGAAGACAAACCAGATATCTGGAAATATGCTTGTGATCTTTTAGGTAAGCAACAAATGGGATGCCGGAGCTCCATTCATATGAAGCTTATGCTCCTCCTAAATGTAACGCCCCAACAAGTGAGCCTTCCCCGTCACCCTGACCGATGCTAATGTTCTTCCCCATGGCTCTGGGCCCACCTCAGTCAGGTCTGGCTCCTCTATGAGCACCCCTGCCAAACCCGATAAGGGTAAATCTCAAGCTGACTTTTTAGATTCTTCTAGTGGGAAGAAGTGCAACTTTGAGCAACTGTTGAGGAATAGAGATCAGAATGGAGTAGCAATCACTTCTTATATGTTGTTCGTTAATCACAAGAAAGGAAAATTCTCAGCTAATAAAGACCCGTTCTTGGTTATTGATCTTATTGACTTGCGTGAGCCCCCACGTTTCTCCTCCTCGGGAACAGTTGATGTGGCAGCCTCTAGTCCTTTTAATTAGAGGCTTCCTGGAGAAATGATCCGGATGCACCATGGCTACCAGGAACTAAAGAGATTTATAGTAGCCATACGGAGCTTTCAGGATCCCAGCTCTACTGTGTTTTTATATAAGGGTGATTGTTCTTCCAGCCTGGGGTGTCCTTTCATCAGCCTTCCTCTTCTCCCCTCTTTCGGTGTCCATCATGTTCCCTTCTTATGAGTTGAAGAAATTAGTAGTAAGATCTCCTAGAGCCCCTTGATATGCCTTCACTTGGCACTATCACTTTTTCTTTGCAATCCTTCTTAAAGGAAGCTTTCTTAGCCAGCTGGATAGGCAACCATCCTTAGATATGAGGTTGACCTCACTTGTCTGCCCTTTTCATGCTTAACTTTGTGGCTCTTCCTTCGGTGATGAGCTTAAAGATCTCCTACTATCTTCTTTCATTTCATTGTGCTTTTATTGTTCTTTTATTACTTTTCCTTGGTTCATTACTTTGTTTTTTTGATAAATGGCTGGAAGACCAGCTTACAAGGTGATACTTTGGCAAAGCCTTTCTCACCAAATTTATGACCACAGATAAAAACCCAGAAGAAACGAAAACCATATAATTAAACTAGAAAAACAAAAGAGTGAACAAATCTTTTGCAGACAAGACTCCCTTTCATAACTTCATTCATATCTCCTGCAATGAGAATAGGGTGGTTGAAGTTCTGGCTTAGAATTTCCCCATACAGACGATTCCTTGCTTCAGCTTGAGTGGGCGCATAAACGAATATTATGACACCAGTGAATGGAATGGAATGCCATTCCATCTCAACCGCTATCCATCTGCTTCCATGATTGGAGTTACGAATTGTAATGACATTAGGATTCCACATAACTATTAGACCTCCAGAGTGACCTTCTGCGGGGACCTCGATTGAGTTAGAGGCATTGCATGGTCCCCATAGGCCCTGCCACTCATTTGGAGGACGTGCCCGATGCGTCTCCAGTAGCCCCACAATGTTTGTACCGGCTTCCTTTACTTCTCTTCTGAGAATAACCCACTTTTCTTTTTTGAATACTCCCCTTATGTTTTGAAAGCAAATTGAGTTTGTCATCAAACCAGTGCTTTTTTGCTCCTCAACACGCTTGCTACGCCTTAAAATCTGCGAAAAATTCTGGAGTGAGATGTCAGGGTTTGGATAATGGCAATTAATCAGCCTTCCAAATTGTAGACATTTTTGCGCTTCTAGGGAGGCTTGGCTCACACGTGCTGACTGTGATGTCGTATCCTCGGAATGAACATTGGGAGTAAGCAAAACCTCCAAATTCATTTCAGGCGGAGAGTGAAAGAAGGGCGTGGTCGTGGGACCGCAGATTGACAGACTGGGAATCTACGGAAATAGATGATTCCTGGCGTGTGTGTGATGAGGGCGTACAAAAGAATGACGTCGGACTGTTCTGAGAGGGGGGAAGAGATAAAATAGATTGGTCTCGTGGGGGAGACTGTCTGTCTCTATATTCTCGGGCGAGAATATCAGTAGAGAGAACCGAGGGGGGGACCACCAGACCCTGTCTGCCGTCAACCACCTGCAAGGGAGGCTGCTGTCGAGATGGGGCCGCAAATTGTTGACGAGAGGGAGTGAGTTGCTGTAGCGAGGAAACGTGATGATGACGTGAGGGAGTTGCCGAGACAGCCTGATCAGACGACTTCAGGCGTGAGGGAGCTGCACGTGCATTGCAATTTTTGAACGGATAGAGAAATTGGGATGAGTAGTCAACCGCCACACTGTTGCTATTTTCCAATATTAAAACTTTCGACGTGAGTGACTGCCAATTAAGGAAGTCATGCAACTGTATAGGCACCGGTAATGGAACTTCCGTATTTAAAATTTGAATTCTGCACCCCTGCCAATTTATTGCCACACCCTTTTAAAAGTCTCCCTTACAGTTAATACTGGTTTAAAACGTTGTTACCATATTTGACTGGAATAATGTTTCTTTTCAAACTCCCCATTAAATTGCCCTTCCGACTCCCAGTCTGACCCCGTTTGACTAGCCACTACAGGTTTTTGGAATTTGAATTGAATTTCCGGCTCCGGTTGAACGACGCTTCTTGGCGTTGGAGTAGACGGACGCTGTGATTATCGCAATTGTGTTGCGTCAATTCGTCCGACCAATATTCCATGATCCCAACCTTGTGATGTCCCCATCTATCTCCACCTTTACCTCTTCATTAATATGCACATTTTTTGCGTTTCCATTTACACCTGAGCCTCTAAGAACTTAGGCAGCCGATGCATGTCGGAGATAATGCCAGTAACCACTCCCAGATGCCTGGTATTTGAGAACTGCTCGCTCAGACCAGGCCTGTATAGAATTCCTCTAATTGATATGTTAACATTTCTGCTAGAGGCTTGATCAGATTTCTGCCACCCCCGTTTCTCCCAATCGAGACGCCCCTAGGTTTGGAATCTATGAACTGCAGGGCCTTTTCATGAGATTTGAAGACTACTAGAAATTTGTGCGGCGACAAGCATAATATTTCATCAGTGTTTTGTCTCCTATCACGCAATTCTCGCATGATTCACGCCAGTTAGCACGGCCAGACACAGATATGACAACACTGTCCAATTTTTCCATCTTACTTAGAGATGGGTTCAAGCTTATAATTCCTTCTGCACGCAGGTCCCTGAATGGTGACGGCATCCGATGTTGGGGAGATGGAGGTCGATGGCTAAAAGAGGCTCCCCCTGCTGCTGATCGATCTTGCTATGCATGCGCGGAACCCATCTTTGTCCCTGCGGTGGTGCGCTTTAAGTGAACTTCCGTCGTATAGCCGTTTGCGTCTGAAGGTTGTTGCCATTAACTGTCATGCCGTTGGTTTCCGCTATGGCTTTGTCTGCCTCATTCTTTGACCCATATTCCACAAATCCATACCTTGTATTTGTTTGAATCCTTGTTGCTTTGGGGAGACGAATACCAACTATTCGACCAAACTTGTCAAAAATTTTCCAGATAGTTCCTACTCGTGTGACTTGGTTAATATTATCTATGAACACCGTCGCCCCCGGAGTGGATTTGGGTTCGGCCATATTCCTCCGTCGATCGAACTTTTTTCTATTTTCGCTTCAATGCAGAATATATGTTGTATAGTGTGGTGAAATGTGACATCATTACTTTGTATGGTTGTTACTGTTTATTATGCTTATAGTTTCTGGTAGGGGTGGCAATATTTACCCAACCCGATAACCCGACCCAAACCCAACCCGTAAATAGTGGGTATGGGTTAAGATTATTGACCCATTTAATTATTGGGTCGAGTATGGGTTACCTATTAAATATATGGGTTGGGTATGGGTTAAGGTACCTAACCCGAATTCAACCCGACCCGTTTACTTAATTTAATTAAAAATAAATAAATAAATATGTATATATTTTACTTGGATATGTATTAATTCTATAGCCATTAGTATAATAGCAAACAAAAATACTATCACTTCTTTAGGCCCGCACAAATAATTATTTAATAAATCCAAATACATTCTCTAGGCCATATATCTACCATTCCTCTTTGTTTGAAACCTAAATACTATGTCAATTATTAGTCTCACAAACTCCACCGTTCACACTATTTTCATCCACACAAATAACATCTATAGGTAGAGATTATTGAACCATTTAATAGAATGTTGACATTTAGAAAAATGGTATACAACGATTCAAAATAAATGGCCGTCATGTGCACTTTTTTATGGACAACTTATCATTATGTAGAAAAACAAAGTCTTTGTAATTAAACAGGTTAAACGGGTTCGGGTTTGGGTTCAATGATTTTGTATGGGTTTGGGTAGGGTTAAAAATTTGTAACCCGATTATTTTTGGGTCGGGTATGGGTCAATACAATTTTAATCGGGTTGGGTATGGGTGAGCTCCAACCCGACCCATCAACCCGAATTGCCACCCCTAGTTTCTGGTCTCCTAGGCTTGTAAGTTTTTTTCTTTATTTACAAAAAAAATAATGAGATTATCAGCAAACTAACTCAGGAACAAAAGAGACAGTGCTTCTATGGGACTGAAGTCACTCTAGTATAATCATTGTGAAAAAGCGGGACACGCCAAAGAAACCTGCTTGGAATAAGTCCTTATTTAACATAGATTAATGTACTTATTCAAAACAAAAAAATATATGTATACAGTCAAGTTGGTAACACCAAATGGATATCTGTTGTGTAAAATCTATACATTAATATATATAGATTTATAGCAAACTAATAGGCTAGTGCACCTTAGTCGGAGTAGTACAACAAGTGTCGTATCCACAGGGAAATTGTTCAATTATCCTAGTCTCGGTATTTAATAAAAACAGTAAAAAAGGGGGTTTAGCTGGAGGCAAGCTTGATTTGTTGTTGGATCAGTACAGAAATAATAAACACAATAAAATAAGGTGAATGGATTGATGTGAATGGAAAAAGGTATCCTAGGATAGCGGGGGAATTGCCGAAATTACTTAAACAGATTTATAACCTTGGCTCCGTTCTTTCAGCACATTAATCTATTCTTTGGGATTAATGTGACACATGTTAACTCCTTATTGGTTAAAGTGTTGACCAAATACACAAAAAAGCAAACATGTCAACCTCACATTGGTTAACCACACCAAGCTTTATGATAAAGCTTCTAAACCTAGCTTTATGGGGAAAACTCAGAACAGGGCCCTTGTCTCAATTATTTATTGCCTATTAGAGTTAATAGGTGTCAGTTACGAACTCTTAGTAATAGCCTCAGTATTTTCCTGCTCAATCCGGAGTGTAAATTCCAAGGTTTATTCCTTTGTGGTACTTTGACTATCTCAAAATCATATGTTGATAGTTACCATAAAAATGCAGTTGTTTGTCACGCAAAGCATTTAACAATATTTGCTGAAAGGAATTAAAACAAGTTTAAAAAGAGAGAGAGGTGATAAATATTGATTTGCGTAATATTAGAATCAAACCCCCATCCTAGGATACAAAAGAAAATTACTCAAACATTAACGGGAATAAAAAGATAGCACAGATAGAATTTGCCATTATTTCAGAGAAAGAACGGGTCTGCACTCGCTCACTTCTACTGCCTCTCTTCTATTTCTTTTGTTCTTGCTGAGTACGTGAGTATGGAGTGTTGTGGTGTTATGGGAGAAGATGAATGGAAGAGAATGGTGGAGTGTGGTGAGCGATCGTCTGCTTTCTTTAATCTCCCGTACATCATTTTATGGTAGAAGGACTGGGTTATATAGAAGCTGAGGAGAAGGTTGATTGGAGACAGAGCTGGAGTGGAGACAGATGCGTGAGGGATTTAAGGCAGGCGCCTGATATTGCTGAAGGAAGTAGATAGATATGTTTGCAGGCGCCGAAGAAAATTGGAGAAGACGGTCGGCGTAGTTGCAGCTCTATTTGTTGTCCGGTCATATTTCCACGGACAGTTCTATTTCTTGTCTGTCCTTATTTCCACGGACACATTGTGTCCTTGCTTACGTCCGCCCCTTGTCCGCCCCTTGTCCGCCCTTTGTTACCCGGACAACACACGGACACAAGTCCTGTCCGGCCTCTGTCCGGCCATATTTCCCCGGACGTGTTGTCCTTGTCCGTGCTTTTTTGAGTGGACGTAACACGGTTGCCATTTTTGTTGCGTCCGAACCGGCGTCCGGACAAGCCTGGTTCAGACGGCTTGATTTTTAATCTCGTACATCCTTATTTGAGCGGACGCGCCACGGACGTATTCACCTTTGATTTTGTCTGGCCTTTTTTGATCGGACGGAGCACGGACGGGTTTTCAATGCGTCCGAATCATGGTCCGGACCACCTTGGTTCAGACAACAATTGGTTTGCTCCTAAAATATTCGTTTCAGCTCCGTTTTAAGACCCGTTTGCGCCTATGCGTTCGTCTCTTCGTCTACTTTGCTCCTAGCTTGGGTTTTCCTCATGTTTTAACCAATAAATTTGTGAGATAACCAATAAAACATAAACTAGAGGAAAACTAACAAAAGTGGAGAAATGAGCAAGAAAAGTGCTGATATAACATATGAAATACACCCATAAAACATGCTCATTTGGACACTTAACAACATCTCCTGCACGATGTAGTTGAGAAAAAGGGAAATCTCCCTCCTCTTTCCTCTCTCCCTTTCCTTTCTCCTTCATCACTGTTGTTATTTTCTCACAAAATTGCTCACCAATCTACCTTGAAATTGCCTCAAATTCTACTGTCCTCTCAAATTTCTTCCCCTACTCTAGCAAAATTAGGTAGAGATGAATACAAATCTAGAGGAATAAGGGAGTTCTCTCCCATCTCTCTTCTCTCTCCCCTTTTCTTTTCTTGTCATCTCTTTTTTCACTTAGCCATAGTTCATAAGTTTTGGCTAGCAATAAAAATTTTGCTTGAATATCTTTACTTTGATTTGCCCATCCGAGATTCATGTGGCTTGAGAGATTTTGCATGTCGATTTTGGGTCTCAGAGTTTGTTGAAACACCCCTAATAGTTAAAACACATGAAACCAAGAATATGTGTGGTATGTTTAAATTAACCGGTCACATTAATGTATAATTGAGCTACAACTTATACACTAAGATGCTATAGGACATACATATGTCCGTGAATGGGGTAGCAAGTAACACTATGGGTTTCGATATGACTACACAGTGGGCAAAATAAATTATTCCATGTTAGGATCTTTGTACACGAAACAAGTGCGACACATTATACAAACTGAAATATATGGAGTGCTCATTGACACATAACAATTGTAGTAACATATGATACGAGAATATATTACACGAATCAGTGTAAGTAACATTATAAAAAAAGAGTACTTGTCCCTGTCTTAAATATTAAAACTAACCACCTACCTACTACTTAATCATACTGACAACCCACTCTTGTGATGTCCGAAAACCTTGCTGATTCACTAACAAACATTTAATTACCTACTCTAGTCTCCTTCTCGCGTGTGTCCATAGCCCAACCAACAGATCACCCGTTCTTTTTTTTTCAATGTTGCCCATGCAAACTACAGTCCCTGCTTCTCGAACAAATGTCCCCGTTCTTCTCGCCAGTATGGGCGTCTGTAACTCCTAAAATTCACTCAACTTTGCACATTCCTCCCATTTCCTCACGCCTGGTGCGAGTACAGAGAACAAGTTTCCACGTTCGTAACTTCTGAGCAGGGTAAGTCCTTCCTCCTCACTTATTATTTCCGGATCAGAGCTCAAAAATTCCAGTTTCCTTTTGGCGATTTGTTTCCTTGCCACCCCCATTATAACTCCAAACCTTCAATGTTTTTCCCGTGCATGTCTGAAACGGGGATGTTATCGGTTGAGGAACTGGAACAACACAAGATCATCTAACAAGCTGTGCTGAGATTTCCCAAGAAACCAGACCCATTCCTTCACGGTTTCCAGCACTAGTCTCCCCTTGCATGTTAAATCCTGGCTCTAGTTCTGTAAATTTGGGAGCAGCTCAAGCCTAACCAACAAGGTAAAACCGGTAACCAGCCTATTTCCTTCTCTCTGTTCTGTCCGAAAAGCTATGGCATTTGACTCTTTTCTCCACCTCTCTGTTTGCATGCGTGAATCTATCTGAAAGCATCCTCAAGGTTCCGCCAAGAACCATCAAGAAACCTTTTCTAAAACTATCCTGAAAGCAGTTCCAAGGTGAGGCCACCTACTGTCAAGTTTTCTCGCTTGCTGTTTCGGTTTTAAGTGACTCTAAATACACCTGCTGATCCTTTCTGTCCATGTCCGGTTATGGAGTACCCCGTTGGAGTGGCTTCACCAGCTAGGCTCGAGAGAAAATCTTAGGGGTACTCACCTCCTGAGAAAGTAAACATTACCAAGAATCTCCACAACTAACACTTAGTTTTTCAAACTAAAACGAGCCACAAACTGACCTGGTATTTGTCTCTGTCAAGGCGTGGCAATAGACCAAAGAGTATCAAGATCTACCCAGGAAAGAAACAACTTCGAAACCTTAAGGTTGTATTCTAAACTCCTACTCTAAAACTGAGTTCGAACTTGTATTACAATTCTGCCTGAATTTGTTCTCATAAACCTGTGACAATGAACTGGCTAAACGGTGGTCTAAACACAGGTTTTAATAAGTTAAATACTTGCCTAATAGTCACCGAGATCAGTATTAAGCTAGAAACTACCAAAAAACGGGTTATGAGTTGGGTCATTAAATCAGCAAGCTGATGTACTTAATCTGCAAATCTGTAGAGTCTCTGCTGAAATGGTGTGCCGTGTTCTGGAAATACTAGATTGATAGGTAAGCGGGGAAATAATGCCACTAAGAAAACCAGAGAAACTACTTAGTTGAATCGAACAATGCTAAACGACTTAGTAAACTATGCCTGAACTGATGTAAACTGGTGTTAAGGTTTACTTGGCTAATTTGATAAAAACGTGCTAGAAACTGGGGGGAAATAGGAAGTCTAAATCTGAGAATAAAGAAAAGAATGGAAGTGATGAGATCAGATTTGTGTGTCAGTTTCAATGATGATTTGTGGTCTTGGGTCTGTTTGGAGTTAAAAGTAATATAAAACACTCAATGTACCGAGTCATGTTAGGAGTATATTATTTCTCTTGTTATTTATGTTATATAGTTATATGTTTTATCATAAGGTTAAGTTGGTCACGTGCTGTGGGGTGGTTGGGAGGAAGCTCTGTGAGCTTATTATCTAAGGTGTGGTTTATATGTTTTAGGGTTTAGTCTTCCATCTTGGTATCTCTCTGTATTCAAACTCCTTTCTGGGTCTCGACCCTTCTTCAAGAATCAAAGAGTGAGTAAAGCTTTCGACGTTTCTTTTAGAACTCTTGCAAGGATGTGGTTGCAATGGTAAAAGCTTGAGATCTGGGAAAGTTTATCATGGTATCAGAGCTTCGTGCTCAAGCTAGGCTTCAATTTCGACTCGTCGTTCTTCGCCGCTTCTAGGTTCGTCGATCCCGTTGCTCAAATCAAGGTCATTAGTTCCTTCTGACCGATTTTCTTTGCCTTCTTGTGTCGCCTGCGCTTCGTATTTCTTCCCGTGTTGTGTGCTCTTCCCTTCTCTTCCCCGCCTTCCCTGTGTTGCCGGCTTCATCATGTCAAACGAGAAAATCGTCGCAGACGAGGTTGGCACTCCCAAAAACCAGAGGCTACCGCAGAACAAAATGCGGACCCCTTCTTTCTGGCTAGCGCTGAACAGCCGGGTTCCATTCTCGCAACCAAATTCAACGGCCAGGGCTTCGCATGTTGGAAGATGCAGATGTCCATTGCCCTTGGAGCGAAGAACAAATACGGATTGTTGACGGATCCATCAAGAAACCAACAGATTCAGAGCAAAAAGCAAAGGCTTGGATGAGATGCGATAATATGGTCAAAGCGTGGCTCCTTATGAGTCTGGAGAAGAGGATCTCCGACAGCATTCTCTTTAATCCCACCGCGGCGGCCTGTGGGAAGATCTTTGCGGGCGGTATGAACAATCCGACGGGACGAGGATCTACGACCTAGAACAGAGATTGGCCCTAGTGAAGCAAGGAAACGATTCGTTGTTGATTACTTCACAGGGGAAGCTTCTTTGGAGCGAAATCGATGCTAGCAACACAGTCCCTGCCTGCACATGTGGTTCTTGCACTTGTGACGTATCAGCTAAATTCAAGGAATACGTCAGGGAAAGAAGACTCATTCAATTCTTGATGGGATTGGATGAGAAATACAGCATTATTCGTGGGAATATACTGATGCAGTGCCCACTTCCGAAGGTTGACCAAGTGTTCTCGCACCTGATTCAGGAAGAACGGTAGAAGCACCTCACCAGACCGAACCCATCAAAGGAACATCCCTCTCCTTTGCTTCTGAACAAGGAAAAAAGGGCAACTTCAAGGGACAGTCGACTAACCCTAGACGGGGAAGTCTCCAGTGCAGCCACTGTAATAAATGGGCCATACGGAGGATCGATGCTACCAGAAAATTGGTACCCCCAAGGCTGGAGAAACCCTAAAGGGAGAAGGAGCAGTGCCAATGCCACCGGGTCGATTGAAGCCAGAGAAGAGGAACAGAAATGGAAACCAAGGACCCCTTTGGAGGAATTCTGTCTGCTGACCAGATGAGCAAGCTCTTTGACTACATCAGCAAGGCTCAGGTTGCATCCAAAGGGAACCAGTCCTCTGACTCTTCTGGGTTTGTTGGTATATATTCTAAATCCTCGTCTTGTTTAAGATATTTAGATTATATGAGCATGAATGTCAAAGAACATGAAGTCTTTGGTTCTTCTGATTGGATCCTTGATTCTGGAGCTTCTGATCATATGTGTGATTAAGCTTGTTTACTAATTATGTTGAGCTTGAAAATGCCCACACTGTGGGTATGCCTGATGGGCACCACAATTTGTTAAAATCATTGGTGAGATTAGGATTAATGATCTATTATTCTAAGAGATGTTCTTTTCGTTCCTGCATTTAAGTTTAATCTTGTTTCCATCAGTAAGCTATCCTTTGATATGAAGGGAAGCTTTGTGTTTGACACTAAGTTGTGTTTCTATCAGGACTGTAAGGGCAGCAGACCTATACAGATTGGAAAACTCAGCAGGCTTATTTTCTAGATTACAAGCATGATAGAAAATCTAGGACAGAAACTGATTCTTGTGCAGTGATTACAAAGGTGATAGAAATAGAAAGAAAAAACCTGATTTCTGTGTCTGTACTGATAAGGTGACTAGTCTTGGTTTTGATTGTAATGATAGCATGAGTCTGTGGCACCATAGACTTGGTCATATACCAAGAAACAAATTGTAAAACTCGGTCTTATTGATCATCCTGATAGCAATAAACAATTCATTTGTGAATCATGTTCTAGATCAAAAAGCCACAGACTACCTTTTCGTGCGGGCTCATCTAAGAATTATGATATGTTTGAGCTTATTCATGCTGATTTATGGGGCCCTTACAAGACAAAACATATGATGGGTTTTCTTACTTTGTCACTTTAGTTGATGATAGAAGTAGAGCAACATGGACACACCTGTGCTCATCAAAATCTGAGTCTTTCAACATCATAATTCAGTTTTTCAAGATGGTTAAAAACCAATTTGACAGAAAGGTTAAGGTCCTAAGGACCGATAATGCTTATGAACTTGGTAGTTCTAGGGTTGCTTCTGATTTTCTTAAGACAATGGGATTATCCATCAAACTACCTGTGTGCATACCCCACAACAGAATGGTGTTGTGGAGAGAAAACATAGGCATATATTAGAAACTGCGAGATCCTTAATGTTTCATTCTAATCTTCCATTGAAATTTTGGGTGATAGCATTCTGACTGCTACGTATCTTATTAATAGGATGCAACTGAGAAGTGTCAATGATAAAAGTCCTTATGAAATTGTTTATGGTAGGGAACCCAATTATCATGATCTGAAATGTTTTGGGTGCTTGTGTTTTGCCAATAATAATAGACCTCAATATGATAAATTTGCTCTAGATCTGTCAAAGGAATTTTTCTTGGATATTCTCAAAATAAAAAGGGCTACAAGATTCTAGACTTGGACAACAATGCTATAATCTTTAACAGGGATGTGGTCTTTCATGAGAATCTTATCCTTTCAGAAACAACCCACAGAAAGGAAAGAATGATCTTTCAAATGAATATGGGTCTGATGCTCTTTTCCATGAGTTTTCTGGATTTGAGAATGAGACAGGAGAAATCTTGAGGAAAACGAAGAAGAAGTTCCTGTCATGAACAATGAGGACCAGTCCAGACCTCTATCTACCCACAAGAAACAGAAACAGAGGAACAAGATACATCTCAAGGAGACATGGGATTACTGATGAAATCCAGACAGAGGTCGATGCTCCAGGGGGAGAAGCTCCCATTAGAAGATCCAGGAGAGAAAGACAAAAGTCCCAAGTATCTTGAAGATTATGTGGTGGGCACTCCTCTAAAGATAAGTTAACCTCTGATTATTTTTCACTGATCCTAAGTGACCGAATGGCTAAATTGTTTCAACTTGTTCTAAGATTGAAAATTCCTTACCTGATAATTCTTTGCTGGATTCTTCCTCTGAAAATGAGACTATTGCTTCATCTAGCTTAATTAGAAGGAATTTTATACTTTGAATGGTGAGAAACGTGTTTTAATGCTTCTGTTGATATCATGCATGATAGTCAATGTTTCAAGTGGGTCTGAATAATATTTCTGAACCTGCCTCCTATACTGAAGTGTTAGAAATCTTAATTGGAGGAATGCCATGGAAGAGGAATTAGAGCCTTGATAAAAATAAGACATGGGAAATAGTTGATCTACCCTTAGGAAAGAAAAACCTATCAAATGTAAATGGGTTTATAAGATTAAGCTTCATGCAGATGGATCATTGGAAAGTTGATGGGATCGGGGTGCTGACCGAGTAGGTCTGAGGTGTTAGTCTCAGACCAACCCTACTTGGAGATAGTAATCGCCAAGGAGATAATGCGGAAGCGTTTTTGTAAATTGACAAGATAGGATTCTGCTTGTATTGAAACTCAATGTGAATTACAACCTAGCTTCCTATCTGGGATTCGACAGAAGTATTTGTCTCATCCAACACTCGCTCTACTCTCGGCTTTGATCAATGCGTCACAAGAGAGTAAAGGGGAGTGTTCTATGTGTGCTCTCTCGGTAATAAATACCTAAGCTGATTGACTAGATCTCACAAAATCTCTCGAAATGCTTTCTCTCAATATGACTCTCTCTCTTCTCTAAATGTGGAAGTGAAAGCTCCAACGATTACAAATGATTCTAGGTGCTTAAATACTGATAATACCCGAAGTAACTGCTCCTATTTAGTAGCCATAACGTTCAGGATGGTGCTCCACGTCCTCCTGGTCAAAGCATACTCCGGAATTATCGCAAACTACTCTGCAGAGGGACTCGTGCTGGCGCTCTATACCTTGACCGCCTTGATTTTCGGGCCTGCTCATATTGAACGTGTGACCGTTTTTTCCATGTTTTTCTCCACGTTCTAACAGTAGAAGGTCGCCTTTAAGCTTCTAGAACTTTCCATGAGAGTCTTGTGTCGCAGAACGACTCCTTCGCAGTCAGACTCGTTCATCGCCCAGACTTGCTCTGATGCTATTATCAGTGATATTTCTTCTGTCACCAGACTTACTCTGTTGCCATAATCAGCAAAACCTTGGGTTCCAACAAATTCCCCCTTTTTGCTGATGATGGCAAGGGAACCGAATCTTTCAAGATGAACTAAAGTTCCCCCTTAAGTTGTGCATCAATGATAAGATGAGATGAATGTGAACCGCTTGTTATATCGAGTCTGGTTTACAAAACCAAACTCCGTCTGTCGTGACTCTTTGTCTGTGGGCAGGCTCTGGATGACTTGTTCTGCAGTGGCAGTTACTATTCACCAAACTCATACTTCTTTGAATTGGTCTCTTCATTGCATCAATCTCAGACCGACTCTTGCTGGCATCTAGGCTTGGCAATCGTCAGCAAAACTCTAATATCTTTATACATTTTCCCCCTTTTTGCTGATGATGCCAAAAATCACTCGAGTGAATCTCGTAGCAAGAGTTAACCTACAAAAAAGACATACAAGCAAACAAGCTTGGAAGAACAGTGTCATTTGACTGATTCCCCCTTAGTCCAATATTCCCCCTAAGTTTGAGCACGTCATTTAAGATAAGACCAATGAGAGAAGAGCATAATAGAATAAACTAAGCTTAACAGAAAAACAGTCTGCTTGACCATCAAGCAGGGCAAAATCCATAAGTGCAATTCAAGTCTTCCGACCACCAAAAACATTAACGCGTCTTACTGAAAATGGGATTCACCGCTTTCCCCTTTTTGACATCATCTGGCAAAACAGGGTAAGTATGTCTGACATCCAGAAGTAATCACATGGCTAAATAGTAACCACAGAGTCTACTAAAGTTTGATAAAAACACCGCCAAGATAAATAAAGTCTGAGATAGGTTAAAAAGTATGGTTAAGGCTGTAGGCTAGGAAATGGGGTGAGGGACTTGGTCTGCATCTTGGTATTGACCCATTCATTTTGAATCTCAAGAGAGTGCTAGATGTGGCTAACCGTTGTAGTGAAGTGTATTAGCCAAAGATTCATACCCATATGTGCAAGCTAGCGTTGCTGTGAAGCGCGAACCAGAGTCACGCAAGTTCCACTCTTGGAAGTGGAGGCTGGAGCAAGAGTACGTCTTCTATAAGTTGAAGAGACGATCATAATTTGCTTTGTTTTAGCCTTCTCATGGGATTTCTGTCTTTCTTTTTTTTCTTTTCTTTTTTTCTTTTTGAAATTCACTTCAACTACGTGGGTATTTTTGCCAGACCGATTCTGTCTGCAGATGACTCTAGCAGTATTTCTTGGTCGAATGAAGGGATGGGGGGTTGTGATGGATTTAGGTAGTAAGGGGTAGTAGGTTTTGCTTCAGTGGTAGTGGTAGTGGGTTTGGTAGGAGTGGCAAGGGCTTCGGCTGAGATAGTAGTGGAGCTTGGGAAGGTAGGTGTGGGTAATCGACTAGGGCTGTAGGGTGAGTTGGGCATTAGTAATGTTGGATCCAAAGTGGATGGGATTTTTGTCTGGTGAGACGGCCATGGGAGACTTAGTGATGGTTTCGGGAGTGAGATAACAATAGTGCCTTGTTTGGAGGGTTTTCGGCTTTGAGTGGGAGAGTGAGTAGGAGTGGTTTGAGGGTTAGGATAATTTGTGGGTTGATTGTGAAGGTAAAGTAGCAATGGTTTCAAGGACGATGGAGTTAGGTTTGGAATAGTGGATGGTTGATGTGGGTGCTTTGGTCGAATTGGTATGGAAAATCTTGCGGGTTTTCAAAACAAAATTTGCAGACAAAGTTAAGTTGAACTACTTAACCAAGGAGAGTATGGTGCCAGAGAGACTATACCTGAGTACCCAGACTCTGCCTTCAAGAGGGAGAGGAGATACAACCACCCACAGTTAGAACGAGTCATGCCATGGTGTGTGCGAAAAAAGCTCAAATGCAACCATGTGTGATGCCTTGGTGATGATATCAGCAAGCTAGGGTCTGTGGAAACTTAGTTTAATAGATTAAGTTCATCTCCACATGATCTCTTAACAAATGAGAACTCAAGTATATAAATTTAGTGCGAGCATGAAATTTAGAGAATTTGACGACCTTAGCTGGTATTATCATGCATAATGGTAACATTTTGATCAAAAATACCATAGTCTTCAAAGTACTTGAAGCTGGAGCGAGTCAACTTGCTTTCTGCACAAGGTTCGTAGAGATAGTCGGCTTGCTTCGGTACATGATTTACAGACCGAGTCTGCTTGCTTTCTGCACGTGATTCTCATATATATGTATCAGATATTCATATCAACACGTGCCATATTGCCTTAAGATCACCAGAATTAGAGTCATAATCCATATTTCCTTACAATCACGAGTGATAGAGTCATAAATCTATAACATAAGATTGGAGAAATCACAAATTTGAGAGACACTTGAGAGACTATGTCCTAAAATAACAATTAAGTGAACATTATGAACTTTAATAAAGAGGGGTTACCAATGGAGCCAATTCTTATGATTTTTTGTGCATGTTGCCTCTAAAAGTAACCTTTCCCCCTTGATGGTCAGAGTGAGTCGTAAACTCAACTTGGTTTCCTATCATATATCTTGAACAACCACTGTCAGAAACCAAGAGTCATTGTCCGAGCACTCTGTCTGCAAAAGCTACTAGTTAGTTTTGGGAACCCAAGTATACTTGGGTCCCCTCTTCGACAATGATGAAGAACTATTATAGCACAATAAGAGCTTTGATGATTGCAAACACACGAGATATATACAATGTCAAATCATGACATAGTTTATTACCGAAGAGTCTGTATGACCATCATAACCAAAATATCTGCAAATTTTCATTGCAGAGGGAGTCTCACTTACCTGATCATGAGCGATTTTCTTACCATTGTGAGCCATCAAGCACGTCATACTGGTGGTGTATGACTCGGGCTCCTCTAAGTCGATAAGATCTTCCATCTTGAGAGATTTGTCAGCCAACACAGGCTCTGATACCACTTGATGGGATCGGGGTGCTGACCGAGTAGGTCTGAGGTGTTAGTCTCAGACCAACCCTACTTGGAGATAAGTAATCGCCAAGGAGATAATGCGGAAGCGTTTTGTGTAAATTGACAAGATAGGATTCTGCTTGTATTGAAACTCAATGTGAATTACAACCTAGCTTCCTATCTTGGGATTCGACAGAGTATCTGTCTCATCCAACACTCGCTCTACTCTCGGCTTTGATCAATGCGTCACAAGGAGTAAAGGGGAGTGTTCTATGTGTGCTCTCTAGGTAATAAATACCTAAGCTGATTGACTAGATCTCACAAATATCTCTCGAAATGCCTTTCTCTCAATATGACTCTCTCTCTCTCTCTAAATGTGGAAGTGAAAGCTCCAACGATTACAAATGACTAGGTGCTTAAATACTGATAATACCCAAGTAACTGCTCCTATTTAGTAGCCATAACGTTCAGGATGGTGCTCCACGTCCTCCTGGTCAAAGCATACTCCGGAATTATCGACTACTCTGCAGAGGGACTCGTGCTGGCGCTCTATACCCTTGACCGCCTTGATTTTCGGGCCTGCTCATATGTGAACGTGTGTGACCGTTTTTTCCATGTTTTCTCCACGTTCTAACAGTAGAAGGTCGCCTTTAAGCTTCTAGAACTTTCCATGAGAGTCTTGTGTCGCAGACGACTCCTTCGCAGTCAGGATCGTTCAGCCCAGAATTGCTCTGATGCTATTATCAGAGGATATTTATTCTGTCACCCAGAATACTCTGTTGCCATAATCAGCAAAACCTTGGTTCCAACAGAAGGTACAAGGCTAGGCTTGTAGCTAAGGGATATACCCAAAAATATGGTATTGATTATTCAGAAACTTTCTCCCCTGTCGTAAAATTTACAACTATCAAGGCTCTGATTTCTCTTGCTGCTAAGAGGGGGTGGCATATAGGACAACTAGACATTAACAATGCTTTTCTCCATGGGGATCTTAGCGAAGATGTTTTATGGAAATACCTGAAGGTCATGAGTTAGAAAATTCAAGGAAAGTTTGTAAGTTAAAGAAATCGCTTTATGGTCTTAAGCAAGCTTCTAGGCAGTGGCATGAAAAGCTTAGTAGTTTCTTAAAGGTCTTAGGTTTCAGCAACTCCATGAATGACTATTCCTTGTTTTCTAGGAAAATTAATGGAAAGGTGTGTTTTCTGGTTGTCTATGTAGACGATATACTTGTTACTGGAGATGATCTTGATTTAATTGAGTCTATTAAAACAGATCTTGACCAGAAATTCAAGATTAAAGACTTAGGTACTTTGAGTTATTTTTGGGTATGCAGTTTTTACATGGAGAAGATGGGATTCTTCTGTTGCAAAAATCTTATTTGATAGTTTGGTTAAAGAGTTTGGATGTGACAGTTTGAGATCTGTGCAAGTCCATTGGAGGTAAATGTGAAATTGAGAAGGAATGAGGGTGAAGCTTTGACTGACCCTAGCACATATAGACGGCTGGTTGGAAAACTAAATTTCCTCTCTCATAGTAGACCTGATCTGTGTTTTTCAATTCAAGTTTTAAGTCAGTTTCTAGATTCTCCTACTGTTCTGCATTTTGAGGCTGCCTTGCATACCTTAAGGTATGTTAAAGGAACTAGTGGTTATGGGCTTTTGTTTAATAACAAACCAGATTATAGCTTAGTTGCATTTTGTGATGCAGATTGGCCAGTTGCCCTAACACTAGGCGTTCCATTAGTGGTTATTTTATATGCTTTGGGGGCAGTCCTCTGTCATGGAAGTCTAAGAAAAAACATCTGTTGCTTTGTCCTCTGCAGAATCCGAGTATAGGGCCATGAGACAGGTTACAGCAGAACTCAGCTGGTTGACCAGATTGCTCCATGAGCTGGGAGTGGATGATATAACTCCAGTGCCGGTTAAGTCGGATAGCCAATCTGCCATCCACATAGCAAGAAATCCGGTTTTGCACGAAAGAACGAAGCATATCGAGTTGGACATCCATTTTGTCAGGGAGAAGCTCCGAGATGGCCTGATTTCTGTTGAATTTGTGGGCACCAAGGAACAGCTGGCTGACTTACTGACCAAGACCTTGCCAGGAAAGAAATATCCTGTCTCGTTAGAAAGCTTGGGATGAAAGATGTTGGTTCGTGAGTAATGCTGGTTGTTGCTGCTTGTATTTGTGTTCCAAAACATGCTTTTCTGCATGTTTTGAGGGGAGTGTTAGGAGTATATTATTTCTCTTGTTATTTATGTTATATAGTTATATGTTTTATCATAAGGGTAAGTGGTCACGTGCTGTGAGGGTGGTTGGGAGGAAGCTCTGTGAGCTTATTATCTAAGGTGTGGTTAGTATATGTTTAGGGTTTAGTCTTCCGTCTTGGTATCTCTCTGTATTCAAACTCCTTTCTGGGTCTCGACCTTCTTCAAGAATCAAGAGTGAGTAAAGCTTTCGACGTTTCTTTTAGAACTCTTGCAAGGATTGTGGTTGCAATGGTAAAAGCTTGAGATCTGGGAAAGTTTATCAAGTCAGCATTTTAGGAAAGACTTGTGAGGCAGGTTAATGAACAACACCACAGAACGGCATCAGTTCTATACCTCATTTTTTTTAGTTGTTCAGTTCTACATAACCCTGTTACAGGGAGGGTATTAGGAGTGGTATTGAGTATCAATGAACCTAAGACAGCTCTAACACACTTGAGTAAGCTCATAGATACTTAGGTGGATGATTGAAAGTCAAATCCCTGAACAAAGATAAGGAACAGACGAGAGTATATCGGTCTACAGCTTCAGTTTCCTTTAGTTTCCTAATTCCTGTGGGAGGACAATTCTGTAACATCAACGAGTTTGTTTTGGGGTTTAGAAACTCCTTAAAACACCTGAGTAACTAAGGCAGAAACTTGAGAGGAAGTGGAAACCCAACTCGTTAACAAATAAAGAACAAAAGAAGAGAATGCATCAATTTCATGATCTCAGTCTCTGCAGTTTTTCTTTCTGTTCCTGTTCACGAAATACACCAGTGAGCTTAATGGGTTTTCCTAGGTAGTTTTAAGTTTAAAACATACCAGCACACTTAACTAAGTGTGTAAGCGTTTTGGTATAAATTGTAAGGCAGTTAGAAGAACAGACAGTGAGCAATAAGGGAATAGTTCAGTTTATGATTTCAAGTTCTGGAATCCTCTCGTTTCAGCTTTCGGTTCTGAGTTTCTTGTTTTGTATAAACATGCTTCAATGGGAGTAACCGCATTATTTTGAGGAATAGATTATATCACGACACCTACCTAGGAAGCTAGATAACTGGGGAAGATAAAAAGAAAACCAGATCAATGAACAACAAGGAAAACAGAAGAGAAAGGTAATGTAGTTTAAGGTTTTCAGGTTTTCTGGTTTCTGTGCAAAGAATTATTGGGGACGTTGTCCTGGTTATGGTGGATCTGTTTTGGAACAAACATCTTGGTTAAACACTCAATGAACTGGATAAACAGCTTGGGAGGGATTGAACCTCATATGCGGGAATAAATAAAGGCAACAGAAGAGAGAACACTAGAACGTCTGTTTCAGTTTTCTGAAATTAATGCACTTGTGGGTTTAATAGGACTGTCTAGGTAGTTTTGGGTTTAAAACATAACAAGAACACTTAATTAAATAAGTGAGTACTTTGGGAGGAATTAAAAGGCAGTCTACTAACAAACAGAAGAGAAAATTATCTGTTGTATGTTTCAGTTTTCATCAGTTGTCCAGTTTCCGTTTTGATGGTGCCACTGTTATTAACGAGGTTATGCTGGGATTTAGAATCTTAATAAGACACATAACAATGTAAGCAAACAAAGAGGGAGAAGCTGGGAGTCAAAATTCGTGAGCAAAGTAAAGATGCGGAGTAAAGCATACCAGATTTTGGTTTCAAGGATTCAGTTTTCAGTGATGTTTGTTCTCTGCATAAACAAACTTCAGAGGAATCAGAGAAGAGGTAGTGGCTTGACCATGGATCTACAATAATGCTACTATGTTCAACCAAGGTGGTATATATTATTTGGGAGGTTAGGAGTCGGTTAACTTATATAAGGAAAGAGAGGAAGACTTGATCTGAAACTCTTGCCTCTGTATACTCTAGGGTCTGTAGGATTAATAAGTGCTTTGGGGTTCAGTTTTCGTTAGTTGTGTTTTATACAGCGGTTAGGTGGGTGTCTTCCTGGGTTAGTTTTGAGTTTAGAACGTTGTTAAACACCCGTATTCAGTGGAGTAAATACTATGGGGAAAGAATAAGTCTCAGCTAAAGTAACTACAAACAAGAATCACAAAGATACATAGAGGTTGTTACCTCAGTTTGCAATGATGCCGCGGTTCTGTATAACTGGTTTACAGAAGCGTTATGAGTATGATGCTGGCTTAATAACGAACCTAAAACAGACCTAACCCATCTGATTATGTGTGATGAAAAGTTTGAGCAGTGTAAACAATGGTTGGTACATTAGAAGAGAGGTTAAGTAAGATGAAATATCGAAACTAGGTTGTAACTCTATGACCTTGGGGGCTTCTGTATAAATGGGTTTGAGGAGTATTCTAAAGATTATATTACTTTGATAATAGGTTTAAAACATTGTCAACCTATTTAGCTAAGAAGGGAATACCCCCTAGGCAAGCTAAATCTACCTTAGGAAAACTTGTTACAAACTAACACTTCGAATACTCTAAAACGTTATCTAGAGGAAATGACTTAGTTAACGTAGTGAATGTCCTAGGAGCAAGATAAGCCTAGGGTTAATACTTGGGAAGTCCTAAGGTTTAAAATAAACTGTACATTCAACAACTCAAGTGGGGAATAACCCGGTATAAATAAGATAAACTAGAATAAAATGTCGTCACATGAAATCATGGACTGACACATTGTTTTAATCAGCGTTAGGGTCGTAACGAACGCCGACCAGGAAACCCGTGTGCGAGATGACATTCGCTTCTGAATAAGGTATGGACATGTGTGGTTCGTATGTTGCCGTGTTACACGGCTTGTGTGCTGTGTGCTCTGTGTGAAAAGACTATAAGATTAAGGCATGAAACTGGTTTGCTTACTTATCGTGTTGCATGATTGCTATATCATTATTGTATGTGATTTGCGCGCACACAGTAGTTTAGTCCCTTCGCGTTTATGGAATTGGAGATGAATCATTGAGAACTATGAAAACAAAGAAAATACCATAAAAGGGAACTCCTCCCTAACCATGGAGGACGTACCATGACACCCACTATGGTGTCTGTTTATTAATGAGAATAAAGAGTAAATATCAAATGGAGGAACATGAAGATAACCCGGGAAGACAACATCTCGGGCCGCGCGGTATTGTATGTATATTCGGGAGTTGGTATCTGCATCAGATCCTTCGACCGACCATTGTGGAGCACATCTTGGGGTCTAAAAGACGAACCCTCTTTCTCGACGAACGACGTCGGGATTGGAAGATTGGCAATTTGGGAAGCATGACCTGGGGTCAAGAGATGACCCCTCTGTCTCGACCTGACGTCGGGATTGGAGGATCAGCTAATTGAAGGGCATAACCTGGGGTCTAAAGACGACCCCTCTTTCTCGACAAACGACGCCGGAATGGAGGTATGAACTAAGGTATGAACAAAGGTATGAACTAAGGAGGAGACGTCCTCCAACGTGCGGTAACAGAAGAATACACCGTTAATCTATGAGAAACAGGGAAGATGAGCACCCATACTATATGGTCACGGGATCTAAACTATATCCCTAGACGGGTGCAAGGAAAGGAAATGAAAATACACATTACGGAAACAAGGAAAGAGAATGAAAATACACATTTGAAAACAAGGAAAGAGAATGAAAATACACATTATGGGAACAAGGAAAGAGAATGAGAATACACATTATGGAAACAAGAAAAGAAATGAAAAAACACACAACGCTTAGATGATCCCGCTGTGAGGATCGTCATCACTTGTATTCTATGGCACACTCTATTTGTGATTGTGTTGTTGTGCTTGTGGCTGTCTCTGTGCTCAGCGTGTTGTGAATTGGTGTGTTGCTATTTCATGTTGTGTGTTACTGCTTATTCATGGCATGTAAATTGGATTTAATAATATTCGACCAAGTAGTCGTGTAGCCCGGTAACATGCGGGCTTCACACGTTCATACTCGGCATAGTTTTGCTGAGTCCTTTATTTTACAGGTAATCATCTGGATCATGACGGAGTGTAGGTGAAGGACTATCATGGGGGTAGTCCACTCGGGCAAGACTTATGAGTTGTTCTGTCTAATTTATGACGGTACCCTGTAGAACGGAATTCAGGATGTAATGTTACAATTGTATTGCTTAACCTAGTAGCTACGTTGTATACACTAGGTATTTGGGAATTGTATCTATATTGTACATGAGATTTTGTTGAGGGCTGTTTTCAGTCATGCAGACCGTAACTTAGTATTAGTGATGTGGTCTGTCAACCACATGGGTGGTTGACATCTGTGACACCCGGATGAAGTTGGAAACCGCTGCGAAGACAACTCGTATTACCGTTAGACACGTCGTTCAATTATTGATGGTTATTCGGGGGTGTTACAGAAAGTGGTATCAGAGCGTAGTTGCGCTCTGATGACTGGAACAGGGAAGTACCGAGTATAGGAAAGCCTGAATTCGGGGAAAACGGGGTTAAGGGTTAGTACGTGAGGCTCGTTAGTTAGGGTTCTTCCCCAGTAACACTGGATGCCTAACAAACACCTACACCCAAGCCTTCACATCCTTAATTGCCACTTAAATTCAGAGAAAGAACGCCAGAGAGGTAGAAAGCCTCCTCTACTCGGGGAAACCCGATCTGGCATCTCCTTAATGTTATACTATCAATCCGTGTAGAAAAGACTATACTATACAATAGGCGTTGCCAAAAGAATAATACCGTAAAGGGACCAATTTTAGTGACACTCGGGTCGACATGCTTAGCAGTCGATAGGACCCTACCTCATAAAAGAGGACCGAAATACCCTAAGATTATAAAATAAATAAGGCTCAAATAAGCAATTAACAAAACCCAAGGAGTAAACAGGTTCAATTAAAGAGGGTCATTATTAGTAAATCAACCATATCTAACTTGAGTTAACAATACAACTCAACGATCGAAAACAAATATCGGGACCTCAGTGGTGATAGATACGAAGTACCTACCACTCGTTCAGTGGACCAAGAAGGTAAAAAGCTAGACTATTTCAAGTAAGAGAAACACACAAGGAATGATAAGCAGAAAATAACAAATGGATTACGAGACCCATAAAGGATTAATATGGGAAACGGGGAATTTTAAGTCAGATCAAAGTGAGCTTAACTGGTCCAACAAAAAGAAAATCAGTCAAATATCTATGAAGAGGAAAATAACAGGAGGAAACCAAGTATATATGACTAATTGGGTATTGAAACTTTAAACAAGATATGGGAGGAATCATGTGGTAAATTTAGATAATAGTTTGCAAGCGTTGAGGATAATAGTAATAGCATAAGAGTTGGGAAGTATACAACTGTACACCCAATTGACTAACACAAAAAAAAATTTATGAGACCACATGTATATAGGAAACAAACATGAACATGTCTACATATGGTACGAGGATTGAAATGTGAAGAACGGATAATACCAGGAGGATCTAAATGCATGAACTAGTTTATCATTAAACTTATTGGAATACTCACATGGGAACCTATATACAAATCAAGAGGGTTATAACACACCAGTATATGTGTATATATATATACAGTTAACAAAAAAAAAATCTGAACAATTAATCTAAAGGCTTAGACTTTGGCACTAACCTATGGATTGATTGCCAGATGGCTGGATACGAGTAGTATAAGAATTCAAATCTGATTAATTGATTGCTTATTTAAATCGGACGTGCAAGGTTGAACTTGACCCTGGCCAGGTCAAGGGACACTGCGCATAAAATGGGGTGAAGGGGTAGTCCGACATTTACGCTGATCACGTCAGTGTTGGATGATTCTCGAAACCCCCCCTTCTAGTGGGCACATAAACTACAATTAAGTGAAAGTTTATATAGTGGATAATTAAAAATGCGAGAGGAACGGTCTTGATACAAGATGATGAAACCACCTAAATACATGGATAGGTTCGAAAACTTGAGATAAACACAAGGGTACTCAAATACGTAAGAACCAAAAAATGATGTGATGTTATCAATAATATAACTGTTAGTGCATAAAAACGTATACTACTGCAATCAAATGCAATAAGTAACCGGTAGTAATCAATCTTTTTAGCTCCTGGCGAAACCTAATAACGACACTAGGCCTTATGAATAAGCAAAACTAGTCGGCAAACTGTTGCTTGATACGATTATAAGATCAATGGTGATGATAAGGGAACTAAACATCCTATGATAAACGATTTACAAGCATAGAAACTTCTAACATAAATGATTCAGTGACCTTGTGACCCAAACTAATCGAAGTCAACCAGCAGTGTCAAATGCCACAATTGGGATAAGAAAGAAGGGTTACCCGAAGTCGAAGAAAGGTTTAAGTTGACAGTACAAATCAAGCCATAAAGTAAGTAAAAATGCCAGGAGAGTAAACTAACCGTCAACGTACAATTACGATCGGTAATACAAAACAACCATGTTGTTATAACAATAGGGGTCAGCCAGAAAGAATGATCCGGACGATGAAAGACACACTGACCATAACTCCTGAAATCCAGGGTAAATGGATAGATAAGCTACAACCCACCAAGACCATGTATAGATCGAAATACCAAGTGTCAATAAAGAGACCTTTACAACTAAATTATAAAGATTCAAGGGAGCTAGATAATACATTGTAAACAAATAAAAAGGGAAAACGGAACCCTAAGGAAATCAGAGTTGCACAGCAGAAGCTGGTGGACCGTTTCCCACATCTTCCAGCAGATTAACAAGTGACTTATCTGCCAATACCTTAAACACATAGAGGCTAAACCCGAATCGAATCTGTTAGTAGTTCTGTATGGATACCGATAAAGGCTTTTTGATACAGAAACCAAACCATTAGCATGGTTAAGATTTCAACATCTTGAACTAATGTTCAAGGATGATATAGTGGGGATTACGTGGGCGTAATCCATCTTTAAGGGGGGTAGGCGTGTTGCGTTTTGCTGTGTTGTTGCACGTTGATGCGTGGTTTGGTTGTTACGTCTGTGTGAACTGTATACGAATTGTTTGGATGCATTGTGGTTATGTATGAATGGCTTGTTTTCTTGATTACATATGAGAACAGTATATGAATATTACTGGTACATTGGAATATCGTTGAGTACTGGGTGAAGCCACAGAGGTGGCGTGGTGCGTATAAGCACAACTGGTAAAATAGAACTGTCCTATGTTAGTGAGAACGAATTCGGGATTTGATCCCGCGAGTGACAAGAATACAAACATAAATTAACGAGACAAGACTTCGGGACGAAGTCTCTTTAAGGGGGGTAGGTTGAAACACCCCTAATAGTTAAAACACATGAAACCAAGAATATGTGTGGTATGTTTAAATTAACCGGTCACATTAATGTATAATTGAGCTACAACTTATACACTAAGATGCTATAGGACATACATATGTCCGTGAATGGGGTAGCAAGTAACACTATGGGTTTCGATATGACTACACAGTGGGCAAAATAAATTATTCCATGTTAGGATCTTTGTACACGAAACAAGTGCGACACATTATACAAACTGAAATATATGGAGTGCTCATTGACAACATAACAATTAGTAGTAACATATGATACCGAATATATTACACGAATCAGTGTAAGTAACATTATAAAAAAGAAAGGAATTGTCCTGTCATTTAAATATTAAAACTAACCACCTACCTACTACTTAATCATACTGACAACCCACTCTTGTGATGTCCGAAAACCTTGCTGATTCACTAACAAACATTTAATTACCTACTCTAGTCTCCTTCTCGCGTGTGTCCATAGCCCAACCAACAGATCACCCGTTCTTTTTTTTCAATGTTGCCCATGCAAACTACAGTCCCTGCTTCTCGAACAAATGTCCCCGTTCTTCTCGCCAGTATGGGCGTCTGTAACTCCTAAAATTCACTCAACTTTGCACATTCCTCCCATTTCCTCACGCCTGGTGCGAGTACAGAGAACAAGTTTCCACGTTCGTAACTTCTGAGCAGGGTAAGTCCTTCCTCCTCACTTATTATTTCCGGATCAGAGCTCAAAAATTCCAGTTTCCTTTTGGCGATTTGTTTCCTTGCCACCCCCATTATAACTCCAAACCTTCAATGTTTTTCCCGTGCATGTCTGAAACGGGGATGTTATCGGTTGAGGAACTGGAACAACACAAGATCATCTAACAAGCTGTGCTGAGATTCCCAAGAAACCAGGCCCATTCCTTCACGGTTTCCAGCACTAGTCTCCCTTGCATGTTAAATCCTGGCTCTAGTTCTGTAAATTTGGAGCAGCTCAAGCCTAACCAACAAGGTAAAACCGGTAACCAGCCTATTTCCTTCTCTCTGTTCTGTCCGAAAAGCTATGGCATTTGACTCTTTTCTCCACCTCTCTGTTTGCATGCGTGAATCTATCTGAAAGCATCCTCAAGGTTCCGCCAAGAACCATCAAGAAACCTTTTCTAAAACTATCCTGAAAGCAGTTCCAAGGTGAGGCCACCTACTGTCAAGTTTTCTCGCTTGCTGTTTCGGTTTTAAGTGACTCTAAATACACCTGCTGATCCTTTCTGTCCATGTCCGGTTATGGAGTACCCCGTTGGAGTGGCTTCACCAGCTAGGCTCGAGAGAAAATCTTAGGGGTACTCACCTCCTGAGAAAGGTAAACATTACCGAGAATCTCCACAACTAACACTTAGTTTTTCAAACTAAAACGAGCCACAAACTGACCTGGTATTTGTCTCTGTCAAGGCGTGGCAATAGACCAAAGAGTATCAAGATCTACCCAGGAAAGAAACAACTTCGAAACCTTAAGGTTGTATTCTAAACTCCTACTCTAAAACTGAGTTCGAACTTGTATTACAATTCTACCTGAATTTGTTCTGATAAACCTGTGACAATGAACTGGCTAAACGGTGGTCTAAACACAGGTTTTAATAAGTTAAATACTTGCCTAATAGTCACCGAGATCAGTATTAAGCTAGAAACTACCAAAAAAACGGGTTATGAGTTGGGTCATTAAATCAGCAAGCTGATGTACTTAATCTGCAAATCTGTAGAGTCTCTGCTGAAATGGTGTGCCGTGTTCTGGAAATACTAGATTGATAGGTAAGCGGGGAAATAATGCCACTAAGAAAACCAAGAGAAACTACTTAGTTGAATCGAACAATGCTAAACGACTTAGTAAACTATGCCTGAACTGATGTAAACTGGTGTTAAGGTTTACTTGGCTAATTTGATAAAAACGTGCTAGAAACTGGGGGGGAAATAGGAAGTCTAAATCTGAGAATAAAGAAAAGAATGGAAGTGATGAGATCAGATTTGTGTGTCAGTTTCAATGATGATTTGGTCTTGGGTCTGTTTGGAGTTAAAAGTAATATAAAACACTCAATGTACTAAAAGTAGTAAAACACAATGTACCGAGTCAGCATTTTAGGAAGACTTGTGAGGGCAGGTTAATGAACAACACCACAGAACGACATCAGTTCCATACCTCATTTTTTTTAGTTGTTCAGTTCTACATACCCTGTTAATAACTATAAGGGTAGGGAATTAGGATGGTATTGAGTATCAATGAACCTAAGACAGCTCTAACACACTGAGTAAGCTCATAGATACTTAGGTGGATGATTGAAAGTTAAATCCCTGAACAAAGATAAGGAACAGACGAGAGTATATCGGTCTACAGCTTCAGTTTCCTTTTAGTTTCCTAATTCCTGTGGGAGGACAATTCTGTAACATCAACGAGTTTGTTTTGGGGTTTAGAAACTCCTTAAAAACCTGAGTAACTAAGGCAGAAACTTGAGAGGAAGTGGAAACCCAACTCGTTAACAAATAAAGAACAAAAGAAGAGAATGCATCAATTTTGATCTCAGTCTCTGCAGTTTTTCTTTCTGTTCCAGTTCACGAAATACACCAGTGAGCTTAATGGTTTTCCTAGGTAGTTTTAAGTTTAAAACATACCAGCACACTTAACTAAGTGTGTAAGCGTTTTGGTATAAATTGTAAGGCAGTTAGAAGAACAGACAGTGAGCAATAAGGGAATAGTTCAGTTTATGATTTCAAGTTCTGGAATCTCTCGTTTCAGCTTTCGGTTCTGAGTTTCTTGTTTTGTATAAACATGCTTCAATGGGAGTAACCGCATTATTTTTGAGGAATAGATTATATCACGACACCTACCTAGGAAGCTAGATAACTGGGGAAGATAAAAAGAAAACCAGATCAATGAATGAACAACAAGGAAAACAGAAGAGAGAAAGGTAATGTAGTAGTTAAGTTTTCAGGTTTTCTGGTTTCTGTGCAAAGAATTATTGGGGATGTTGTCCTGGTTATGGTGGATCTGTTTTGGAACAAACATCTTGGTTAAACACTCAATGAACTGGATAAACAGCTTGGGAGGGATTGAACCTCATATGCGGGAATAAATAAAGGCAACAGAAGAGAGAACACTAGAACGTCTGTTTCAGTTTTCTGAAATTAATGTTTCAGTATAAGGACTGCACTTGTGGGTTTAATAGGACTGTCTAGGTAGTTTGGGTTTAAAAACATAACAAGAACACTTAATTAAATAAGTGAGTACTTTGGGAGGAATTAATTAAAGGCAGTCTACTAACAAAAGAAGAGAAAATTATCTGTTGTATGTTTCAGTTTCATCAGTTGTCCAGTTTCCGTTTTGATGGTGCCACTGTTATTAACGAGGTTATGCTGGGATTTAGAATCTTAATAAGACACATAACAATGTAAGCAAACAAAGAGGGAGAAGCTGGGAGTCAAAATTCGTGAGCAAAGTAAAGATGCGAGAGTAAAGCATACCAGATTTTGGTTTCAAGGATTCAGTTTTCAGTGATGTTTGTTCTCTGCATAAACAAACTTCAGAGGAATCAGAGAAGAGGTAGTGGCTTGACCATGGATCTACAATAATGCTACTATGTTCAACCAAGGTGGTATATTAATTTGGGAGGTTAGGAGTCGGTTAACTTATATAAGGAAAGAGAGGAAGACTTGATCTGAAACTCTTGCCTCTGTATACTCTAGGGGTCTGTAGGATTAATAGTGCTTTGGGGTTCAGTTTTCGTTAGTTGCTGTTTTTATACAGCGGTTAGGTGGGTGTCTTCCTGGGTTAGTTTTGAGTTTAGAACGTTGTTAAACACCTGTATTCAGTGGAGTAAATACTATAGGGAAAGAATAAGTCTCAGCTAAGTAACTACAAACAAGAATCACAAAGATACATAGAGGTTGTTACCTCAGTTTGCAATGATGCCGCGGTTCTGTATAACTGGTTTACAGAAGCGTTATGAGTATGATGCTGGCTTAATAACGAACCTAAAACAGACCTAACCCATCTGATTATGTGTGATGAAAAGTTTGAGCAGTGTAAACAATGGTTGGTACATTAGAAGAGAGGTTAAGTAAGATGAAATATCGAAACTAGGTTGTAACTCTATGACCTTGGGGGCTTCTGTATAAATGGGTTTGAGGAGTATTCTAAAGATTATATTACTTTGATAATAGGTTTAAAACATTGTCAACCTATTTAGCTAAGAAGGGAATACCCCCTAGGCAAGCTAAATCTACCTTAGGAAAACTTGTTACAAACTAACACTTCGAATACTCTAAAACGTTATCTAGAGGAAATGACTTAGTTAACGTAGTGAATGTCCTAGGAGCAAGATAAGCCTAGGGTTAATACTTGGGAAGTCCTAAGGTTTAAAATAAACTGTACATTCAACAACTCAAGTGGGAATAACCCCGGTATAAATAAGATAAACTAGAATAAAATGTCGTCACATGAAATCATGGACTGACACATTGTTTTTAATCAGCGTTAGGGTCGTAACGAACGCCGACCAGGAAACCCGTGTGCGAGATGACATTCGCTTCTGAATAAGGTATGGACATGTGTGGTTCGTATGTTGCCGTGTTTACACGGCTTGTGTGCTGTGTGCTCTGTGTGAAAAGACTATAAGATTAAGGCATGAAACTGGTTTGCTTACTTATCGTGTTGCATGATTGCTATATCATTATTGTATGTGATTTGCGCGCACACAGTAGTTTAGTCCCTTGCGTTTATGGAATTGGAGATGAATCATTGAGAACTATGAAAACAAAGAAAATACCATAAAAGGGAACTCCTCCCTAACCATGGAGGACGTACCATGACACCCACTATGGTGTCTGTTTATTAATGAGAATAAAGAGTAAATATCAAATGGAGAAACATGAAGATAACCCGGGAAGACAACATCTCGGGCCGCGCGGTATTGTATGTATATTCGGGAGTTGGTATCTGCATCAGATCCTTCGACCGACCATTGTGGAGCACATCTTGGGGTCTAAAAGACGAACCCCTTTCTCGACGAACGACGTCGGGATTGGAAGATTGGCAATTTGGGAAGCATGACCTGGGGTCAAGAGATGACCCCTCTGTCTCGACCTGACGTCGGGATTGGAGGATCAGCTAATTGAAGGGCATAACCTGGGGTCCTAAAGACGACCCCTCTTTCTCGACAAACGACGCCGGGAATGGAGGTATGAACTAAGGTATGAACAAAGGTATGAACTAAGGAGGAGACGTCCTCCAACGTGCGGTAACAGAAGAATGACAACCGTTAATCTATGAGAAACAGGAAGATGAGCACCCATACTATATGGTCAACGGGATCTAAACTATATCCCTAGACCGTGTGCAAGGAAAGGAAATGAAAAACACATTACGAAACAAGGAAAGAGAATGAAAACACATTATGAAAACAAGAAAGAGAATGAAAATACACATTATGGGAACAAGGAAAGAGAATGAGAATACACATTATGGAAACAAGGAAAAGAAATGAAAAACACAACGCTTAGATGATCCCCTGTGAGTATCGTCATCACTTGTATCCTATGGCACACTCTATTTGTGATTGTGTTGTTGTGCTTGTGGCTGTCTCTGTGCTCAGCGTGTTGTGAATTGGTGTGTGCTATTTCATGTTGTGTGTTACTGCTTATTCATGGCATGTAAATTGGATTAATAATATTCGACCAAGTAGTCGTGTAGCCCGGTAACATGCGGGCTTCACACGTTCATACTCGGCATAGTTTTGCTGAGTCCTTTTTTTTTACAGGTAATCATCTGGATCATGACGGAGTGTAGGTTAAGGACTATCATGGGGGTAGTCCACTCGGCACGACTTATGAGTTGTTCTGTCAATTTATGACGGTACCCTGTAGAACGGAATTCAGGATGTAATGTTACAATTGTATTGCTTAACCTAGTAGCTATGTGTTATACACTAGTATTTGGGAATTGTATCTAGATTGTACATGAGATTTTTTGTGAGGGCTGTTTCCAGTCATGGACCGTAACTTAGTATTAGTGATGTGGTCTGTCAACCACATGGGTGGTTGACATCTGTGACACCCGGATGAAGTTGAAACCGCTGCGAGCACCTCCGTATTACCATTAGAACCCGTCGTTCAATTATTGATGGTTATTCGGGGGTGTTACATGCACAAAAACTCCAACAATTCAAATTGATCCTCCAGTCCATGTGACATACATCATACCCCTCGGACCCATTATTGCCCAATAAAAGACCTCTGACTCATGAGTCAATGAGCATTAACTGAAAGTATCAAATCTGAAACATGAATCATAAGCTTCGTACTTGTTATCAACATGTCCATCATACCAAGGGACCATGAGCGAATGAGTGTGACCTTATCTCACAAGGTCTTTAGAGTGCGAGTGAATCTCTAAGCACCATGTCATAAACAGCCTGCCCCATTGTAGGTAAGGAATTTGTGAGGATCGGAAAGTCCAGAACCTCGAAAAGAAATTCTTAGGAAAAGGCTGCTCCGAGCATTGAAAGTATCATTACAACACCTTTGCACACACAACTATACTCAGGAGAGATTGGCCCGCATCCCTCCATGGGAGGAAAGTGATTCACACATTCCAGTTCAACAATCCCTCAATATAACTGAAGATGTCTTATATTCGTAACCTCATATTAATAGAGATATGATCATACCTTCTCTCCAACAATTGCATATGCATTTTGCACCATATCTATCATTTAATAGCTGCATACATCATGACTAGTTCATCATCAGCATCCGACCGGTAAGAACTCTGCCTAGTCTCGCTGAAAGTTGACTTCATTGCAATTGTTGAAGCATAATTTCCGATCAAAGTAATCAACACTGGAGCCATCCGGAGCCATACAAAGATCTTCCCGAGCCATCCAGTGTCGTATTTGAGCTTTATCAGCACCACTTTCAAAGCCAAGCTGGAGCCACATAGAAGCCATCATCGGACATTGAGACCCATTCCTAGGGCTGCCCAGGAGCCATTTCATCACCAAGGCCTTGCCTACAAGTTTCGAACTACGTATGGTCTGATCTCAATACAAAATTGAGTACGTAGGCAGTCTGCCCAGTGTGTGACCACACTCAAAAGAAAATTCCCCTTTGTTCCCCATTCTCATCAAATGGAGCCATCTCGTAGCCTCCCGGGCCATCCCGAGCTATCCCAGAGCCATCTCGAGGAATCTGAAGTCATAACTGACCATACCAAAGCCATTCATCCACAACAAAAAAAGTGTCAACCACATCAAAGTACACAAAATCACATCAACCCACCACTTAACTCGAAATCCAATCCAAATCAAAACCCACCAACCATCCCAGAGCCGTTGCTCATAATAGAGTCATGAATCATGTCGGAGTCGTCCGACCGCACTGGAGCCACTAGACCCGCACGAGCCATTCGATCATACTGGAGCCATCTTGAAATTTTAGAGCAAGAGTCCTACCAAATCCCAAAACTATAGTGCATATCAGGCGAGACTGTCAAACAAAATCAAAACATGAGTCCGCACTGACAAAGTCAAGGGCCACATTAATAGAAACATTTGACTATCACATCCTCACGGAAGCAACTGAAAAGCCATTAATTCACAAAGCCTTAAGGGAATTCCCGTTACTTCACACAAAAATCCATTTCAATTGCAGGGCTACACCAAAGCCATCTTCGAATCACCCTAGAGCCATCCCAGGACAATCTTGAACTTTCCCCTATAATCACCATCGAGCCATATTCGAATCACCCTGGAGCCATCCCAGTATAATCTTGAACTTTCCCCTATAATCACCATTGGAGCCATCTTCGAATTCTCCTGGAGCCATCCCAGGACAATCCTGACCTCCTCCTTAGAGTCATCATCGAAATCTTCGAATTGCCACCCAGAGCCGTCGCCCGGAGCCTCTGCAAAAATTAAAAGGCCAATTCAGCCTCTGACCACTACGATCTCTCAAAACTAGTCATATCACATTCCAACGCAACATTGCCAAACACTACTGCAACCGGTCAAACACAAATCCATCACCCACATCAAGGCTACCACCCCCGCACTGGAGCCATCCGATCATTTCAGAATCACCCGATCCCGTCAAACCTTACACTCATCATCCAGGGCATCGACACCAAAGGAACATTTCCAACGCTTAAATCCCTCATGAAGGATCAAACAGATCACTAAAGAGCATCCCAATCTCAAATTAATCTACAATCAGAAACGAGTTCAGATCAGCTACCCACAACAGCGAGTTTTGTACAACTCCAACAAAGTATTATAGGCTCGTCATAAGTCCTTAGCTAGATGTCAAAAGGTCTAGTTGAGGCACTCCTAAGTCCTTGTACTTTCATCGTATTCTAGGCTCATCATAAGCCCTAGGACTGGATGTCAAAAGGTCCAGTTGAGGCACTCCTAAGCCCTCGTGCACCCTAAACAATCTAATTGTTAGTATCATAGGCTCGTTATAAGTCCTATAGCTAGATGTCAAGAGGTCTAGTTGAGGCACGTCATAAGTCCTCATACTTTCGATTGCATCTAGGCTCATCATAAGTCCTAGAGCTAGACATCGGGGTCTAGTCGAGGCTCGACATAACCCTCGTGCATTTTCAGTTATCATCTTTCCCGCCGCATTCATACACTCATGGTCGCATCCTAATGCATTACAAACCCATAGTGAGAATTTTTCAGCACCCCTCAACCTTAATCCATTTTTGGCGCCCACTCAACCTTGATCCAATTCATTTTACACCCGCTAGGCAGCTATTGCGCTACTAGTGTGGCCACATTCTTCATTTTACACCTGCTAGGCAGCTATTGCGCTACTAGTGCGGTCGCATTTTTCATTTTTCACCCCTTAGGCAGCTATTGCGCTACTAGTGCGGTCGTATTTTTTATTTTACACCCGCTAGACAGCTATTGCGCTACTAGTGTGGTCGCTTCTTCATTTTACACACCCGCTAGGCAGCTATTGCGCTACTAGTGCGGTCGCATTTTTGTTTCACACCCGCTAGGCAGCTATTGCGCTACTAGTGCAGTCGCATTTTCATTTTACACCCGCTAGGCAGCTATTGCGCTACTAGTGCGGTCGTATTCTTCATTTTACACCCGCTAGACAGCTATTGCGCTACTAGTGTGGTCGCTTATTCATTTCACAACCCGCTAGGAGCTATTGCGCTACTAGTGCGGTCGCATTTTCGTTTTACACCCGCTAGGCAGCTATTACGCTACTAGTGCAGTCACATTCTCTATTTTACACCCGCTAGACAACTATTGCGCTAGTAGTGCGGTCGCATTCTTCATTTTACACCCCCTAGGCAGCTATTGCGCTACTAGTGCGGTCGCATTTTCATTTTACACCCGCTAGACAGCTATTGCGCTACTAGTGCGGTCGCTTTTTTTTTTTTTACACCCACTATGCAGCTATTGCGCTACTAGTACGGTCGCTTTTTCTTCACTCGGCAACTATTCCGCACTAGTGTATGACTTTATTGTTTTTCAAATCTGCTAGGAAGCTATTGTGCTACTAGTATGGTACTGAATTTACATTCTAGGCTCATCATAAGTCCTAGAGCTGGATGTCAAGAGGTCCAGTTGAGGCTCGTCATAAGCCCTCATGCACTAAACTAACAATTGTTCATTTTCATTGTGTTCAGGTTTTTGCCCCTCACCCATCAAAACCTTTGTATTTTAGACCAATTATAAATATTTCTGCATTCAATCTCTACGTCATGGGTCGATCATGCACCCCTATTCCTCTTGCAATCATAGTTGCATCCCATAAACTGATGGTGAGAATTTTTGGGCGCCCTCTCAACCTTGATCCAATTCTGTAAGGGCTTGCAGAATTGAATCAAGGGGAGCCATCTGTAGACACAAAAAATTCTCACCCCATAAAGCAAATTCCAATATAATAAATAAAATAAGAGGGGTCGTCACCTTTATTTTCAAAACATAATAACGTGCATGCCACAATGAAGCCATCGTTTGATAATTGATTTTCGAGTCAATCTCAAACATTTGGAGAGAACCCTACTTTTCAATAATTAATTTTCAACAATAAACCGATTTCAGAAGACAAATTTTTTACATTATTTATCTTTCTAGCCTTCAATTAAAATCTCGATATTCTTGGCCCACATTGTGAGCCCCTACTCCTTTTATTCCTGTACTCAGGCCCGTTAGCTTGCCAAACCCAAAAAGCAAACCCTAACCTGATTCAAGAGTATATTAGACCTTGATTGCACAGTAGCCGCACCCGGAGATCTTTTCCTTGATCATTTTTTCCTCGTTGACAAGAAATGAACAACAGAATTCTGAACAGTCCTCTTTCTCTGGTAGCCATGCCGCTTCTCTTCTTCCTTACGATTGAAGATTTCTTCATATCAATGCACACACATTCACCTCCCTTCTGGAAATTTGTTCCTTCTTCTACAAATACCCTCACTCAGAAGATTTCTAATGCTCCAAAGTGTCTGTTCATAGAATAATCCACTTACTCACCTTCTTTTGGTCTCGATTGGTTCTTAATAGCAGCGGCGAGAGAACAGCCGCCGACTTTCTTCTTCTCCTCCTACCCTCATCTCCCTCTCGTTCACCGATTCTTCTTCTTGCTCGATATTCAAACAACCACAAAAAAACAAAACCCTTCCCTGTTCTCTGATCTTCTCACGTTCGAATATGAAGGAACAAAAAACACCAGAAAACGCTGATGTCTTGCTTTAATCTCCACATTCCGATCAATCTTGTTCCTCGCTTAGAATTCTATACCCACACCAGCTTCCATCTCGCCACTTTGTGTTTCTCTCGTGCGAAATCAGCTGAGATGCCTAACGATCGACACCATTGATGCACTCTCTTTCGGTGGTGAGCTCCGTCCCGGCCTTCAAAGACTCACCGCCGTTGTCGTCGCCTCTTGCGCTCCGCGTTCACCCTGAACCTGATATTCTCTCATTTTACGCCAATCGGGAAAGGTAAATCAGGTAAGGAATCACACCCGTTTCATTTTCTTCTGAAGCTTCATTCAGGGTCTCGAATTCTGGGTTAGTTTATAGCGACTACTACTGGCTTTATATGAGTTTGCAAGCTTGATCGATAATGGGTTTTCTATTTCTATTTTGGTGATTGTATCGTCTAGATTCATTTTGTCTGCCAAAGTACTTGGTCATACATGGCTTTTAGGCCCCACTTAATTCAATGTGCTCAACCGCATTTCACCGCCCCATTTTAGATTGCTAATCACCATTCAATGAACTGGAATGGTTTGTACAACCCCTATGTTGCTTCAGATCTGATAGTTTTATTGGTTTGTAGTGTACGGATGTTGAATTCCAGTTGCCAAGACTCTTTTCGATGTAATTTGTGCTGAAACAGTAGGTCTAATACTAGTTTGAATTTCAGGATAATCTATGAGCTCAGGTGGTCCTTGCTCTTTTTTCCGATGGTTTTTCTTGATCATTGCCGGTTTGATTGAGACCAGTTCGCCATGGTCGAACTAGTTGAAGCTCTGTTCATCGCTACCCACGTTCTCTGTACTTTATGCTTCAATCAAACTTCCTGATTTAAAACTAGTCCCGACTTTCATAATTTACTTCTTGATCGAGGTGCTCCCTATATTGCAATTCGGGCTCATGGTGGCACGATTGGATTGGCCTTGTACTTTAGGCCTTGGTGAACCGTCCAACCTGGTGAACTTTGGTCGTGATATTTCTCTCGAATTTGGACTTTTATTTGGTCGGTTCCCTTGATCATTATTCATTTATCTTTGAATATCATCTGCTCCTTGCACATTGATGTGGGTTTGAAAGTCTTTTTACCCAGCTCCTTCCGATTATAACCTGATAATACGTTTCATTGTCTGGTGAAATATTGGCCTCTGACACATTGATTTTGGTTTGGGAAATCACATTGCCTAAGGCATTATCATTTAATCTCCTTTGCATATTGACATCCAACCATGGAGTTATGCTATTTATAACACTGATTTTGTCCCCTTTGTGCTATCTGTTTCAATTTTAGTTTCCCTTACACTTTGGCTTCCTTTTATGACCGAGGTACACATGTTCAACTGGATATAGGCTGCTCCTTGCTTTGTTTGGGCTGTGCTGTGCTCGACTTGGCCTCTGCGTCTGTGCTACGATGCACTTATGGGCTTAAACCTTTCTCATTGGGTTTGGAAATTCTATCCTTCAACCTTTACTGTGATTCAACCGCCTTTAATAGCTTATTGCTCCTCGCGCATTTATATGGTTTGGAAATCAGTTTAAGACCAGCAAATAACTTGTCCCTTTCACGCTTAGATAAGAACATGAATTGGGTTTATAGTTATCCTATGCTATAATTGTATAGATAATTTATTCATCGGTTGGATGTCCTTATAATTCTATCATTCGAGAGGGAGATGATATATATCCTTTCCACATATGATCCCAAATGACTCATAATCCATCCTTTGATACTACACTTCGGTTTGAGTCATAATCTAGCATGATGAATTAATCTGAGTTTCATTCCCTTTGCTTGATTTATCTTTATGATTCATAGCATTTGGCTGGTAGCTTGAACTCATTTTTATGTTCTCGTTTGGGGTGTGGGAGATGATTAGATTGCCCCCTTTCCTCCCATTGAGAGGGGCTGTATGATCCCATTGCACACATCCCAACCTTCTTCTATTCTTCGACTAATGCACCTCACCTCGCCTCTCTTGGTTGTGTTCTTTGATATGTACATAATGCCTGTGGAACGGGAAATTTCTATAAGACTAAGAAACGGGACTTTGGGCTTGGACTGCCGGGGTCTCCACTTCAAACACGTGTAACGGTTGGTACACTTCTTGCTGACCCTATCAGCTCAAGTGAGGCGGCGTCGATGCGAACCCCCATAGCAGCTTTAGGCTTGAAATTTTCATTTGTATTTGTATCAATTTGTAATTCGTTGTTTTTTTTACTTTCAGTTGTAGTCTTATGATGTATTAATTCTTGTGACTTCATCCCATGACTTTTACATTATTCTTTTGCTTGCGACCTTTTATTGACGGTTGAAAGATAGTAAATAGGATAAGACTAACAATTGGTTAGCAACCCATACAGTAGGACTCATCTTGTTAGTTTTTGAGAGTTTTAGACTTGAATAATTCTCATTCGCTAACTAGATAGCTTTCAAATTCTCATCCCATGTACACATCACTTGGATAGGTTCTGAAATCCCTTTTATGTGTACATGATTTTTCAGATAGCTCTCGAAACTATGGCTACATGTATGATTTTTTTAAATGGCTTTGATATCCATGTCTACATGTATATTATTTACATGGCTTTTGAAACTCATGTCTGCATTTTATTGGTGACTTTGTTTATCCTGCCAATTAACTTTGCAAATGAATTGGCTGGCCCTGTTTGGGTCTATGTAACTCTTGGCCTAAATCTAGTTTTGCTTTAGGCCCAGTCCATAACCAGCCAAACGGGCTGCAACAGGTGACTTTAGAAAGCCCATTAGGTTGCCCCTTTTAGTGGACCTTTGAGTCCCACTTTAGAAGAGTTTTAGGTCAAGGTATCCTCCATGAATGACGGGTCCTAGACACGTCAATGAGAAGAATACCTATAATCTCTAAAAATTTCCAAACCATCCTTCAAAGTCAGAATAAAATTCACAATCAATCAATCATCCAATTCCAAATCAATTTAAAAATCCAATGAGTCAATTCTACTTCAAAATCAAGCTCTCTCATAAAAACTATTCAAAATCAATCTCTTTCACACTCTCTCATCTAACACCCTTTCAAACTATCAATCTCTCATATTCTCTCATCAAACACACTTCAAAATCAATCCCTCTCATACTCTCTCATCAAACACACTTCAAAATCAATCCCTTTCATACCCACTCATCATACACTCTTCAAAATCAATCATTTCATACTCCAAAACCAGATATTATTCATGAATTCATCGAAATCAAAGCTTTTCACACGCCAACATTAAATACTCTTCATATACTCATTAGACACACTTCAACCTCACAAAGCATTGAAATGCTTCCAAAAGTTCCAAGATCAAACTTCAAACTCCTTCTAAACTCCAATTGTCTCATAGTTTCAAATCATCTTCCAACTTCAATTTCTAAGGCCAAATCGAGCCCAATTCGAAGCCCAAATCTGGCCTGCATTTCAAGGCCCATGCGGCCCACATTTCAAGGCCCAAATCCGGCCCGCATTTCAATTGAAGGCCCAATCCGGCCCACATTTCAATTCAAGGCCCAAATCTGGCCCACATTTCAAGGCCCTAACCCGGTCCATCTCTAAGGACCAAATCTGGCCCATTACCTCAATTCGATCTCGATTTAGTTTCAAATCCAACTCAACTTCAATTCCAATTCAATTTCAATTTCGAATCAAATTCAAATTTAAATTTAATTCCAATCCAAATCAATTCAATTTCAAATCCAATCCAATTCAAATTCTTTTCATTCTCAATTTGATTCAATTTCATTTCAATCCCAAATAATTTCAAACATCATAAACCTCAAATTC
The DNA here is from genome assembly GCA_023374045.1 of Limonium bicolor. Taxonomy (NCBI): domain Eukaryota; kingdom Viridiplantae; phylum Streptophyta; class Magnoliopsida; order Caryophyllales; family Plumbaginaceae; genus Limonium; species Limonium bicolor. The sequence goes on along the minus strand of CM041779.1, from coordinate 15,782,399 downwards.
CTTAAAACTTCAAACTCCTTGAAACTCCCAACTCCTTGGAGCTCAATCATTTTGCATCTCTAAGCGTCTCAACAGCTCAACAGACTCGAACGTCTCAATAGCTCAACAGACTCGAACGTCTCACAGCTCAACAGACTCGAAACGTCTCAGCAGCTCAACTGGCTCGAACGTCTCAACAGATTTGAAAGTCTCAACAACTCAACAGATTTGACAGTCTCTGCAGCTTAACAAACTCGAATATCTCAATAGACTCAGCAAACTCAAACACCTCAAAATTCCTCAGCTTCTCAAACCCGAACACCTTCAAACTTCATAACCCCTTCAAGCCTTGATTGTCCTACAGACCTGAGCGTCTCACAGACTCCGTCATCTTGAGATTTTAAACGTCTCACAGACCTGAGTGTCTCACAAACTTTTTGCACCCTTAAACTTCAAAACGAACCCGACAATTGGTCAAACCTCGTAAAATTAATGACCACAAGACCTCTTTGACCCTTCAAAGACCCAAAAGGTCAAAACCCCCAATTCCTTCAAAAACCTCAAAAAAGCCCAATCATCTTAAAGATCGTGAACTACGTAAGGTCCGATCTCCACAGGGTTAAGTACGTAGGCAGCCCACACAGAGTGTGACCCCGTTCCAATAAAAAAACCCTTGTCCCCCTTTAAGGTGGCTCTCATATCTCTCAAAACACTCAAACCTTCTTCGGCTCCCACAAACTTTGAACCATCAGACTCCAAGTCTTATCCATTCACCCAACCTTAGATTGTTCCCAAATCTTCATTCTATACTCATCCGAATTCAGCAATTCCTCTTCTTGGTGCTAGCTGGGCAGAAAGCTCGCCTCATCCATTCTCTTTCTCTCTTTCTGTCCTAATCCTATCTGTGTGGCCTTTTGAAATGAATCTCTTTTAAAAGGTTTTGAAAGAAGCCAATCCTGACAATGGAGACCAAGTTTCATCGGGCACCAATCCGAAGTCGTGGTCGTTGCCACTTCTAAGGGTGTAACCCAGTACGAACCCAACATAGAATCGTTGACAGGATCAGATAAGTCCTACCCATAGGCAACAATCTCAGAACCAATCTTACTTCCTAGTTTCCTTCCTTTACATAGGTCAAACTAGGTGGCGACTCTAGTCAATTCCGCCTTATAGAGGCATCAGTCCGCGTGGAGCCCATTGAGAGCGGGTGTAGTGTTCACCGACACTCCCCATCAAGCTTTCTGGGAAAGACGGAGGATTTAGTAGGTATTTGAGGGATGCCAAAATAACGGGTTTTCACCCTCCACAGAATGACATTTTAGGATCTTGACTTTTTAGTCAGATAATATTTAGATAGACCCCCCCTCATACCGAAAATCACCCTCCACACATAGTTGTTGCATGTGAAGATCTATATATTTGTCTATTATCATTCTGATCAGTCATAACAATTACGTTATTCATTGTTGTTAGGAAAGTACTTCCTTGGATAAAGGTTATCCAGACCATGAGGGGTTGATGATGTCACATATTAGAATCAGATACCATCAAGCTGAATTCTGTGCTGAGCAACCATCAAGTGCGAAAGAGCGCGTTGTTCAACAGTATACACTTCTTTGCGATCCATGATTGAACATTTGGTGTTCTAAAGACGCGGTGGCAAATACTACACAAATTACCAAGTTCCCGTTATTAAAGCAGGTACAAATGTAAACACATGTTTTTGCTTTGCATAATTACACAAGATTATCAAATTTCAGGGATCCATTCTTTGCACTGCTCGAAGCCAGCCCATACTTCAATCCGGAGGAGGAAGATACTACTGATCCAGACGCTCTAGGCAATCACATATCAAACATCGATATTGGGACATCCGGGCAGAGTGGAGCAACAAAGATGGTGCAACTTAAGGAATGACTCACTCGAGAAATGATGCTAAGGAGGAGACTCCCACGACATATGCCCTGATGCGGGTTTATGACTATCTATTTTTGTTAGTTCATATTTTGAGTTGGACATTCGTATATGGTGTTTTGTAAACGTTGATTATGATATTCTCACAAACTGAAGTTGAGATTAGTGAGGGCAGGTCAAACTTGGAACTCAGTTCATTTTACCACTTCAGTTTTGTACATGTGATGTTACAAACATGTTATGTATTGAGTAGAATGATATAGGTGTACTAAACGCTCTCAATATTTGTCCAATTCATTTGACATCTTAAATTATTATAGCATAATAGAATTGTAGCAGGTGAAAACATACACATTTCTTCACCGTTGTTTATTGTAAACCAGCAACTGACTATGTGTCCTAGTGTGTGAACCTATATACATGTTTATTCTGCCATTGATATTCAAATACAAGACGTTTGAAGATGCTACAGGTGCATTGGTGAGTGAAGACAGTGTTCAATGATGCAGATGGGAGTTCACATTACGTTTCTTCAACCACCAGAAGTTTAAACACCCACCTAACAAAGCACAAGTTCCCAAAGTGTGCAACTTGCTGCCAATTTACCAGGGTATGTATGCTCCTCTGTGTATGACGACAAGACTTACAATAACAACATTTACTGATTCCACGAACCCGTTTGCTGGTAGCCACACTCTAGTACTACTAGTCGTCATTAAGCTTATAGGTTACAAGAGATTTGTCAACCAGATATATGTTGATCTTGTAACAGATAGCACCATTCAATAGGTGATTCTAACGTTGAAGTCTAATGTATTGAATGACACTCCTATGAGTACATCATAGGAGCAGAATATTACGAGTACACAAGCATGGCAGGGGCAGTCAAGGCGTTTCATAAGCCTTAAGTGATCTTATTGGTGTGGGTCACGTGATGCTGTCGATTTTATGAGTTGTACGTTTTGTTTAGATGTGACAAAAAATTATTACATTTTGCAAATTGCATTTACTAAAGTGGTTTTCTTATCATCAAGGGTGAATAGTGACATTCATGTTAACGAAACCGCAACAATTTGTTTCATAGGTGACTAATAGCACAAAATAGATCATCGTTCATTCTAAGTAAAAGGTAATAAGCATGGATGTAAAAGACTTCATATAGTAGTAGACAGACACACACGGTCCTTGACCAACAAAGGACTTACAACAGAACAGGACACGACCTTACTTTGACACAACATAGGAAGTTAGCGACAATAGGGGACACTGGTTGGATAACTACAAATCAAAGTAAAATCAAGTGCAAATACTAACTAAGATCACACATGTACTGATGATATGATTTATTAACCAAAAAAGAAGCCTTCACAGTGTGAAGAACCAAAATAGACCATCGTCTAAAACATAAAAAACACAAACTACAGACCGACATAATCTAATGATGTTACTTGGGAAAGTAGTACATGTTAACTAAGTACTCAGAGTCATTCGAGTCGAAACACATGAATACATCTTGGTAGTAAAGTGGAGATGAAGATATTGAGAACGCTACATATTTATCCAGATCATTTGGGGTTGTCATCCACATACAAACGATGGTGGTGTCATCTTCTACGAACTATCTGGGATGTCTACAATGTTAGCAAACCATGGTGGTGGATTATAATCAACACAATTTTTGTCTTCAGCTGCGTTAGAAGATGGTGGTAATGAGTTCTTCTCCACATTATTTGGTAGTTGTTCAAGAATGTTACACGGTGGCGGTGTTCCCATGTCGTCGTGTACACGATCGCGCTTCTTTCCTCTCGTGGCTGCGCTACTAAGCCTGAGGGTTGGTTTTCATTGTAATCATGTGTACCACAACTACAATAACTTTTGGTTTGATTCTCAGCAGATGAAGTTATTTTGATTAGTGGACACACCTTGTCATTGTAGAAAACTCGTTTCTCCCTAAGTGTGCTCATTTTCGACGATGGTGGTTGACAGGAAATCAGAGATGTATGTAGTTTGAGTGAATGGGGTGGAGCTATTGTGAGGATGTGAGAAACGATAGATATCTACGGCTTTAAATAAACTGAATGGCATTAGGATATTGGAATTCATATATAATTTTAAGGGAAATTTCATGAAATGTCAATATATTTTTGGCTAATTCATGAAATTCCACTAAAAAAAAGATAGTCACAAAATGCCACTATATTTTTCGTAAAAGTCCATGAAATGCCATTATAGTCATTGACAAGATGGAAAATAGAAAAAATACCCCTACTAGTTAACAAAGTACTTTAAAGTAAAGTTCACAATATGCCCCTAAATGATAATTTTTTTACAAAAATATCAAACACAATAAATATAAAAAAAGTTATAAAATTTTATAAAATTTAAAAAATTAAAAAATTAAAAAAACTATAATATTAATAAAAATTATAAATATTTAATTATAAATATTATAAAATTTAAAAATTTAAAAAAGAAAATATCAAAAAAAGTATTTCATTTTAAAAAAAATTAAGTACCATAAAAAGAATATTGTATTTAAAACACAATAATTTATACCAATTTTCTACAATTCATACCAATTAAGTACCTTAATTTTTACCAAATAAGTAACATACTTTTTCCATGCATTTTTTAATTATTATTTTCTATCAATTTAAACTATCTATTCAAAGTAAATTATTTTTTATTTTGGTGATAAATGTTAAAATTTTAAATTTCCAAATATAATAATTTATTTTGAAGAAATAATTTATATTGATAGAAAATAATAATGAAAAAATGTATGGTAAAAATTAGAGTAAATTACTCAGAACCCCCCTGAGGATTTGGGATAATACAGTTAACCCCCTTGTGTTTATCATAATTATTGGTAACCACCTTGAGGTTAAGATATCTCTGACTATGAGCCCCCGAACTTTAACTCCGTTATCAAGACGTTAACTACGTGTTGACCCGTCAACTTAATCACATTAATAATGACAAGCTGGACAAAAAACACTGCTTAATCAACATTGTTATTTTCCTAAAAACATCAACCCTACCTCAAAATGCATCTGAAGTGGGATGAGGGAGAGTTAGACGATAATGAATAAGTAGTTTTAGTGTCCAGCTTGACATTATTAATGTGATTAAGCTGGCAGGTCAACATGTAGTTAACTTCCTGATAACAAAGTTATAGTTCGGGGGCTCGTAGTCAAAGATATCTTAATCTCAAGGTGGTTACCAATAATTATGATAAACACAAGGGTGTTAACTGTATTATCCCAAACCTCAGGAGGGTTCTGAGTAATTTACTCAAAAAATGATGGTACATATTTGGTATAAATTATGGTTCTAATTGTAGTGAAATTGGTTTAAATTATTTGTTTAGAACACAATATTTTTTTTATGGTACTAAATAAATTTTAAACAATGAAACATTTATTTATTTTAATATTTTATGATATTTTCATTTTTTTAATTTTTTATTTTTTTAATTATTTTAATTTTAAAAATATTATGAATTTTTATAAATTATTTTATATTTTTAATGTATTTTGAACTTTTTGTGAATTTGTTAACACTTAGGGGCATATTGTGAACTTTAAAAGTACTTTGTTAACTTGTACGAGTATTTTTGTCTTTTATCCATTTGGTCAATGACTATAATGGCATTTCATGGACTTTTTACAAAAATTAGTGGCATTTTGTGACTTTCTTTTTTTAGTGGCATTTCATAAATCCGCCAAAATATAGTGGCATTTTATAAATTCGCCAAAAATATAGTGGCATTTCATGAAAAACTTTTTACCAACTTCGTTGCGAATTTTCAAATGGCTACCAGCATCCAATTGAGTTGAAATTTGTTATGCGCACACCCTCAAAAACACACTACAATGTCTCAAAATGTCAAATAATTTGGAATGCCACAACTCGTTCAGAATCGGGCACAAAGTGCAAACAAATAATAATTGTCACTACAATCATTATATTTTTTACCAACTTAGGGCGAATTTTCAAATGTGAAATACCCCAAACCTTGATATGTTAGTTAAATATATAATTATTATATTCTAAGGCTTATTTTAGTCGTTAAGAACATGTGGGAAAAATTCCCGAAGGAAACGGATCCAAATAGTGGATTAAAAGGCAAAACGAGCTTTAAAGCACGCTTTTCGAGAAACCCGGAAATGTAATTTCAAACGGGTTTAAAGGACTAGTAAAATTTATGGTCAATTATATGGCTAAAATTAAATATTAGTCAAGGTCTAGGACCATAAAAATAAATAAAACAAAAATCCGGAAACCGGACCCGAACTGTTAAAACTGACAGTTCGGGAATTAACGGGTGTTATCTGCTAATGACCAAGTGCCACTCTCTCACATTGTAAAATAATAAAAATCAAATTTTTCCCTCTCTCTTCGTGTCTCACGATTTGGCCCCCCCTCTCTCTTTTATTTTACCTCACTCTATTAGCTACAAGACAAAAATAATAAAGGGCATTACTTTATTCTCCCTCTCACACCATACCCTCTCTCACACTCTCTCTCTCCCTCATTCCCTTGTGTCCCACGATTTGCTCCTCTCTCTCTCAGCCTTTCTTCTCCATTTTGCTCCTCTAATGGCGATTCCACAAGCCAAAGAGCAACCCCAACTTCATCTCCTTGTAACTTCTTCATCCTAGCTCCAAATCAAGAAATTCTTACACCAAAATACTCTTCTCATCTTGGGGATTATTTTCCACTTTTTAAAATCTCAAAACTCCATACTTCATTTCCATGGGTATACCACATTTTGAAGAGGAAGCTTCATATTCTTGAAGCCAAACATCTTCTTGTTGTTCTAAGGTAAGAAAGAACTCAAAAATCCATTCATTTCCCTATTCCCTATGGTGGCCGATTATGGTGGGTACTAAACACCATTGTTTTCTCTCCATTTTAGCTTGTTCAATCCTTTAGAAGTGTTGGAGCTAGCCCAAATTCCATTACCAAAACTTCATCTTGAAGTAGAAGGTAATTCCCTCTTATGATGTTTCAAATGTTGATTCTAGGGTTAATGGAATGATATTCATGAACCCTCCATACTCATTGTAATTATTTTGGCATGGTCATTAGTGTAGCAGTAAATCCCGTTGAAAACCGGTTGGGGAGCGAAGTAAAGAGAAGGGGAAAGTTTGGAAAGAAAGCCCAAGGTAGTTAACTTACCTTGAGCTAGTGTGTGATCTATGAATGTGTTTATGTTTAAGCAATATAAATGTTCAGTGATATGCAGGTGTTGCTAATAATATGAGGAAATTCAGTGTTTAATTTAATGTTGTTTAAGGGCCTAAGAGCCAAGCTTCTAAGGTTTATGAATTTTGAGGGCTGTTTGTGTTTAAATGGTAAATTTTAAGTGTGCTTTGGTGCCTTGGATGAATTGATGGTTGGAATGTTTAGTGGGTTAAAATACGAGTGGGAACATGTGGAAATTATGGGGAGATCATGTCAAAATTTGTGTAGAGATATAATGGTTCAAATGCATTCTAGGTGGGAGCAAACTAGTGAACTACAAGTGTTTTTGAGAGAGTATTTGAGGAACTTAGAAATAAACTTGTAAATGAACTTGGAAGGGGATATATGAAGATTTTAGTGTGCCAAAAGAGGTTAGAACACACTAGGAGGCTTGTGGAAAAGTTTGGAAAAGATTTGACAATTGTTGGGCAGATTCTGGTGGCGTCCGACCTAGAGGTCCGACCCACAGTTGGGTCGGACGGCCTATGTTGGCCACTCGTAATTGCTTCTGGAATGGTCCGACCCAGCTGGTTGGGTCGGACATGGGTCAGACGGGCGCGTTTGGGTAGACGGAGAAGTTTCTGTAATGGTCCGACCCAGATGGTTGGGTCGGACATGGGTTGGACGGGAGAGATTAAAAGACGGTAATGTTTCTGTAATGGTCCGACCCAGATGGTTGGGTCAGACATGGGTCGGACCAAGTAGAGATTTTCAGGCCCGAAGATTACTGGAAGGGTCCGACCCAGTTGGTGGGTCGGACGGTGGGTCGGACAGACCAAACCTAAAAAAAAATGGAAAAAAAAATATGGCAATGCAGTTAATCCTAGGGGGTATAATGAAGGTAATCTAGGGTAAGTTTAGGCATTTAAAACATGTCATATAATCATGTAAAATACTTAGTAAAGCTCGAAGTTAAGTAAATTAATTAACCGACGTTATCATTCATGTTTAGGAACAACGTACGGTGGAACACTAGAGCGGCAAGGACCAAGGTATGGTTTTCTTGCAGTCTGTTGCCTACCGGTTTACACCGGCTTGTGTGTTGTTTGTTTTTCTGTGTGTTTACAACCTTGTAAGGTTAAATCATGAAACGAGTTTATAGTTTTTGTTATTATTGTGACGTGTGCGTACCGATACCGGTGACCTCGTGTGCGTGCTAACTGTTAGTTAACCAAAGCTAGGAACGTAAGAGAACGGTATCCGGTAATAACGCTTCCACCTAAGGAACGTTCTAACCGCGCGCTATGTGTGTATAGTTGTCGTTGTGTTTGCTGAATCATGCCTTTCTTCCCTTGTATGTCTAACTGACTTAAACACCTACTTGTGTGAGATATTGTTAAGCTCCCATTGTGGGACTTCTAACGAGTGCTAACCTGGGGAGTGAGGAATCCGGTCGTTCCGGTCACGCGTGTATGTATGGTTGTCGACATCTGAATCAGATTCGGCTCTCTCCTTATGTTAGGGTAGTTTTCCCTTCTTGGGAATTCGACCTCCCATTAGCTTAGCCAAAGCTTGCCTACCTACACTTCTACTCTGGGCTAGGGGGAAATTATGTGTTGATGTGTACGGGTAATTACACCCGCCTCATCTTTTAAGTTAAGTTGTTCATTTGACTAACAAACAGTAATGTGATATGTGTTAAGCTTAACATGAGAATGAAGTCATTCTCTAGGCTTCAAAGTTGACTAACCATGTTGGTTGTTTTCTAAAGTGAGTTGTCTTCACTATGTATGTGTTGTTATTGTTCTGCAATAATTCCTGTTAAGTTTATGCACGTTGTATGTTAAAATCAACGCCATGTTATCATGACAAATAGTTGCGTGTATCCCGGTAGTCAGCGGGCTGCACGTTAACCATGCCAGCAAAAGGTTGCTGACACCCTTTGGGGGCTATGTTTATTGCAGGATGAGGATCGAGGAAGCAGAATGGCTTTAGGTCCTAGATTGATGATACTTTTGTTATTTTTGGATGTTGAACCCGAGTAGTGTCTGTACACTCGAGGTCTTATATTTTGGCGGATGTAAAGCTAGTTGGTGATTTTTGTACAGTTACACTCGGTATATTGTCATTCTTTTGGATAGGTGATTTTTGTAAGGTTGTAATCATGCTCGGCATTCTCGTAATCAGACCGATACATTGTAAGTAACAGCCTTGTTAGCCACGTGGGTGGCTAACGGCGTGTAACACCGCCCTTTGGTATATGGTTAAATTTATGATTTCCGCTACGATTATTGTTTAAGTGTGAAGGTTATATGGATGGGGTTACAAAAATGGCTACCGGTATCCTATTGAGTTTAAACGTATGCACATACCCTCACATACACACTACAATGTCTTCAAATTTCAAATAGTTTGGAATGCCACAACCCGTTCAGAATTGGGCACAAAGTGAAAGAAAAGTAATGATTGTCACTATAATTCATAAATTTTTATCAACTTCGGAGTGAATTTTTAAATGGCTACTACACTTATTGAGTTGAAATTTATTATGTACACATTCTAACATACACACTACAATGTCTCAAAATGTCAAGTAATTTGGAATGCCACAACTCGTTCGGATCGGGCACAAAGTTCAAGAAAATAATGATTGTCACTATAATTCAATAAATTTTTACACCAACTTCGCTGCGAATTTTCAAATGGCTACCGGCATCCAATTGAGTTGAAATTTGTTATGCGCACACGCTCTCATACACACTGCAATGTATCAAAATGTTAAGTAATTTAGAATGCCAGAACTTCTTTAGAATCGGGCACAAAATGCAAGAAAATAATGATTGTCACTATAATTCATTAATTTTTTTTATCAACTTGGGACAAAGTTTCAAATGGCTACCGGTATCCATTGAGTTAAAATTCGGTATGCCCACACACCCCACATAGACACTATAATGTCTCCAATTTAAAGTAATTATGAATGTCACAACTTGTTCAGATCAGGCACAAATTGAAAGAAAAAATAATGATTGTCACTATATGCATTTAATTTTTTTACCACTTCGGGGCAAATGTTCAAATGGCTACGGGCATCCTAATGAGTTTATATGTAACACCCCATCTACGCGCGCTAACAATATATAATACAGTCGCAGCGGAAATAACCACATACAACAACTAACCAATTGGTGTTACAACGCCGTTAACCACCCACGTGGTTAACTAGGCAGAATAAATAACAACGTATCGGTCTGATGATCAGACTCCCGAGCAATAGGACCCTACATCCAAACATAACCATATCCATTAAATACCGAGTATTTAATTTACAAACCGTCTACAACATAAACATCCTCCACCATCAACTAACAGTACCAAATATAACGCCACGGGAGCACAGCGCATCCCGGGCCAACATCCAAAATAAACAAAGTATCATGGTCTAAAACCTACAACCATTCCGCCTCTTCGAGTCTCATCCTGCAATGAAAAAGAAAATGGAGCCCCCGAGGGGGTGCACCTTTGCTGGTATGGCTAACGCGCAGCCCATCGGCTACCGGGATACGCGCAAACCACTTGTCATTATAACATGAGTTTCAATTTTAAACAACCAACATCATATACATGTTTATTTATACACCATATCATAGCACATTAATCCAATCACAAACACCACAGGCACGGTTCTCAAAAGAACATCCCATCATAGTTAGTATACCAAGTGAGCCTAGGGATTTTCATTAATCCCATGTTGCTCGTTACATACCTCGTTACCACCCCTACCGTTTTGAATGGTTAACTTAATCCCAAGGTGTGTCGGATATAGTGATCCCAAGCACACCGAAATAATTTTGTATGCCCCTTTGTCCCGACGTGAGTCAGTAATTTAGCTTTGGATAAGCTAAGGGAAGGTTGAAAACCAAATTGGAGAACAACCTATACATACACCAAGAGAGTCGAACCGGATATGATATCGACCCCCGTCCTCACACGCGTGGCCGGAACAGACCGGACTCCTCACTCCCCCGGTTAGCACTTTTAGTGATCATACAAGCACTTGTTAAGTCAACACACAAGCAAGCATTAGGTCTTGTTAGACACACCAAGGGATAGGAGTCACAATATTACATCATCATAATATGAACAACCGTAAACTCTTTTCATGCCTTAATCTTGTAAGGTCGTAAACACACAGAAAAACAAACAGCACACAGGCCGGTGTAAACCGGTAGGCAACAGACTGCAAGAAAACCATACCTTGGTCTTTGCTCCGATTGATTTCCACCGTATGCCACTCCTATACAACATTGGTAACGTTGGTTAATTAACTTACTTAACTTCAAATTCTACTAAGTGTTTACATGATTTTATGACATGTTTTATTGACTAAACTCATCATTGATTACCTTCATTATAACCCCTAGGCTTAACTACTTAAGCCACCTTTTTGTTTGTTTTTTTTTTTATTGTTAAGGGTCGACCGACCCACCGACCGACCCAACCTCTGGGTCGGTCCGTTCCAGTAACTTTCTGGTTCAGACACAACCTTAGACCGACCCACGACCGACCCATCCTTTATGGGTCGGTCCTTTGCCGAAACTTTCCCCTCCTTTGGAAATTCTCCGACCGACCCAAAGTTGAACCGACCGACCCAAAACCCTCTGGGTCGGTCCATTCCAGAAACAATTTCCTTCGTTAAATTTTGCCCGACCGACCCATAGCTAAGCCGACCGACCCAAAACCCTCTGGGTCGGTCCATTGCCGAGACTTCCTGGCTGGCTTAACATGGTCCGACCGACCCAAAACTGGGTCGGACCCTGGGTCGGCCCACTACAGATTTTACTCTTAATTTGTTCTTTCAACTCCAAACTTTCCTTACTTATCCTAATATGTTCTAACCTCATTTGGACACTTCAAACACATCTTAATCCCTACCTAAACACACATAAAACTCATCTTCTAATTCCTTAAGCTTTAATCATTCCTTCACAAAATACCTAACACTTACAATATTTTCTCCTAGGTTCCTAAGTGGTGTTTCATACTTATAAAAACTACTATCCCAAAACATTTTCTCACCACTACACACATACAACATCATCTCTAAGCATTATTTCTCACCAACCTAAACCCTAGTTAATGTCTAAGTCCTTTTGTTTACCTAGAACACTCTAAGACATAGTTTCTCCTCTAGTAACACCTAGTCATTCTAACATCTCTAGTTCACCAAACCTTACATTAATACCTAGAACTCCTTAGATATTTCCTAAATTTTGACATGGGTTCTCCTAGAACATTACTAAGCCTAAACACTTTGTTTTCTTCATCAAACACACAAAAACACCTAAGATCACCAAGAACACTCTCATACACAAAACTTCTCTAAAATCACATTATATTACAACATTATGCACAACTTAAATTGCATGGCACTTAGGCCCTTAAAATGCATGGCTCTTAGGCCCTTAAATTGCTTAAACCATAAACACTGAATTTCCACAATATATATATGCCTTTAACCTGCAATTACACTCAACAACACATATGCCTTTTACTAGCTCTTGAGAACACTTTACTAAGTCATTCACCATTTGCTCTTTAGGTAGTTTTAATAAGCATTTATAAGCTCATTTCTCCTAAGGCATTAAACAACATTAGGTTTAGTATTTTTACCTCTTTTCCAACCAAACTTCTTTCTTGTTTCCTTTAGAAAACCGATAGAGTACTTGATTCTTTGACAAGCTCTAAACAATATACAAACATTATAATGAGTATTCAAGCTATAAGCTCCATCTCATTGTAAACCCTAGTTTCACATTATTTCAAAAACATCAATGTGATTGTTTTACCTTGATCTTTGAAGAGAGTTTGAATGTCTATGAAGAGAGGACTCCACCTAGTCCATGAAGGGTTGGAAAGAAGCTAGAACAAAGTCACATAAAAAGCTCCTTCAATATGTATTTTCGGTTATGGCAAAAACAAGGAGGAAACTTGATTTTTATTTGAGATTCCTTACCTAGAAGCCAAGAGAGTAATAATATGTAGAAGAACAAGCTCAAGCTCCTTCAATGGTGGAACTCCATGGCACCGAAATGGTTGTCTTGAAGTTTTAAGAGATAGAAATGAAGAGCTTGATGCAAGGAAGAGAATGGTGGTGTTTGTTCTTGATTTGGACAAGTGAGGAAGATTTGGCAAGAGCTTGAAGTTGTGTTTTAATGGTGGTGTGTGTGTTACCGTGAGAGAGAGCAAGAAGGGAGGGAGAAGAAGCTTGCAACCGTGTGAATAAGAAGGCAAAGAAGAGAGAATGAAGATTGAACTTACTTTTTGAAGATATTTAAGCCTTAAAGCAAATAGTACCTATGAGTCACATTTATTTACTTAACAAGTTAACATACTTGGTGACTCCTCACTACAAAAACCGGCCCCCTATATTAGTATGAGGGTATTTTAGTCTTTGTTTGTCAATTTAATTACTTATAACAACATATGTTATATTCTAGCTTGTAAAAATTACTATTCACAAATACAAGGCACATAGAAGTGAAATTTTTGATTTCCCATTGATATAGCCACCCAAATATATATATATATAGTACACATATATATTTAAGAGTAATGATGGACATTTAGCCATTCAAAACTCATTTACAAGACAATTTTTCAAAAATGTGCTTTAAGACTTCTTAAAGCACATTTTGTGTTTTAACTTGTTTTCAAGCTTGGTTTTCTTTGGTAATTGATTTAATATGTTCATTAATATATAAATGAAGTCTTGGTAAGCTTATCAAGCCTTAACCAAGCTTATCCCAAGCTTAGAGCATTTTTCGCCCTAAATAACCTTTAAGGTAATTACTTGTATTTTCTATGTTTAAATTGTTTACTAATGTTTCTAAGACTCTTTTTAGTCTTAAATCATGTTTTAATGTTTAAATAACATTTTAAGGTTTGGGGTATTTCAATCTACCCCCCTTAAAAGAACTTTGTCCCCAAAGTTCACACTTCCCACAAATCCCAAATGTTAGAACACGGGGAATATTATGAAGCAATGCTTCCCAATACCACATTATACTTTATGAAGCAATGCTTCCCAATATCACATTACCAACATCAACAATATATTCACATAACAACGGACTCAAGGTCCAAACCATATAATACCATTCAGACACAATGGTCTGTACATAACATAGACAATGTATGCAAATACATGTCGTACATATCCAAAACGAAACGGCTCTACCCCCCTTAAAAGGGTACGCCCCGTACCCTATACATACAAGCACTAAGAAGTAAACAATGACGGGTACTTCGCCTTCATCTTATCTTCCAGCTCCCAGGTGGCCTCCTCGACGTCCTGGTTAGACCAGAGAACCTTCACCAGTCTCACGGACTTATGGCGAGTGTCTCGAGTCTTAGTGTCCAGAATCTGTACGGGAGTCTCCACTGATCGCATGGTCGGCTCTAGGGTTAGCCTCTCAGGCTGAAGCACATGAGACGGATGAGATATATACTTCTTCAACTGGGACACATGAAATACATCATGTACCTTGCCCAGCTCGGCGGGTAGGTCAAGTCTATAAGCTACCGGGCCGATCCGCTCCGTCACAACATAAGGACCTACATACTTCGGGCTCAATTTGCCCTTCTGGCCAAAACGAAATACTCCCTTCATGGGGGATACCCTCAAAATACCTGATCGCCTACAGCGAACTCCAGGTCACGTCTGCGTACATCAGCGTACGACTTCTGTCTATCCTGAGCTGCTTTCATATTAGCCCTGATCTGGCGAACTTCTGCCTGAACTTGCTCAAGATACTCTGGTCCTATAATGACCGTCTCACTCGACTCATCCCAGCATAAAGGCGTGCGGCGGTCATGGTCTACCGTACAATGCCTGGAAGGGAGACATCTTGATCGAAGCGTGATAACTGTTGTTGTAACTAAACTCGATCAGATGTAACTTATCATCAATCCACTGGTCTGAAAGTCAAGTGCACATGCACGTAGCATATCCTCAAGTGTCTGTATAGTGCGCTCACTCTGACCATCTGTCTGTGGGTGAAACGCCGTACTCAATTTCAGCTCAGTACCCAATGCCTCTCGGTAGATCTCCAATATCTGGATAAGAATCTGGTATCTCTGTCGGATACAATCGTCTTGGGTACCCCATGATGTCTTACTATCTCTCTGTCAAAGAGCTCTGCAAGCTTAGCCACTTTCCAGGTGTCCTTCATCGGAATGAATCGGGCCACCTTGGTCAGTCGGTCTACAATCACCCAAATCATATTCAGACCTCCCCTTGTAGGCGGAAGCCCTACTACAAAATCCATAGATATGTCATGAAATTTCCACTCCGGCACTGGCATTGGCTGCACCATACCACCAGGCCGTCGGTGCTCAAACTTGACCTTCTTCTGACAAGTGAGACACCTCAACACATAATCATTAACATCCTTTTTCATACCGGTCCACCAAAAATAACGTTTCATACCCTTATACATCTTTGAAGCTCCGGGTGAATCGATGTCGTAGAACAGTGGGATTCACTCAGTATGCGCTCCTTCAGCTCAGCGCTACTCCTCGGTATACACAACCGGCCATTAAGCCTAATCAGGTCATCATCGTGGAGTCTGAAGTCGTACTTCTGACCCTCGAATGTGCCATCAATAAGCTTCTGTCTAATCTCCACCATATACTGATCTGCCATCTGAGCACTCCGCACCTCTTCAACCAAGCTAGTATGAGAGACTAGCGAATGGAGAGAGTGAGCTCGGCGACTCAGTGCGTCAGCTACCACATTTGCTTTCCCCTCCTTGTATTGCAAGTTAATGTCATAATCATTTAAGAATTCAACCCACCTTCTCTGCCTCATGTTCAACTCTTTCTGAGTGAACAAGTATTTCAAACTCTTGTGGTCGGAATAGATTGTCACGCTTACCCCATACAAATGATGTCGCCATATCTTCAGTGCGAAGACAATGGCCCCCAATTCTAAATCGTGGGTAGGATAGTTCTCCTCATGCTTCTTCAGCTGTCGGGAGGCGTATGCTACGACCTTCCCGTGCTGCATCAACACACAACCCATACCTCTGCCTGATGCGTCGCAATAGACCTCAAAACCATCTGGACCGTCTGGTAATGTCAGGACCGGTGCAGATGTCAGAGCATCTTGAGTCTCTGAAAGGAAATCTCGCAGTCGTCTGTCCACTCGAATGGTGCATCCTTCTTCATCAAGGAAGTCATCGGCTTCGAGACACTGGAGAAGTCCTTCACAAATCTCCTATAATAACCTGCCAGACCGAGGAAGCTCCTGATATCGGTAACTGTCTTCGGCCTTGGCCAGGTGCGCACAGCATCTATCTTTGCCGGATCTACAGCGATCCGGCCTCAGAAATGACATGTCCAAGGAAGGACACTTGATTCAACCAAAACTCACACTTTGAAAATTTTGCATACAGCTGATTCTTTCTCAATGTCTGTAACACATCTCTCAGGTGGCTTTCATGCTCACCTCTCGATTTCGAATATATAAGTATGTCGTCGATGAAGACTACCACTGATTTGTCCAACTGATCTTGGAACAAACGGTTCATTAAGTCCATGAACTTGCTGGTGCATTGGACAAGCCAAACGGCATAACTGTGAACTCATAATGCCCATACCTAGTTCTGAATGCTGTTTTCTCAATGTCACTGTCACGGATGGCAATCTGATGATATCCTGACCGTAGGTCTATCTTAGAGAATACTGATGCTCCCTAAGCTGATCAAATAGATCGTCGATGCGTGGTAAGGGGTAACGGTTCTTCACCGTAACAGCATTCAGCTCCCGATAATCAATACATAGGCGGAGGCTACCGTCCTTCTTCTTCACGAAGAGGACCGGCGCTCCCCATGGTGAAACACTAGGGCGGATAAAGCCCTTGTCCAGTAGGTCTCTCAGCTGCTCCTTGAGCTCTGTCATTCTGCTGGAGCCATACGATATGGTGCTTTCGCAATTGGTCCGGTGCCCGGAACCAAGTCGATCTCAAACTCAACCTCTCGTGGTGGCGGCATGCCCGGCAGTTCCTTAGGAAATACATCAGGAAACTCCGAGACTACCGGCACATCTGTGCTAAACTCTGGGTCTCTCTCTATGTCCTGGACATAGCAGAGGTACACATCATTCCCTCGTCGTATCTCACGATACATGGCCATGGCGGTGATGATCTGAGTCGAAGGCTCCCTGGGCCTCTGGCGGTATGATATAGTAACCCCAGATGGACTCCTAAGAAGCAGTCGATGCTCGGCACATAGGATTCTACCCTTGTACCGCTCCAACCAGTTCATCCCGATAATCACATCAAAACCAAGTCCGTCGAACTCTATCAAGTCGATCGGAAACTCCTCCTCTCTGATTCGCACAACAACACCTCGGTGGTAGCGGGTACACCTGATCCGCTCTCTCTCGACGGGAGAGTGACTAAAAAGTCTGGCATCTCTTCACCGTCTAACCCCAGCCTCTTCGCAAAAGATAGCGAAATAAATGTGTGCGAGGCTCCGGAGTCGAACAAAATCGAGGCGTCCACGCCATTCACTGGAAAGGTACCGGTGAGGATTGTGCCGCTCTTGCCGGCTTCTGCCTCATTGCAGACACTCAATGTACCTCCCGTTCCGAGTGCACAGCCTAATTAATTGGCAAACGTATAAGTATACGGTAGTAACACGATTGATATACTCCAAAACACACCTCTTTATTTATTAACATACTTCCTTACACCATAAGTGGGTTACATTGTGGATATTGCTAAATATAGCATCCTTAACACATAACTGGCTTAATAGATTACATGATTACATAGGGCTTAAAACTGCCTGAAAGTCAAATTCAAACGTCCGGGTTTCATATGTGTAGCATTGATCACTGCCGATGTGCGGTATTCAGTTTGATCTTCTTGATACCGTGGTATAACATCCTTGATTGTCCTCCCATTATTAACACATCACCTGATTTCAACACTAGCTTCTTTGCGAGATCACCACGCTTCTGCTCGCCATAGATAAATACTGCTGTGTCACCAATGGACCAAGACACCACGGGTACTCCCTTACTTAGAGACTCGGGTGACTCGTCCTTATCTTGGTGCAATCCTAGTCTTCCACCTTTCTGGTAGAAGTTCACAATACATAGGTCCGCTTTAACACTTGGAATTGAATCTTTTTCAGCTTGCTGAGCAATTCCTACGGTGTGGTTAACAACCGCAAGGAACTCCTCAGGTATACCTGGTACAGTTGCTCCATCTTCAGCTCGCACGTCTTGATATGACTTGGTGTAAGGATTCCAGTCCTTACCCATGCACATCATCTTCAGCTTCATCTTCGATCCGCTTGCGTATTCGGGTGTGTAGAATCCTCCTAGTGCTGCTCCAAGTTCATTGCATCGCCTGATGATGTGGATTTGCGCTTCGGGTGTCAGGTATCCATTTAAGAGTACCATACCTGGTTGGATAACCTGACATTGCTCCATTGGAAAGTCGGTGATGCTGATGGTGGTTTCTTCAGGGTTTGGTGTGGGCGGGATTGGATAACAGATATTGAAGGTTCCTAAGGTTTTCAACATTGTCTAGTTTAGGTGTCTTTTATATTATTCCTTAACTCGTTAGTTAGGTGGTTGTACATTTAGACTCTCTAATACACTCATGCATGAAATGCGGTAAGCAATCACTTTCTCATGTAACAGTTTAGGCGGTACCTGGTCTAGAAGAGGAGCCTGGCGCCTCAGACCGGTCCACCACGTTCAGGGCGGCCTTGCCGGACCCCGTACCCTTCCCCTTCTGGGCATCCGTGTACTTCCTGTCAGAGGGCTGCTGGGTGATCGCCTTCGGGCTATCAGTGGTCGCGGTAGTCTTACCCTTCCACTGACCCTTTGGCCTGTAGTTCCTACTGTTGGGGTTGTGCCAGCACTCAAACTCACGGTGCCCCATCTTCTGGCAATAACGACACTGCACGTCGTTGCCCTTGCAGTCTTTGCCGGGGTGGTCGCCGTTGCACCACTTGCAGTAAAAGTGGCGCTCCGGTCCAGAACCCGCGCTAGCTGCGTTCACAATACATCATCAATACTCACTTCCAACTCAAGAACTTATATCTCAATTTATTACACATGTTTAGGTAATTACCCTTAGGCGGGTGAGAGCGTAAAGGCTTCGCCGCATACGCGTACGTAAGCTTCAGAGGCTCCTCAGCTGTGGTGGTCTGGGCTTGGCCCTTATCACCTGATGATGCTTTCTTCTGGGGCTGAGGGTAGTGCTTCTCTTCTTTCCCTCCCCCGTATCCTTGCTGGACCTGGCCCTCGTTTGTGGCCTTGCGCTTGTGCGCATTCTCCTCGTCCCTCAGACGGACGGTAATTTCCACCTTAGCAGCGGCATGATAGCACTCCTGAATTTTAGGATGTCAGTCATGCCCCGCAAAACAAAACTCACCAACTCACATTAACATTCACTATCAGTATTAACTGATTCATATCACGGTATTTTAATTACCTGCAAGGTAGTATACTCAGCTGGTCCCATCCCGTAGCGAAGACGGTAGTTGAGACCATTGTAGAACCGGTTCACCAACACCCGGTTCGAATATCCAAGTCCGGTAACAGGTGGATAAGACCGGTGAACGCAGAATAGTAGTCATCGACCGACATCTTATCCCCCTGCTTCAAACTGTCTAGCTCGAGGCGCTTGGCCTCCTGCACATGTACCGGGTAGTACTTGGCTCGCAGTAGAGCCGTGTACTCCCTCCATCCAAATCCAGGATCAGCTATCCTGTCCTCCCTCACCAACTTCCACCAAACTCTGTGCCGACCCCTTTAAGTAGTAGGCGGCAAGTCGGACCTTAGCCTCAGCAGGTACGGCCAAAGTCTCGTAGGCGGTCTCCAGCTCGGAGATGTACGCCTCTAGCTTACGGGGATCGGTCTCCCCATGGAATGATGGCGGCCTCAAGTCAGCCAACGCCTTGACCCAGTTGGTCTCTCTCGGCGGTGGTGGTGGTGGCTGAACTCCGGGCTGATGCCCCTGCTGCACCGCAGCTACAATCTGGGGGACCATCTGGGCTACGGCGGCTGCAACTGCAACTGCCTCAGCCATAGTCTGTGCCGTAGGGTTCTCGCCCTGGTCACCCATATCTCCAGTACCGCGTCCGCGGCCTCGACCTCGCGGTCTACCTGACATCTGAATTCATATGAACATTCATTAGCAACACGCTTGCACACTTATCGGTCCAACGGTAGTAACGTCTCCCGATTATAAGGTATTCCCACACTTAGTTAGTGGTTAACCCGTCCATAACTGCTCACTCCATAAGTATAGTTAGATTTCCTAACTCGGTTTACTCCTATGCTCGGTATTCTAGTCATCAGAGCGATACTTCGCTCTGATACCACTTTTGTAACACCCCTCTACGCGCCTAACAATATATACAGTCGCAGCGGAAATACCAACATACAACAACTACCATTGGTGTTACAACGCCGTTAACCACCCACGTGGTTAACTAGGCAGAATAAATAACAACGTATCGGTCTGATGATCAGACTCCCGAGCAATAGGACCCAACATCCAAACATAACCATATCCATTAAATACCGAGTATTTAATTTACATACCGTCTACAACATAAACATCCTCCACCGTCAACTAACAGTACCAAAATATAACGCCACGGGAGCACAGGCGCATCCCGGGCCAACATCCAAAATAAACAAAAGTATCATGGTCTAAAACCTACAACCATTCCGCCTCTTCGAGTCTCATCCTGCAATGAAAAAGAAAATGGAGCCCCCGAGGGGGTCAGCACCTTTGCTGGTATGGCTAACGCGCAGCCCATCGGCTACCGGGATACGCGCAAACCACTTGTCATGATAACATGAGGTTCATTTTAAACAACCAACATCATATACATGTATTTATACACCATAACATAGCACATTAACAATCCATAACACCACAGGCACGGTTCTCAAAGGAACATCCCATCATAGTTAGTATACCAAGTGAGCCTAGGGATTTTCATTAATCCCATGTTAAGCTCGTTACATACCTCGTTACCATCCCGTTACTTGAATGGTTAACTTAATCCCAAGGTGTGTCGGATATAGTGATCCCAAGCACACCGAAATAATATTTGTATGCCCCTTTGTCCCGACGTGAGTCAGTAATTTAGCTTTGGATAAGCTAAGGGAAGGTTGAAAACCAAATTGGAGAACAACCTATACATACACCAAGAGAGTCGAACCGGATATGATATCGACCCCCGTCCTCACACGCGCCCAACCCGCCTACACTCCCACGGGCCTCACTCCCCCGGTTAGCACTTTTAGTGATCATACAAGATCTTGTTAAGTCACACACAAGCAAGCATTAGGTCTTGTTAGACACACCAAGGGATAGGAGTCACAATTACATCATCATAATATAAACAACCGTAAACTCTTTTCATGCCTTAATCTTGTAAGGTCGTAAACACACAGAAAAGCAAACAGCACACAGGCCGGTGTAAACCGGTAGGCAACAGACTGCAAGAAAACCATACCTTGGTCCTTTGCTCCGATTGATTTCCACCGTATGCCACTCCTATACACATTGGTAACGTTGGTTAATTAACTTACTTAACTTCAAATTCTACTAAGTGTTTACATGATTTTATGACATGTTTTATTGACTAAACTCATCATTGATTACCTTCATTATAACCCCTAGGCTTAACTACTTAAGCCACTTTTGTTTGTTTTTTTTTTTATTGTTAAGGGTCGACCGACCCACCGACCGACCCAACCTCTGGGTCGGTCCGTTCCAGTAACTTTCTGGTTCAGACTACAACCTTAGACCGACCCACGACCGACCCATCCTTTATGGGTCGGTCCTTTGCCGAAACTTCCCCTCCTTTGGAAATTCTCCGACCGACCCAAAGTTGAACCGACCGACCCAAAACCCTCTGGGTCGGTCCATTCCAGAAACATTTCCTTCGTTAAATTTTGCCCGACCGACCGACCCATAGCTAAGCCGACCGACCCAAAACCCTCTGGGTCGGTCCATTGCCGAGACTTCCTGGCTGGCTTAACATGGTCCGACCGACCCAAAACTGGGTCGGACCCTGGGTCGGCCCACTACAGATTTTACTCTTAATTTGTTCTTTCAACTCCAAACTTTTCCTTACTTATCCTAATATGTTCTAACCTCATTTGGACACTTCAAACACATCTTAATCCCTACCTAAACACACATAAAACTCATCTTCTAATTCCTTAAGCTTTACTCATTCCTTCACAAAATACCTAACACTTACAATATTTTCTCCTAGGTTCCTAAGTGGTGTTTCATACTTATAAAAACTACTATCCCAAAACATTTTCTCACCACTACAACAACATCATCTCTAAAGCATTATTTCTCACCAACCTAAACCCTAGTTAATGTCTAAGTCCTTTTGTTTACCTAGAACACTCTAAGACATAGTTTCTCCTCTAGTAACACCTAGTCATTTTCTAACATCTCTAGTTCACCAAACCTTACATTAATACCTAGAACTCCTTAGATATTTCCTAAATTTTGACATGGGTTCTCCTAGAACATTACTAAGCCTAAACACTTTGTTTTCTTCATCAAACAACAAAACCCTAAGATCACCAAGAACACTCTCATACACAAAACTTCTCTAAAATCACATTATATTACAACATTATGCACAACTTAAATTGCATGGCACTTAGGCCCTTAAAATGCATGGCTCTTAGGCCCTTAAATTGCTTAAACCATAAACACTGAATTTCCACAATATATATGCCTTTAACCTGCAATTACACTCAACAACACATATGCCTTTTACTAAGCTCTTGAGAACCTTTACTAAGTCATTCACCATTTGCTCTTTAGGTAGTTTTAATAAGCATTTATAAGCTCATTTCTCCTAAGGCATTAAAAACATTAGGTTAGTATTTTTACCTCTTTTCCAACCAAACTTCTTTCTTGTTTCCTTTAGAAACCGATAGAGTACTTGATTCTTTGACAAGCTCTAAACAATATACAAACATTATAATGAGTATTCAAGCTATAAGCTCCATCTCATTGTAAACCCTAGTTTTTCACATTATTTCAAAAACATCAATGTGATTGTTTTACCTTGATCTTTGAAGAGAGTTTGAATGTCTATGAAGAGAGGACTCCACCTAGTCCATGAAGGGTTGAAAGAAGCTAGAACAAAGTCACATAAAGCTCCTTCAATATGTATTTTCGGTTATGGCAAAAACAAGGAGGAAACTTGATTTTTATTTGAGATTCCTTACCTAGAAGCCAAGAGAGTAATAATATGTAAAGAACAAGCTCAAGCTCCTTCAATGGTGGAACTCCATGGCACCGAAAATGGTTGTCTTGAAGTTTTAAGAAGATAGAAATGAAGAGCTTGATGCAAGGAAGAGAATGGTGGTGTTTGTTCTTGATTTGGACAAGTGAGGAAGATTTGGCAAGAGCTTGAAGTTGTGTTTTAATGGTGGTGTGTGTGTTACCGTGAGAGAGAGCAAGAAGGGAGGGAGAAGAAGCTTGCAACCGTGTGAATAAAGAAGGCAAAGAAGAGAATGAAGATTGAACTTACTTTTTGAAGATATTTAAGCCTTAAAGCAAATAGTACCTATGAGTCACATTTATTTACTTAACAAGTTAACATACTTGGTGACTCCTCACTACAAAAACCGGCCCCCTATATTAGTATGAGGGTATTTTAGTCTTTGTTTGTCAATTTAATTACTTATAACAACATATGTTATATTCTAGCTTGTAAAAATTACTATTCACAAATACAAGGCACATAGAAGTGAAATTTTTGATTTCCCATTGATATAGCCACCCAAATGTTATATTATATAGTACACATATATATTTAAGAGTAATGATGGACATTTAGCCATTCAAAACTCATTTACAAGACAATTTTTCAAAAATGTGCTTTAAGACTCTTTAAAGCACATTTTGTGTTTTAACTTGTTTTCAAGCTTGGTTTTCTTTGGTAATTGATTTAATATGTTCATTAATATATAAATGAAGTCTTGGTAAGCTTATCAAGCCTTAACCAAGCTTATCCCAAGCTTAGAGCATTTTTCGCCCTAAATAACCTTTAAGGTAATTACTTGTATTTTCTATTTTTAAATTGTTTACTAATGTTTCTAAGACTCTTTTTAGTCTTAATAAATCATGTTTTAATGTTTAAATAACATTTTAAGGTTTGGGGTATTTCATTTTAAATTCGATAATTGCACACACCCATCCCCACCTACACCTACAACAACGTCTTCAAATTCGAGTATTTTGATGCCACAACGCATTCAGAATCGGACAGAAATGCAGAAAATATTGATTGTCACTTTAATTTCATTAAATTTGTTACCAATTCGTGCGAATTTTCAATGGCTATCGGCATCCTATTGAGTTGAAATTTTAAGCACACACTCTCACATACCCACCTACAATGTCTCAAAATGTCAATATTTTGAAATGCCACAACGGTTCAAATCGGGCACAAAAGTCAAAGAAAAATAATGATTGTCACTATAAATTCATTAAATTTTTTACCAACTTTGCGGCAAATTTTAAAAAATGGCTACTGACATCCATTGATTGAAATGTGTTAGCGCACACCTCATACACCTACTATATATCAAAATGTTAGTAATTTAGGATGCCGCAACTCTTTCAGAATCGGGCCACAGTGCAAGAAAAATATGATTGTCACTATATTCATTAAATTTTTTATCCACTTCGGGACAATTTTCCAATTGGCTACCGTATCCTATTGAGTTAAAATTCGGTATGCACACACCCTCACATAGACACTATAATGTCACCAAATTCAAGTAATTATGAATGTCACAACTTGTTCAGATTAGGCACAAAGTGAAAGAAAAATAATGATTGTCACTATAATTCATTAAATTTTATCAACTTCGGGGCTAATTTTTAAATGGCTACCGGCATTTTATTGAGTTGAAATTTGTATGTACACATCCTCACATACACCCACAGTGTCTCAAAATGTCAAAGAATTTGGAATGCCACAACTCGTTCAGAATCGGGCACAAAGTTCAAGAAAAAATAATGATTGTCACTATAATTCAATAAATTTTTACCTACATCACTGCGAATTTTCAAATGGCTACCGGATCCAATTGAGTTGAAATTTGTTATGCGCACACCCTCTCATACACACTTCAATGTATCAAAATGTTTGGTAATTTAGAATGCCACAACTCCTTCAGAATCGGGCACAAAGTGCAAGAAAAATAATGATTCTCACTATAATTCATAAATATTTTACCAATTTCGGGTGAATTGTCAAATTGCTACGGGCATCCTATTGAGTTGAAATTCGGTATGCACACATCCTCACATACACATTACAATGTCTCCAAATTTCAAGTAATTTGGAATGCCACAACTCGTTCAGAATCGGGCACAAAGTGCAAGATATTAATTGTCACTATAATTCATTAAATTTGTTACCAACTTTGGTGCAAATTTTTTAAATGGCTACTAGCATTCAATTGTGTTGAAATTTTGTATGCACACACTCTCACATACACACTACAATGTCTCAAAATGTTAAGTAAGTTGAAATGCCACAACTCGTTCAAAATCGGACACAAAATGCAAGAAAAATAATGATTGTCACTATAATTCAATAAATTTTTTTACCAACTTTGCGGTAAATTTTACAATGGCTACCGGCATCCAATTTAGCTGAAATTTGTTATGCGCACACCCTCTCATACACATTACTATGTTTCAAAATTTTAAGTAATTTGGAGTGCCACAACTCTTTCAGAATCGGGCACAAAGTTTAAAAAGAATAATGATTGTCACTATAATTCATTAATTTTTTTACCAACTTCAGGACGAATTTTCAAATGGCTACTGGTATCTTATTGAGTTGAAATTCGGTATGGACAGACCCTCACATACACACTACAATGTCTCCAAATTTCACGTAATTTGGAATGCCACAAACCTTTCAGAATTGGGCAGAAAGTGCAAGAAAACTATTGATTGTCATTATAATTCATTAAATTTTTTACCAACTTTTGTGTGAATTTTCAAATGGCTACCGGCATCCTATTGAGTTGAAATTTTATATGCACACTCTCACATACACTTCAATGTCTCAAAATGTCAAGTAATTTGAAATGCCACAACTCGTTCAAATCGGGCACAAAGTGCAAGAAATCTAATGATTGTCACTATAATTCAATAAAGTTTTACCAACTTCACTGCGAATTTTCAAATGGCTACCGGCATCCAAATGAGTTGAAATTTGTTATGCGCACATCCTTTCATACACACTATTATGTATCAAAATGTTAAGTAATTTAGAATGTCACAACTCTTTTAGAATCGAGCACTACCCTCGATTTAAGTGAGATGATTGACATGTTTTTTATTAGGCGTCCATAAATATGGTTTACGTAAAACGAAGATAAATCAAATAATGGCCTACAGCACTTCGTTTTATGTGAACCATATCTGAGACTGTGATTACTCTGGGTCGGAGTTAATTATGGTAGGTCGCCATCTTTTTCTTTTCACAGTGCATCAGGTAACTACAAATCTTTTCACTGTGTGTCCTTTCATATCACCGATATTAAGCATTACAATCAATGGCGAGGATTCTTATAATATTAGAACAGAAGAGTGTCACCCTTTTATCGATTTGATAAATAATTTAACTCTATCAGTGTATTTGTTCAACTGTACACGTCTTATCTTGGTCGCCTACAGGATTACTTATTACCTACTCGGTAGACCTTCATCACCGTAACCCATGTGGAGGATGCTAATAACGTTTGATTTGACCGCTTGCTGTGCCTACTTTTCCATCTAATTTTACCGAGACAAGCATTTATTCCGAAAAAATGTGGTAGAAACTTATTTATGGTCTTTAAATGATGCTTCGTCATAAAGTGTTTTCTTGTCGCATATTTTTTTGTTCTTTTATCTTTTTTCTACCATACAACGGGGAAAAATATAAAAACACTCCTAAGGCAAAGCGTCTTTTACACTTAAAGACCTTAACCTTATAAAATAATAGGGATATATCGTCAAAAAGGGATCGTTCTTTAAAGCAAAACAAACAATCCCAACGGAATTGCGTGAGATGTTTTACATGTGTTTTAAATTGTTTTACATAAAACGTAATACTGTTGGCCGTCATTGGAGTCGTTTTATCTAGATAAGTCATAGTAACTGATGAGCATAAAGTTGACAGGTGGCAAAAGCCTCCTCGGGTCGGAGATAAGGTAGGTCTGTCACCTTTTTTTACAGTGCATCGGTAACTATGAAACTTTCACTGTGGGTCCTTTCAAATCACTGCTTCTAGGCAATGCAATTAATGGCGAGGATCCTTATAGACCTGGTGTAAAAGATCTAAAACAGAAGAGTGTCGCCCACTTCACTTCAATCTATTTGATAAATAATTTAACTCTACCAGTGTATTTCTTCTTCAACTGTACACGCCTTCTCCTGGTCGCCTGCAGGATGCTAATAACGTTCGATTTGACCGCTTGCTGTGTCTACTGTTCCATCTTATTTAAAGATACAAGCATTAATTTCAAAAAATTTAGTAAAAAAGTTTTTACGGTCTTTAAATGACGCTTCGTTAAGATTATGATTTTAACTACTCCGCAGTCAACACCTATTATCAAAAGAGTTTTGTTTGTAGCAATTTTTTCTTTTTTCTTTTTCCTACTGTACAGTGGGGAAACACTATAAACCACACTTTTAAAGCAAAGTGTTGTTGACGTCTAGAGACCTTAACCCAATAAAAAAATATACTCCGTATTTCGTTAAAAAGATATCGTTCTTCTTTTAAAAGCAAATCACAATATCCCAACGGAATGGAGTGAGTAATACCATCGGTTTACGTGAAATGTTAAAACATGTTTTTTAATTAGGCATCCACGTATATAGTTTACATAAGACGGAAGTATTGCCGGCCATCATTAGGTCTGTCATCTTTTTTACGGTGCATCGGTAACTATAACACAATTTACTGTGGGTCCTTTCAAATCACAGCCCACGACAATCCTAGTTCGAGGTTCACGTTTACCGTCTACAGAGGTTTTTTAAACGTGAAGTGCTACCCACTGCTACAATGGATTTGAGCATTGTCAGTACATTTGTTCAATTAAGCGATATGATAAAAAAATTAAATACATCAATATTTGTTAATAAATGTCGATGTTAAACTATCTACTATTTACATCATGGCCTGTCAGTTTGGACGAATGAACAGATACAGTACGGTGATCACGCGTGACAGCATTGAACATTTGAATTTTAAGCATGACCTATTATTATTTCCGCGTTTGCGTGAAACAATCGCCTATGCTTCGTATGTCGATCCGATTGGGTTCGGATTTGGGTTCATATCGGGTCTGTGCTAGGGTTAGGGAGAGTTACCACTTCATAAACCCACTACTCTCTCACTGGTGATTACGTCCGTATACTACTTTTTTTTCTTACCCCTGTCCACATTCCGGGACTCCCCATCTTAATCGTAGTCATGACCCACCATGATGAGATTCGAGCCCACTACGCAGAGAAACGGATTGATCGTATCTACGATCATGTGGAGCACCTTGAATCTTTGATTACGTCTAATCCGGTTGCTGTCACTCGAATTCTATGCCCTTACAGAGTAAGCCCAGGTAGGGTCAAGCAATACATATATATCAAGTGGGAAGTAGTTTGCAAGGTAGTGGTCCAAGAAATTTCAAAAAACCACTTCGAGTTACAATTCGAAGATCCGCGAGACTTGATTGCGACACTGACATGGGTCATTGACATTACTTCCAGCGGGTAATGATGGTCTATAGAGCGTCGACAACAACAACCTCCAAAATAAATGACCGTGTGGGTCTGCTTTGTCGATGTTCCCAAGGAAAAAAAAGACCAGGCAGATGGCATGTATTATAGGAGATAAGATTGGAACGGTGCTAAAGTGGGAACTTGTTGCCGGTGACGGTTAGACACGCGTAGGTGTCGTGCCTGTGTGAAGTTGAAACACACTGGAACCGTTATGCAGAAGGGTAACAGTTCAATTGTGGGATATGGACTTTGAAGTAGGAGTATTGTATGAAGACCTGCCGATATTTTGTATGGATATGGGATGCTTGATCACTCACTGAGTGAGTGTGATACTAGTCGTCGGGTGCGGCATCTCCGTATGAATTCGGGCCTTGGATGCGATATAACAGTGTCGAGTCCCTTAATACTGATGTTAGAGCATTAAAAGAGGAGTTTCATACGATATGTCCAATACAAGATTGGATCGACGCTTGTTCAGAACCTCCATTCCCAGACATGTTTCCGTCCGGTGATAGAATTGATGTACCTGTTGTACGTAGGTACCCGACTCCAGGGGACAACAACCTGATGATTGATGTCGACGTACGTCCTAGACTATTTACTTATACGAGTAATTTATAATTTGGTTCAATTAATTTTATGTAGCTCTGTAACCTATACAGCAACTAGTTTGATTGGAGCGTAACATAATCGATCTATGCATTTCTAGTGAGGACGGACAGGACCAGAGTTGGAAGTTGAACCTTTTTGGCAATTGCACACATGACGATTGGTACGAGTGCACTACACTATTGTGTGTTTAGATGGTGGTATTGTAACACTGGTGGTGTTTAGATGGTGGTCTTGTAACGCTGGTGGTGTTTGTGATGTACTAACTGTTGACATGGTTGAAGTTCTTTGTTGATGTGCATGCCCTGTCTGTCAATATAGTTACCTTATTAGTAATTTATAGAGTCCCTTGATCTGTTCTTCGATCAGTTTTTTCCTTATTTTGCGGGAACCATCTTGATTTTACTTAAATAACCATCCACACAAGTTCTACAAGAAATATCCAACGAATTACTGAATGTATACACAAATGTCTAAGTGCGATATACACTGTATGTAGTAACCGGAGTACTGTACCGTGGCCTGAAAATGTCTTCCCGTGCCATGTAAGGAATGAACGCACTTCTTTAATGAACTACACTCTTTGGTTAATTTTGTGGACATTGGAATAAACATTCCTAGAGCAAAAAAAAGCTAAAAATAACACTTTAGGGCCTATAATAATCGTTGGTATTAGTTATCTGGTGTAAACGACATCCCCAATTGACAAAAAATTTAATGGTCGTCAGTTGTGGTGAAATAAAGGGGTTACAAGCTATGTTATTGCAAATCAGCTACTAAACCCATGGATACACTTAACAATATATATTGAGTAGAACACCATCATCAGTTCTCAATAGTAACAATGTCCAAGCGACAGAACTGAACTACAGCTTCAACTTACAGGCTGGATGACCCAAGTGAAAAACATCAGACATAGTGTCAACTGGCCCAAACTACGGAATTAAATGACAGTTAAAAAAAAACGCGGTTAACGTATGACCCATCTACCGAATTTTAGGCTTTTTAGCTACCCGCTTCGGGCGCAGGGTTCTCATTGTGGGAGCTGTCACGTAACCTTGGTGGGAGGACACGTTGGATGGGCAGCTTCATCGGTACAGTCAGCCGTAGAGTGTGTGAATACTCCGCATCGGAAACAGACGAGGGTAGTTTCTTGTATGAGATCTCGGCGGTTGTCCTCCACAGTACCTGACACAGAAATCTTCAAATAGCGCATAATGGGACGATCGGTACTGAAATACCCCAAACCTTAGTATGTTGTTTAAACATTTAATATGGTATATTAAGACTAAAAAGAGTCTTAGAAACATTAGTAAACAATTTAAACCATAGAGAACACAAATAAATGCCTTAAAGTCAATTAGGGCTAAAATGTGCTCTAAGCTTGGGATAAGCTTGGGTAAGACCTAATGAGCTTACCAAGACCTTATTTGTATACTAATGAACATATTAAACCAATTACCAAAGAAAACCAAGCTTGAAAACAAGTTAAAACACAAAATGTGCTTTAAGGAGTCTTAAAGCACATTTTAAAAAATTGTTTGTAAATGAGTTTTGAATGGCTAAATGTCCATCATTACTCTTTAATTGACATGTGTACTATATAGTATCACATTTGGAAGTCTATATCAATGGGAAATCAAAAATTCACATCTATGTGCCTTGTTTTAGTGAATAGTAACTAAAATGAGCTAGTTTGTACCATATGTTTTGTAAGTAATTAAATTGGCCAACAAAGACTAAAATGCCCTTAGTAACATTAAGGGGCCGGTTTTCTTAGTGGTGAGTCACCACTCTTGTTATTTTGTTAAACAAATAAAAGATGACTACTTAAGTACTATTTACTTTAAGTATAAATATCTTCTTAAAAGCAAACTTATCTCACTTTCTCATTTCCCTCTTCATTCACACGTCTTCAAGCTCTCTTCTATCTCTTCTTGCTCTCCATTCACGGTTTGCTACAGCAACACCAACACCACCATCATTTTCCATCTTTGACCACTTGTCTCTCCTAGCTTATTTGGCCAAATTAAATTCTAAGACCACCATTCTCTTCCTCTCATCAAGCTCTTCAATTCTATCCTTTCAAAATCCCAAGAGCTCAATTTCGGTGCCAAGAGGAATCACCATGGGAGGAGATTGAGCTCATCTTTTCACATATTGTTGTTCTCCTTTGCTTCAAGGTAAGGAAACTCAAAGAAAAATGATGTTTCCTTCATGTTTTTGTGTTGTCCAAAAATCACTCTTAATGGTGCCTTTATGTTGCTTTGTTCTAGCTTCATTCCAACCTTTTATGGACTAGGTGGAGTCCTCTCTAGATATATATTCAAACTCTCTTCAAGTTCTAAGGTAAAACAACTATCTTAATGTTTTTAAAACAATGTACAATCTAGGGTTTACAATGAGATGAAGCATAAAGCTTGTATACTCATTTTATCATTTGTATAATGTTTAGAAGTTGACAAGCAACTAAAAGCCTTGCCGATTTAGTCAAGGAAACAAGAAAGAAGTTGTGAGGAAAAAAGAGGTAAATGTGCTAACCTAATGTGGTTTAAAGTCTTAGGAGAAATGAGCTTATATGCTTGTTAAAATGATCTAAGGAGCCAATGGTGAATGACTTAGTAAAATGTTCTCAAAGGCTTAGTAAAAGGCATATGTGTTGTTGAGTGTATTTGCAGGTCAAAGGCAAATCTAATGTGGGAAATTCAGTGTTTATGATTTATGCATCTTAAGGGCCTAAGAGCCATGTTATTTAAGGGCCTAAGTGCCATGCAATTTAAATTATGCACTATATGATGTAGTGCTAAATGAGTGAGGTTTTGTGTATAAGAATGTGTTTGGTGGATTTTAGTGTTCTTGGTTGTTTAATGGTGAAAACAATGTGTTTTGGTTTAGTAATGTTCTAGGAGAGTTCATGTCAAAATTTAGGTAATAACAAGGAGTTCTAAGGGTTCAAAATGAGTTTGGTAAGTTAGGAAATGTTTAGAATGGTTAAGTGTTCAACTAATGGAAGAAACATGCATTAAGGTGTTTAAAGATGTAAAAAGGGCTTAGGCAATGTTCTAGAGGATTTAGAATGCAAAAGAATGTTTTGGGACATGTCAAGATCATGGTGAGATTGTATTTGGGACTTGTGTATTGTTGGTGAAAAAGGGATGAAGTGTTTTGTTGCATGGGAAGCTATAAACTTGTAAGGATGTCCAAGGAGTTGTTTAGGAAGAAAAGATTCTTGGGAGATGATGTTGTAGTGGTGAGGAAACATTATTGGTATAGTGGTTATCATAGGTATGAAACACCACTTAGAAAACCAAGGAGAAAATATCATAAGTGTTAGGAATTTTTGTATGAAATGAGTAAGTGTTTAAGGAGAAAGAAAATGAGTTTCATGGATGTTGTATGAGGGTGTAAGTGTACCAAATGATGTTAGAAAACATTAGGAGGCTTTAGGAGAAGTTTGGTGAAGATTTGATAAAGTTGGGCAAGTTCTGGTGGCGTCCGACCCATGGGTCGAACCAGGTCTGGGTCGGACAGCCTCTGTTAGACGCTAGTAAGCGTTCTGGAACGGTCCGACCAGAGGGTTGGGTCGGACATGTCGGACGTGGGGTGTGTGTTAGGCATAAAAGTTCTAGAATGGTCTGACCAGTCGAGTGAGTCGGACATGGGTCGGACAAGTTAAGTTTTTCAAACCCGGGATTCACTGGAAGGGTCCGACCCAGTTGGGGGTCGGACAGACCAAAATTTAAAAAAAAAAAAGTAAAAAATGTGGCTAAGTAATAACCTTAGGGAGTATAATGTAGGTAATGAAGGATAAGTCTGGGCATTAAAACATGTCACATAATCATGTTAATCATTTAGTAAATTTGAAGTTAAGTAAATTAATTAACCGACATTATTAATCATGTATAGGGGTGACCTACGGTGGAAATCAATCGAAAGCAAGGACCAAGGTATGCTTTTCTTGCAGTATGTTGCCTACGGTTTACACCGGCTTGTGTGTTGTATGTTTTTCTGTGTGTTTATGACGTTAAGACTTAATCATGAAATGAGTTTACAATTGTTCATATTATTGTGATGTTGTGATGTGACTCATTTCCCTTGTGTGTGTCTAACATGACTTACCACTGTTGTGATTGTTTGTTAAGTTCCACTGTTGAACTTCTAACAAGTGCTAATTGGGAAGTGAGGAATCCGGTTGTCGGTCATGCATGTAAGTTTAAGAGTAGATATCTGAATCAGATTCGACTCTTATGTTGTTAAGATTGTTCTCCTTAATTTGGCATTTATCTCCCGCTAGCTTCCTCCAAAGCTTACCTATTTGACTTATGATCGGTGTTTAGTGGGAACATGTGTTTGTGTGGTGTTGTCGGGTCACTATCGGACATCTGTGACTTAAGTTACCGTTCGAGTAACAGAACGGTAATGAGTGTGTTTGTAACGAGCTTAACATGAGAGTGAACCATTCTCTAGGCTCTTATGTTGTTTAAACCTTCTTGGTTTGTGATTGTGGAAAGAGTATCCACTGTGTATGTGATGTTGTGCTATGCAATAATAATGTATGCACAATGTTATGTATGGTTAAAATAATGCATGTCATTGACAATTAGTTGCGCGTATTCCGGTAGCCGATGGGATGCGCGTTACCATACCAGCCAAGGGTTGCTAACCCTCGGGGGCTCCATATTTTTATGCAGGATGAGGACGAGGAAGCAGAGTGGCTGTAAGTTCTAGTCTACAGATGTACTTTTGGGTATTTGGATGTTGAGCCCGGGACGCGCATTGTGCTCCCGTGGCATTGTATTTGATTCCGTTGATACTACTGTGGGGTATATTGACAGTTTACAGTAAAGGAAGGTAATTAAATACGCGGTATCGTATATGATGTATTTATGGTTGTTTTCTATGCTCGGGAGTCTGATCATCAGGACCGGTACACTTGTATTATTCTGCCTTGTTTACCACGTGGGTGGTTGACGGCGTTGTAGCACCGAAGCGTTTAGTTAATGTTTAGTTGTTTATTTCCGCTACGATTCAATTAGTTGTGAAGTAAGATGTAGGGTGTTGTTACAAAAAGTGGTATCAGAGAGAAGTATCGCTGATGACTAGAATACCAAGCTTAGGAAAATACCGAGTTAGGAAACCTAACTACAGTTACCTAAGTGAGCAGTTATGGAAAGGTTAACCACTAACCAAGTGTGGAGGTACCTTATTGTCGGGAAACGTTACAACCGTTGGAACCGATAAGTGTGTAAGCATAATGCTAATAAGTGTTCGTGAATTCAGATGTCAGGTAGACCGCGAGGTCGAGGCCGCGGAAGCGGCATTGGTGATATTGGGAACCAGGGAGAGACCCTACGGCACAAGCCATGGCCGAAGCTGTAGCGGCCGCCGTAGCCCAAATGGTCCCAAACTTGTAGCTGCAATTCAGCAGGGGCAACAGCCCGAATTTCAACCACCACCGCCACCGCCACGAGAGACCAACTGGGTCAAGGCATTACAGACTTGAGACCCCCGTCATTTCATGGGGAGACCGACCCACGTAAACTGGAGGTGTACATCTCCGAGTTGGAGACCGCCTACGAGACTTTGGATGTGCCTGATGGGGCCAAGGTCCGTCTTGCCGCTTACTACCTGAAGGGTTCGGCACAGAGTTGGTGGAAGCTTGTGAGAGAGGACCGGATGGCGGATCCTCAGTTTGGTTGGAGGGAGTACACGGCTCTGCTGCGAGCCAAGTATTACCAGTGCATGTTCAAGAGGCTAAGCGCCTGGAGCTGGATAGTCTGAGGCAGGGGGACAAGATGTCGGTTGATGAGTACTACACTGCATTCACCGGTCTTATCCACCTGTTACCGGACCTGGGATACTCGAACCGGGTGCTGGTGAACCGTTTCTACAACGGTCTCAGCCACCGTCTTCGCTATGGGATGGGGCCAGCTGAGTATACACCTTGCAGGTAATTTGAATGAAGTGTGATGTGAATAAGTGTAATCCATAAGTGAGTATTAATGTGAGTTTGTGAGTATGTTTTGCGGGGTATGACTGACATCCTAAATTCAGGAGTGCTATCATGCTGCTGCTAAGGTAGAGATTACCGTCCGTCTGAGGGACGAGGAGAATGTGCACAAGCGCAAGGCCACGAGCGAGGGCCAGAGTCCGCAGGGGTACGGGGGAGGAAAGAAGAAGAAGAAGCCTTATCCCCAGCCCCAGAAGAGTTAGCACCAGGGTGACAAGGGCCAAGCCCAGGCCACCACAACTGAGGAGCCATTGGAGCTCATATATGCTTACGCGGCAAAACCCCTACGCTCTTACCCACCTAAGGGTAATTATTTAATCATGTGTGACAAGTTGAAGTGTATGTTGTTAAGTTGTGAAATAAGTATTGATTGTGTGCTGTGATAGCAGCTAGCACGGGTTCGGGACCGGAGCGCCACTACTACTGTAAGTGGTGTAACGGAGACCACCCCGGCAAGGACTACAAAGGAAACGACGTACAATGTCGTTACTGCGAGAAGTGGGGTCACCGTGACTATGAGTGTTACCGGAACCCCAACAGCAGAGTTAACAAGCCCAAGGGGCAGTGGAAGGGTAAGGCCACAGCAACTATTGATGGCCCGAAACGGCTAACCAGCGACCCACAGATCAGAGGAGCACTGATTCCCAGAAGGGGAAGGGGTCGGGACCTAGCAAGGCCACCCTGCATGTGGTGGACCGGTCTGAGACGCCAGGGCCCTCTTCTAGACCAGGTACCACCTTTATTGTTGAATGAAATAAGTGATTGCATACCGCATTTCATGCATGTATGTGTCAGTGAGTCTAAGTGTATTATCATGTGAGTAAAGAGTTAAAGTATAGTGTGAAAGTCACCTAATTAGATAACTCTAAACTTAAAGGAACCTTCAATATATGTTATTCAATCCCACCCACACCAAACCCTGAAGAAACCACAATCAACATCACCGACTTTCCAATGGAGCAATGTCAGGTTATCCAACCAGGTATGATACTCTTAAATGGATACCTGACACCGGAAGCACAAATCCATATCATCAGACGATGCAATGAACTGGGAGCAACACCCGGAGGTTTCTACACACCCGAATACCCGAGCGGATCAAGAATGAGATTGAAGATGATGTGCATGGGTAAGGACTGGAATCCTTACACCAAGACATATCAAGAAGTGTGAGCTGAAGATGGAGCAACGGTACCGAAGATACCTAAGGAGTTCCTTGCGGTTGTTAATCACACCGTGGGAATTGCTCAGCAAGTTGAAACGGATTCAATTCCAAGTGTTAAAGCAGATTTGTGTATTGTGAACTTCTACCAGAAAGGTGGACGGTTGGGTTTACACCAAGAAAAGGACGAGTCACCCGAGTCTCTAAGTAAGGGAGTACCCGTGGTGTCTTGGTCCATTGGTGATACCGTAGTGTTTATATATGGCGAGCAGAAGCGTGCTGATCTCGCAAAGAAGTTAGTACTAAAATCAGGAGATGTGTTAATCATGGTGGGCAGTCAAGGATGCTATATCATGGCATCAGGAAGATCAAACTGAATACCGCACCGTCAGCGGTGATCAATGCCACACACACGAAACCCGGACGTTTGAATTTGACCTTCAGACAGTTTTAAAGCCTTGTATAATTATGTAAAGTGTTAAGCCAGTGTATGTTAAGGATGTTATATATGTGTTAGTTATGTCAATAGTGTAAACCAACAAATGTTGTAAGAAAAGTGTGTTAATGAATAAAGTGGAGTTCTTGAAGTATATCAACCGTGTTGTTACCCAATACTTATTAGTTTGCCAATGAATTAGGCTGTGCTCTCGGAACGGGAGGTACACTGAGTGTCTGCAATGAGGCAGAAGCCGGCAAGAGCGGCACAATCCTCACCGGTACCTTTCCAGTCAATGGCGTGGACGCTTCGATCTTGTTCGACTTCGGAGCCTCACATACATTTATTTCGCTATCCTTTGCGAAGAGGCTGGGATTAGACGGTGATGAGATGCCAGACTTCCTAGTCACTCTCCCGTCGAAAGAGCGGATCAGGTGTACCCGCTACCACCGAGATGTTGTTGTGCGAATCAGAGGTGAAGAGTTTCCGATCGACTTGATAGAGTTCGACGGACTTGGTTTTGATGTGATTGTCGGGATGAACTGGTTGGAGCGGTACAAGGGCAGAATCCTGTGTGCCGAGCATCGTCTGCTTCTTCGGAGTCCATCTGGGGTTACAATATCTTACCGCCAGAGGCCCCGGGAGCCTTCGACTCAGATCATCACCGCCATGGCTATGTATCGTGAACTACGACGAGGGAATGATGTATACCTCTGCTATGTCCAGGACATAGAGAGAGACCCAGAGTTTAGCCCAGATGTGCCGGTAGTGTCAGAGTTTCCTGATGTATTTCCTAAGGAACTGCCGGGCATGCCGCCAGCACGGGAAGTTGAGTTTGAAATTGATTTGGTTCCGGGCACCGGACCAATTGCGAAGGCGCCCTATCGTATGGCTCCAGCAGAGATGACAGAGCTCAAGGAGCAGCTGAGAGACCTACTCGACAAGGGATTTATCCGCCCTAGCGTTTCACCATGGGGAGCGCCGGTCCTCTTCGTGAAGAAGAAGGACGGTAGTCTCCGCCTGTGTATTGACTATCGAGAACTGAATGCAGTTACGGTGAAGAACCGTTACCCTTTACCACGCATCAATGACTTATTTGATCAGTTGAGGGGAGCATCAGTATTCTCCAAGATAGATCTACGATCCGGATACCATCAGATTGCCATCCGTGACAGTGATATTGAGAAGATAGCATTCAGAACAAGGTATGGACATTACGAGTTTATGGTTATGCCGTTTGGTTTATCCAATGCACCAGCCAAGTTCATGGACTTAATGAACCGCTTGTTCCAAGATCAGTTGGACATGTCAGTGGTAGTCTTCATCGACGATATTCTTGTATACTTGAAATCGAGAGGTGAGCATGAAAGCCACCTGAGGAATGTGTTACAAACATTGAGAAAGAATCAGTTATATGCTAAATTTTCAAAGTGTGAATTTTGGTTGAACCAAGTATCCTTTCTTGGTCATGTGATTTCTGAGGCCGGGATCGCTGTTGATCCGGCAAAGATTGATGCAGTGCGCACCTGGCCTAGGCCGAAGACAGTTACCGATATCAGGAGCTTCCTCGGTCTGGCAGGTTATTATAGGAGGTTTGTGAAGGACTTCTCCAGTGTCTCGAAGCCGATGACTTCCTTGATGAAAAAGGATGCACCATTCGAGTGGACAGTCGACTGTGAGAGTTCTTTCCAGAGTCTCAAGGATGCTCTGACATCTGCACCAGTCCTGACTATACCAGACGGTCCAGATGGTTTTGAGGTCTATTGCGACGCATCAGGCAGAGGCATGGGTTGTGTGTTGATGCAACACGGGAAGGTCGTAGCTTACGCCTCCCGACAGCTGAAGAAGCATGAAGAGAACTACCCTACCCACGATTTAGAACTGGGGTCCATTGTCTTCACATTGAAGATATGGCGACATTATTTGTATGGGGTAAGTGTGACAATTTATTCTGACCACAAAAGTTTAAAGTACTTGTTCACTCAGAAGGAGTTGAACATGAGACAAAGAAGGTGGGTTGAGTTTCTAAACGACTATGACATTAATCTACAGTACAAAGAGGGTAAGGCAAATGTGGTAGCTGACGCATTGAGTCGCCGAGCACACTCTCTCCATTCGCTAGTCTCTCATACTGGCTTGGTTGAAGAGGTGCGGAGTGCTCAGATGACGGATCAGTATATGTTGGAGATCAGGCAGAAGCTTATTGATGGCACATTCGAGGGTCAGAAGTACGACTTCCGACTCCACGATGATGACTTGATTAGGCTCAATGGCCGACTGTGTATTCCGAGGAGTAGCGCTGAGATGAAGGAGCGCATACTGAGTGAATCCCACTGTTCTACGACTTCGATTCACCCTGGAGCTTCAAAAATGTATAAGGGTATGAAACGTTATTTTTGGTGGACTGGAATGAAAAAGGATGTAAATGATTATGTGTTGAGGTGTCTCACTTGTCAAGGTCAAGTTTGAGCACCGACCTGGTGGTATGGTACAGCCAATGCCAGTGCCTGAGTGGAAGTTCCATGATATTTCTATGGACTTCGTAGTAGGGCTTCCGCCTACAAGGGGAGGTCTGAATATGATTTGGGTTATTACCGACTGACCAAGGTGGCTCGATTCATACCGATGAAGGACACCTGGAAAGTGGCAAAACTAGCAGAACTCTTCGACAGAGAAATTGTAAGACATCATGGGGTACCAA
The DNA here is from genome assembly GCA_023374045.1 of Limonium bicolor. NCBI lineage: Eukaryota > Viridiplantae > Streptophyta > Magnoliopsida > Caryophyllales > Plumbaginaceae > Limonium > Limonium bicolor. The sequence continues at coordinate 15,742,524 of CM041779.1, read as the reverse complement.
AGACGATTGTGTCTGACAGGGATACCAGATTCCTCTCTAGGTATTGGAAATCCACGTGGGAAGCGCTTGGTACCGAGCTGAAGCTAAGTACAGCGTTCCACCCACAGACAGATGGTCAGAGTGACCGTACCATCCAGACACATGAGGATATGTTACGTGCATGTGCACTTGATTTTCAGACCAGCTGGATTGATAAGTTACATCTGATCGAGTTTAGTTACAACAACAGTTATCATGCTTCGATCAAGATGTCTCCCTTCCAGGCTTTGTACGGTAGACCATGCCGCACGCCATTATGCTGGGATGAGTCGAGTGAGACGGTCATTATAGGACCAGAGTATCTAGAACAAGTTCAGGCAGAAGTTCGCTAGATCCGGGCTAACATGAAGGCAGCACAGGATAGACAAAAGTCGTATACTGATGTGCGCAGACGTGACCTGGAGTTCGCCGTGGGCGATCAGGTATTTCTTAGGGTATCCCCCATGAAGGGAGTATTTCGTTTTGGCCAAAAAGGCAAGTTGAGCCCAAAATATGTGGGGCCTTATATTGTGACGGAGCGGATCGGCCCGGTAGCTTACAGACGGGATTTACCCTCCGAGCTGGGCAAGGTACATGATGTATTTCATGTGTCCCAGTTGAAAAAATATATGTCTCATCCCTCTCATGTGCTTCAGCCTGAAAGGCTAACTTTAGAGCCGACCATGCGATCAGTGGAGACTCCAGTACGGATTCTGGATACTAAGACTCGAGACACTCGCCATAAGTCTGTGAGACTGGTGAAGGTTCTCTGGTCTAACCAGGACATTGAGGAGGCCACTTGGGAGCTGGAAGATAAGATGAAGGCGAAGTACCCGTCATTGTTTACTTCTTAGTGTTTATGTGTAAAGGGTACGGGCGTACCCTTTTTAAGGGGGGTAGAGCCGTTTCGGTTATGTGTGTACGACGTGTATTTAAATACGTCGTCTATGTTATGTTGTTATGTTACAGACCGTTGTGTCTGAATGATGTTGACGATGTTGTGTTGTATGGACCTTGTGTCCGATGTTATGTTGTATGGACTTTGTGTCCAATGTTATGTAAGTGTGTTGTTAAGGTTGTATGGAAATATTGTTTATATGTATTCACGTGTTCTAACATTTAGGATATGTGGAAGTGTGAACTTTGAGGACAAAGTTCTTTTAAGGGGGTAGATCGAAATACCCCAAACCTTAGTATGTTGTTTAAACATTTAATATGGTATATTAAGACTAAAAAGAGTCTTAGAAACATTAGTAAACAATTTAAACCATAGAGAACACAAATAAATGCCTTAAAGTCAATTAGGGCTAAAATGTGCTCTAAGCTTGGGATAAGCTTGGGTAAACCTAATAGCTTACCAAAACCTTATTTGTATACTAATGAACATATTAAACCAATTCCAAAAGAAAACCAAGCTTGAAAACAAGTTAAAACACAAAATGTGCTTTAAGGAGTCTTAAAACACATTTTTGAAAAATTGTTTGTAAATGAGTTTTGAATGGCTAAATGTCCATCATTACTCTTTAATTGACATGTGTACTATATAGTATCACATTTGGAAGTCTATATCAATCAATGGGAAATCAAAAATTTCACATCTATGTGCCTTGTTTTAGTGAATAGTAACTAAAATGAGCTAGTTTGTAACATATGTTTGTATAAGTATTTAAATTGGCCAACAAAGACTAAAAGCCCTTAGTAACATTAAGGGGCCGGTTTCTTAGTGGTGAGTCACCACTCTTGTTATTTGTTAAACAAATAAAAGATGACTACTTAAGTACTATTTACTTTAAGTATAAATATCTTCTTAAAAGCAAACTTATCTCACTTTCTCATTTCCCTCTTCATTCACACGTCTTCAAGCTCTCTTCTATCTCTTCTTGCTCTCCATTCACGGTTTGCTACAGCAACACCAACACCACCATCATTTTCCATCTTTGACCACTTGTATCTCCTAGCTCATTTGGCCAAATTAAATTCTAAGACCACCATTCTCTTCCTCTCATCAAGCTCTTCAATTCTATCCTTTCAAAATCCCAAGAGCTCAATTTCGGTGCCAAGAGGAATCACCATGGGAGGAGATTGAGCTCATCTTTTCACATATTGTTGTTCTCCTTTGCTTCAAGGTAAGGAAACTCAAAGAAAAATGATGTTTCCTTCATGTTTTTGTGTTGTCCGAAAATCACTCTTAATGGTGCCTTTATGTTGCTTTGTTCTAGCTTCATTCCAACCTTTCATTGACTAGGTGGAGTCCTCTCTTGATATATATTCAAACTCTCTTCAAGTTCTAAGGTAAAACAACTATCTTAATGTTTTTAAAACAATGTACAATCTAGGGTTTACAATGAGATGAAGCATAAAGCTTGTATACTCATTTTATCATTTGTATAATGTTTAGAAGTTGACAAGCAACTAAAAGCCTTGCCGATTTAGTCAAGGAAACAAGAAAGAAGTTGTGAGGAAAAAAGAGGTAAATGTGCTAACCTAATGTGGTTTAAAATCTTAGGAGAAATGAGCTTATATTGCTTGTTAAAATGATCTAAGGAGCCAATGGTGAATGACTTAGTAAAATGTTCTCAAAGGCTTAGTAAAAGGCATATGTTTTTGAGTGTATTTGCAGGTCAAAGGCAAATATAATGTGGGAAATTCAGTGTTTATGATTTATGCATCTTAAGGGCCTAAGAGCCATGTTATTTAAGGGCCTAAGTGCCATGCAATTTAAATTATGCACTATATTGTGATGTAGTGCTAAATGAGTGAGGTTTTGTGTATAAGAATGTGTTTGGTGGATTTTAGTGTTCTTGGTTGTTTAATGGTGAAAACAATGTGTTTTGGTTTAGTAATGTTCTAGGAGAGTTCATGTCAAAATTTAGGTAATAAACAAGGAGTTCTAAGGGTTCAAAATGAGTTTGGTAAGTTAGGAAATGTTTAGAATGGTTAAGTGTTCAACTAATGGAAGAAACATGCATTAAGGTGTTTAAAGATGTAAAAAGGGCTTAGGCAATGTTCTAGAGGATTTAGAATGCAAAAGAATGTTTTGGGACATGTCAAGATCATGGTGAGATTGTATTTGGGACTTGTGTATTGTTGGTGAAAAAGGGATGAAGTGATTTGTTGCATGGGAAGCTATAAACTTGTAAGGATGTCCAAGGAGTTGTTTAGGAAGAAAAGATTCTTGGGAGATGATGTTGTAGTGGTGAGGAAACATTATTGGTATAGTGGTTATCATAGGTATGAAACCCACTTAGAAACCAAGGAGAAAATATCATAAGTGTTTGGAATTTTGTATGAAATGAGTAAGTGTTTAAGGAGATAGAAAATGAGTTTCATGGATGTTGTATGAGGGTGTAAGTGTACCAAATGATGTTAGAAAACATTAGGAGGCTTTAGGAGAAGTTTGGTGAAGATTTGATAAAGTTTGGACAAGTTCTGGTGGCGTCCGACCTAGGGGTCCGAACCAGGTCTGGGTCGGACAGCCTCTGTTAGACGCCAATAAGTGTTCTGGAACGGTCCGACCCAGAGGGCTTGGGTCGGACATGGGTCGGACGTGGGTGTGTGTTAGGCAGTAAAAGTTCTAGAATGGTCCGACCCAGTCGAGTGAGTCGGACATGGGTTGGACAAGTTAAGTTTTTCAAACCCGGGAGTCACTGGAAGGGTCCGACCTTTGGTGGGTCGGACAGACCAAAAATAAAAAAACAGTAAAAATGTGGCTTAAGTAATAAACCTTAGGGAGTATAATGTAGGTAATGAAGGATAAGTTTGGGCATTAAAACATGTCACATAATCATGTTAAACATTTAGTAAATTTGAAGTTAAGTAAATTAATTAACCGACATTATTAATCATGTATAGGGGTGACCTACGGTGGAAATCAATCGAAGCAAGGACCAAGGTATGGTTTTCTTGCAGTCTGTCCTACCAGGTTTACACCGCTTGTGTGTTGTATGTTTTCTGTGTGTTTATGACGTTATAAGACTTAATCATGAAATGAGTTTACAGTTGTTCATAATATTGTGATGTTGTGATGTGACTCATTTCCATTGTCTGTGTCTAACATGACTTACCACCTGTTGTGAATTGTTTGTTAAGTTCCACTGTTGAACTTCTAACAAGTGCTAATTGGGAAGTGAGGAATCCGGTTGTCCGGTCATGCATGTAAGTTTAAGAGTAGATATCTGAATCAGATTCGACTCTTATGTTGTTAAAGATTGTTCTCCTTAATTTGGCGTTCGATCTCCCGCTAGCTTCCTCCAAAGCTACCTATTCTGACTTATGATCGGTTTAGTGGGAACATGTGTTTGTGGTGTGTGTGTTCGGTCACTATATCCGGACCATCTGTGACTTAAGTTACTCGTTCGAAACAGAACGGTAATGAGTGTGTGTAACGAGCTTAACATGAGAGTGAACCTTCTCTAGGCTCTTATGTTGTTTAAACCTTCTTGGTTTGTGATTGTGGAAAGAGTATCCACTGTGTATGTGATGTTGTGCTATGCAATAATAATGCTATGCCACATGTTATGTTATGTTTAAAATAAATGCCATGTCATCTTGACAATTAGTTGCGCGTATTCCGGTAGCCGATGGGCTGCGCGTTAACCATACCAGCCAAGGGTTGCTGACCCCCTCGGGGGCTCCATATTTTTACTGCAGGATGAGGATCGAGAAGCAGAGTGGCTGTAGGTTCTAGTCTGCAGATGTACTTTTGGGTTATTTTGGATGTTGAGCCCGGGACGCGCCTGTGCTCTCGTGGCATTGTATTTTGATTCTGTTGATACTACTGTGGCGGTATATTGACAATTTACAGTAAAGGAATGTAATTAAATACTCGGTATTGTATATGATGTATTTATGGTTTTAGTTCTATGCTCGGGAGTCTGATCATCAGACCGGTACACTTGTATTTATTCTGCCTTGTTTACCACGTGGGGGTTGACGGCGTTGTAGCACCAAAGTGTTTAGTTAATGTTTAGTTGTTTATTTCCTCTGCGATTTCAATTAGTTGTGAAGTAAGATGTAGGGGTGTTACAGGTACGTAACATTACTTTGAGTCGAATATAGCCACCGTCAAATCGAAAATTCCATCTGTCATACTCCTTGAAGATGCCGAGGCGCACCCCAAGCATAAAAGTCGTCGCTTTACTATGTAACGGTAGAGGAACGCGCACTGCAACAAATGTTTGTATTGGTGACTCTTTTTTTTGTAAATAAAGACATTTAAAAATGTCACTAATATTAATTGTGACACTGGGTGCAAGTGTCTAGAATTACAGTGTCAGAAAAATAAATATGACACTTAGAATTCACAAAATATCAGACACTTATAATTGTCATTATTTAGGTGGCATTTTCAAATGTCATGCTTCAACATATTTTGAAAGAAAAATAATCCTTACATATATATATATACCGTCACACATAAATGTTTTTTAGTTTTAATAAACATCAATTAACTTGATGAATAATAAAATAATTTTTTAAATTTTTAGAAGTTATTAATCATTAATAGTTATTTTGGTTTTTCTTCACGTAAATAGAACATAACTTAATATTATTTTTGGTTTTTTTCACTTAAATACTACATAACTTAATATGGTTTTTTTTGACGTAAATAGAACATAACTAAAATGAAGAATAACTAATAAAAAATGTATGCTCACTATTCATTGTATTGTATTGAAATGGTATAGTATGACAATTCATTGTAGCAATCAATCTTAAAAATAAATACAAACCTATTTTCTATGGAAAGTGTAAAATAGCTATAATATGAAGAAGCTACCTATATTTTCTTGCCTGCGTTAAATGATGTGTAGAAACTAGCTACTTATAGTAATTCTAATTACAAAAAAAAGTAGAGAGTGACAAATGTTATTTATCTACACAACCTCAAAAACCTAGGTAACCATAACAAAAGACATTTACAGACAAGACTGAGAAACTACTTTCTTTAAATTCTTGTCTCAAGCGTCCAAACTTCCATCCGGTGGTGAAAAGTTTTTCTGACATTGATCACTTCCATTTGAATCATATGGATCCTAAAATATTGAGAAGAATAAACAAGTTAGAGAAAAGAACATTCAGACTAATATAAGAATAGAAGACAAATTGAGTGTCATCAATTATCAAAAGGGTTTAACCACTACTAGCAAGTGGTTACCTTTAATGAAAGATCCCACTCATATTAAACAATATAAGAGCAACTCTTCTTTTTTTCACCGAATCATTAAAGATCATTGAAATGTGGTTGAAGAAGTACTAATGGTGTAGATGAACTACCAACCTTGCTCTGTAGCACATTGAATCAAACCAACATGTTATTAAATTGCTGAGAAGCTAACGTATGAACTCCTTGGCTATCGGCTGCAAAAATCAAATCCCAACTTACAAAATTGGGAATAGTTACAACTGTGAAAAAGTCCATATATATACGGAGGATTGAGAGGGGATATGGATAGATCATAACAAATGGACTGCAGTAAAATAAAGGCACACCTTCAATCAATGCTTGGTGTTACTGGAAATCATGTTACAGTTGTAAAGAATCGCTCCCCGTTGCCGTTGAAATTCAACTAGATTACTGGAAATGAACTGCAAATTTGTACGGAAGGTTGTCCGGGTTACCGGAGGTAGACCAACTTTTTGAGAGAAGATCACAAAGAGAGAGAGGTAGACCAAATCGATGACAACACCGGCATGTTAATGGTGAGAATCAAAGTGCTGTTAGGCTTGAAAAAAGGTAAGCCCTATAGAACCCAGAGCGTATAGCGTGTAGTTTGCAAAAGTGGATAGATGAAGAAATAAATGGGAGACGTGGGGAACGTGAAGAAATGTGATGAAAAAGAAATATTAAAAATCCACGTTAAAGTTGAGATATTATAGGTAGTTAAGATTTTTGTTAATTTAAATTGGATATTTATAAAAACAAAAAAAATATAATAATTGTTTCATTCCCCGTCTCAGAGTTTAATATCATCATTTTTATTATTATGCATATAAAATTAATACATAATACATATTAAAAATATTGTAAATTACCCTATTTTAGTCGAAAAATAAAAAAATGTGGCGGAGGCGGTTACATTTATTCCCACCCAATAATATATGTATTTAAATAAATTCTAATATTTTGATGTTGTAAATTAACTTATTTTAGTTGAAAAGTTGTAACACCCCAACTCAATCCAAATGTGGTCTCGCAACTAAAGTATACATACAAACATGTCACAGCGGAATTCTTTACAATCCAGGACCTTGCCACGGTCTGACTACAGAATATACCGAACATTAGCACATAACAACCTTAACCAAATACATAATCTTCTTACAATCCTCTCACATCCTATACATCTTACTAATCAATTGCCATACGAGTGTTCATGCACAACTCGTAGGCCACTCTTAGTCCTTAACACTTGTACTCCTTCTTACTCTCGCGACAGCCGCCTCCTGATGTTCAAGTGTAGTAAAAAAAAGCCCCGAGGGGGTCAGCACGAATGCTGGTACGATCCTTCATGGCCCCCAAGCTAACGTGGCTACGACGACTAATTGTCGATAGCATGGAGGTTGATTAGATGCACAACATAATAGAAAGTGCAGTAAACAACAACTCAGATATGAACAATCAAAGTTCACACAATGAACGACTTAAATGCTTCCCTTAATTAGAGAGTTAGTTATTTAACTCCTTAAGTAATGTTACCTCTTAATCTTAGTCCATCCTTATCTCACCTCAATCTTAGTCTTATCTTAATCTTAGAAACAACCATCCTTTAATAAGGAGTGGATGTCACTTATCTTAATCTTAATTATACAAACCATCCTTTAAAGAGAAATGGTTGCAACTCATCTTAACCTTAACTTAATCTTAATCTTAACTTAATCTTAATCTTAACATACAAATCATCCTTTAAAAAGGAATGATTGTAACTTATCTTAATCTTAACTTAAGTATGCCAACCGTTCTCTCATTGGGAACAGGTTAGCCCTTAGTTCGTTGTTTATTTTGTAGGGCTTGGTTAACCCTAGCCAGCAGCAGGACACTTACCAGCAATAAACAACATTCTTAAATTGTTGGGGATGTAGGCTTGATCCCCCACGCCATCTTAAAGCCACCTACCTTGGACTGGATGTCCAATGTAGCCGAGCCGGTCAACCGACCCAAGGCTAGTCGAGGACTAGTCCTTAATCGGAAGTCGAATCTGCTATAGATACCGACCCCCTTTCCTTAGCATGCATGACCGGAGATCGGTCCCGGGTTTCCTCACTCATGTTCCAGTTAGTAGTAGTCTCAAGACCATGTTTGTTGGTAACCTCTTTCGGTTATATCGTCCCTTATTAGGGGGCGTTCCTTAGTCTCACTCAATTCCTTACTAAACATTGGTTAGTAAGTTCTCACGGTATGTTGTGTTAGTTTCAAACATCACACAACAATACAATATATATAATATGTTCCGGTTGCATGCTGTATCTTGTTTAGTGAGCACACAAAAACAAATAGCACACAAGCCGAGGGACCTCGTTAGCAAGCAGGTCACAAGAGAACTGTACCGTTCACCGTTGGTCGTTCGGCTGCTTACTCTCCTCTGGAGTCCAATTTCCAAGTCCTAAAACATTCATTCAGTTTTAGGTTGTTAATCACTTAACTTAATTCAACTTACTTAACTTACTTAACCCTTAATGATCCCCACCTAACACCTCTTAAGTCTTACAACTTAATCTTACAAACCTAATCTTAAACTTTTAAGTTTATTCTTAACTTAATCCCTTAGGTCTTTATACTCTAATCATCATTGCCCCCTTAATGGGGTACATTATACCACTAAACTCTCTTAGGGTTTCTTTCTTTTTTTTTTTTTTTTTTATGGTCCGACCGACCCACCGACCGACCCACCCCTGGGTAGGTCGGCTGCAGAGAACATCAAACTTCACAGTTTCAGCCCGACCGACCAGACTGGGGTCGGACCCTGGGTAGGTCGGCTGCAGAAACTTCCCATACATTGTCAAACTTTCTCCAAATTTTTCCTAAGCCTCCTAATGTCATAACATCATTTGGACATCAAACAAATCTTATAACCCCACCAAACTCATTAAAACAACTTACAAAGATCTCTCCAATCATTTGCTCAATTCTTACAAATACTCCTACACTTATCATATAATTCCTTACATTACCAACTTGTATCTTTACCAAAACTTCAACCAACCCAAGTGTTCCCTCCTTAACAGTTTGGGCACTTCATAAACATTATTTTCCATCTTCAGTTCATTTACCAAACTTCCTCAAGTCATCTTGCATAACCATGCACAAATTCCTCTCTTTCCATTTGTTACTCATCATTCCTAAACTCTTGGGCATACCTAAACATTCTTGTCATCCTCTTAGCACCTTAACCTTGTTCTTCTTTACCTTAACTATACTACACCCTCCTTGGACATTTCCACCTCCTTTTACTCACTTACTCACCATTATCACGATCATACGCTCTTTTACATTCCTAGTCATTTTCTTGATGACTTACAAATCCTCCTACCTTTTCACTTCCATCACCCAAGTCCCACATTACCATTCAACTAAACCTTACTAGTCCACCACTAACATCATCACACTTACACAAGGTTCTCAAAACTCTCATTGTCTTACTATCTAGTTCATACCTAAATCTCCTTAAGGCATTATACACCTTTCCTTTTAAAACTTATGCACAAGTCTTACACTCCTCATACCATGACTTTGGTGTGTTCAATACACCCACCTAAACTCTAAATTTCTCATAGACCATTCTAGGTCATTCTCATCCTTAAGAACTCCTTAGTAATCATTTCCACTCAATTCTTCATAATGACTCCTAGTAAATCCTAGGTCATATTAATTCACCACCATCCCTAAACACTTATTTTCTACTCAAATTTCGCCTAGCTCCTTAGTATATCTCATGCCCAAATGCATTGTTTTTCTCACACAATAATCTCACACACACACCAAGTCCTTTCTCATCTTTCTCACCCAAATCAATTATTCACATCATACTCAATATATTGCAATAATCTTAAATTGCATAGCACTAAGGCTCTTAAATGACATGGCTCTTAGGCCCTTAAATGACTTAAACTTAAACACTGAATTTCCCACATATAAAAGCTTTCAACCTGCAAATACACCATCAATCTCATAGTATTATAATGCTCTTAAAATCCACCTTAAACTTATATTACTAACTCATTCTCATTAGCTCCTTAGTCACAAGTTCATAAGCTTGTTTAAGTTCTTTTTCTTAGGTTATATAACCCACACAATGTAAGCTTAAGCCACATTGGTATCCATCTAAAACTCATCCTTAATCTTAAACCACCATTAGGTAAGCATTTTACCTTGTTTTCTCAAGCTTATCTTAATCTCCTCCTTAGGCCTTCTTCTTGCATAGATCTCGGCCACCACTTAAATTCCTTTGCCAATGTTCTAATCAATATTAAGACTCATATGAGTACTAAACAATGCACTAACCTCAAGGAATAAAAACCTAGGTTAGAAATGTGTTCTAAGGCATAAAAGTGGATGATTACCTTTGAAGTCTCAAGGTAGACTTTGGCATTGAATGAAATAGGACCTCCACTAGTCCTTGGTGAATAAATCAAGCTAGAACAAGGCATAAAAACAAGCCCCATGAGAAGAATTTTCGGCCATGTATAAGAAATGATGGAAACATGTTTTTCTTACATTTCTTTACCTTAAGAGAATGGAGAAGCTAATGAGCTCTTCAAACTTGATTTTCCCCATCAATGGAGTTTTCTCATGGCACCAAAATGGAGCTTTGAAAGATTTGAAAAGATAGAAAGATAGGTCTTGACCTAACTAAGACAAATATGCAATTTGTTTTGGATTTGGAGCTTGGAGTTGTATTTGGCAAGTGATTGAAGATGGAGAACCATGGAAGAGCAGCTCTCTCGGTTTGGAACAGAGAGAAGAAGAAGAAGAAACCGTGGGTGAAGGAGAGAAATGAAGAGAGAGAAGAAGAAAGGTGGCTAATATAAGGTATTTGCTTTAATAAAGCAAATAGTAACTTCTTTACTTATCTCTTCTTTTCCTTTCTCATTTGATGACTCATGTGGTGACTCCCCACATAAAAACCGGCCACCCTCTTAATATAAGGCTAACATGGTCTTTGTTGACCAATTAATTGACTTATATTGATTAAAACTTAAACTAGTCACTAAATAGTTACTATTCACTAATCAAGGCACATAATCGGGAAATTTTTGATTTCCCATTGATTTAGACCTCCTAATGTGATACTAATTAGTACACATGTTGATTAAAGAGTAATGATGGACATTTAGCCACTCAAAACTCAATTCTAAGACAATTTCTCAAAAATGTGCTTTAAGACTTCTTAAAGCACATTTTGTGTTTTCACTTGTTTTCAAGCTTGGTTTTCTTTGCTAATTGATTTAAAATGACCATTAGGATATTACTAAGGTCTTATCATGATATTTGGGTACTCACCCAAGTCTCTCCAAGCTTAGAGCACGTTTTGCCCTGATTGCCTTAAGGCACTTTCTTGTGTTTTCCTTGGTTAAATTGTCTACCAATCTTTCTAAGGCATATTTTAGCCTAATACATCTAATTTGATGTTACTTAGCATACTTAGGTTTGGGGTATTTCAATCTACCCCCCTTAAAAGAACTTTGTCCTCAAAGTTCCCATGCATCTTATCTTATTAGAATACATGTCTTACCTCATTCCTTAGATCATATAGATCATACTTATGTATACTTAATCTCATTGGATCATTGGATCCACCACATTCTTATACTTAAATATCACACAACATGCTTAAGCATGAGCACTCAAAATTCCTTTTGTTCCTTTTGATGATTAAAACATTCACATAACTTCCAACGTATTCTCCCATGTCACCGGTCCGTAGACAATGGCTCATTCGTCCTCGTCACCATGGGCTAGAATACAAAACACGCTGCTCCCCATGTCACCGGTCCGAAGACAAAGGCTCGTGCGTCCTCGACTTCATGGGCGAGACTCAGTAAAAAGGTAATCCTTTTACGAGGTCATGTGAGGAATAATTCCTCTAATTAAAAATACAAGCAACTCCAATTTCATTTTATCCTAAGGTCTCTATCCTTAGTGTGATTTAATTGTGACCACTGGTAGGGAGTTTCAGGAATCATCCAACCCTGATGTGATCAGCATCAGTGTAGAACTATCCTTCCACCCCAATTTGTGTTCGGTTTCCCTTGATCCCTAGAAAATCAAGTTCCACCTCCCACGTCATTTTCAAACATCCAATAATTCACTCATGTCCAATTTTCTATCTTTTTAGTTCTTCTAATCATAATCAATACATCTCCAAGTGTGGACAGTCCATCAAACATTCCCAATTCATCTCTTAGTAATTACCTCAAGACTTAAATTCCTACTAAGTTTATAACTGTCTCATACCAATTCTCACCATCTTATATCTCATAGCATTACAATTTCCTTTCTCATAATGTTATCTTATTCTTATCTCACACATAGTCCATATCGACTATACCTCATATATTCCTTATTCCTTAAGTCTCCTTAACCTCTTCCTTAATTCTCTTAACTTGTACTCACACCGGAGTTAACAAGATAGGTACTTAATGTGTATGGTATTCACATCTTCTGTGTGCAATAACCATGATTTATCTAAAATGTTTATGTAAAACATATTCTCAAATTATTTTGTGCTATGCACACCGTAGTTTATGTACTCAGTACACAAACATACGCTAAGCGGTTTTCGCTCTACCCCCTTAAAATGGATTACGCCCACGTAATCAGCGTACATCATCTTTGAACATAAGTTCAAGATGTCTAATTCTCACCAAGCATTCTAGCTTCCACGTCATCTATCTTACTTATAACTCGATCAGAATGACTTAGTCTCTGTATCGAGGATTCTTAACGGTACTTATACGTTTCCTTAACTTAGTTTGGTCTAATCTCAAAGTAGTGGTCTGCTAGCTTCCGCTGCGCGACTCTGATAATCTTAGGCTTAACTGTCTCAATGGACACGTGTTATCTTTATATATACACGGCCTTAATGAGTTGTAACTCGTCTATCCATTCTCCTTGAAGATCTTATGCTCATACTCTTAGTATTTTCTCGAATGTCTAAATTGTTCTCCCCAACTGACCTTTGGTCTGAGGATGATTCTTAGTCTGAAACTACTGTTTAGTGCATATTGCGCTTTACAGTCTTAATCTCTTACATCTTAAGGCATGTTCAATGTCTGTACTTAACAATCCGTGCTCTTCGCACTTCATAGTCCTTAATTATTGTTCTCTGGTTCCTCTGTGTTGCTGGTTCGACTGAATTCTTCTCTTCGACTGTTGTGGTAGTAGCTGCTCTTGTGATCTTGCGTCGTTGTCGGTGGTACGGAGTCGACTACTTCCCGTGTTCCTTACACCATTTACATGCATGGGGTACCTTACTGGTACATTACTACTTACCCAACTAACTCATAAATGAGCGTGTCAGGCCTGCAAGCCCCTGTGGGGTGCAGTCGTCCCACGTCTCGTTTTAGTAAACTCATAGTGTCCGTCACACGTTTAGCTATTGCTAATTATGAAGTATTCTGTTGTCGATCTCCTCTTTCATCGTTCCATAATAACATTTATTGTTCTTCTTGAAGTTAATCAAGGGAAATCCATTTACTGCGTTCTTGGTATTGTATGCTCTAGCTCTTTCTGTATCCCGTACTGATTTAGTAGCTTAGGTCTCTTTCCATAGAGCCTCTTATCTCCTTTTCATATTCATTCTACTAGGAAAGCACTTCCAGTTCCTTAAGGAATGGGTTGTGTGCTTCCTGTGTAATCTTACCAAACCAAGTCCAGACTACTGGCTCAATGCTCAGTTCGTCTACCATCTTATTTCTTACTTATGCTGGTCTTAACTCATAAATCTAATTGCCTCAGTGTCAATATTTGACGGCTCAACATAATGGTCGCCTTACCGCGCACCATGACTTAATCCACTTTCTAACTATTGTACTCACGACCACTACTACCGTGGTAGTTGGCTCTTACCATGTTGCCCATTAATGGTGCAACCTCTTACTCACTTATTCTAATGTCTTACCTTATATCAATCCCTTCTTGGTGTAAACACACTGGGAGTTCTCTCATTCCGGTATTGGCGGTTGTCGTACCGTGTTGTAAAATAGTTGACTCTTGATATGAAGATGTTATGCTCCAATCTCAGATTCGTAAGTAGGCTAATTTCTTTCGCTTTTTTCATCCTTAGTGATGTTATCTACCATGTAGTTTAACTGATTACTGAAGAAGTCATCCACTGAATCACAAGCTCTTCTGAGCATTGATTAATTGACGTGCCATAATGTGCAGTCACAATGTTTATCTCTGACGATCACTAATTCTTACATCCTGGGTGTTGGATATAGGTCTATCTCTGCAACCTACCTTATTACTCAAGTGTATCTGATATATTTCAAGGAAATCTCAAGGTTCATAGTTTCCATTTTCTAAATAAAGTGTATTTCGTCTCTAATAAGTGAAAGCCCTTTTGAGGGGTTCATTCCCACTCATGGCCTCACAACAAGGAGAGGTATCCCCACCCTAAAAGGCATGGTTCGTTCTCCGCTCCTGTCCTTAGCATTATCTCAATATTCTCATTGGTACCCTTTCTTGGTAATGTTCTTCACAATCTAAGTTATAGGTTTGGTAACCGTTCATATCTACAAATTGTAGTCCCTTCGTGGCTTAAACAAGCTCTCTTATAACTTACTGCGCCTCGGGCTCTGATGTGGTTAACATCCTTGGCTCGTAGGCTCTTAATGCTTAATGTCTCAGTTCATTATTTGTACTCTTACTCATCTGCAGGTCATCCCATAAGATTCTAGTTCTTTGAGCACTATCCACCGTTAGGTTACATACTAAATGTAGTATCGGGTTTCATGATAAGTTGCTGCATCCTGCTTCCTGTTAGGGAAGTTGTTCAGGTGATCTGAGGTTACTTAATGTCTTTGACAATGCTGTCATTTTACTAGACTTATGTCTTTTGGCAATTAAGGATAGTTCGTATTAGGCGTTTGCCTTACGGTGTCCAAGTTGGATATCATCCTGTATCTTATACTTCCATCTCAACGCTTCGTTCAACTTCTGTTGATTACGCCACCCTTTGATGATCAATCATACTTGGGTGTTAATGAGTTAGACGAACAGTACTAGCTGTCATTCATCAGTTTGTTCGGCTCGACTATGCCCGCTCTGTGGGGGTAGTCCTCCGAGCTTTCCTTTTCCAGGGTTGTACGACTTTAGTCCTTAGTAGGTTATAGCTTACGTTTATTTCTTTTATCCTTGTTTTCTGGGTTTTCCAACATCTCATTGAAGAATGTTGTTATTGGTATCCTTAATGGTCACTCTGGGAGTCTTATCCCGTTTTCGTTGTAAGTCGATGCCTCAACAGTCTCAATAGTATCTTATAATACATCCCTTGTATATCATTGCTTATATAGTGTTTTTGCTCGCGATACCGAGCAATCTCTTAGGTTTTCCCCTTGGAGTTTGAGATTGGTGTTCTTACCGTACTGTCGGTTGTTGTTGTAGTGGGTTATACCGTTGCTAGTATTTATATGGTTTAATATTATGTCCAAGTTCTGCTCCCTGCTGACTGATGTGTCGGTTCATCTCATCATGGTCAGGCCGTCAGGCCCTTCCAAGGTCTATTTTTTCCTGTTCTTATGGATTTACAATCCGGTATTAATATGTGTTACAACTGTAGCGTTATCCTATCTCGCCTTGATGGCTTTTCGTGTAGCTTAACCGTGGTAGCACTTGCTATGGCAAGTGCGCCATGCAGGATGGGTTATTGGTACAAGGTACGTCGGTAGTGACACTTCCTTCTAATTTCCATGTAATTGGTAGTCCTCGGGACTCCTTCGATAATCTCTTATTTTGGATAACCGTCCATCCGGCAGTTTCCTTGTTGTTTGACAGTACTGTCATCTACCAGGGCGTTCCTCTTTCTGAGGGAACCCCTTAATATTTTCTTATATCTTAATCCTCGCTCCTGTCTCCACACATTTTGTTGTGGTTATTAAGTAATAGTTCTTCTATAGGCACTACATTGTAGTCCTATTTCGGTATACAATTTGTATGTGTTCCTATCGTCGTCCACATTATGTTGGCCAGGTTTGTAACCTTTTTCATTATATGGGGTTTGGAGTTCCCGTTTCTAACCGGACTTTCCAGTAATCTCAATCCTCATGCTTTGTATTATCCCACTGTTATGCTCACTCGGACCGCTGTCCGGTACTCATGTCTCTTATAATTTCCTTATCCATTGCACGCGTAGTGCTTTCCTTATCATTGGTATCGCGGGTTATTTCGACTGCGTAGCATGTCGACCCATGTTGCCGGTAATTTCCGTTCCCTTACTGATAGTATTCCATAGGTAGCGCCTGTTTCTCTGTTGATGCGCTCCATTTAAAATCTCCCAGTTCTCCTTAACTGTATGCCACAAGATGTTTCTTGTATTGCTTACTATTACTAACTGCCAGATCGGGTTTCCCCGAGTAAGAGAAGGCTTTCTTCTCTCTGGCGTTTGTTCCACATTTCAGGGTTAGGGATGTGGAGGGCGGGTCTAGGTACTATGGATATCCGGTAAACACCGGGAAGTCCTGACTAACGCACCTCTCACTCTATCTTAACCCTTAACCCATAACTCAATCTCAACCTCAATATTCTCCTAAGTTCGGTATTTCTTGTCTTCAGAGCGTAACTACGCTCTGATACCACTTTTTGTAACACCCCAACTCAATCCAAATGTGGTCTCGCAACTTAACAGTATACATACAAACATGTCACAGCGGAATTCTTTACAATCCAGGACCTTGCCACGGTCTGACTACAGAATATACCGAACATTAGACATAACAACCTTAACCAATACATAATCTTCTTACAATCCTCTCACATCCTATACATCTTACTAACTCAATTGCCATACGAGTGTACATGCACAACTCGTAGGCCACTTATCCTTAACACTTGTACTCCTTCTTACTCTCGCGACAGCCGCCTCCTGATGTTCACCTGTGTAGTAAAAAAGCCCCCGAGGGGGTCAGCACGAATGCTGGTACGATCCTCTCATGGCCCCCAAGCTAACGTGGCTACGACGACTAATTGTCGATAGCATGGAGGTTGATTAGATGCACAACATAATAGAAAGTGCAGTAAACAACAACTCAGATATGAACAATCAAAGTTCACACACAATGAACGACTTAAATGCGTTCCCTTAATTAGAGAGTTAGTTATTTAACTCCTTAAGTAATGTTACCTCTTAATCTTAGTCCATCCTTATCTCACCTCAATCTTAGTCTTATCTTAATCTTAGAAACAACCATCCTTTAATAAGGAGTGGATGTCACTTATCTTAATCTTAATTATACAAACCATCCTTTAAAGAGAAATGGTTGCAACTCATCTTAACCTTAACTTAATCTTAATCTTAACTTAATCTTAATCTTAACAATACAAATCATCCTTTAAAAAGGAATGATTGTAACTTATCTTAATCTTAACTTAAGTATGCCAACCGTTCTCTCATTGGGAACAGGTTAGCCCTTAGTTCGTTGTTTATTTTTGTAGGGCTTGGTTAACCCTAGCCAGCAGCAGGACACTTACCAGCAATAAACAACATTCTTAAATTGTTGGGGATGTAGGCTTGATCCCCCCACGCCATCTTAAAGCCACCTACCTTGGACTGGATGTCCAATGTAGCCGAGCCGGTCAACCGACCCAAGGCTACTAGTCCGAGGACTAGTCCTTAATCGGAAGTCGAATCTGCTATAGATACCGACCCCCTTTCCTTAGCATGCATGACCGGAGATCGGTCCCGGGTTTCCTCACTCATGTTCCAGTTAGTAGTAGTCTCAAGACCATGTTTGTTGGTTAACCTCTTTCGGTTTATATCGTCCCTTATTAGGGGGCGTTCCTTAGTCTCACTCAATTCCTTACTAAACATTGGTTAGTAAGTTCTCACGGTATGTTGTGTTAGTTTTCAAACATCACACAACAATACAAATATATATATGTTCCGGTTGCATGCTTTATCTTGTTTAGTGAGCACACAAAACAAATAGCACACAAGCCGAGGGACACCTCGTTAGCAAGCAGGTCACAAGAGAACTGTACCGTTCACCGTTGGTCGTTCGGCTGCTTATCCTTGGAGTCCAATTTCCAAGTCCTAAAACATTCATTCAGTTTTAGGTTGTTAATCACTTAACTTAATTAACTTACTTAACTTACTTAACCCTTAATGATCCCCACCTAACACCTCTTAAGTCTTACAACTTAATCTTACAAACCTAATCTTAAACTTTTAAGTTTATTCTTAACTTAATCCCTTAGGTCTTTATACCTCTAATCATCATTGCCCCCTTAATGGGGTACCATTAATACCACTAAACTCTCTTAGGGTTTCTTTTTTTTTTTTTTTTTATGGTCCGACCGACCCACCGACCGACCCACCCCTGGGTAGGTCGGCTGCAGAGAACATCAAACTTCACAGTTTCAGCCCGACCGACCCAGACTGGGGTCGGTCCCCTGGGTAGGTCGGCTGCAGAAACTTCCCATACATTGTCAAACTTTCTCCAAATTTTTCCTCAAGCCTCCTAATGTGTCTAACATCATTTGGCACATCAAACACATCTTATAACCTCCACCAAACTCATTAAAACAACTTACAAAGATCTTCTCAATCATTTGCTCAATTCTTACAAACACTCCTAACACTTATCATATAATTCCTTACATTACCAACTTGTATCTTTACCAAAACTTCAACCAACCCAAGTGTTCCCTCCTTAACAGTTTGGGCACTTCATAAACATTATTTTCCATCTTCAGTTCATTTACCAAAACTTCCTCAAGTCATCTTGCATAACCATGCACAAATTCCTCTCTTTTCCATTTGTTACTCATCATTCCTAAACTCTTGGGCATACCTAAACATTTCTTGTCATCCTCTTAGCACCTTAACCTTGTTCTTCTTTACCTTAACTATACTACACCCTCCTTGGACATTTCCACCTCCTTTTACTCACTTACTCACCATTATCACGATCATACGCTCTTTTACATTCCTAGTCATTTTCCTTGATGACTTACAACATCCTCCTACCTTTTTCACTTCCATCACCCAAGTCCACACATTACCATTCAACTAAACCTTACTAGTCCACCACTAACATCATCACACTTACACAAGGTTCTCAAAACTCTCATTGTCTTACTCTCTAGTTCATACCTAAATCTCCTTAAGGCATTATACACCTTTCCTTAAAACTTATGCACAAGTCTTACATCCTCATACCATGACTTTGGTGTGTTCAATACACCCACCTAAACTCTAACTTCCTCATAGACCATTCTAGGTCATTCTCATCCTTAAGAACTCCTTAGTTAACTCATTTCCACTCAAATTCTTCATAATGACTCCTAGTAAATCCTAGGTCATATTAATTCACCACCATCACCTAAACACTTATTTTCTACTCAAATTTTGCCATAGCTCCTCTAGTATATTCTCATGCCCAAATGCATTGTTTTTCTCACACAATAATCTCACACACACACCAAGTCCTTTCTCATCTTATTTTCTCACCCAAATCAACTTATTCACATCATACTCAATATATTGCAATAATCTTAAATTGCATAGCACTAAGGCTCTTAAATGACATGGCTCTTAGGCCCTTAAATGACTTAAACTTAAACACTGAATTTCCCACATATAAAAGCTTTCAACCTGCAAATACACCCATCAATCTCATAGTAATTATAATGCTCTTAAAATCCACCTTAAACTTATATTACTAACTCATTCTCATTAGCTCCTTAGTCACAAGTTCATAAGCTTGTTTAAATTCTTTTTCTTAGGTTATATAACCCAACACACAATGTAAGCTCTTAGCCACATTGGTATCCACCTAAACTCATCCCTTAATCTTAAACCACCATTAGGTAAGCATTTTACCTTGTTTTCTCAAGCTTATCTTAATCTCCTCCTTAGGCCTTCTTCTTGCATAGATCTCGGCCACCACTTAAATTCCTTTTGCCAATGTTCTAATCAATATTTAAGAACTCATATGAGTACTAAACAATGCACTAACCTCAAGGAATAAAAACCTAGGTTAGAAATGTGTTCTAAGGCATAAAAGTGGATGATTACCTTTGAAGTCTCAAGGTAGACTTTGGCATTGAATGAAATAGGACCTCCACTAGTCCTTGGTGAATAAATCAAGCTAGAACAAGGCATAAAAACATAGCCCCATGAGAAAGAATTTTCGGCCATGTATAAGAAATGATGGAAACATGGTTTTTCTTACATTTTCTTTACCTTAAGAGAATGGAGAAGCTAATGAGCTCTTCAAACTTGATTTTCCCCCATCAATGGAGTTTCTCATGGCACCAAAATGGAGCTTTGAAAGATTTGAAAAGATAGAAAGATAGGTCTTGACCTAACTAAGACAAATATGCAATTGTTTTGGATTTGGAGCTTGGAGTTGTATTTGGCAAGTGATTGAAGATGGAGAACCATGGAAGAGCAGCTCCTCGGTTTTGGAACAGAGAGAAGAAGAAGAAACCGTGGGTGAAGGAGAGAAATGAAGAGAGAGAAGAAGAAAGGTGGCTAATATAAGGTATTTTGCTTTAATAAAGCAAATAGTAACTTCTTTACTTATCTTCTTTTCCTTTCTCATTTGATGACTCATGTGGTGACTCCCCACATAAAAAACCGGCCACCCTCTTAATATAAGGCTAACATGGTCTTTGTTGACCAATTAATTGACTTATATTGATTAAAACTTAAACTAGTCACTAAATAGTTACTATTCACTAATCAAGGCACATAATCGGGAAATTTTGATTTCCCATTGATTTAGACCTCCTAATGTGATACTAATTAGTACACATGTTGATTAAAGAGTAATGATGGACATTTAGCCACTCAAAACTCAATTCTAAGACAATTTCTCAAAAATGTGCTTTAAGACTTCTTAAAGCACATTTTGTGTTTTCACTTGTTTTCAAGCTTGGTTTTCTTTGCTAATTGATTTAAAATGACCATTAGGATATTACTAAGGTCTTATCATGATATTTGGGTACTCACCCAAGTCTCTCCAAGCTTAGAGCACGTTTTTGCCCTAATTGCCCTTAAGGCACTTTCTCGTGTTTTCCTTGGTTAAAATTGTCTACCAATCTTTCTAAGGCATATTTTAGCCCTAATACATCCTAATTTGATGTTCGCTTAGCATACTTAGGTTTGGGGTATTTCAAAAAGTAAAAAATAGTGGTGGAATGCAGTTACATTTATCCCCGCCCATAAATTTTTAATAAATTCTATATGACACTTAGAAATGTTCACTAAATTAATGATATCCTTAAATATCCTAAAAATAACAAGAAAAATAAGTAATCAATAATAAAAGTATCATTCTCACCATATAAACAAACAATTCTACTTTTCAATGGATTTATGTATTTAAAAATAAGAAAAAATACTAATAAAAATGTTGTAAATTACTTTATTTTGGAGGTGAAATAAAAACAATGTACAATCATTCCCAAGGCAGAAAATACATATTTTTTTAATAATTCATATATTTTGAATTGTGACATTTAGAAATGTCTCACCTAATATGTGACATGCTTAAATGTCTTAAAAAATTGTTACAATTATAAACGTCATATTATTTTTGACATTTTCACAAAGTGTCACCAATATAATGTCACTATTACCAATTTTTTTTATAGTGGCGGTGAATTTTCAAATGGCTACCGGCATCCAATTGAGTTGAAATTTGTTATGCGCGCACACCCCCTCATACACACTACAGTGTATTAAAATGTTAAGTAATTTAGAATGCCACAACTCCTTCAGAATCGGGCACTAAGTGCAATAAAAATAATGACTGTCACTATAATTCATTAAATCTTTTACCAACTTCGGGGTGAATTTTCAGATGGCTACGAGCATCCTATTGAGTTGAAATTCAGTATGCACACACCCTTACATACACACTACAATGTATTCAAATTTCAAGTAATTTGAAATGCCACAACTCATTCAGAATCGGGCACAAAGTGCAAGAAAATATTGATTGTCACTATAATTCATTAAATTTTTTTACCAACTTCGGTGCGAATTTTCAAATGGCTACCGGCATCCTATTGAGTTGAAATTTTGTATGCACACACTTTCACATACACACTAAAATGTCTCAAAATGTCAAGAAATTTGAAATGCCACAACTCGTTCAAAATTGGGCACAGTGCAAGAAAAGTAATGATTGTCACTATAATTCTATAAATTTGTTATGCGCACACCCTATCATACACACTACTATGTAACAAAATGTTAAGTAATTTAGAATGCCACAACTTTTTGAGAATCGGGCACAAAGTTCAAGAAAAATAATGATTGTCACTATAATTCCATAAATTTTTTACCAACTTTGCTGCGAATTTTCAAATGGCTACCGACATCTAATTGAGTTGAAATTTGTTATGCACACACCCTCTCATACACACTACAATGTATCAAAATGTTAAGTAATTTAGAATGCCACAACTTCTTCAGAATCGGGCACAAAGTGCAAGAAAAAAATAATGATTGTCACTATAATTCATTAAATTTTTTACCCACTTCGGGGTGAATTTTCAAATGGCTACGGGCATCCTATTGAGTTGAAATTCGGTTTGCACACACCCTCACATACACACTACAATGTCTCCAAATTTCAAGTAATTTAAAGTGCCCTAACTCGTTCAGAATCGGGCACAAAGTGCAAGAAAATATTGATTGTCACTATAATTTATTAAATTTTTTACCAACTTCGGGACAAATTTTCAAATGGCTACCGGTATCTTATTGAGTTGAAATTCGGTATGCACACACCCTCACATACACACTACAATGTCTCAAAATTTCAAGTAATTTAAAAAGTGCCCTAACTCGTTCAGAATCGGGCACAAAGTGCAAGAAAAATATTGATTGTCATTATAATTCTTAAATTTTTTACCAGCTTCGGTGTGAATTTTCAAATGGCTACCGGCATCCTATCCAGTTGAAATTTTGTATGCACACACCCTCACATACACACTACAATGTCTCAAAATGACAAGTAATTTGAAATGCCACAACTCATTCAAAATCGGGCACCAAGTGCAAGAAATCTAATGATTGTCACTATAATTCAATAAATGTTTACCAACTTCGCTGTGAATTTTCCAATGGCTACCGGCATCCAAATTAGTTGAAATTTGTTATGCGCACATCCTCTCATACACACTATTATGTATCAAAATGCTAAGTAATTTAGAATGTCACAACTCTTTTATAATCGAGCACTACCCTCGATTTAAGTGAGATGATTGACATGTTTTTTTATTAGGCGTCCATAAATATGGTTTACGTAAAATGAAGATAAATCTAATAATGGCCTACAGTACTTTGTTTTATGTGAACCATATCTGAGACTGAGATTACTCCGGGTCGGAGTTAATTATGGTAGATCTCCACCTTTTTTCTTTTCACAGTGCATCGGGTAACTACAAATCTTTTCACTGTGTGTCCTTTCATATCACCGCCACTAAGCATTGCAATCAATGACGAGGATCCTTATAATATTAGAACATAAGAGTGTCACCCTCTTATCGATTTGATAAATAATTTAACTCTATCAGTGTATTTGTTCAACTGTACACGCCTTATCATGGTCGCCTACAAGATTACTGATTACCTACTCGGTAGACCTTCATCACCGTAACCCATGTGGTGGATGCTAATAACGTTTGATTTGACCGCTTGTTGTGCCTACTTTTCCATCTAATTTTACCGAGACAAACATTTATTCCAAAAAAATGTGGTAGAAACTTATTTAGGGTCTTTAAATGATGCTTTGTCATAAAGCGATTTCTTGTCGCATATTTTTTTGTTCTTTTATCTTTTTTCTACCATACAACGGGGACGTAATATAAAAAACACTCCTAAGGCAAAGCTTCTTTTACACTTAAAGAGTTAACCGTATAAAATAAATAGGGATATATCGTCAAAAAAGGGATCGTTCTTTAAAGCAAAACAAGCCATCCCAACGAAATTGCGTGAGATGTTTTACATGTTTTTTAAATGGTTTACATAAAACGTAATACTGTTGGCCGTCATTGGAGTCATTTTATCTAGATAAGTCGTAATAACTGATGAGCCTATAGTCGACAGGTGGCAAAAGCCTCCTCGGGTCGGAGACAAGGTAGGTCTGTCACCTTCTTTTTTTTACAGTGCATCGGGTAAGTATGAAACTTTCACTGTGGGTCCTTTCAAATAACCGCTTCTAGGCAATGCAATTAATGGCGAGGTTCCTTATAGACCTGGTGCAAAAGATCTTAAAACAGAAGAGTGTTACCCACTTCAATCGATTTGATAAATAATTTAACTCTACCAGTGTATTTCTTCAACTGTACAGGCCTTCTCATGGTCGCCTGCAGGATGCTAATAACGTTCGATTTGACCGCTTGCTCTGTCTTCTGTTCCATTTTATTTTAAAGATACAAGCATTAATTTCGAAAAATTTAGTAAAAAAGTTTTTACGGTCTTTAAATTATGCTTCGTTAAGAATTGTGATTTTAACTACTCCGCAGTCAACACCTATTATCTAAAACGTTTTGTTGTAGCAATTTTTTCTTTTTTTCTTTTTCCTACCGTACTGTGGGGAAACAATATAAACCACGCTTTTAAAGCAAAATGTTGTTGACATCTAGAGACCTTAACCCAATAAAAAAATATACTCTGTATTTTGTTAAAAAGATATCGTTCTTTTAAAAGCAAATCAAATATTCCCAACGGAATTGCGTGAGCAATACCATTGGTTTACATGAAATGTTAAACATGTTTTTTTAATTAGGCATCCACGTATATAGTTTACATAAGACGGAAGTATTGTCGGCCATTATTAGGTCTGTCATCTTTTTTACGGAGCATCGGTATAAAACTATTAATTGTGGGTCCTTTCAAATCACAGCCCCTCGGCAATCCTGGTTCAAGGTTCACGTTTACCGTCTGCATAGGTTTTTAAAACCATGAAGTGCTACCCACTACAATAGATTTGAGCACTGTTAGTGCATTTGTTCAATTAAGCGATATGATAAAAAATTTAAATACATCAATATATTTGTTAATAAATGTTGATGTTAAACTATCTACTATTTACATCATGGCCTGTCAGTTTGGATGAATGAACAGATACAGTACGGTGATCACGCGTGCTCAACACTCTTTCATCAACAACGTTGAACATTTGAATTTCAATCATGACCTATTATTATTTCACGCGCTTGCGCGAAACAATCGCCTATGCTTCGTATGTCGATCTGATTGGGTTTGGATTTGGGTTCATATTTGGGCTGTGCTAGGGTTAGGGAGAGTTACCACTTCATAAACCCACTACTCTCTAACTGACGATTACATCCATATACTTCTTTTTCTTACCCCTATCCACATTCCGGGACTCCCCAACTTAATCACAGCCATGACCCACCATGATGAGATTTGAGCCCACTATGCAGAGAACGGATTGATCGTATCCTACGATCTTGTGGAGCACCCTGAATCTTTGATTACGTCTCACCCGGTTGCTGTCGCTCGAATTCTATGCCCTTACAAAGTAAGCCGAGGTAGGGTCAAACAATACATATATATCAATTGGGAAGTAGTTTGCAAGGTAGAGGTCCAAGAAATTTCAAAAAACCACTTCGAGTTACGATTCGAAGATCCGCGAGACATGATGGCGACACTTGACATGGGTCGTTGACATTACTTCCAACGGGCAATGATGGTCTATAGAGCGTCGACAACAACAACCCTCCAAAGCCAAATCCTGGAATCAATGACCGTGTGGGTCCGCTTTGTCGATGTTCCCATTGAAAAATAGACCAGGCGTATGACATGTATTATGGGAGATAAGATTGGAACGGTGCTAAAGTGGGAACTTGTTGCCGGCGACGGTTTAGACACGCGTAGATGTCATGCCTGTGTGAAGTTGAACACATAGGAACCGTTATGCAGAAGGGTAACGGTTCAATTATTGGATATGGACTGTGAAGTAGGAGTATTGTATGAAGACCTACCGAGATTTTGCTATGGATGTAGGATACTTAATCACTCACTGAGTGAGTATGATACTAGTCGTCAGGCGCGGCAAATTCCGTATGAATTCGGGCCTTGGATGCGATATAACAGTGTCGAGTCCCCTAATAGTGATGTTAGAGCATTTAAAGAGGAGTTGCATACGATATGTCCAATACAAGATTGGATCAACCCTTGTTCAGAACCTCCATTCCCAGACACGTTTCCATCCGGTGATTGAATTTATGTACCTACTATACGTAGGTACCCGACTCCAGGGGACGACAACCTGATGATTGGTGTCGACGTAAGTCCTAGACTATTTACTTATACGAGTAATATATAATTTGGTTCAATTAATTTTATGTAGCTCTGTAACCTATACATCAATTAGTTTGATTGGAGCATAACATAATCGATTCTATGCATTTCTCAGTGAGGACGGACAGGACCAGAGTTGGAAGTTGAACCTTTTTGGCAATTGTACACATGGCGATTGGTACGAGTGCACTACGCTAGTGTGCGTTTAGATGGTGATATTGTAACTTAAATACCCCTAAGGTTCATACAATAAATTAAAAGACAATTAATGGGTTAAGAAGGCAAGTAAGCCTTGATGAACCATTAATCATGAAAACTCCTAAGCACACTTATATAAATAAATATGCACTCCATGAAGGTTACTACGCCTTATATAAACACATGGACATAAGTGGAGCCTAGTAAAGGAGGAAAATCAATCTACAATTGATTTATCATGATATACACATCTTCATGAACAAAGAACACAAACACTTAAGGAAAATATACCTTAAGAAGTCATAATGACTTGTGAGTAAAATATCACTAGTAACACAAGTGTATACACCTTTGGACACTAAGTAACATATGTTATACATGTTAGCACGTTAAACAAGTCCAAGATACACAAGATGTGCCAAAAGAACATCAATATCAAAGGTGAATCAAAGTATACATTTTACTAGTTTTAATGAATAGTAAAGTATACCAATTCCTTAAGGAAATGTTTTTATACACTTAAGGATGAATAAAACACGCTGGTAACAAACTAACACATGATATAAGTCCAAATGTACAAGTTATAAGTCATAACATTAAAAATGAAGCAAAAGAGACCATTTTGCCCTTGGAGGGACATGAGGCCGACAATGCCCATTCAAATGGCTTTCAACTTGCAAAATTTGATTCAAAAGGTCTTAATAAGGGAGCTTAAGTCAAAAAATTCTAAACAATACACTTATTTTACCAATAATGCCTTAAAAGTCATCTTTCTTCTCTTTCCTCCTCATTCTTCCTTGGCTGCCAATTTTGAACCCTCCAAATCCTCTCTAAGTCTGCTACTAAACATCCAAGAACGAGCTTGGAAAGAAATCCATTCCTAAGGCATAAGGTAAGCTCTTAATTCATGTGATTGTTCATTCTCTTCCTCTTTTCACTAGCTATCCAATGGTCTAAGATTTATCCACTTCCACCCACATGTCTAGGCTGGATCTAAGTTGCAAGGAAGGGTTAAATTCGACTAGAACCAAGGTTGGAGAAGAAAACAAAGCAAAGTCATTCCTTAAGGTAAAAATGTGCTCTAAGCACCTACCTTTATATCTATTGTTTTCCAACAAATTACTACCAACTAAACCTTCTATAATCTTTATATTTACATGCTAGAACCGTTGGTGCGCCTTCATCCACTCGAAGTTGGCCCAAACCACCCAAAAACACTTCAAAAAGGGGGTTTAAAGAATAAGTGTTCTAGCTTCTGTACAAGTGAGTTGTTCCTCCCCTTTGGCATTATTTTATTAAGGGATTGACACCCTTCATTCCTCTGGAAAATAGGGTTGTGGATCACTTTGGAACAACTTCAAATCTTAAGGTAAAAATCCATGTTTTAAGACCTTTAATGACTCTTTTGGTTAATTTCAGATCTTAGCTGAGCCATAACCTTTACTCTCTTTTTAATTCATGTCAAGAGGTGTATAAACCCACCTCCCAACAGCCGTGACAGTACATGGAGGTATAGGTTGCTTAAAGTCATTTTTAAGGTGAGAAATCTAGCTTTTCATTGCTTAAAATTACTCTTATAGTTGGTTCTGTTTTTGGAACCTAACTATATCTTGTTATTACTGTTAGAAATCAATTAGAAGCTGTCTAAACCCAGATCCCAAGCAGGCGTGACCATACAAGCCTTAAAAAGCTTATAAATCAAGGTATAACACTCATAACTATATATTATATGCTTTAAAGCTTATGGTATACATATTTTCGAGAGTGGAATGGTTAATTTACACCTAAGTGTGACCAGAAATGACTTAGTTAATATAAGCTAGTCATTTAAATGATTTAATTAACATAATGGTCAAATTAAGACATTATGTGGAAAATTGGTTAATATGGAAAAATTGGTGGTGAGGTCGTGTATTTAAAGTATTTTTGAGACATTTATAGTGTAATTTATTTTGCAAGTTCAAGGTTGTAATAAGGCCATGTCATTAGGCCATTTTATTTAAGTTTAAGAGCTTATTTAATTTAATTTATGCATTTAGCATTAAGTTTGGGGCTAAATGGTAATTACAAAAAATATAGGCCGTGGGCTGTATTAGGTGGAAGTTTGGTGTTTAAAATGAATTTAAATAAAAATTATAACACCTTATAAAGTTTTATTACAAAATTGTAAAAATAGGAAAGTTTGGGGTATATATAATTATTACCGAAAGTTTGGATTTCAAACAGAATTTAGAAGTCAAAGTTGACTATATAGGAGGCTTTGACCAAGTTAGGGAATTTATGGAATTAAATACTAACTTATAATAAGTTAAGTATGAAATTGTAAAAGATTTATAAATATTGGGGTGAAGTAGTGATTTCTGAAAATAATGGGTACCAAATGGAGATTAGAACAAACCTTGGGTTTTAGGAATTTATTTGGTAAATTTGGAGTTAGTATGAATTATATAAGTATAATATATGATACTTTATATCATTGTTACATTTGGGTAACATATGGGGTAGAAACCGTAAATATTGAAAGTATAAGGTTAGGAATGATGATTATAACCTTTGGGTATAGTTTGGTAATTTTTGGAATTATATATGAGGTTTTATTAAGATATATGTATAATGTATAATTTTAATGATTTTAGAAACTATATGTTATAAAATGGGGTGATTTGGTGAATATAGAAAGTTATAGAGGTGGAAATTAAATTAGAATAGACCAAGGGTCTGTTCGCTATTTTAAGGAATTATAACCATAGGTTATAATTATATTCAGGTTTAAAGGTGATAATATAAGGTATATATATAAGTGTAACAAAGAATAATATTTGGGGTGATTATGTAATTTCTGAAACTTTGGTGGAATTAAATAAAACCGACAACCATACGGGCTGTTTTGTATTTTGTAACGTTTTATAACTATAGGTTATAAAGGTTTTAATGATTTAAATATCATAAGATATGTTATATAACCATAATGTAATTATATTTAATGTAAATATTAAAGAATATAAATGTTGTTCGGTATTTATGAGTATTTTTGAATGAGAATTTATAATATGGTTTATAATGTTATAAGGGTTGTACATTTAAAATACAAGAAATGTTCATTAAGGAAGAATGAACATATTATAAAGGATTACTATATAATATATGGTCCCATATACATATATATATATATATATAATATATATATATAAATATATGTTATGAAGTGAGAAATGCAATGTGATTCAATAACCATATAATATCATAATTAAAATGATATAAGATAAGGAGAAAAGAATCATAAACATTAGTTAAGGGAATTCTAATGTTATGTTGTTTATGGAATAACAAGGAGTTAAATAATTCAAGTATTTTAAATATGGATTATACAACATTACATTTGGGAAGACTAGCCTGAGGAAAATAAATATAAGGTGAGATGTATAATATGATCAAGATTATACACGCAATATAGTGACAAACTATAACATATACAATGTGTATTCAATTACATGCGATAATGAATGTTGAGTAGATATTTATACCACGACGTAAACGTACATGTAATATAACGTTAACTAATCCCGAGTTAAACCGAAAACCCGACAAATGTTGTTAGTAAATGACGGGGAATGAACCGGGAGGGATTAACGACGGTACGGGGTACCGTAGAGTAATGTTGTTATACGGGATACGAATCTGTAGTATTATACGTATTATTAGACTGTTAGAGACGACGTGAGGAGCATTGGACCTAGCTGATTCATACTCCACCGTTTTAAATCAGGGTGAACGGTATGTTGTTATGTGTCTCTGAGGACTTCCTCGGTTCAGACTTATGTGTGAAATCTGTGATAAGATCGTTTGTCTGAATGTGTGAATTAATATGCATGAACTGTATATTTAAGCTGCTTATTATTTACTGTTTTTGCGATAACAGTATTGGTTCGTATATATGAACCCATATATAAAACGAACTAGCGGCTATGGTGCTATCTTATATGAGTAATATAAGGAACGTCGGAAAAATGTTGTAGCACTAGGATAATAAAAATATGTATATTATCCGAGACTTAATTACGGAGCACTGGCCTTTTCTAAACGCCGCTCTCGTATCTAACACTGGATCCCAAGTTTACATACTTCGGATTGGACTAATGACCTTAGTCTGCTTTGTTAGAAAATTGGTAATGCGATGCGATGCGATGATATAGATGTAATAAAGCCAAGAGGATGTGGCTCTTGGTGCGCGCTATGATCACAAAAACTGCTGAGCACCAGGATATCCGCGTACGGGTCCGTTATCAAGAAATTTCCCGTGAACTAGAATGGTTCGTTGGTCTGAGACTCTACCGTTGGAGTGGCTACTACCGTGAGTGACCCGCCATAACATATGGGTAATTTAGAGACACACCGTTGTAACGAGACGCTGTCATTAGGCATAACTAAACAATTATAACAGCTTGTTCGCTCGTATATTGGTAAACAACATTGGACTCTTGTGCCAAGGACGGGAATTAATACTCGTTTATTATTCTTGTTGTTATCACCTTGTTGTTCATTGGTTATGCTGTACGGAAATATTATGTGTGTTAATGGTTGTGATTTATTGTATGGCTATTCCTGTTATTGTTTACAGTTTATATATTAAAACGGTATTGCATGTAACGAATCCCATGCTCTCGACCAAATAACTGAGAGGTCTGAGGGGGCATGTGATGACATACTCAGCAGGGGCTGATTCCATACCACAACCATGTTTATTTTCAGGATACTAGCTGTTTGTCGACACGGGCGCGACACTTGTGGAATAGACATCAGTACGGTTTGTTTCAGTGGTTATATTGGACTCGGGTTTAGTGAACCGAGGTGTAATTTCGCGTATACGCTCACGTGTATGGTCTTATGTTGTAAGGAGGTATTATGTTGCAGTTTTTTTTTGGTATTGTCTAAACTGCTATCTATCTCTTGTGGTCACTGCGGGAATACGTTTCGTATGTTGATTATCAGGTAACGCATTATCACTCGTATGGGCGAGTGGTAATGGTAACACCATAGTACGACAGTCTGTTATTTACTGCTGCGATTTAATTATTAAGTACGATGTTTAGGAGACAATTAGGAGCCGTATTAGTAGGGGTGTTACAAAAGTGGTATCAGAGCGGAGTACCACTCTGATTACAAGAGATAGTAGTTAAGTACCGTGAGCCTAGGTTACTCAAATACAAGTACCGATGAGGAAATTGGAAATGAGAAAGATTAGGAGATTGTTGGGAACAAGTGTATTTAACGCCTTTTAGGGGTATGTGAACTTATGAATGAGGAAAGTACGGTATTCTTACCGAATGTTGACTTAATTCTGAATCTTTCAGATGTCTACTAGAGGTCGTCCGACAGGCAGAGGCAGAGGCGGTGGGTCTGGAGGAGGTCCTCCTGAGACCCAACCCATAGGCGTTGCTGAGACAGTAGCTGCCGTTTTCGCATAGCTGGCCCAGATGGGAGGCATCCAGATCCGAGCACCACCCATAGTCCCACCCACACCCTCACCGAGAGAGCTAAACTGGCTCAAGAGCGTCGCCGACACGCGAGTTCCAACATATGACGGAGTGGCTGACCCCACCGTCCTGGAGAGATATATCACCGAGCACGAAAAGGCTTTCGATGCCATCCATGTGCCTGCTGAGCACCCGGTCGGTATAGCAGCCTTTCATCTGAGGGACGCCGCTAGCACTTGGTGGAGGTTCGTGAAGGCACATTATACTGCTGTAGAGGGTTTCGGATGGGCGGGCTATGTGGAGTTGCTAAGAGAGAAGTATTATCCTACTCACCTAAAGCAGAGGAAGAGGGAGGAGTTTGAAGCACTGAGACAGGGTAGTATGACAGTGGATCAGTACTACTCATCGTTCATCGGGCTGCTAGACTTCGTTCCAGGCGTTGTCTATTCTGACACTGTGAAGGTAGAGAAGTTCAGAGGTGGTTTGCGCTATGCCATCAAGGCAGCCATGGGTGCTGCTCTATACCCTACGGTTCAGGTAAATTAACTAACAGTTTGTGCAATTGTAACTCAGTATAATTTAATTCAAGTGTCGGGACACTTATTAAAGCATTATAGGAATGCTATGATGCTGCTTCTCGGACCGAGCTGTTGGTGAACAGCCGGGATGATTCCCAGGGGCAGAAGCGTAAGGCCCTCGAGAAGGAGGCAGAGATGGTAACAGGAGACAGTGGCAACAAGAGCTGGAAGTAAGAACCGCTTTAAGCTATTAAATTACTTTACTTTCTTGCCTGCTATTATACCTGTAATTCCTAATTCTTTGATGATAACAGGAAGAAGAAGTTGTCCTAAAGGGAGAAGAAGAAGGAGCAGGCCAGAGAGAAGGGCAAGGAGAGGGTCCCGATGCTGACTGGGCCTACCTATGATGCCCAGCCACTGAGATCTGCACCCCTCAGGGGTAAGCGATCTAACCTCATGAGTGAGTGGTGAATTAGACTATCCAATACATTTCTATTATTAATCCGAGTATTGTGTGGTAATAGGTTATGCACCCCAGCACCACGTCCATTACAAGCGCTGTGGAAAAGATCACCCGGGTGTTGACTGCACCGGGAATGCGGTGGACTGCCACCACTGTGGGAATAAAGGCCACTGGTCGTTCGAGTGCTTCGCGAATCCGGAGAGCCGATCGTACCGCCCGTTCAAGGGGACTCAGAGCACAGCAACTGGTGGAGCTGGAGCTCGAGGTGGCCAGATGGGGCAGGCGCCCATAGCCCAGAAGGGGCAGCAACAGCAGACCCTGAAGACAAATCAACCGAACAACCGTACGATGAATGCAGCGGGAGCTTCGGGCGCTGGTACAAGTACGCAGCGTGATGAAGGTTAGCTTTTGAAACCTTAACAATTGTGTGAGAGCATGACTAGGTGTTAAACGCTTACTTAACATGCATGTGTGTTTCAATTACCGCTTAGATAAATGACTTACTTAGGAAGCCTTTTACCTCTTATGAGACTTCAATATCTGCTATCTCACACTCACAAGACCGAGATCACCTAGACCCGTGGAAGAAAGACGGGAGTACCCTAGCGAGTTGTGTCATGCAGTCAGACCGGGCATGATACTTCTCAGAGAGTTCCTAACCTTAGACGAACAAATCGCCATAGTAGATGAGTGTAGAGCTTTAGGAAAAGGATTGGGAGGATTCTATACCCCTACATTTAGTAGTGGTTCTAAGATGAAACTGCACATGATGTGCTTAGGGAGGGATTGGGATCCACAAACTAGGGTTTATAGAGAGGTGAGGATGATAGATGGCGTATCAATACCTAGGGTACCTGAGAGTTTCCTAACCTTGGTGAGAAGAGCGATGGATATTGCTCAAGACTACGAGAATCACCCTTTACCCGACACGACACCCGATGTTTGCATCATCAACTACTACGAGAAGGAAGGGAAGCTTGGGATGCACCAAGACAGTGATGAGACGACCGAGTCCATCACCAGAGGGATACCGGTTGTGTCTTTCTCCGTTGGCGATGATGCTGAGTTCATCTATGGAGATCAGAAGAGGATGGATCTAGCAAGCAAGATCGTCCACAAGTCTAGGGATGTGTTAGTGTTTGGTGGATAATCAATACTAATATATCATGGAATCAAGAGCATTAAGCTCAATACTGCACCACCAGGTCTAGTGAACGACACCCACATCAGACCCGGCTGTTTAAATTTGACTTTCAGACAGTACTGATGTGTTTTGGTAGCTAAGTATGTAACCAGGTTGCAATACAAATTGGATAAATGAAATAAGAGTTCATGTTCTTTCAAGCATATGTGTTCCATCTGTTAATACCATTAACTTATAACTCCCCGAAAATGAAAAGGAGAGTACCATAAGCATCATAAATATGGCGCAAGCCAAGGAGTCCGGTAATGTCATCACAGGTATGACAACTAACAACCAACAATAAATAAGTGATTTAAACTGACTCGATGCTAATATGAGAAATTCTCCCACGTACCTTTCCTGTCAATGGTGTTAGTGCTTTCATCTTGTTCGACACCGGGGCTTCGTATTCATTTATTTCCCCTACATTCGCAAAGAAGCTGAGGACAGCCGCCGAACAGCTCTCTGACTTTTCTGTCACTCTTCCTTCTGAGGAGAGAGTTGAATGCACTAGTCAGTACACGGGATTAGAGATCATCATCATGACTGAGACCTTTCCCATCGACTTGGTCGAATTCAAGAATTTGGGCTTTGACATTATAGTTGGTATGGACTGGCTGCAGAAGCATAAGGGCCGCCTACATTGTGTAGAGCATCGACTACTACTTAAAGGGCCTAGCGGCAAGACAATGTCATACCGTAGTGTGAAGAAAGAACCGACTGTTAAGATCGTGTCAGAACTTTCCCTGGTAAAGGATGTGAGGAAGGGCAGACAGGCCTTCCTCTCTTATGTTCAGGACATGAGACAAAACGATGAGAAGAACTTAGACATTCCAGTCGTGGTAGACTTCCCTGACTTATTTCCTGATGAGCTGCCAGGCATGCCGCCTGTGCGTGAGGTTGAGTTCGCCGTCGACTTGTTCCTAGGTACGGGCCCTATTGCTAAGGCGCCTTACCGTATGGCACCAGCAGAAATGAGGGAGCTGAAGCTACAACTGGAGGACCTAATCGACAAGGGATTCATACGACCTAGTGTTTCTCCTTGGGGTGCTCCAGTGCTATTTGTTAAGAAGAAGGATGGCAGTATGCGACTCTGCATCGACTACCGCGAGCTGAATGCGGTCACAGTAAAGAACAAGTACCCGTTGACACGGATTGATGACTTGTTTGACCAGATGAGAGGAGCCAGTATATTCTCGAAGATAGATCTCAGATCTGGCTACCATCAGATTAGGATTGCAGAGGGTGATGTGGAGAAAACAACTTTTAGAACTCGGTATGGGCATTACGAGTTCACTGTTATGCCATTCGGATTGTCGAATGCGCCAGCGATCTTCATGCACTTGATGAACCGTCTCTTCAGAGAGCAGCTTGACAGTTTAGTTGTGGTCTTCATCGATGATATCCTGATCTATTCTAAGACTCAGGAGGAACATGAGTTACATCTGAGACAAGTTTTGAGCATCATGAGAGAGAACCAGCTGTATGCCAAACTCTCGAAGTGTGAGTTCTGGTTAGACAGCATGTCATTCTTTGGACACATTATTTCAGCAAGCGGGATATCTGTAGACCCTGCCAAGATTGAGGCAGTGAAGAGTTGGCCGAGGCCGAAGACAGTAACAGACATCCGTAGCTTTCTGGGTTTGGACGGTTACTACCGACCATTTGTGAAGGACTTTTCCAAAGTGGCCAAACCGATGACTAACCTTATGAAGAAGGAGTCCCAATTCTTATGGCCTGCTGTGTGGGAGCAGTCCTTTCAGACACTGAAGGATCTCCTGACATCGGCACCCGTTCTTACTATTCTTGAGGGCACCGATGGGTTCAAGGTATACTGTGATGCCTCTGGAACCGGTCTAGGCTGTGTGCTTATGCAGCAAGGGAAGGTTGTTGCCTACGCATCCCGACAGCTGAAGAAGCACGAGGTGAACTACCCCACACATGACCTTGAGTTGGGCACAGTAGTCTTCGCTTTGAAGATCTGGCGCCACTATCTTTATGGTGTGAAAGTCACCGTCTACTCTGATCACAAGAGCTTACAGCATCTCTTCACTCAGAAGGAGCTGAACACGCGACAGAGGAGATGGGTCGAGTTCCTGAAGGACTACAACATAGACCTGAGATACAAGGAGGGCAAGGCAAATGTTGTAGCCAACGCCCTGAGCCACCGAGCACACTCATTGTTTACTCTATTGACGGGCAGCAGTCTGATTGATGAGATACGAGCTGCACAGGAGAGTGATCAGTATATGCAGAGTATCAGACAGAAGATGGTATAGGGTTGTTTTGAGAGTCAGAAGTACGACTTCGAACAGAGCGACGACGGCATGATTCGATTGAATGGCCGGTTATGTATTCCGGAGTCTGCTCCTGACCTGAAGGAGAAGATACTCTAGGAGGACCATTGCTCGTCCTTATCCATTCACCGCGGTTCTTCGAAGATGTACAAGGACGTGAAGGTCCATTTCTAGTGGAGGGGGATGAAGAAGGACGTAGCCGACTACGTGACTAGATGCTTGACCTGTCAGAAGGTTAAGTTTGAGCGCAGGAGACCCGGAGGATTAGTGCAGTCCATGCCTATTCCTTGCTGGAAGTTCGAGAACATCTCTATGGATTTTGTTGTCGGTCTCCCACCGACTAAGGGAGGACTGAACACGATTTGGGTCATTGTGGACCGTCTTACGAAGGTGGCGAAGTTTATGGCGATGAAGGATACCTGGAAGGTCACGAAGTTGGCGGACCTGTTCCAGAAGGAGGTGATCCGACACCATGGTGTACTGAAGACCATTGTGTCTGACAGAGATCCTCGTTTCCTATCTAGATTCTGGGGACAGGTTCAGGAAGCCTTAGGTACGAAGCTGAAGCTAAGTACTGTGTTCCATCCTCAGACCGACGGTTAGAGTGAAAGGACCATCCAGACACTGGAGGACATGCTGAGAGCTTGTGCCTTGGATTTTCAGGGGAGCTGGTTAGAGCGTCTACATCTGATAGAGTTCGCCTACAACAACAGCTACCACTCCTCTATTCAGATGCCACCGTTCCAGGCACTATACGGTTGACCGTGTAGGACTCCTTTATGCTGGGATGAGGCCAGCAAGACTACGCTTCTAGGACCTGAGTACCTAGAGCAGATCAAGGAGGATGTCCTACAGATTCGTAGGAACATGAAGGCAGCCCAGGACCTACATAAATCATATGCCGACACTAGGAGGAGAGACATTGAGTTTACTACCGATGACATGGTATTCCTCAGAGTGTCACCCATGAAGGGGATCTTCCGGTTTGGGCAGAAATGCAAGCTGAGCCCGAAATAAGTTAGGCCGTATGCGATTAGGGAGCGAGTGGGCCCGTTAGCCTACAGACTGGACTTGCCAGCAGAGCTCGGGAGGGTGCACGACGTCTTTCACGTTTCACTGTTGAAGAAGTATGTGCCCCATCCATCGCACGTGTTAGAGCCAGAGACTTTAGAGTTGGACCCTGCTCTTCGATATGAAGAAGTACCACTCCACATCCTCGATACGAAGACGAGACAAACTAGGAACAAGACCGTTAGCATGGTCAAGGTTCTCTGGTCGAACCATGCGGTGGAGGAGGCTACATGGGAGTTAGAAGACTCCATGAGAGCGAAGTATCCAGCACTCTTCGAGTAGTAGCTGTGATATTTGTATGGGTTCGTGGACAAACCCTTTTTATGGGGGGTAGAAGCCACTTGGCTTGCGCATATGTTTATGCATTAGGTTTGTTTTGTGGTGTGTTTTGGTGGTATGCTGCGTCATACATGTTTGATTGATGAATTGGTTGTATGTAGTGCCTCAGTGCACATGTGTTTGGTTACATGTATATAGTACCTTTGAGTACTTCGGATTGGTTTTGCACCTTGTTTAGTGCTGTATG
Organism: Limonium bicolor; assembly: GCA_023374045.1. Classification (NCBI taxonomy): domain Eukaryota; kingdom Viridiplantae; phylum Streptophyta; class Magnoliopsida; order Caryophyllales; family Plumbaginaceae; genus Limonium; species Limonium bicolor. The sequence goes on along the minus strand of CM041779.1, from coordinate 15,704,269 downwards.
TGAATGAATGTGTCATGATTTTTGACTATATAGAATGAGATTAATGTTGTACCAATTGCGATACATATAAACTAGGTTTTAACCTAGTGGGATATACTCCATAGCGATGGACTTTTTGTGGTCACCTAGTGGAACTTGATTCCTTAGGAGAACTGAATTTGGAATAAGGACTTCGGGACGAAGCCTTTTTAAGGGGGGTAGATTGAAATACCCCTAAGGTTCATAAAATAAATTAAAAGACAATTAATGGGTTAAGAAGGCTAGTAAACCTTGATGAACCATTAATCTTGAAAACTCCTAAGCACACTTATATAAATAAATATGTACTCCATGAAGGTTACTAAACCTTATATAAACACATGGACATGAGTGGAGCCTAGTAAAGGAGGAAAATCAATGTACAATTGATTTATCATGATATACACATCTTCATGAACAAAGAACACAAACACTTAAGGAAAATATACCTTAAGAAGTCATAATGACTTGTGAGTAAAATATCACTTGTAACACAAGTGTATACACCTTTGGACACTAAGTAACACATGTAATACATGTTAACACGTTAAACAAGTCCACGATACACAAGATGTGCAAAAAGAACATCAATATCAAAGGTGAATCAAAGTATACATTTTTACTAGTTTTAATGAATAGTAAAGTATACCAGTTCCTTAAGAAAACATTTTTATACACTTAAGGATGAATAAAACACGTTGGTAACAAACTAACACATGATATAAGTCCAAATGTACAAGTTATAAGTCATAACATTAAAAATGAAGCAAAAGAGACCATTTTGCCCTTGGAGGGACATGAGGCCGACAATGCCCATTCAAATGGCTGTCAAATTGCAAAATTTGATTCAAAAAGTCTTAATAAGGGAGCTTAAGTCAACAAATACTAAACAATACACTTATTTTACCAATAATGCCTTAAAAGTCATCTTTCTTCTCTTTCCTCCTCATTCTTCCTTGGCTGCCAATTTTGAACCCTCCAAATCCTCTCTAAGTCTGCTACTAAACATCCAAAAACAAGCTTGGAAAGAATTCCATTCCTAAGGCATAAGGTAAGCTCTTAATTCATGTAATAGATCATTCTCTTCCTCTTTTCACTAGCTATCCAATGGTCTAAGATTTATCTACTTCCACACACGTGTCTAGGCTGGATCTAAGTTTCAAGGAAGGGTTAAATTCGACTGGAACCAAGGTTGGAGAAGAGAACAAAGCAAAGTCATTCCTTAAGGTAAAAATGTGCTCTAAGCACCTACCTTATTCTCTATTGTTGTTCCAATGAATTACTACCAACTAAACATTCTATAATCTTCATATTTACATGCTATAACCGTTGGTGCACCTTCATCCACTCGAAGTTGGCCCAAACCACCCAAAAACACCTTAAAAGGGGGTTTAAAGAGTAAGTGTTCTAGCTTCTGTACAAGTGTGTTGTTCCACCCCTTTGGCATGCTTCTATTAAGGGATTGACACCCTTCATTACTCTGGAAAATAGGGTCGTGGAACACTTGGGTACAGCTTCAAATCTTAAGGTAAAAATCCATGTTTTAAGACCTTTAATGACTCTTTTGGTTAATGTCGTTTCTTAGCTGAGCCATAACCTTTACTCTCTGTTTAATTCATGTCAAGATGTGTATAAACCCACCTCTAAACATCCGTGACAGTACATGGAGGTATAGGTTGCTTAAAGTCATTTTTAAGGTGAGAAATCTAGTTTTTCGTTGCTTAAAATTACTCTTATAGTTGGTTCTGTTTTTGGAACCTAACTATATCTTGTTATTACTGTTAGAAATCAATTAGAAGCTGTCTAAACCCAGATCCCAAGCAGGCGTGACCATACAAGCCTTAAAAAGCTTATAAATCAAGGTATAACACTCTTAACTATAAATTATATGCTTTAAAGCTTATGGTATATATATATTTTCAAGAGTGGACTGGTTAATTTACACCTAAGTGTGACCAGAAATGACTTAGTTAATATAAGCTAGTCATTTAAATGATTTAATTAACATAATGGTCAAATTAAGACATTATGTGGAAAATTGGTTAATATGGAAAAATTGGTGGTGAGGCCATGTATTTAAAGTATTTTTGCGACATTTAAAGTGTAATTTATTTTGCAAGTTCAAGGTTGTAATAAGGCCATGTCATTAGGCCATTTTATTTAAGTTTAAGAGCTTATTTAATTTAATTTATGCAGTTAGCATTATGTTTGGGGTTAAAAGGTAATTACAAAAAAATATAGGCCATGGGCTATATTAGGTGGAAGTTTGGTGTTTAAAATGAATTTAAATAAAAATTATAACACCTTATAAAGTTTTATTACAAAATTGTAAAAATAGGAAAGTTTGGGGTATGTATAGTAATTACCGAAAGTTTGGGTTTCAAACAGAATTTAGAAGTCAAAGTTGACTATATAGGACGCTTTGACCAAGTTTGGGAATTTATGGAATTAAATACTAACTTATAATAAGTTAAGTATGAAATTGTAAAAGATTTATAAATATTGGGGTGAAGTAGTGATTTCCGAAAATAATGGGTACCAAATGGAGATTAGAACAAACCTTGGGTTATTAGGAATTTTTAGGAATTTATTTGGTTAAATTTGGAGTTAGTATGAATTATATAAATATAATATATGATACTTTATATCATTGTTACATTTGGGTAACATATGGGGTAGAAACCGTAAATATTGTAAGTATAAGGTTAGGAATGATGTTTATAACCTTTTGGTATTGTTTGGTAATTTTTGGAATTATATATGAGGTTTTTATTTAGATATATGTATAATGTATAGTTTTAATGATATTAGAAACTATATGTTATAAAATGGGGTGATTTGGTGAATATAGAAAGTTAAGTGGTGGAAATTAAATTAGAATAGACCAAGGGGTCTGTTCGGCTATTTTAAGGAATTATAACCATAGGTTATAATTATATTAAGGTTTAAAGGTGATAATATAAGGTATATAATATAAGTGTAACAAAGAAATAATATTTGGGGTGATTATGTAATTTCTAAAACTTTGGTGGAATTAAATAAAAACCAACAACCATATGGGCTGTTTGGTATTTTGTAACGTTTTATAACTATAGGTTATAAAGGTTTTAATGATTTAAATATCATAAGATATGTTATATAACCATAATGTAACATTATATAATTAATGTGGTGATTTTGTAAATATTAAAGAATATAAATGTTGTTCGGTATTTATGAGTATTTTTGAATGAGAATTTATAATATGGTTTATAATGATATAGGGTTGTAACATTTAAAATATAAGAAATATTCATTAAGGAAGAATGAACATATTATAAAGGATTACTGTATAATATATGGTCCCATAATGCATATATATATAAATAAATATTTGTTATGAAGTGAGAAATGCAATGTGAATCAATAACCATATAATATCATAATTAAAATGATATAAGATAAGGAGAAAAGAATCGTAAACATTAGTTAAGGGAATTCTAATGTTATGTTGTTTATGGAATAACAAGGAGTTAAATAATTCAAGTATTTTAAATATGGATTATACAACATTACATTTGGGAAGACTAGCCTTAGGAAAATAAATACTAAGGTGAGATGTATAATATATGATGAAGATTATACACGCAATATAGTGACAAACTATAACATATACAATGTGTATTAAATTACATGCTATAACGAATGTTGAGTTGAGTATATTAATATACCACGACGTAAAAGTACATGTAATATAACGTTAACTAATCCCGAGTTAAACCGAAACCCGACAAACGTTGTTAGTAAATGACGGGGAATGAACCGAGAGGGATTAACGACGGTACGGGGTACCATAGAGTAATGTTGTTATACGAGATACTAATCTGTAGTATTATACATATTATTAACTGTTGGAGACGATGCGAGGAGCATTGGACCTAGCTGATTCATACTCCACCGTTTTAAATCAGGGTGAACGGTATGTTGTTATGTGTCTCTGATTGTCTCTGAGGACTTCCTCGGTTCAGACTTATGTGTGAAATATGTGATAAGATCGTTTGTCTGAATGTGTGAATTAATATGCATGAACTGTATATTTAAGCAGCTTATTATTTACTGTTTTTGCGATAACAGTATTGGTTTGTATATATGAACCCATATATAAAACGAACTAGCGGCTATGGTGCTATCTTATGAGTAATATGAGGAACGTCGGAAAAACGTTGTAGCACAAGGATAATAAGATATGTATATTATCCGAGACTTAATTACGGAGCACTGGCCTTTTCTAAACGCCGCTCTCGTATCTAACACTGGATCCCAAGTTTACATACTTCGGATTGGACTAATGACCTTAGTCTGCTTTGTTAGAAAATTGGTAATGCGATGCGATGCGATGGTATAGATGTAATAAAGCCAAGAGGATGTGGCTCTTGGTGCGCGTTGTGATCACAAAAACGATACCAGGATGTCCGCGTACGGGTCCGTAAGTATCAAGAAATTTCCCGTGAACTAGAATGGTTTGTTGGTCGAAGACTCTACCGTTGGAGTGGCTAGTGCTGTGGGTGACCCGCCATAACATATGGGTAATTTAGAGACACACCGTTATAACGAGACGTTGTCATTAGGCATAACTAAACAATTATAACAGCTTGTCAGCTCGTATATTGGTGAACACATTGGACTCTTGTGCCAAGGACGGGAATTAATTCTCGTTTATTATTCTTGTTGTTATCACCTTGTTGTTCATTGGTTATGCTGTGTGGAAATATTATGTGACATAATGGTTGTGATTTATTGTATGGCTATTACTGTTATTGTTTACAGTTTATATATTAAAACAGTATTGCATGTAACGAATCTCATGCTCTCGACCAAATAACTGAGGGGTCTGAGGGGGCATGACGGGGCATGTGATGACATACTCAGCAGGGGCTGATTCCATACCACAACCATGTTTATTTTCAGGATACTAGCTGTTTGTCGACGCGGGGTGCGACACTTGTGGAATAGACATCAGTACGGTTTGTTTCAGTGGTTATATTGGACTCGGGTTTAGTGAACCGAGGTGTAATTTCGCGTAGACGCTCACTTGTACGGTTTTATGTTGTAAGGAGGTATTATGTTGTAGTTTTTTTTGGTATTGTCTAAACTGCTATCTATCTCTTGTGGTCACTGCGGGAATACGTTTCGTATGTTGATTATCAGGTAACGCGTTATCACTCGTATGGGCGAGTGGTAATGGTAACACCATAGTACGACAGTCTGTTATTTACCGCTGTGATTTAATTATTAAGTACGGCGTTTAGGAGACAATTAGGAGCCGTGTTAGCAGGGGTGTTACAGTAACGCTGGTGGTGTTTAGATGGTGGTCTTGTAACGCTGGTGGTGTTTGTAATGTACTAATTGTTGACATGGTTGAAGTTCTTTGTTGATACGCATGTCCTGTCTGTCAATATAGTTACCTTATTAGTAATTTATAGAGTCCCTTGATCTGTTCTTCGATCAGTTATTTTCCTTATTTTGCGGGAACCATCCTGATTTTATTTAAATAACCATCCACACAAGTTCTACAAGAAATATCCAACGAATTACCGAATGTACATAAACAAATGTCTAAGTGCGATATACATTGTATGTAGTAACCGGAGTACTATACCGTGGCCTAAAAATGTCTTACCGTGCCATGTAAGGAATGAACACACTTCTTTCATGAACTACATTCTTTGGTTAATTTTGTGGACATTGGAATAAACATCCCTAGAGCAAGAAAAAGGCTAAATAACACTTTAGGGCCTATAAGAATCGTTGGTATTAGTTATCTGGTGTAAACGACATCCCTAGTTGACAAAACATTTAATGGTCGTCAGCTGTGGTGAACTAAAGGGGTTACAAGCTATGTTATTGCAAATGAGCTACTAAACCAATGGATGCACTTAACAATATATATATGAGAGTTGTTCACTGTAGTCATCATACGACAACCACATGCCTTCAAATTTCAAACAAATAACGCAACGACCTACAAGCTTACCACCATTGCTCCACTGTCAATTAGCTTACAGAAAATCGAATATAAGAAGAAACAAGTTTGTGTTGAGTAGAACACCATCGTTAGTTCTCAATAGTAACAATGTCCAAGCGACAGAACTGAATTGCAGCTTAAACTTACAGGCTGGATGACCCAAGTGAAAAACATCAGACATAGTGTCAACTGACTCAAAGTACGGAATGAAATGACAGTTGAAAAAAATGTCTTTAACGAATGACCCATCTACCGAATTTTAGGCTTTTTAGCTACCCTCTTCGGGAGCAGGGTTCTCGTTGTGGGAGCTGTCGCGTAACCTTGGTGGGAGGACACGTTGGACAGGCTATACGGAAAGACTCCGCCTTGGCACACAGCTTCGTCAGTACAGTCACCCTTAGAGTGTGCGAATACGCCGCATCGGAAACAGACAGGGGGTAGCTTCTTGTATGAGACCTCGATGGTTGTCTCCACAGTACCCGACACAGAAATCTTCAAACAGCGCATAATGGGACGATTGGTACGTAACATAACTTTGAGTCGAAGATAGCCACCATCAAATCGACCATTCCATCTATCATTCTCCTTGAAGATGCCGAGACGCACCCCAAGCATAAAAGTCGTCGCTTTACTATGTAACGGTAGAGGAACGCGGTGAATTTTCAAATGGCTACCGGCATCCAATTGAGTTGAAATTTGTTATGCGCACACCCTCTCATACACACTACAATGTATTAAAATGTTAAGTAATTTAGATTGTCACAACTCCTTCAGAATCGGGCACAAAGTGCAATAAAAATAATGTTTGTCACTATAATTCATTAAATTTTTTACCAACGTCAGGGCGAATTGTCAAATGGCTACGGGCATCCTATTGAGTTGAAATTCAGTATGCACACTCCCTCACATACACACTACAATGTCTTCAAATTTCAAGTAATTTGAAATGCAACAACTCGTTCAGAATCGGACACAAAGTGTAAGAAATTATTGATTGTCACTATAATTCATTAATGTTTTTTACCAACTTCGGTGCAAATTTTCAAATGGCTACCGGCATCCTATTGAGTTGGAATTTTGTATGCACACACTCTCACATACACACTACAATGTCTCAAAATGTCATGTAATTTGAAATGCCACAACTTGTTCAAAATCGGGCACAAAGTGTAAGAAAAATAATGATTGTCACTATAATTCAATAATTTTTCAACTTCGGCAAATTTTAAAATGACTACGGCATCCATTGAGTTGAAATTTGTTATGTACACATCCTGACATACACACTATAATGTCTCAAAATGTTAAGTAATTTAGAATGCCACAACTCTTTCCGAATCGGGCACAAAGTGAAGTAAAATAATGATTGTCACTATAATTCATTAAATTTTTTATCAACTTCGGGACGAATTTTCAAATGGCTACCGGTATCCTATTGAGTTAAAATTCGGTATGCACACACCCTCACATACACACTACAATGTCTCCAAATTTCAAGTAATTTGGAATGCCACAACTTGATCAGAATCGGGCACAAAGTGAAAGAAAAATAATGATTGTCACTATAGTTCATTAAATTTATATCAACTTCGGGGCGAATTTTAAAATGGCTACCGGCATCTTATTGAGTTGAAATTTGTTATGTACACATCCTGACATACACACTATAATGTCTCAAAATGTCAAGTAATTTGGAATGCCACAACTCATTCAGAATCGGGCACAAAGTTTAAGAAAAATAATGATTGTCATTATAATTCCATAAATTTTTTACCAACTTCACTGCGAATTTTCAAATGGCTACCGGCATCCAATTGAGTTGAAATTTGTTATGCGCACACCCTCTCACACACACTATAATGTATCAAAATGTTAAGTAATTTAGAATGCCACAACTCGTTCAGAATCGGGCACAATGTGCAAGAAAATATTGATTGTCACTATAATTCATTAAAGTTTTTACCAACTTCGGTGCGAATTTTCAAATGGCTACAGCATCCTATTGAGTTGAATTTTGTATGCACACACTCTCACATACACACTACAATCTCTCAAATTGTCAAGTAATTTGAAATGCCACAACTCGTTCAAAATCGGGCACAAAGTGCAAGAAATCTAATGTTTGTCACTATAATTCAATAACTTTTTTCTCACTTCACTGCGAATTTTCTAATGGATACCGGCATCCAAATGAGTTGAAATTTGTTATGCGCATATCCTCTCATACACACTATTATGTATCAAAATGTTAAGTAATTTAGAATCTCACAATTCTTTTAGAATCGAGCACTACCCTCGATTTAAGTGAGATGATTGACATGTTTTTTTATTAGGCGTCCATAAATATGGTTTACGTAAAACGAAGATAAATCTATTAATGGCCTACAGTACTTTGTTTTGTGTGAACCATATCTGAGACTGAGATTACTCCGGGTCGAAGTTAATTGTGGTAGGTTGCCACCTTTTTCTTTTAACAGTCCATCAGGTAACTACAAATCTTTTCACTGTGTGTCCTTTCATATCACCGCCACTAAGCATTGCAATCAATGGAGAGGATCCTTATAATATTAGAACAGAAGAGTGTCACCCTCTTATTGATTTGATAAATAATTTAACTCTATCAGTGTACTTGTTCAACTGTACACACCTTATCATGGTCACCTACAGGATTACTGATTACCTACTCAGTAGACCTTCATCACCGTAACCCATGTGGAGGATGCTAATAACGTTTGATTTGACCGCTTATTGTGCCTACTTTTCCATCTAATTTTACCGAGACAAGCATTTATTCCGAAAAAAAGTGGAAGGAACTTATTTAGGGTCTTCAAATGATGCTTCATCATAAAGCGTTCTCTTGCCGCATATTTTATGTTCTTTTATCTTTATTCTACCATACAATGGGGACACAATATAAAAAACACTTTTAAGGCAAAGCGTCTTTTACACTTAAAGACCTTAACCTTATAAAATAAATAGGGATATATCGTCAAAAAAGTGATCGTTCTTCCAAGAAAAACAAACAATCCCAACAGAATTGTGTGAGATGTTTTACATGTTTTTAAATGGTTTACATAAAACGTAATACTGTTGGCCGTCATTGGAGTCGTTTTATCTATATAAGTCGTAATAACTGATGAGCATATAGTCGACAGGTGGCAAAAGCCTCCTCGGGTCGGAGATAAGGTAGGTCTGTCACATTCTTTTTTTACAGTGCATCGGGTAACTATGAAACTTTCACTGTGGGTCCTTTCAAATCACCGCTTCTAGGCAATGCAATTAATGGCGAGGATCCTTATAGACCTGGTGCAAAAGATCTTAAAACAGAAGAGTGTCACCCACTTCAATCGATTTGATACATAATTTAACTCTACCAGTGTATTTCTTCAACTGTACACGCCTTCTCATGGTCGCCTGCAGGACGCTAATAACGTTCGATTTGACCGCTTGTTTTGTCTACTATTCCATCTTATTTTAAAGATACAAGCATTAATTTTAAAAAATGTAGTAAAAAAAGGTTTTACGGTCTTTAAATGATGCTTCGTTAAGAATTGTGATTTTAACTACTACGTAGTTAACACCTATTATCTAAAACGTTTTGTTGTAGCAATTTTTGTCTTTTTTCTTTTTCCTATCGTACAGTATAAACCACGCTTTTAAAGCAAAGCGTTGTTGACGTCTAGAGACCTTAACCCAATAAAAAAATATACTCCGTATTTCGTTAAAAAAATATCGTTCTTTTAAAATCAAATCAAATATTCCCAACGGAATTGCGTGAGCAATACCATCGGTTTACGTGAAATGTTAAACATGTTTTTTTAATTAGGCATCCACGTATATAGTTTACATAAGACGGAAGTATTGTCGGCCATCATTAGGTCTGTCATCTTTTTTACGGTGCATCGGTAACTATAAAACTATTTATTGTGGGTCCTTTCAAATCACAGCCCCTCGGCAATCCTGGTTCGAGGTTCACGTTTACCGTCTGCATAGGTTTTTAAAACCGTGAAGTGCTACCCACTACTACAATAGATTTGAGCACTGTCAGTGCATTTGTTCAATTAAGCGATATGATAAAAAATTTAAATACATCTATATATGTATTTGTTAATAAATGTTGATGTTAAACTATCTACTATTTACATCATGGCCTGTCAGTTTGGATGAATGAACAGATACAGTACGGTGATCACGCGTGCTCAACACTCTTTCATCAACAACGTTGAACATTTGAATTTTAAGTGTGACCTATTATTATTTCCCACACTTGCACGAAACAATCGCCTATGCTTCGTATGTCGATCCGATTGGGTTTGGATTTGGGTTCATATCTGGGTCTGTGCAAAGGTTAGGGAGAGTTACCACTTCATAAACCCACTACTCTCTAACTGACGATTACATCCGTATACTTCTTTTTTCATACCCCTGTCCACATTCCGGGACTCCCCATCTTAATCGCAACCATGACCCACCATGATGAGATTCGAGCCCACTATGCAGAGAACAGATTGATCGTACCCTACGATCATGTGGAGTACCCTGAATCCTTGATTACGTCTAACACGGTTATTGTCACTCGAATTCTATATCCTTACAGAGTAAGCCCAAGTAGGGTCAAACAATACATATATATCAAGTGGGAAGTATTTTGCAAGGTAGAGGTCCTAGAAATTTCAAAAAACCACTTCGAGTTACGATTCGAAGATCCGCGAGACTTGATGGCGACACTTGACATGGGTCGTTGACATTACTTCCAGCGGGCAATGATGTTCTATAGAGCGTCGACAACAACAACCCTCTAAAGCCAAATCCTGGAATCAATGACCGTGTGGGTCCGCTTTGTCGATGATCCCAAGGAAAAATAGACCAGACATATGGCATGTACTATGGGAGATAAGATTGGAACGGTGCTAAAGTGGGAACTTGTTGCCGGCGACAGTTTAGACACGCGTAGATGTCGTGCCTGTGTGAAGTTGAACACGCTGGAACCGTTATGCAGAAGGGTAAAGGTTCAATTGTGGGATATGGACTTTGAAGTAGGAGTATTGTATGAAGACCTACCGATATTTTGATATGGATGTGGGATGCTTGATCACTCACTGAGTGAGTGTGATACTAGTCGTCGGGCGCGGCATATGAATTCGGGCGTTGTATGCGATATAACAGTGTCGAGTCCCCTAATACTGATGCTAGAACATTAAAAGAGGAGTTGCATACGATATGTCCAATACAAGATTGGATCGACCCTTGTTCAGAACCTCCATTCCCAGACATGTTTCCGTCCGGTGATAGAATTGATGTACCTGCTGTACGTAGGTACCCAACTCCAGGGGACGACAAGCTGATGATTGATGTCGACGTAAGTCCTAGACTATTTACATATACGATTAATTTATAATTTGGTTCAATTAATTTTATGTAGCTCTGTAACCTATACAACAACTAGTTTGATTGGAGCGTAACATAATCGATTCTATGCATTTCTCAGTGAGGACGTACAAGACCAGAGTTGGAAGTTGAACCTTTTTGGCAATTACACACATGGCGATTGGTACGAGTGCACTACGCTAGTGTGCGTTTAGATGGTGGTAGTGTAACGCTGGTGGTGTTTAGATGGTGGTCTTGTAACACTGGTGGTGTTTGTGATGTACTAACTGTTGTCATGGTTGAAGTTCTTTGTTGATGCGCATGCCCTATCTGTCAATATAGTAACCTTATTAGTAATTTATAGAGTCCCTTGATCTGTTCTTCGATCAGTTATTTTTCTTATTTTGCGGGAACCATCCGGATTTTATTTAAATAACCATCCACACAAGTTCTACAAGAAATATCCAACGAATTACTGAATGTACATACATTAATGTCAAAATGCGATATACACTGTATGTGGTAACCGGAGTACTGTACCGTGGCTTGAAAATGTCTTACCGTGCCATGTAAGGAATGAACACACTTCTTTCATCAACTACACTCTTTGGTTAATTTTGTGGACATTGGAATAAACATCCCTAGAGCAAAAAAAAAGCTAAATAACACTTTAGGGCCTATAAGAATCATTGGTATTAGTTATCTGGTGTAAACGACATCCCCAGTTGACAAAAAATTTAATGGTCATCAGCTGTGGTGAACTTAAGGGGTTACAAGCTATGTTATTGCAAATCAGCTACTAAACTCATGAATGCACTTAACAATATATATATAAAAGGTTCACTGTAGTCATCATACGATAACCACATGCCTTCCAATTTCAAACAAATCACGCAACGACCTACAAGCTTACCACCATTGCTCCACTATCAATTAGCTTACAAAAAATCAAATTTAAAAAGAAACAAGTCTATATTGAGTAGAACACCATCGTCAGTTCTCAATAGTAACAATGTCCAAGCGACAGAACAGAATTACAGCTTCAATTTACAGGCTGGATGACCCAAGTGAAAAACATCAGACATAGTGTCAACTGACTCAAATTACGGAATGAAATGACAGTTAAAAAAACGCCGTTAACGAATGACCCATCTACCGATTTTAGGCTTTTTAGCTAACCGCTTCAGGCGCAGGGTTCATGTTGTGGGAGCTGTCGCGTATGCAGAAAGACTCCGCCGTGGCACACAGCTTCGTTGGTACAGTCACCCGTAGAGTGTGCGAATACGTCGCATCGGAAACAGGCGGGGGGTAGCTTCTTGTATGAGAGCTCAGCGGTTGTCTCCACAGTACCCGACACAGAAATCTTCAAACAACGCATAATGGGACGATCGGTACGTAACATAACTTTGAGTCGTAGATAGCCACCGTCAAATCGACCATTCCATCTGTCATACTCCTTGAAGATGCCGAGGCGCACCCCCAAGCATAAAAATCGTCGCTTTACTATGTAACGGTAGAGGAACGCGGTGAATTTTCAAATGACTACCGACATCCAATTGAGTTGAAATTTGTTATGCGCACACCCTTTCATACACACTACAACGTATTAAAATGTTTAGTAATTTAGAATGCCACAACTCATTCAGAATCGGGCACAAAGTGCAATAAAAATAATGATTGTCACTATAATTCATTAAATATTTTACCAACTTCGGGGCAAATTTTCAAATGGCTACGGGCATCCTATTGAGTTGAAATTCAGTATGCACACACCCTCACATACACACTACAATGTCTTCAAATTTCAAGAAATTTGAAATGCCACAACTCGTTCAGAATCGGGCACAAAGTGCAAGAAAATTGATTGTCACTATATTCATTAAATTTTTTTACCAACTTCGTGCGAATTTTCAAATGGCTACCGGCATCCTATTGAGTTGGAATTTTGTATGCACACACTCTCACATACACACTACATTGTCTCAAAATGTCAAGTAATTTAAAATGCCACAACTTGTTTAAAATCGGGCACAAAGTGCAAGTCACTATAATTCAATAAATTTTTTACCAACTTTGCGGCAAATTTTAAAATGGCTACCGGCATCCAATTTAGTTGGAATTTGTGATGCGCACACCCTCTAATACACTACTATGTATCAAAATGTTAAGTAATTTAGAATGCCACAACTCTTTCAGAATCGGGCACAAAGTGTAAGAAAATTAATGATTGTCACTATAATTCATTAAATTTTTATCAACTTCGGGACGAATTTTCAAATGGCTACCGGTATCCTATTGAGTTAAAATTCGGTATGCACACACCCTCACGTACACACTACAGTGTCTCCAAATTTCAAGTAATTTGGAATGCCACAACTTGATCAGAATCGGACACAAAGTGAAAGAAAAATAATGATTGTCACTATAATTCATTAAATTTTTATCAACTTCGGGACGAATTTTTAAATGGCTACCGGCATCTTATTGAGTTGAAATTTTTTATGTACACATCCCTACATACACACTACAATGTCTATAAATTTCAAGTAATTTGGAATGCCACAACTCGTTCAGAATCGGGCACAAAGTTCAAGAAAAATAATGATTGTCACTATAATTCCATAAATTTTTTTCCAACTTTGCTGCGAATTTTCAAATGGCTACCGGCGTCCAATTGAGTTGAAATTTGTTATGCGCACACCCTCTCATACACACTACTACGTATCAAAATGTTAAGTAATTTAAAAGGCCACAAATCGTTCAGAATCAGACACAAAGTGCAAGAAAATATTGATTGTCACTATAATTCATTAAATGTTTTACCAACTTCGGTGTGAATTTTCAAATGGCTACCGGCGTCTTATTGAGTTGAAATTTTTATGAACACACTCTCACATACACACTACAATCTCTCAAAATTTCAAGTAATTTGAAATGCCACAACTCGTTCAAAATCGGGCCAGTGCGAGAAATCTAATGATTGTCACTATAATTCAATAACTTTTTTACCAACTTTGCGGCAAATTTTAAAATGGCTACCGGCATCTAATAGAGTTGAAATTTGTTATGCGCACACCCTCTCATACACACTACTATGTATCAAAATGTTAAATAATTTATAATGCCACAACTTTTGAGAATCGGGCACAAAGTGCAAGAAAGAATAATGATTGTTACTATAATTTATTAAATTTTTTACCAACTTCGGGACGAACTTTCAAATGGTACCAGCATCTTATTGAGTTGAAATTTGGGATGCACACACCCTCACATACACACTACAATGTCTCCAAATTTCAAGTAATTTAAAGTGCCCTAACTCGTTCAGAAACGGGCACAAAGTGCAAGAAAAATATTGATTGTCATTATAATTCATTAAATTTTTTACCAACTTCGGTGTGAATTTTCAAATGGCTACCGGCATCCTATTCAGTTGAAATTTTGTATGCACACACTCTCACATACACACTACATTGTCTCAAAATGTCAGTATTTGAAATGCCATAACTCATTCAAAATCGAGCACAAAGTGCAAGTATCTAATGATTGTCACTTAATTCAATAATTTTTTACCAACTTCGCTGAATTTTCAAATGGCTGCCCGCATCGAAATGAGTTGAAATTTGTTATGCACACATCCTCTCATACACACTATTATGTATCAACATGTTAAATAATTTAGAATGTCACAACTCTTTTAGAATCAAGCACTACTCTCGATTTAAGTGAGATGATTGACTTGTTTTTTTATTAGGAGTCCATAAATATGACTTACGTAAAACGAAGATAAATCTAATAATGGCCTACAGTACTTGGTTTTTATGTGAACCATATCTGAGACTGAGATTACTCCGGGTCGGAGTTAATTATGATAGGTCGCCACATTTTTCTTATCACAGTGCATCGGGTAACTACAAATCTTTTCATTGTGCGTCCTTTCATATCACCGCCACTAAGCATTACAATCAATGGCGAGGATCCTTATAATATTAGAACAGAAGAGTGTCACCCTCTTATTGATTTGATAAATAATTTAACTCTATCAGTGTACTTGTTCAACTGTACACACCTTATAATGGTCACCTACAGGATTACTGATTACCTACTCGGTAGACCTTCATCACCGTAACCCATGTGGAGGATGCTAATAATGTTTAATTTGACCGCTTATTGTGCCTACTTTTCCATCTAATTTTACCGAGACAAGCATTTATTCCGAAAAAAAGTGGAAGGAACTTATTTAGGGTCTTTAAATGATGCTTCGTCATAAAGCGTTCTCTTGCCGCATATTTTTTTGTTCTTTTATCTTTTTTCTACCATACAATGGGGACACAATATAAAAAACACTGATAAGGCAAAGCGTCTTTTACACTTAAAGACTTAACCTTATAAAATAAATAGGGATATATCGTCAAAAAAGGGATCGTTCTTTAAAGCAAAACAAACAATCCCAACGGAATTGCGTGAGATGTTTTACATGTTTTGTAAATGGTTTACATAAAACGTAGTACTGTTGGCCGTCATTGGAGTCATTTTATCTAGATAAGTTGTAATAACTGATGAACATATAGTCGACAGGTGGCAAAAGCCTCCTCGGGTCGGAGATAAGGTAGTCTATCACCTTCTTTTTTTACAGTGCATCGGGTAACTATGAAACTTTCACTGTGGGTGTACACCCCATCTCCAAATACAGTGATCGTCGCCATAAGTCCATCTCATTCATTAACAACGCAACGGAAAAGTTCTACTAAATTGGTGTTACCGCGTGTTAGTCACCCACGTGACTACTAGGCCTATCTCTTACAAGTCACGGTCTGACTAACCGGATATTTACTCGAGCATCTATACAATACAAATCATAAACCACAACTTATACCGAGTATCTCATATCCCAATACATCATACTAACATCTCATCAATTTACTAAACGAGTGTACATGCACAACTCGTGTAACAAATGCAATAGCAACCCGAAGTACTCTACCCCTCCTACTCCCAGGTTGAGTCCTCGTCTGGCACCTACCTGCAAAGTTTAAATCACAGGCCCCAAAGGGCTCAGCACATTGCTGGTACAGAAATGTGCAGCCCACAAGCTAACAGTACACACGACTACTTTGTCGTGTACATGCAGTTGATTATTCATACAAATAATAATAAGAAGTACAATCACAAAACATTTATGTGAAACATTCACAGCTCAAATAAATCGAACGTCGTAATGGACGCCCATTAATGAGTAAGTTAGATTTCTAACTCCCGAGGCCTGAGAATTGTTTAGTTCTCGTGTTTGACCGTACCTTATAAGTGTCAACCATTCTCTTATAGAACTGGTTGTTCTCTAACTAATTGTTTATTTTTGTCGGGTCAGGTAACCCTAGCCAATGAGTTATTAGCTCCATTGGGTTAATAAACATTAATTCTTAAGTTATGAGGGATGTAGGCTTGACCCTCCCGCGCCTCCTGAATTTGCCTCCCACCTCGAACTGTTCACTCGAGATGGTCGGGTCTGTTTGTCGACCCTAGGCGACAAGTCGTAGACGAGCCATATGCGGAAGATGGATCTGATACAGATGCCGACATCCTAACCTAAACATGCATGACCGGAGTCAGTCCCGGATTCCTCTCCCCCCAAGTTCCAGTTAGTTGAAGTCTCAATGAAATTTGTTAGTTAAACCTCTCTCGGTATTAACCAACTAACAACGGGGAGTATTTATAACCTTATACAATTGTTACTAAATAGTTAATGAACAAGCTCTGAATCAGTCGTGTTAGTGTGCAATGGACACACAATAACAATACAGTAATCGGTTTCATGCTTAATCTTGTTTGGTCATATCACAATAACATATAGCACACAAACCGAGGTAGACCCCGTTAGCAAGCAAGCTACAAGAATCCCATGCCGTGCACCAGAGATTGGCAGCTCTTAACACCACGTTCGCCTAATCCGCCGAACTCCTCCGACTATCTAGATCTGTAACCAGAACTAGTATTAGTATCCTGTGTCTTAGAACTAATTTGGTTCTCTTTTCAACTTAAACCTCTTCCTAGGTTAACCTGGGTATAATAGTATACCGTTAAACGGGTTCGTTCATTTAGGAGCATTTTCAAGCTCAATTCTAATTCATTAACATACTAACGTCGTTAGCGTTATTTCACTATTCATTTATACGGTCCGTATTCTACTATTCATTTATATGGTCTCGTATTCTACTATTTTTATATACGGTCTCGTATTTCTATTCACCGTATTTCACTATTCATGTATATGTCTCGTATTTTACTGTTCACGTATACGTATTTCCTATTCATGTATGGATACTATTCACGTATACGTACTATTCATGTATACGGATACTATTCACGTATACGAGTACTATTCATGTATACCAACATTTTTCGTATACGTATTTATTTCTTTTTCCCAATATAACTTGTATTTTCTTTAAAATACTTTAAGTATTGATTTCTCTACTTATTAAATTACGGGTATACCCCTCGTATACCTTAAGTTATATACGGGTCTCGTTTAACCCCGTCTTAACTCTGTTTCTTTACAACTTGTTTCTAAATTCTTTATTTAATTTCCTTAACCTTCTAAACACATAAAAATGTGTTATTTACATTCCTTACCCATAGTTTTCTTTTAATTTCTATTTTACCCATAATAAGTTCTAAACTTGTTATTTTTATTTCTAATTTCTTCCAAGTCTTTCTTAATTAATTTCTTCTATACTTTTGGTCAATTACCAAAACATACCCAAGTTTGACCAGCCTTTTATGGTCAAACCCCCTAACTTTCCAAATTTACAATATTACCCCTAAAGTTAATTTATCTTAACTTTTATTCCTTAAACATTTTATTACCTAATCTTTTGCTATAATTTTATTCTAACTCATCTAAATATTTTATAAACTGTTGTTGACCATGTTTGACCACGTTTGACTAGTAAAATTACCATTTTACCCTTGTGGTTATTCTTTCATTTATTAACCAATTTAACTCCAACTAATTTCTAATTTTCGTAATTAATTTTCCTACAGATTTTGAACATCAAAAATCATTTTAAACATCTCTAAACCCCAGATTTAATTATCTAATGTTATAGTATATATATACCATCCTTTATTAACTTTTAAACATACCAAAAACCTTATAAATTCCTTATAACACTTATAAACTCTTTATAAATTGTAAACTTAATTCTACAATTATTTTCATCATCTAAACTCTCAAAAATTCCATATTGACCCCATTAATTTTCGGCAACCACCATAGGTACCAAAACCTCTTAAATTTTACATATTACTCTTAATTACACTAATTCCTTTAATTTAACTAAGTTAGATAATTTTTCTAACTCATTAATAACCCTTAATTTTCGGCCATATTGAATTCATAGTATATGAATTTTTCTTGTATATTATGATAGCTTATATTGAGCTTATATCATAAGGAGTATAAATCTAATTTAAGATTTACAAAATATTAACATTTAATGTGTCAAATTAAATCTAACACACTTATAATTTCGGCAATAATAAAAAGATGAACAATATGTTAGATCATATATAGATCAACAATTAGAACCTTGAAATAGGTAGTTGTAGGATTTACCTTGTATATTAACCTTTAGCTTAATATTTAAGCTTGATTTCCTTAGAAATTTTGACAGCAATTTGCTAGAGAAATTGGCTCCAAAATCATAGAATAAGATTAAGAATAAGGAGGGTTAGTAACCCTAGGCACTCGGCCTTGATGAAAATCAAAGAAGGAAGAGTTTCCAAGAAGGCAATGTTTTACCTCGAGAATAAAGGCACTTCTTTGCGGTTTTTCCTGAGAATTTATGGGCTCATGAGCTATGGTTGTAAAGCTCTTTGAAAGAGGATTCCAACGAGCTATCAATCTTGTTATTTGGAGTAGGACGAGAAAGTTATGATTTCTACAAGGCAAGGTGTTCTTTAAGGTACTAATCTAAGAACAATGGAGTTTTTGTTTGTTTCTTCAAAGAGAGGAGGAGCTACGAATTTGGGAGCTCTCATAATGACAGGTAAGTGTCTGATTGAATTAATCAGGACAAGGTGACAAGGCACAAGGAAAGTCTGGTAGTGTAATAATAGTAAAATTAAAGCATTTTGTCCTTAATGACTCACCATTGAAGTCGGCAGCCTTAGTCCCATTTGACCGTTTTTTTTTCTCCCTTGTATTTATGTAATATTAGATGCATTAATCTCGTTCATAAGGACTTATACCATGTGTTAGGTATGTTACATAGCCAAAAATGCCTTAAAACACCATTTTATGTGCTTCCGGGTTCACATTGATTATGCAATTTGTTTTGGCTAGTTTAAATGTGTCCTTAATATATTTACAACCTTTAGAACTTGTTCATGAAATAGCATGTTGCTCATTCCAATTTAAACCAAGTCGTTTAGTGGTTTCTTCTTGACTTTCGTCAGTTTAGTACCTGTTTACTGTGGACTTGTATACTTAATTTGTGTGTATACGCAATGGCTCCTATGACCATTTAATTTTGTTCCCTTATTTCTTTATGGTATTAGGCTCATTAGCCTTTTCGTTCCATGTATACATGCTTAAAGCACATTTTTCTTTAAAGCACATTTTGTGCTCTAAGGTGC
The DNA here is from genome assembly GCA_023374045.1 of Limonium bicolor. NCBI lineage: Eukaryota > Viridiplantae > Streptophyta > Magnoliopsida > Caryophyllales > Plumbaginaceae > Limonium > Limonium bicolor. The sequence continues at coordinate 15,684,240 of CM041779.1, read as the reverse complement.
GTTTTCGGTTTAAACGCTAATTCCGCTTAATGCGTATTACTAATCTTAGAGGTATTTCACATTTGAAATCTCTTGGGAACTTATTGGTAGTTCCCTAATTTATTTGTGCTCTTTAAAACACCTTTTGCTCTAATTGTTCCTAAAGCATGTTTTGGTGTAAATTGTTGTTTAACACTTCTTCTAATGTTTCTAAGGCACGTTCTAGCCTTAGTATATCCTAATTAGATAGTTCATTAATATATTAAGGTTTGGGGTATTTCAATCTACCCCCCTTAAAAGAACTTTGTCCCCAAAGTTCCTATGTATCTATATCTCTTAGAACACAAATAACTTCACACTAAAGATCATATAGATCACTCAATATCTGTATAGGCATTCTGACTCATAAGGTCTGCCATATATATATATATACCACACTTTCCACACAACATATTTTTGATGTTTTAGTAATCAAATACTCTTTGTATATTCTTTGTTGTATACTCCTCAAGTAACCGGTCCGGAGACAAAGGTTTTCATGTCCTCGAGTTCATGAGCGAGTAATACAGAAAACGTTATCCGCAAGTACCGATTGCGCTGGACTCTTACGCTCTCTGGTTCACGGTCCTTTGGAAGATCAAAACATCACTACTTTTGTCGTATCCCCCCATGTCAACGGTCCAAAGACAAAGGCTCGTACGTCCACGCCTTCATGGGCTGAGTGATACAAAACCATTTTGTTCTCCTCATGTCACCGATCCGAAGACAAGGGCACATACGTCCTCGGTTCCATGAGTGAGACTTAGTAAAGAAAATACATGTCAACTCCAATTCCACTTTATGCTACTGCATCTACTCTTAACGTGGTTAATTGTGACCACTTGTAGGGAGTTTCAGGAATCATCCGACCCTGATGTGATCAGCATCAGTGTTGAACTATCCTTTCACCCCAATTTGTGTTCAGTTTTCCTTGATCTGGCCAAGATCAAGTTCTACCTCCCACGTCAACTTCAAACAACCAAATAATTATTCATGTAGCATTTTATATCTTTTAGTCCTTCTAGTCATAATCATAAATCAATACATCTCCAAATTATGGAACTCAGTCCATCAGTCATTCTTAATTCACCTCTCAGCAATTACTTAGAGAATTTAATTCCTACTAGGTTCTACATCGGTCTCATACCGATTCATACCTCATAACATTACCATATTTGGTCTCATATCAATACATATCGTAGGGATTTTAATTCCCCTGGAGTTTCTACTCCTCTTTTCCTGAATTCTCGCACCGAAGTTAACGAGGTAAGCCTCTAATACATCTGGTATTCGCATCTAATTGTGCGTAATAACCACAACCACATAAGAATGAATACATGTGTTTATATAACATACGTATCAAACATCACAACTAATTGTATTGTGCTATGCACACTGTAGTTTACGTACTCAATACGTGAAACATACGCTAAGCGATTGTGCGCTCTACCCCCCTTAAAATGGATTACGCCCACGTAATCAACATTATATCATCCTTGAACATAGGTTCAAGATGTTTAGGTGTCATGGAGCATCCTAGCTTCCACGTAGTCTATCTCACATTATGATTGGGTCAGAGGGTCTTCACCATGGTAATGGCTTAGTCTCTGTATCAAGGATTCTTATTGGTGTTTATACCAAACTTACAACTGTGTTCCAGTGTAGCCTATAAGGCTCCAAAGTATTTGATAGATAAGTCGTATATTTTATTCGTCTGGAAGATGTGAGACACATCCTTCCTTCTTCTCTTTTGTTAGGTATATCAAACCTTTAAGATACGGTCCACTAGCTTCTGCTGCGCGACTCTGATAATCTTGGGGCTTAGTTTGCCCTTCCTATCCTCTTCAATATGTTTTACAGCTCCTTTGTATCCTTATAATTTAGGAATAAAGGTCTCTTAATGGACGTGGTATCTTTATCTATACACGGTCTCATGAGTTATAGCTTGTCTATCCGGTTCTCTGGAGATCTGATGTTCATGCTCTTATTACGCCTTCCAGCGTCTAAATTGTTTCCTTTTAACTGACCCTCAGTCTGAGATTCCTATGTAATCTAGACTTACTGTTTAGTGCTTATTGCTCTTCACAGTTTCCTCAAAATCTTGAGACATATAAACTGTTCATACTTACTAATCAGTGCTTCTCGCACTTCATAACTCTTAATTGTTTCCTCCTGGAATGAGTTCTCTGACTCTTTTAATCTCATTGGTTTAACTGAGTTCTTCCTCCTCAATTGTCGGTAAATTGCTGTTCTGGTGTGAGTTTGCATCGCTGACTGTCGTACGAATCGACTACTTCTCGCGTTCCTTACACTACTCGTTTACATATATGGGGTACCTTACTGATACATTGCTACTTACCCGACTAACTTATAAATAAGTCCATCAGGCCCACAAGCTCCTTTGGAGTGCGGTCGTCCCACATCTCGTTTAAGTATACTCGTAGTGTTCGTCACACGCTTAGTTACAGCTAATTTGTGAAGTATTCTATTGTCGATCTCCTCTTTCATCATTCCATGATAACGCACATCGTTCTTCTTGAACTTAATCAAGGAATATCCATCTACTGGGTTCATAACTACATTATACCTTCTGTATTTAGTACGGACTCGATCCTTTAGTAATTTGAGGTCTCTTTCCTTAGAGCCTCTTATCTCATTTCTCATGTCGATCCACTAGGAATGCACTTCCAGTCCTTACGGAATGGACAGTGTGCTTCCTGTGAAACTTTCATCACATGGTCCAGGCTACTGGCGTTACTGCACAGTCTGTCTCCCATTTCATCACCTTACTTACATCGGGTTTTAATTCATAAATCTGATTGCTTTCGTGTCAATATTTGATGGCTTATATTAGTGGTTGCTTTGCTGCGCACCGTAACTTAATCTACCTGACAGGTATTATTCTCATGGCCTCCACTACCGAAGTAGCTTTAGCTTCTTTATTGCCCATTGATGGCACAATTCTTCAATCGTTTTACTTCAACGTCTCGTCTTATTTCAATCCCTTCATGGTGTAAACACATGAGTTCCTTAGATTCAGTGTGTGGCGGTTTCGCATCATACTGTAAGATTGTTAATTTAGCTCGAAGATAATTGCTTCAAATTTCAGGTTTATTTGTAGGTTGTATTCTATCTCTAATAAGTGAAAGCCCATTTCGAGGGTTTATTCCCACTCAAGGCCTCACAACAAGGAGAGGTATCCCCACCCTAAAAGGAGTGGTTCGTTCTCCACCTCCGTCATTGTATCATCTCTCTATTCTCATTGGTGCCCTTTTTGGCAATTCCTCCTCAATTTAGTATAGGTTTTCATAACCACTCGTATGTACGAGTTGTAGTTCATTCATGGCCTAGATAAGCCTTTTTATGCTTTCCTGCGCCTCGAGCTCTGATGTATTTAACATCCTTGGCTCGTAGGCCCTTAATGCTTGATTAGTCTCAAGTGATAGCCGGTTCGGTTCACTGTTGTATTCTTAATCATCTGTAGGTTATCCACGTAATTCTCTTGTTCTCTGAACTCTGTCAATGTTGGGTCACATCATTGGATGTACTATTGGGTTTCACAATAAGTTGCTGTATCTCGCTTCCTGCTGTGGAAGTTCGCTTAGGTAATCCGATGTTAATCAGTGTCTGTGACAATACCTTCGCTCTCATAGATTTCGTCTTTTAGCAATTAAGAATTTTTTATTAGGCCTCTGCCTTCCGGTGTCTAAGTCGGATATTCACCCTAGCTATCATGTGCTGCCATGTCAATACTTTGTTCAACTTTCGTTGACTACGCCACCCGTTAATGACTAATCATACTTGGGTGTTAATGAGTTAGGCAAGCAATACTAACCATCGTTTGTGGGTCTTTTTCTGCTCAACTATACCAACTCTATGGTGTAGTCCTTTGAGGTTCTCTCTTTTGTGATTGACGTCTTTGATCCTAGGTAGGTCATTGCTTAAATTTGCTTTCTCTGATTCTGTTTCTGGGGTTTATCAACATCTTCAATGAAGAGTGCTGTTAATGGTATTATTCTGGGAGTTCATCCCGTTTTTATTGAAAGTTGTTATGTCATCCATCTTCATTGTATGTCGTAATACCTTCCTTGTAGGTTATTACTTACATCTGGTCTTCTCACATTGTTGAGTAATCTCTTCGGTTCTTCCATTCAAGGTTAGGCTTGGTTTTGGGTTGATGTTCTTACCTGTAGTGTCGGTTGTCTGTTGTTGATGCCACGTCGTTTAGTTTCCTGACCAAGTTCAGCTCCCTGCTGACTGGTGTATTGATTTAGTTGTCATGGTCAGGCCGTCAGGCCCTCCCGATATTTCGCTCTTCAGTCTTAAGGATTTGTAATCCGGTGTTAATATGTATTATATCCGTGGTTTTTACCATTTGGTCTTCACGGCTTCCCGTATAGCTTCATTGCGGCAGCACTTGCCAAGGCAAGTGCGCCATGCAAGATGGGCTATCGGTACTGTGTACGTCGGTAATGGTACATTCTCCTAAACTCCATGTAGGTGGTAGTCCATGGGACTCCTTCTTTGCCCTTTTTGGCTTTGGTTAATTGATTATCTGGGCAGCTTCCTGACTGCTTTTGATTGTATAGTTACTTATCAGGGTATTCCTCTTTCTGAGGGGACCCTTTTTCTTTCGCTTTCGCCTTAGTTCTCACTCTCGTTTCCACACCTTCGTCGTGGTTATCGAGTATTGACTCTCCTTAGGCACTACGTCGTAGTCCTATCTTGGAGTATGACTTGCATATGCATTCGTAGTCGTCTGAGCTATTGCAGTTAGGTCTTTGCAACCCCCTTTTTTGTAAGTTCGGAGTTACCCGCTGCATAATTGACTTTTAGGTAGTCCCTATGCTCTTACGCGGTATTATCCCGCTGTTATTGCTCCCTTGGACTGTTGTCCGGTGTTTCTGTCTTCTCTTGTCCTCTCATTGCACTCATAGTGCTTTCTTCTTACTGGTATGACGGGGTTATATCGACTGCGTAGCATGTCGACCCAAGTTGCCGGTAATTATTATTCTCTCATTGGTAGGATTCCGTTGGTAGCGCCTGTTTCAACGTTGCGCTCCAATTGGACCTTCAAGTCTTGAAAGACTATTGCATAACGAGGTGCTTCTCGTATTGCATAATGCTAAGTAATTGCCAGATCGGGTTTTCCCGAGTAGAGAAAGCTTGTCATCTCTCTGGCGTTCATTTCCGGTATCTTAGAACCAGGGGCCGGAGGGCGGGTCAGGTATTATAGATATCCGATACACATCGGGGAATCCTAACTAACGCACCTCTCGCACTAATACTCAACCCTTATCCCAAAGTCTACTATTCCTAACTCGGTAATTCCTAAGCTCGGTAATTTCCAGTGATACCACTTTTTGTAACACCCCATCTCCAAATACAGTGATCGTCGCCCTAAGTCCATCTCGTTCATTAACAACAGCGGAAAAGTTCTACTAAATTGGTGTTACCCGTTAGTCACCCACGTGACTAACTAGGCCTATTCTCTTACAAGTCACGGTCTGACTAACCGGATAATTACTCGAGCATCTATACAATACAATCATAAACCACAACTTATACCGAGTATCTCATATCCTAATACATCATACTAACATCTCATCAATTTACTAAACGAGTGTACATGCACAACTCGTGTAACAAATGTAAAAGCAACCCGAAGTACTCTACCCGCTCCTACTCTCAGGTTGAGTCCTCGTCTGGCACCTACCTGCAAAGTTTAAATCACAGGCCCCAAGGGGCTCAGCACATTGCTGGTACAGAAAACGTGCAGCCCACAAGCTAACAGGGCTACACACGACTACTTTGTCGTATACATGCAGTTGATTATTCATACAATAATAATAAGAAGTACATAACAACAACACATTTATGTGAAACATTCACAGCTCAAATAAATCGAACGTCGTAATGGACGCCCATTAATGAGTAAGTTAGATTCCTAACTCCTGAGGCCTGAGAATTGTTTAGTTCTCGTGTTTGACCATACCTTATAAGTGTCAACCGTTCTCTTAAAAACTGGTTGTTCTCTAACTGAATTGTTTATTTTTGTCGGGTCAAGGTAACCCTAGCCAATGAGTTATTAGCTCCATTGGGTTAATAAACATTAATTCTTAAGTTATGAGGGATGTAGGCTTGACCCTCCCGCGCCTCCTGAATTTGCCTCCCACCTCGAACTGTTCACTCGAGATGGTCGGGTCTGTTTGTCGACCCTAGGCGACAAGTCGTAGACGAGCCATATGCGGAAGACAGGATCTGATACAGATGCCGACCTCCTAACCTAAACATGCATGACCGGAGTCAGTCCCGGATTCCTCTCCCCCAAGTTCCAGTTAGTTGAAGTCTCAATGACAATTTGTTAGTTAAACCTCTCTCGGTATTAACCAACTAACAACGGGAGTATTTATAACCTTATACAATTGTTACTAAACATAGTTAATGAACAAGCTCTGAATCAAGTCGTGTTAGTGTGCAATGGACACACAATAACATACAGTAATCGGTTTCATGCTTAATCTTGTTTGGTCGTATCACAATAACACATAGCACACAAACCGAGGTAGACCCCGTTAGCAAGCAAGCTACAAGAATCCCATACCGTACACCGGAGATTGGCTAGCTCTTAACACCACGTTCGCCTAATCCGCCGAACGCTCCGACTATCTAGATCTGTAACCAGAACTAGTATTAGTATCCTGTGTCTTAGAACTAATTTGGTTCTCTTTTCAACTTAAACCTCTTCCTAGGTTAACCCGGTATAATAGTATACCGTTAAACGGTTCGTTCATTTAGGAGCGTTTTCAAGCTCAATTCTAATTCATTAACATACTAACGTCGTTAGCAGTTATTTAGTTGCACAGTTAGCAACTTTAGACTTATACGGACCTTGTATTAGGTTTTCGTATTTTTCACTATTCATCCGTATTTCACTATTCATTTATACGGTCCGTATTCTACTATTCATTTATACGGTCTCGTATTCTACTATTCACCATTTACTATTCACGTATACGTCTCGTATTTTACTGTTCATGTATACGTATTTCCTATTCATGTATACGGATACTATTCACGTACGTGTACTATTCATGTATACGTACTATTCACGTATACAGTACTATTCATGTATACCAACATTTTTCGTATACGTATTATTTCTTTTTCCCAATATAACTTGTATTTTCTTTAAAATACTTTAAGTATTGATTTCTCCTATACTTATTAAATTACGGGTATACCCCTCGTATACCTTAAGTTATATACGGGTCTCGTTTAACCCCGTCTTAACTCTGTTTCTTTTACAACTTGTTTCTAAATTATTTATTTAATTTCCTTAACCTTCTAAACACATAAAAATGTGTTATTTACATTCCTTACCCATAGTTTTCTTTAATTTCTATTTTACCCATAATAAGTTCTAAACTTGTTATTTTTATTTCTAATTTCTTCCAAGTCTTTCTTAATTAATTTCTTCTATACTTTTGGTCAATTACCAAAACATACCCAAGTTTGACCAGCCTTTTATGGTCAAACCCCCTAACTTTCCAAAATTTACAATATTACCCCTAAAGTTAATTTATCTTAACTCTTTATTCCTTAAACATTTTATTACCTAATCTTTTGCTATAATTTTTATTCTAACTCATCTAAATATTTATAAACTGTATTGACCATGTTTGACCAGTAAAATTACCATTTTACCCTTGTGGTTATTCTTTCATTTATTAACCAATTTAACTCCAATAATTTCTAATTTTCGTAATTAATTTTCCTACAGATTTTTGAACATCAAAAATCATTTTAAACATCTCTAAACACCAGATTTAATTATCTAATGTTATAGTATATATATACCACCTTTATTAACTTTTAAACATACCAAAACCTTATAAATTCCTTATAACACTTATAAACTCTTTATAAATTGTAAACTTAATTCTACAATTATTTTCTCATCATCTAAACTCTCAAAAATTCCATATTGACCCCATTAATTTTCGGCAACACCAATAGGTACCAAAACCTCTTAAATTTTACATATTACTCTTAATTACACTAATTCCTTTAATTTAACTAAGTTAGATAATTTTTCTAACTCATTAATAAGCCCTTAATTTTCGGCCATATTGTAATTCATAGTATATGAATTTTTCTTGTATATTATGATAGCTTATATTGTAGCTTATATCATAAGGAGTATAAATCTAATTTAGATTTACAAAATTTAACATTTAATGTGTCAAAAATTAAATCTAACACACTTATAATTTTGGCAATAATAAACAAGATGAACAATATGTTAGATCATATATAGATCAACAATTAGAACCTTGAAATAGGTAGTTGTAGGATTTACCTTGTATATTAACCTTTAGCTTAATATTTAAGCTTGATTTCCTTAGAAATTTTGACAGCAATTTGCTAGAGAAATTGGCTCCAAAATCATAGAATAAGATTAAGAATAAGGAGGGTTAGTAACCCTAGGCACTCGCCTTGATGAAAATCAAAGAAGGAAGAGTTTCCAAGAAGGCAATGTTTTACCTCGAGAATCAAAGGCACTTCTTCGTGGTTTTTCATGAGAATCTGGGGGTCATGAGCTATGGTTGTAAAGCTCTTTGAAAGAGGATTCCAACGAGAAATCAAGATTGTTATTTGGAGTTAGGACGAGAAGTTATGATTTCTACAAGGCAGGTGTTCTTTAAGGTACTAATCTAAGAACAATGAGTTTTTGTGTTGTTTCTTCAAAGAGAGGAGGACGAATTTGGAAGCTCTCATAATGACAGGTAAGTGTCTTATTGATAATTATCAAGGGAAGGTGACAAGGCACTTAATGAAAGTCTGGTAGGTGTAATAGTAAAATTAAAGCATTTTGTCCTTAATGACTCACCATTGAAGTCGGCAGCCTTAGTCCCCATTTGACCTGTTTTTTTTTGTTTCTCCCTTGTATTTATGTAATATTAGATGCATTAATCTCGTTCATAAGGACTTATACCATGTGTTAGGTATGTTACATAGCCAAAAATGCCTTAAAACACCATTTTATTTGCTTCCGGGTTCACATTGATTATGCAATTTGTTTTGGCTAGTTTAAATGTGTCCTTAATATTTTAAACATTTAGAAACTTTGTTCATGAAATAGCATGTTGCTCATTCCAATTTAAACCAAGTCATTTAGTGGTTTCTTCTTGACTTTCGTCAGTTTAGTACCTGTTTACTGTGGACTCTGTATACTTAATTTGTGTGTATACGCAATGGCTCCTATGACCATTTAAATTCTTTTACCTTATTTCTTTATGGTATTTAGGCTCATTAGCCTTTTCGTTCCATGTATACATGCTTAAAGCACATTTTTCTTTAAAGCACATTTTTGTGCTCTAATGTGCGTTTTCGGTTTAAACGCTAATTCCGCTTAATGCGTATTACTAATATTAGAGGTATTTCACATTTGAAATCTCTTGGGAACTTATTGGTAGTTCCCTAATTTATTTGTGCTCTTTAAAACACCTTTTGCTCTAATTGTTCCTAAAGCATGTTTTGGTGTAAATTGTTGTTTAACACTTCTTCTAATGTTTCTAAGGCACGTTCTAGCCTTAGTATATCCTAATAGATAGTTCATTAATATATTAAGGTTTGGGGTCTTTCAGTGGGTCCTTTCAAATCACCGCTTCTAGGCAATGCAATTAATGGTGAGGATTCTTATACACCTGGTGCAAAAGATCTTAAAAGAGAAGAGTGTCACCCACTTCAATCGATTTGATAAGTAATTTAACTCTACCAGTGTATTTCTTCAACTGTACACGCCTTCTCCTGGTCGCCTGCAGGATGCTAATAACGTTCGATTTGACCGCTTGCTGTGTCTACTGTTCCATCTTATTTTAAAGATACAAGCATTAATTTCAAAAAATTTAGTAAAAAAGTTTTTACGGTCTTTAAATGACGCTTCGTTAAGAATTATGATTTTAACTACTCCGCAGTCAACACCTATTATCAAAAGAGTTTTGTTGTAGCAATTTTTTCTTTTTTCTTTTTCCTACTGTACAGTGGGGAAACACTATAAACCACACTTTTAAAGCAAAGTGTTGTTGACGTCTAGAGACCTTAACCCAATAAAAAAAATATACTCCGTATTTCGTTAAAAAGATATCGTTCTTTTAAAAGCAAATCAAATATTCCCAACGGAATTGCGTGAGTAATACCATCGGTTTACGTGAAATGTTAAACATGTTTTTTAAATTAGGCATACACGTATGTAGTATACATAAGACGAAAGTATTGTCGGCCATCATTAGGTCTGTCATATTTTTTACGGTACATCAGTAACTATAAAACTATTTACTATGGGTCCTTTCAAATCACACCCCTCGGCAATCCAGGTTCGTGGTTGACATTTACTGTCTGAATAGGTTTTTGAAACCGTGAAGTGCTACCCACTACTACATTAGATTTGAGCACTGTCAGTGCATTTGTTTAATTAAGTGTTATGATAAAAAATTTAAATACATCAATATATTTGTTAATAAATGTTGATGTTAAACTATCTACTATTTACATCATGAAGTGATCACGCGTGATCAACACTCTTTCGTCAACAGCGTTGAACATTTGAATTTTAATCATGACCTATTATTATATCCCGAGCTTGCACGAAACAATCGTCTATGCTTCGTATGTCGATCCGATTGGATTCGGATTTGGGTTCGTATCTGGTCTGTGCTAGGGTTAGGGAGAGTTACCACTTCATACTCCTTGAAGATGCCGAGGCGCACCCCCAAGCATAAAAATCGTCGCTTTACTATGTAACGGTAGAGGAACGCGGTGAATTTTCAAATGACTACCGACATCCAATTGAGTTGAAATTTGTTATGCGCACACCCTTTCATAACTACAACGTATTAAAATGTTTAGTAATTTAGAATGCCACAACTCATTCAGAATCGGGCACAAAGTGCAATAAAAATAATGATTGTCACTATAATTCATTAAATATTTTACCAACTTCGGGGCAAATTTTCAAATGGCTACGGGCATCCTATTGAGTTGAAATTCAGTATGCACACACCCTCACATACACACTACAATGTCTTCAAATTTCGAGTAATTTGAAATGCCACAACTCGTTCAGAATCGGGCACAAAGTGCAAGAAAATATTGATTGTCACTATAATTCATTAAATTTTTTTACCAACTTCAATGCGAATTTTCAAATGGCTACCGGCATCCTATTGAGTTGGAATTTTGTATGCACACACTCTCACATACACACTACATTGTCTCAAAATGTCAAGTAATTTGAAATGCCACAACTTGTTCAAAATCGGGCACAAAGTGCAAGTCACTATAATTCAATAAATTTTTACCAACTTTGTGGCAAATTTTAAAATGGCTACCAGCATCCAATTTAGTTGGAATTTGTTATGCGCACACCCTCTAATACGCACTACTATGTATCAAAATGTTATGTAATTTAGAATGCCACAACTCTTTCAGAATCGGGCACAAAGTGTAAGAAAAATAATGATTGTCACTATAATTCATTAAATTTTTTATCAACTTCGGAACGAATTTTCAAATGGCTACCGGTATCCTATTGAGTTAAAATTCGGTATGCACACACCCTCACGTACACACTACAATGTCTCCAAATTTCAAGTAATTTTGGAATGCCACAACTCGATCAGAATCGGACACAAAGTGAAAGAAAAAATATGATTGTCACTATAATTCATTAAATTTTTATCAACTTCGGGACGAATTTTTAAATGGCTACCGGCATCTTATTGAGTTGAAATTTTTTATGTACACATCCCTACATACACACTACAATGTCTATAAATGTCAAGTAATTTGGAATGCCACAACTCGTTCAGAATCGGGCACAAAGTTCAAGAAAAATAATGATTGTCACTATAATTCCATAAATTTTTTCCAACTTCGCTGCGAATTTTCAAATGGCTACCGGCATCCAATTGAGTTGAAATTTGTTATGCGCGCACCCTCCTCATACACACTACTATGTATCAAAATTTAAGTAATTTAGAAGGCCACAAATCGTTCAGAATCAGACACAAAGTGCAAGAAAATATTGATTGTCACTATAATTCATTAAATGTTTTACCAACTTCGGTGTGAATTTTCAAATGGCTACCGGCGTCTTATTGAGTTGAAATTTTGTATGAACACACTCTCACATACACACTACAATCTCTCAAAATTTCAAGTAATTTGAAATGCCACAACTCGTTCAATATCGGGCACAAAGTGCGAGAAATCTAATGATTGTCACTATAATTCAATAACTTTTTTACCAACTTTGCGGCAAATTTTAAAATGGCTACCGGCATCTAATAGAGTTGAAATTTGTTATGCGCACACCCTCTCATACACACTACTATGTATCAAAATGTTAAATAATTTATAATGCCACAACTTTTGAGAATCGGGCACAAAGTGCAAGAAAGAATAATGATTGTTACTATAATTTATTGAATTTTTTTACCAACTTCGGGACGAACTTTCAAATGGCTACCAGCATCTTATTGAGTTGAAATTCGGGATGCACACACTCTCACATACACACTACAATGTCTCCAATTTCAAGTAATTTAAATGTTCCCTAACTCGTTCAGAACGGGCACAAAGTGCAAGAAAAATATTGATTGTATTATAATCATTAAATTTTTTACCAACTTCGGTGTGAATTTTCAAATGGCTACCGGCATCCTATTCAGTTGAAATTTTGTATGCACACACTCTCACATACACACTACATTGTCTCAAAATGTCAAGTAATTTGAAATGCCATAACTCATTCAAAATCGAGCACAAAGTGCAAGATATCTAATGATTGTCACTATAATTCAATAATTTTTTACCAACTTCACTGCGAATTTTCAAATGGATGCCCGCATCGAAATGAGTTGAAATTTGTTATGCACACATCCTCTCATACACACTATTATGTATCAACATGTTAAATAATTTAGAATGTCACAACTCTTTTAGAATCAAGCACTACTCTCGATTTAAGTGAGATGATTGACTTGTTTTTTTATTAGGATTCCATAAATATGACTTACGTAAAACGAAGATAAATCTAATAATGGCCTACAGTACTTTGTTTTATGTGAACCATATCTGAGACTGAGATTACTCCGGGTCGGAGTTAATTATGATAGGTCGCCACATTTTTCTTATCACAGTGCATCGGGTAACTACAAATCTTTTCATTGTGCGTCCTTTCATATCACTGCCACTAAGCATTGCAATCAATGGCGAGGATCCTTATAATATTAGAACATAAGAGTGTCACCCTCTTATCGATTTGATAAATAATTTAACTCTATCAGTGTATTTATTCAACTGTACACGTCTTATCTTGGTCGCCTACAGGATTACTTATTACCTACTCGGTAGACCTTCATCACCGTAACCCATGTGGAGGATGCTAATAACGTTTGATTTGACCGCTTGCTGTGCCTACTTTTCCATCTAATTTTACCGAGACAAGCATTTATTCCGAAAAAATGTGGTAGAAACTTATTTATGGTCTTTAAATGATGCTTCGTCATAAAGTGTTTTCTTGTCGCATATTTTTTTTGTTCTTTTATCTTTTTTCTACCATACAACGGGGAAAAATATAAAAAACACTCCTAAGGCAAAGCGTCTTTTACACTTAAAGACCTTAACCTTATAAAATAAATAGGGATATATCGTCAAAAAAGGGATCGTTCTTTAAAGCAAAACAAACAATCCCAACGGAATTGCGTGAGATGTTTTACATGTTTTTTAAATTGTTTACATAAAACGTAGTAGTTGTTGGCCGTCATTGGAGTCATTTTATCTAGATAAGTTGTAATAACTGATGCATATAGTCGACAGGTGGCAAAAGCCTCCTCGGGTCGGAGATAAGGTAGGTCTATCACCTTCTTTTTTTACAGCGCATCGGGTAACTATGAAACTTTCACTGTGGGTGTAACACCCCATCTCCAAATACAGTGATCGTCGCCCTAAGTCCATCTCGTTCATTAACAACGCAACGGAAAAGTTCTACTAAATTGGTGTTACCGCTGTTAGTCACCCACGTGACCAACTAGGCCTATTCTCTTACAAGTCACGGTCTGACTAACCGGATATTTACTCGAGCATCTATACAATACAAATCATAAACCACAACTTATACCGAGTATCTCATATCCCAATACATCATACTAACATCTCATCAATTTACTAAACGAGTGTACATGCACAACTCGTGTAACAAATGCAAAAGCAACCCGAAGTACTCTACCCGCTCCTACTCCCAGTTTGAGTCCTCGTCTGGCACCTACCTGCAAAGTTTAAATCACAGGCCCCAAAGGGCTCAGCACATTGCTGGTACAGAAAACGTGCAGCCCACAAGCTAACAGGGCTACACACGACTACTTTGTCGTATACATGCAGTTGATTATTCATACAAATAATAATAAGAAGTACAATAACAACAACACATTTATGTGAAACATTCACAGATCAAATAAATCGAACGTCGTAATGGACGCCCATTAATGAGTAAGTTAGATTTCTAACTCCTGAGGCCTGAGAATTGTTTAGTTCTCGTGTTTGACCGTACCTTATAAGTGTCAACCGTTCTCTTAATAGAACTGGTTGTTCTCTAACTGAATTTTTTTTTGTCGGGTCAAGGTAACCCTAGCCAATGAGTTATTAGCTCCATTGGGTTAATAAACATTAATTCTTAAGTTATGAGGGATGTAGGCTTGACCCTCCCGCGCCTCCTGAATTTGCCTCCCACTCGAACTGTTCACTCGAGATGGTCGGGTCTATTTGTCGACCCTAGGCGACAAGTCGTAGACGAGCCATATGTGGAAGATGGATCTGATACAGATGCCGACATCCTAACCTAAACATGCATGACCGGAGTCAGTCCCGGATTCCTCTCCCCCCAAGTTCCAGTTAGTTGAAGTCTCAATGAAAATTTGTTAGTTAAACCTCTCTCGGTATTAACCAACTAACAACGGGGAGTATTTATAACCTTATACAATTGTTACTAAATATAGTTAATGAACAAGCTCTGAATCAGGTCGTGTTAGTGTGCAATTGACACACAATAACAATACAGTAAATCGGTTTCATGCTTAATCTTGTTTGGTCATATCACAATAACACATAGCACACAAACCGAGGTAGACCCCGTTAGCAAGCAAGCTACAAGAATCCCATGCCGTGCACCAGAGATTGGCAAGCTCTTAACACCACGTTCGCCTAATCCGCCGAATTCCTCCGACTATCTAGATCTGTAACCAGAACTAGTATTAGTATCCTGCGTCTTAGAACTAATTTGGTTCTCTTTTCAACTTAAACTTCTTCCTAGGTTAACCCGGGTATAATAGTATACCGTTAAACGGGTTCGTTCATTTAGGAGCGTTTTCAAGCTCAATTCTAATTCATTAACATACTAACGTCGTTAGCTGTTATTTAGTTGCACAGTTAGCAACTTTAGACTTATACGGACCTTGTACTAGGTTTTCGTATTTTTCACTATTCATCCATATTTCACTATTCATTTATACGGTCTCGTATTCTACTATTCATTTATATGGTCTCGTATTCTACTATTCATTTATACGGTCTCGTATTCTTCTATTCACCGTATTCCACTATTCATGTATACGTCTCGTATTTTACTGTTCACGTATATGTATTTCCTATTCATGTATATGGATACTATTCACGTATATGTACTATTCATGTATACGGATACTATTCACGTATACGAGTACTATTCATGTATACCAAAATTTTTCGTATACGTATTTATTTATTTTTCTCAATATAACTTGTATTTTCTTTAAAATACTTTAAGTATTGATTTCTCCTATACTTATTAAATTACGGGTATACCCCTCGTATACCTTAAGTTATATACGGGTCTCGTTTAACCCCGTCTTAACTCTGTTTCTTTTACAACTTGTTTCTAAATTCTTTATTTAATTTCCTTAACCTTCTAAACACATAAAAATGTGTTATTTACATTCCTTACCCATAGTTTTCTTTTAATTTCTATTTTACCCATAATAAGTTCTAAACTTGTTATTTTTATTTCTAATGTCCTCCCAAGTCTTTCTTAATTAATTTCTTCTATACTTTTGGTCAATTACCAAAACATACCGAAGTTTGACCAGCCTTTTATGGTCAAACCCCCTAACTTTGCAAAATTTACAATATTACCCCTAAAGTTAATTTATCTTAACTCTTTATTCCTTAAACATTTTATTACCTAATCTTTTGCTATAATTTTAATTCTAACTCATCTAAATATTTTATAAACTGTTGTTGACCATGTTTGACCACGTTTGACTAGTAAAATTACCATTTTACCCTTGTGGTTTATTCTTTCATTTATTAACCAATTTAACTCCAACTAATTTCTAATTTTCGTAATTAATTTTCCTACAGAATTTTGAACATCAAAAATCATTTTAAACATCTCTAAACCGCCAGATTTAATTATCTAATGTTATAGTATATATATACCACCCTTTATTAACTTTTAAACATACCAAAAACCTTATAAATTCCTTATAACACTTATAAACTCTTTATAAATTGTAAACTTAATTCTACAATTATTTTCTCATCATCTAATCTCTCAAAAATTCCATATTGACCCCATTAATTTTCGGCAACCACCAATAGGTACCAAAACCTCTTAAATTTTACATATTACTCTTAGTTACACTAATTCCTTTAATTTAACTAAGTTAGATAATTTTTCTAACTCATTAATAAGCCCTTAATTTTCGGCCATATTGTAATTCATAGTATATGAATTTTTCTTGTATATTATGATAGCTTATATTGTAGCTTATATCATAAGGAGTATAAATCTAATTTAAGATTTATAAAATATTAACATTTAATGTGTCAATAATTAAATCTAACACACTTATAATTTCGGAAATAATAAACAAGATGAACAATATGTTAGATCATATATAGATCAACAATTAGAACCTTGAAATAGGTACTTGTAGGATTTACCTTGTATATTAACCTTTAGCTTAATATTTAAGCTTGATTTCCTTAAATTTTGACAGCAATTTGCTAGAGAAATTGCTCCAAAATCATAGAATAAGATTAAGAATAAGGAGGGTTAGTAACCCTAGGCACTCGGCCTTGATGAAAATCAAAGAAAGAAGAGTTTCCAAGAAGGCAATGTTTTACGTCGAGAATAAAAGGCACTTCTTTGCGGTTTTTCCTGAGAATTTATGGGCTCATGAGCTATGGTTGTAAAGCTCTTTGAAAGAGGATTCCAACGAGCTATCAATCTTGTTATTTGGAGTAGGACGAGAAAGTTATGATACAAGGCAAGGTGTTCTTTAAGTACCTAATCTAAGAACAATGGAGTTTTTGTGTTGTTTCTTCAAAGAGAGGAGGAGCTACGAATTCGGGAGCTTATAATGACGGTAAGTGTCTGGTTGATCAATTAATCAAGAGACAAGGTGACAAGGCACTTATTGAAAGTCTTGGTATGTGTAATAGTAAATTTAAAGCATTTTGTCCTTAATGACTCACCATTGAAGTCGGCAGCCTTAGTCCCCATTTGACCAGTTTTTTTCTCCCTTGTATTTATGTAATATTAAATGCATTAATCTCGTTCATAAGGACGTATACCATGTGTTAGGTATGTTACATAGCCAAAAATGCCTTAAAACACCATTTAATGTGCTTCCGGGTTCACATTGATTATGCAATTTGTTTTGGCTAGTTTAAATGTGTCCTTAATATATTTACAACCTTTAAAAACCTTGTTCATGAAATAGCATGTTACTCATTCCAATTTAAACCAAGTCATTTAGTGGTTTCTTCTTGACTTTCGTCAGTTTAGTACCTGTTACTGTGGACTCTGTATACTTAATTTGTGTGTATACGCATTGGCTCCTATGACCATGTAATTTCTGTTACCTTATTTCTTTATGGTATTTAGGCTCATTAGCCTTTTTGTTCCATGTATACATGCTTAAAGCACATTTTTCTTTAAAGCACATTTTTGTGCTCTAAGGTGCGTTTTCGGTTTAAACGCTAATTCCGCTTAATGTGTATTACTAATCTTAGAGGTATTTCACATTTAAAATCTATTGGGAACTTATTGGTAGTTCCCTAATTTATTTGTGCTCTTTAAAACACCTTTTGCTCTAATTGTTCCTAATGCATGTTTTGGTGTAAATTGTTGTTTAACACTTCTTCTAATGTTTCTAAGGCACGTTCTAGCCTTAGTATATCCTAATTAGATAGTTCATTAATATATTAAGGTTTGGGGTATTTCAATCTACCCCCCTTAAAAGAACTTTGTCCCCAAAGTGCATATGTATCTATATCTCTTAGAACACAAAGGTAACTTCACGCTGAAAGATCATATAGATCACTCAATATCTGTATATGACTCATAAGGTCTGCCATGTATATATACATGGCAGACCTTATGAGTATATATATATATATATTCCACACTTTCCACACAACATATATTTTGTATGTTTTAGTAATCGAAATACTCTTTGTGTATTCTTTGTTGTATACTCCTCAAGTAACCGGTTCGGAGACAAAGGTTTTCATGTCCTCGAGTTCATGAGCGAGTAATACAGAAAACGTTATCCGCAAGTACCGATTGCGCTGGACTCTTACGCTCTCTGGTTCACGGTCCTTTGGAAGATCAAAACATCACTTACTTTTGTCGTATTCCCCCCATGTCAACGGTCCAAAGACAAAGGCTCGTACGTCCACGCCTTCATGGGCTGAGTGATACATAACCATTTTATTCTCCTCATGTCACCG
Source organism: Limonium bicolor (assembly GCA_023374045.1). Classification (NCBI taxonomy): domain Eukaryota; kingdom Viridiplantae; phylum Streptophyta; class Magnoliopsida; order Caryophyllales; family Plumbaginaceae; genus Limonium; species Limonium bicolor. The sequence continues at coordinate 15,665,385 of CM041779.1, read as the reverse complement.
ATCCGAAGACAAGGGTACATACGTCCTCGGTTCCATGAGTGAGACTTAGTAAAGAAAATACATGTCAACTCCAATTCCACTTTATGCTATTGCATCTACTCTTAACGTGGTTAATTGTGACCACTTGTAGGGAGTTTCAGGAATCATCCGACCCTGATGTGATCAGCATCAGTGTTGAACTATCCTTTCACCCCAATTTGTGTTCAGTTTTCCTTGATCTGGCCAAGATCAAGTTCTACCTCCCACGTCAACTTCAAACAACCAAAAATTATTCATGTAGCATTTTATATCTTTTAGTCCTTCTAGTCATATAAATCAATACATCTCCAAATTATGGAACTCAGTCCTCAGTCATTCTTAATTCACCTCTCATCAATTACTTAGAGAATTTAATTCCTACTAGGTTCTACATCGGTCTCATACTGATTCATACCTCATAACATTACCATATTTGGCCTCATAACAATACATTTTGTAGGGATTTTAATTCCCCTGGAGTTTCTACCCTTCTTTTTCTGAATTATAGCACCGAAGTTAACGAGGTAAGCCTCTAAAACATCTGGTATTCGCATCTAATTGTGCGTAATAACCACAACCACATAAGAATGAATACATGTGTTTATATAACATACGTATCAAACATCACAACTAATTGTATATTGCTATGCACACTGTATTTTACGTACTCAATACGTGAAACATACGCTAAGCGATTGTGCGCTCTACCCCCCTTAAAATGGATTACGCCCACGTAATCAACATTATATCATCCTTGAACATAGGTTCAAGATGTTTAGGTGTCATGGAGCATCCTAGCTTCCACGTAGTCTATCTCACATTATGATTGGGTCAGAGGGTCTTCACCATGGTAATGGCTTAGTCTCTGTATCAAGGATTCTTATTGGTGTTCATACCAAACTTACAACTGTGTTCCAGTGTAGCCTATAAGGCTCCAAAGTATTTGATAGATAAGTCGTATATTTTATTCGTCTGGAAGATGTGAGACACATCCTTCCTTCTTCCCTTTTGTTAGGTATATCAAACCTTTAAGATACGGTCCACTAGCTTCTGCTGTGTGACTCTGATAATCTTAGGGCTTAGTTTGCCCTTCCTAACCTCTTCAATATGTTTTACAGCCCCTGTGTATCCTTATAATTTAGGAATAAAGGTCTCTTAATGGATGTGTGGTATCTTTATCTATACACGGTCTCAATGAGTTATAGCTTGTCTATCCAGTTCTCTGGAGATCTGATGTTCATACTCTTATTACGCCTTCCAGCGTCTGAATTGTTTCCTACTAACTGACCCTAAGTCTGAGATTCCTGTGTCATCTGAACTTACTGTTTAGTGCTTATTGTTCTTCACAGTTTCCTCATAAATCTAGAGACATATAAACTGTTCATACTTACTAATCAGTGCTTCTCGCACTTCATAACTCTTAATTGTTTCCTCCTGGAATGAGTTCTCTGACTCTTTTAATCTCATTGGTTTAACTGAGTTCTTCCTCCTCAATTGTTTGAGGTAAATTGCTGTTCTGGTGTGAGTTTGCATCGCTGACTGTCGTACGAATTCGACTACTTCTCGCGTTCCTTACTCTACTCGTTTACATATATGGGGTACCTTACTGATACATTGCTACTTACCCGACTAACTTATAAATAAGTCCATCAGGCCCACAAGCTCCTTTGGAGTGCGGTCATCCCACATCTCGTTTAAGTATACTCGTAGTGTTCGTCACACGTTTAGTTACAGCTAATTTGGGAAGTATTCTATTGTCGATCTCCTCTTTCATCATTCCATGATAACACACATCCGTTCATCTTGAACTTAATCAAGGAATATCCATCTACTGGGTTCATAACTACATTATACCTTCTGTATTTAGTACGGACTCGATCCTTTAGTAATTTGAGGTTTCTTTCCTTAGAGCTTCTTATCTCATTTCTCATGTCAATCCACTAGGAATGCACTTCCAGTCCCTTACGGAATAGACAGTGTGCTTCCTGTGAAATCTTCCATCACATGGTCCAGGCTACTGGCGTTACTGCACAGTCTGTCTCCCATTTCATCACTCTACTTACATCGGGTTTTAATTCATAAATCTGATTGCTTTCGTGTCAATATTTGATGGCTTATATGTAGTGGTTGCTTTGCTGCCCACCGTAACTTAATCTACCTGACAGATATTATTCTCACGGCCTCCACTACCGAAGTAGTTTTAGCTGTCTTTTATTGCCCATTGATGGCACAATTCTTCAATCGTTTTACTTCAATGTCTTGTCTTATATTCAATCAGTTTCATGGTGTAAACACATTAGAAGTTCCTTAGATTCAGGTGTGTAGCGGTTATCGCATCATACTGTAAGATTGTAATCATTTAGCCTGAAGATAATTGCTTCAAATTTTAGGTTTATTTGTAGGTTGTATTCCATCTCTAATAAGTGAAAGCCCATTTCGTGGGGTTTATTCCCACTCAAGGCCTCACAACAAGGAGAGGTATCCCCACCCTAAAAGGAGTGGTTCGTTCTCCACCTCCGTCATTGTATCATCTCTCTATTCTCATTGGTGCCCTTTTTTGGAAATTCCTCCTCAATTTAGTATAGGTTTTCATAACCACTCGTATGTACGAGTTGTAGTTCATTCATGGCCTAGATAAGCCTTTTTATGCTTTCCTGCGCCCCGAGCTCTAAGGTATTTAACATCCTTGGCTCGTAGGCCCTTAATGCTTGATTAGTCTCAAGTGATAGCCGGTGTTCGGTTCACTGTTGTATTCTTAATCATCTGTAGGTTATCCACGTGATTCTCTTGTTCTCTGAACTCTGTCAATGTTGGGTCACATCATTGGATGTACTATTGGGTTTCACAATAAGTTAATGTATCTCGCTTCCTGCTGTGGAAGTTTGCTTAGGTAATCCGATGTTAATCAGTGTCTATGACAATACCTTCGCTCTCATAGATTTTTGTCTTTTAGCAATCAAGAATTCATTTTTATTAGGCATCTGCCTTCCGGTGTCTAAGTAGGATATTCACCCTAGCTATCATGTGCTGCCATGTCAATACTTTGTTCAACTTTCGTTGACTACGCCACCCGTTAATGACTAATCATACCTGGGTGTTAATGAGTTAGGCAAGCAATACTAACCATCGTTTGTGGGTCTTTTTCCTGCTCAACTATACCAACTCTATGGCGTAGTCCTTTGAGGTTCTCTCTTTTGTGATTGTACATCTTTGATCCTAGGTAGGTCATTGCTTAAATTTGCTTTCTCTGATTCTGTTTCTGGGGTTTATCAACATCTTCAATGAAGAGTACTGTTAATGGTATTATTCTGGGAGTTCATCCCGTTTTTATTGAAAGTTGTTATGTCATCCATCTTCATTGTATGTCGTAATACCTTCCTTGTAGGTTATTACTTACATCTGGTCTTCTCACATAGTTGAGTAATCTCTTCGGTTCTTCCATTCAAGGTTAGGTTTTGTTTTGGGTTGATGTTCTTACCTGTAGTGTCGGTTGTCTGTTGTTGGTGCCCACGTCGTTTAGTTTCCTGACCAAGTCCAGCTCCCTGCTTACCGGTGTATTGATTTAGTTGTCATGGTTAGGCCGTCAGGCCCTCCCAATATTTCACTCTTTAGTCTTAAGGATTTGTAATCCGGTGTTAATATGTATTATATCCGTGGTTTTTACCATTTGGTCTTCACGGCTTCCCGTATAGCTTCATTGCGGCAGCACTTGCCAAGGCAAGTGTGTCATGCAAGATGGACTATCGGTACTGTGTACGTCGGTAATGGTACATTCTCCTAAACTCCATGTAGGTGGTAGTCCATGGGACTCCTTCTTTGCCCTTGTTGGCTTTGGTTAATTGATTATCTGGGCAGCTTCCTGGCTGCTTTTGATTGTGTAGTTACTTATCAGGGTATTCCTCTTTCTGCGGGGACCCCTTTTTCTTTCACTTTTGCCTTGGTTCTTACTCTCGTTTCCACACCTTCGTCGTGGTTATCGAGTATTGACTCTCCTTAGGCACTACGTCGTAGTCCTATCTTGGAGTATGATTTGCATATGCATTCGTAGTCGTCTGAGCTATTGCAGTTAGATCTTTGTAACCCCCTTATTGTGTAAGTTTGGAGTTACCCGCTGCATAATTGGCTTTCAGGTAGTCCCTATGCTCTTGCGCGGTATTATCCCGCTATTATTGCTCCCTTGGACTGTTGTCCGGTGTTTCTGTTGCTTCTCTTGTCCTCTCATTGCACTCATAGTGCTTTTCTTCTTACTGGTATGACGGGGTTATATCGACTGCGTAGCATGTCGACCCAAATTGCCAGTAATTATTATTCTCTCATTGGTAGGATTCCGTTGGTAGTGCCTGTTTCAACGTTATGCTCCAATTGGGACCTTCAAGTCTTGAAAGACTATTGCATACCGAGGTGCTTCTCGTATTGCGTAATGCTAAGTAATTGCCAGATCGAGTTTTCCCGAGTAAGAGAAAGCTTGTCATCTCTCTGGCGTTCATTTCCGGTATCCTAGAACCAGGAGCACGGAGGGCGGGTCAGGTATTATAGATATCCGATACACATCGGGGAACCCTAACTAACGCACCTCTCGCACTAATACTCAACCCTTATCCCAAAGTCTACTATTCCTAACTCGGTAATTCCTAAGCTCGGTAATTTCCAGTGATACCACTTTTTGTAACACCCTATCTCCAAATACAGTGATCGTCACCCTAAGTCTACCTCGTTCATTAACAATGCAGCGGAAAAGTTCTACTAAATTGGTGTTACCGCCGTTAGTCACCCACATGACCAACTAGGCCTATTCTCTTACAAGTCACGGTCTGACTAACTGGATATTTACTCGAGCATCTATACAATACAAATCATAAACCACAACTTATACCGAGTATCTCATATACCAATACATCATACTAACATCTCATCAATTTACTAAACGAGTGTACATGCACAACTCGTGTAACAAATGTAAAAGCAACCCGAAGTACTCTACCCGCTCCTACTCCCAGGTTGAGTCCTCGTCTGGCACCTACCTGCAAAGTTTAAATCACAGGCCCCAAGGGGCTCAGCACATTGCTGGTACAGAAAACGTGCAACCCACAAGCTAACAGGGCTACACACGACTACTTTGTCGTATACATGCAGTTGATTATTCATACAAATAATAATAAGAAGTACAATAACAACAACACATTTATGTGAAACATTCACAGCTCAAATAAATCGAACGTCGTAATGGACGCCCATTAATGAGTAAGTTAGATTCCTAACTCCTGAGGCCTGAGAATTGTTTAGTTCTCGTGTTTGACCATACCTTATAAGTGTCAACCGTTCTCTTAATAGAACAGGTTGTTCTCTAACTAAATTGTTTATTTTTGTCGGGTCAAGGTAACCCTAGCCAATGAGTTATTAGCTCCATTGGGTTAATAAACATTAATTCTTAAGTTATGAGGGATGTAGGCTTGACCCTCCGCGCCTCCGCCTCCTGAATTTGCCACCCACCTCGAACTGTTCACTCGAGATGGTCGGGTCTGTTTGTCGACCCTAGGCGACAAGTCGTAGACGAGCCATATGCGGAAGAAGGATCTGATACAGATGCCGACCTCCTAACCTAAACATGCATGACCGGAGTCAGTCCCGGATTCCTCTCCCCCCAAGTTCCAGTTAGTTGAAGTCTCAATGACAATTTGTTAGTTAAACCTCTCTCAGAATTAACCAACTAACAACGGGGAGTATTTATAACCTTATACGATTGTTACTAAACATAGTTAATGAACAAGCTCTGAATCAAGTCGTGTTAGTGTGCAATGGACACACAATAACTATACAGTAAATCGGTTTCATGCTTAATCTTGTGGTCATATCACAATAACACATAGCACACAAACCGAGGTAGACCCCATTAGCAAGCAAGCTACAAGAATCCCATACCGTGCACCGGAGATTGGCTAGCTCTTAACACCACGTTCGCCTAATCCGCCGAACGTCTCCGACTATCTAGATCTGTAACCAGAACTAGTATTAGTATCCTGTGTCTTAAAACTAATTTGGTTCTCTTTTACTTAAACCTCTTCCTATGTTAACCCAGGTAATAGTATACCGTTAAACAGGTTCGTTCATTTAGGAGCGTTTTCAAGCACAATTCTAATTCATTAACATACTAACGTCGTTAGCAGTTATTTAGTTTTACAGTTAGCAACTTTAGAACTTATACGGACCTTGTATTAGGTTTTCGTATTTTTCATATTCATCCGTATTTCACTATTCATTTATACGGTCTTGTATTCTACTATTCATTTATGGTCTCGTATTCTACTATTCACCATATTTCATATTCACGTATACGCTCGTATTTTACTGTTCATGTATACGTATTTCCTATTCATGTATATGGATACTATTCACGTACACATGTACTATTCATGTATACGGATACTATTCACGTATACGGGTACTATTCATGTATACCAACATTTCGTATACGTATTTATTTCGTTTTCCCAATATAACTTGTTTTCTTTAAAATACTTTAAGTATTGATTTCTCCTATACTTATAAATTACGGGTATACCCCTCGTATACCTTAAGTATTACGGGTCTCGTTTAACCCCGTCTTAACTCTGTTCTTTTACAACTTGTTTCTAAATTCTTTATTTAATTTCCTTAACCTTCTAAACACATAAAAATGTGTTATTTACATTCCTTACCCATAGTTTTCTTTAATTTCTATTTTACCCATAATAAGTTCTAAACTTGTTATTTTTATTTCTAATTTCTTCCCAAGTTTTCTTAATTAATTTCTTTCTATACTTTTGGTCAATTACCAAAACATACCCAAGTTTGACCAGCCTTTTATGGTCAAACCCCCTAACTTTGTAAAATTTACAATATTACCCCTAAAGTTAATTTATCTTAACTCTATTACTTAAACATTTTATTACCTAATCTTTTGCTATAATTTTATTCTAAATCATCTAAATAATGATAACTGTAGTTGACCATGTTTGACCAGTAAAATTACATTTACCCTTGTGGTTTATTCTTTCATTTATTAACCAATTTAACTCCAACTAATTTTAATTTTCGTAATTAATTTTCCTACAGATTTTTGAACATCAAAATCATTTTAAACATCTCTAACCACCAGATTTAATTATCTAACGTAAGGAATCCACCTTAAACATTGTTATAATTGTTTAAGTTTTGGGATGGGTAACCAAATTAATGAACCCAAATTGTGGATTGAGAGAATGTTGGAATGTATTCAATCGAGTTAGAAGGGTTTGTGAATAATGTTGAATGGAGGGCCTTAAGAGACAAATGCTTTAAGTTTGAGATTGATATTGTGGTTATGGAGTTATGGTTGATAAGTGTTGTTGATGGGAATTTAAGGAATTGTTATGTGCTGTTTAGGAATGAAAAGGATGATAATTGATGAGGATGAATGTGTAAGGTTTATGGGGAGGTTATGGCAAAATTTTGTTAGGAAATGAGTGTTTGATGATGGCTTTATGGATGAGAGAATTTAGGTGTTGATTTGGGATGTTTAATGTGGAAGAGAATGGTTGTTTGTTGTAGCTTGTGAACAAGGTGTTAGTGTAGGTTTATTAGAAGTGCAATTCTGGGTAGAATTGCCTCTGTTTGCTGAATTTTTGGGTACGTCCGAACTTCCGTCCGGACTTTGAAGTTCGGACATACCCCATCCCGTTTAAAATTTTTCTGAGTTTCAGTGGTGTCCGAACTTCCGTCCGAACTTGGAAGTTCGGACACTCGAAAATTTTTCCCAGGCTATTCTGTTCGACTTGTGTCCGACCTTCGATGTCCGGACACAAGTTCGGACGCCTGTAAGTTTTTCTTCAGTTTTTGGCCTCGACTTGTGTCCGAACTTAGAAGGTCTGACACAAGTTCGGACGTGTTTAAAATTTTTCCAGATTTTTGTTCGACTTGTGTCCGACCTTAGATGTCCGGACACAAGTTCGGACGCTTTGAAAATTTTCCCAGAAATTGCTTCGACTTGTGTCCGACCTTGGATGTCCGGACACAAGTTCGGACACAGTGTAATTTTTACCAAAAAACTTTGTTTAAGGGTAGGAAATGATACCCAATGATGGGGATTGATAAGTAATAATGTTATGAGGTTGTCAAAGATATATTAAGTGAGTTATAATGGTAATTGAGTGGTGAAAAGTTGTAATAAAAATGTGAAGTTATAAAACTACTTAACGGGGTTAACCATGGGCGCAATAGTCCTTAAATAATTATATTGCCCCGATTTAATGGAAACAAATGTAATGTTACCAGTTGTTCAAAGATTATTCAAGGAACCTAAGAGAACGCAATAGAGTGGACCTTGGTGACAGGTATGGTTTTCTTGCAACCTGTGTCCTACCGGATTACACCGGCTTGTATGCCAATGTGTTTTTCTGTGTGTTTGCCACCTTGCAAGATAAAGCATCAAATGAGTTTACAGTAATTCATTATTGTGGCGTAATTAATTCCGATACCGCTTAACCTTAGTTATGTGTTAAATAATAGTTAACCGACCTTAGGTTCACATAAGAGATCGGTATTCGGAATAAACGTCCCAACCCATGGGAACGTTCTAACTACGGCTATCCGTGCGTTATTGTATGTTGTGACTATGCGTGATGTATGAGACTTGTTTAATATGTTGTTGATGTTGGATACTGTTATCCGTGTTGTTGAAATGGGATATGATTTCCCTTATGTGTCTAACCGAGTTAGTAACTATGTGACGTATGTATGTGATAAGTTCCATAAGGGAACCTCTAACTAATAAGTATATGTTATGTGTGGAGAGGAATCCGGGTGTCCCGGTCGCGCGTATTGTTTGGGAGTTAATATATATGTGAATTAACTCCCATCCTGTTATGTTAGGGTTGTTTTCCTTCATTGGATTTCGACCTCCCACTAGCTTAGCCAAAGCTTACCTACCCGACCTCCACATCGGGCTAGGAGGGAAATTATGTACAATGTTGGTAGGGTGTTGAAGCCTAAGTTGCTTCGACTCCCTCTTTGTTATGTTACGGTTGTTCTTCCTCTTTGAATTACAACCACCCACAAGCTTAACCAAGGCTTACCTACCTCATCACTATTGGAGCTAGGGGGAAATTGTGTATGTTGTGTACGGTCCTATATGCGGCCGCCACTCAAGTAAAGAAAATGTATGTATGTTGTGCTCGGGCTTATATCACCCCGGCACTCCCTAAGTGAAGTTCATGTACTCTAAGAAGAGTGAAATTAGGTTGTGTATGTTATAAAGTGAAGTGTGTTGTTATGTTGAGTGTGCTAACCTTGTGTCTGTATTCTATTAATGGATGTTTGCTTATAAGCGTGATATGTGTGTGAGTTTGTGCATGTTTGAAATAAACCAACCGCATGCTAAGACGACAAATAGTTGTGCGTGGCCCGGTAGCATGCGGGCTGCGGGATTACCATACCAGCAAAGGTGCTGACCCCCTTTGGGGGCTCCCATACTTTTCAGGTACAAGGAACTGGAAGCCGTTCGAGAGTAGGACGGGGTAGTGTTTGTATGTGGTAGTCATGAGAATTGTGGATGTATTATAGGTGTAGTAAGACCGAAAATGTATCGGCGTTAGTTGGTAATTACTCGGTACAGTTGTAAAGTAAGTGTATAATGAGTGTTGGACATGGAACGGGATTAACGTGTAGTTGCTCGGGAGTTTAGTCCATCAGACCGGTACAATGTATGTATGTTAGCCTTGTTAGCCACGTGGGTGGCTAACGGCGTGTAACACCAAAGAGTTAAGTTATGTTGTGAGTTGTGATTTCCGCTGCAACGTGTTGTTAAGTGTGTTGTTAGTAGTTGGGATGTTACAATATTGTAATTCATAGTATATCAATTTTTCTTGTATATTATGATAGCTTATATTGTAGCTTATATCATAAGGAGTATAAATCTAATTTAAGATTTATAAAATATTAACATTTAATGTGTCAAAAATTAAATCTAACACACTTATAATTTTGGCAATAATAAACAAGATGAACAATATGTTAGATCATATATAGATCAACAATTAGAACCTTGAAATAGGTAGTTGTAGGATTTACCTTGTATATTAACCTTTAGCTTAATATTATATTTAAGCTTGATTTCCTTAGAAATTTTGACAGCAATTTGCTAGAGAAATTGGCTCCAAAATCATAGAATAAGATTAAGAATAAAGAGGGTTAGTAACCCTAGGCACTCGGCCTTGATGAAAATCAAAGAAGGAAGAGTTTCCAAGAAGGCAATGTTTTACCTCGAGAATCAAAGGCACTTCTTCGTGGTTTTTCATGAGAATCTGGGGGTTCATGAGCTATGATTGTAAAGCTCTTTGAAAGAGGATTCCAACGAGAAATAAGATTGTTATTTGGAGTTAGGACGAGAAAGTTATGATTTCTACAAGGCAGGGTGTTCTTTAAGGTACTAATCTAAGAACGATTGAGTGTTTGTGTTGTTTCTTCAAAGAGAGGAGGAGCTACGAATTTGGAAGCTCTCATAATGACAGGTAAGTGTCTTATTGATAAATTAATCAAGAGAAAAGGTGACAAGGCACTTAATGAAAGTCTTGGTAGGTGTAATAGTAAAATTAAAGCATTTTGTCCTTAATGACACACCATTGAAGTCGGCAGCCTTAGTCCCCATTTGACCTGTTTTTTTTGTTTCTCCCTTGTATTTACGTAATATTAGATGCATTAATCTCGTTCATAAGGACTTATACCATGTGTTAGGTATGTTACATAGCCAAAAATGCCTTAAAACACCATTTTATTTGCTTCCGGGTTCACATTGATTATGCAATTTGTTTTGGCTAGTTTAAATGTGTCCTTAATATTTTTACAACATTTAGAAACTTTGTTCATGAAATAGCATGTTGCTCATTCCAATTTAAACCAAGTCATTAATGGTTTCTTCTTGACTTTCGTCAGTTTAGTACCTGTTTACTGTGGACTCTGTATACTTAATTTGTGTGTATACGCAATGGCTCCTATGACCATTTAATTTTTGTTACCTTATTTATTTATGGTATTTAGGCTTATAGCCTTTTCGTTCCATGTATACATGCTTAAAGCACATTTTTCTTTAAAGCACATTTTTGTGCTCTAAGGTGCGTTTTTGTTTAAACGCTAATTCCGCTTAATGCGTATTACTTATATTAGAGATATTTCACATTTGAAATCTCTTGGGAACTTATTGGTAGTTCCCTAATTTATTTGTGCTCTTTAAAACACCTTTTGCTCTAATTGTTCCTAAAGCATGTTTTGGTGTAAATTGTTGTTTAACACTTCTTCTAATGTTTCTAAGGCACGTTCTAGCCTTAGTATATCGTAATTATATAGTTCAATATATTAAGGTTTGGGGTATTTCAGTGGGTCCTTTCAAATCACCGCTTCTAGGTAATGCAATTAATGGTGAGGATTCTTATACACCTGGTGCAAAAGATCTTAAAAGAGAAGAGTGTCACCCACTTCAATCGATTTGATAAGTAATTTAACTCTACCAGTGTATTTCTTTAACTATACACGCCTTCTCATGGCCGCCTACAGGATGCTAATAACGTTCGATTTGACCGCTTGCTGTGTCTACTGTTCCATCTTATTTTAAAGATACAAGCATTAATTTTGAAAAATTTAGTAAAAAAAGTTTTTACGGTCTTTAAATGACGCTTCGTTAAGAATTGTGATTTTAACTACTCCGCAGTCAACACCTATTATCTAAAACGTTTTATTGTAGCAATTTTTTTCTTTTTTCTTTTTCATACCGTACAGTGGGGAAACACTATAAACCATGCTTTTAAAGCAAAGCGTTGTTGACGTCTAGAGACCTTAACCCAATAAAAAAATATACTCCGTATTTCATAAAAAGATATCATTCTTTTAAAAGCAAATCAAATATTCCCAACGGAATTGCGTGAGCAATACCATCGGTTTACGTGAAATGTTAAACATGTTTTTATATTAGGCATACACGTATGTAGTTTACATAAGACGAAAGTATTGTCGGCCATCATTAGGTCTGTCATATTTTTTACGGTACATCAGTAACTATAAAACTATTTACTATGGGTCCTTTCAAATCACAGCCCCTCGTCAATCCAGGTTCGTGGTTGACATTTACTGTCTGAATAGGTTTTTGAAACCGTGAAGTGCTACCCACTACTACATTAGATTTGAGCACTGTCAGTGCATTTGTTCAATTAAGTGTTGATAAAAAATTTAAATACATCAATATATTTGTTAATAAATGTTGATGTTAAACTATCTACTATTTACATCATGAAGTGATCACGCGTGATCAACACTCTTTCGTCAACAACGTTGAACATTTGAATTTTAATCATGACCTATTATTATATCCCGAGCTTGCGCGAAACAATCGCCTTTGCTTCGTATGTCGATCCGATTAGATTCGGATTTGGGTTCATATCTGGGTCTGTGCTAGGGTTAGGGAGAGTTACCACTTCATAAACCCACTACTCTCTAACTGACGATTACATCCGTATACTTCTTTTTTCTTACCCCTGTCCACATTCCGGGACTCCTCATCTTAATCAGTCATGACCCACCATGATGAGATTCAAGCCCACTATGTAGAGAACATTGATCATATCCTACGATCATGTGGAGCACCCTGAATCGTTGATTACGTCTAACCCGGTTGCTGTCGCTTGAATTTTATGCCCTTACAGAGTAAGCCAGTGTGGAGGGTGATTTTTCGGTACGAGGGGGGTCTATCTAAATACGAACTAGCTGAGAAGTCTATATCCTAGAAATTGCCATTCTGTGGAGGGTGAAAACCCGTTATTCTGGCATCCCTCAAATACCTACTACATCGTCCGTCTTTCCCAGAAAGCATATGGGGAGTGTAAGTGTGGACTACACCAGCTCTCAATGGGCTCCACGCGGACTTGTGCCCAAAGGGAGAAATTGACTAGAGTCGCCACCTAGTTTGACCTATGATAACTAGGAAGGATGATCGGGTTCTGAGAACCGTTAATTGACTCTAAGATTGTTGCCTATGGATAGGACTTACCTGGTCATTTCAGAGATTCTATGTGGGTTCGCACTGGGTTACACCCCTTAGAAGTGGCAACGACCACGACTTCGGATTGGTGCCCGAGGAAACCTCGGTCTCCAACTGTCGGGATTTTCTTCTTTCAAAACCTTATTTATAGAGATTCAATTAAAGCCAAAGGATCGGAAAGGAAAAGAGAATGAGAGTGTTTGGGGGTGAGCTTTTCTACCAAACTAGCGCCAAGAGGAATTGATCAATCCGGATGGGTATAGAATAAGAGAATGGGAAGATTCCGATGTAGAAGAAATGATTAAGATTGGGAGTCTGATGGTTTGACGTTTGTGGGAGATGAAGAAGGTTTGAGCATTTTGAGAGGTGTGAAGAACACCTTAGAATGAAAAAAGGGTTTTTTATTGGAATGGGGCCGCACCCTAGATGGGCTGCCTACGTACTCAACTCTCTGATGAGATCAGACCTTACGTAGTTCACGATTGTGGGGGTTTTGGAAGTTTTGAGAAGTTTCGGGTTTGGGATGCTAGTCTGTGAGACGCTTGGGTCTGTGAGACGTTTGAAACCTTGAGATGTCGAAGTCTATGAGACGCTTGGGTCTGTGAGACGCTCGGGTCTGTGAGACGCTCAAGTCTGTGAGACATTCGAATCATTAGAATGATAAAGTCTGTGAAACGCTCGAGTCTATGAAACAATCGAAGTGTGTAGGGAATTAGAATTTTGGAGATGATTCGAGATTGAAACGATTCGAAGTTTGGATAGTGATTGGAGTATGCGAGATAATTTGAGTGTAGGAGAAATTGGAATGGAATTGAAGTTGAATCGAAGTTGAATGAATTTTTATTTGAATTGGAAATTAAATTGAATTTGAATGAATTTAGAATGGAATTGAGTTGAAATTGAATTGGTTTCGGATTAAAAATGAATTGGAATTGAATGAAGTTTTATTGAATTAGGATTGCATAAATTTGAATGAGTTCGGAATTGAATTGGATTTGAATCGGGCTTGAATTGAATTGAATTTGGATTTTGAATTGAATTTGGGCCCGGATTGGAAAACGGGTTGGGTCATAGTTGGGTTCAAGCCAAATTGGGCCTTGTTTGGGCTTTTGGGCCGTATTGGGCCTTGTTTGGTGTTTTGGGCCTGAGTGGGTTTTTGAATTGGGCCATGGAGTGGCCTTTTGATTTGAGTTGAAGTGGGTTTTTGAATTGGGCCTTGTTTGAGGATTCGGGCCAGATTGGGCCTTATTTGAGCTGAGCATGTTTATGTTTTTGGGCTGAATTGACCTTTCGATTTTGGGCCGAAGTGAGCATTTCAATTTGGGCTGAAGTGGTTTTGGGTTTGCCTGATTCTGACCTTTGATCGTTGGGCTTTTTCATTCGGATGGGCTAAGAAATGTTTTTGGGCTGATTGTGCCTTGGGTTTGGATTTGAATGTTGGGCTTGACATGGTTTTTTGGGCCTGATCAAGGCATTGGGCTTTTTTATTTGAAACAATTTGGGCTTTTAAGAAATGGGCCAAAGATGGGGCTTATTGATTTTCGGGCTTGATTTGTGAGATATGAACAAGTGAGATGGGTGAATTTATTGATTTATAAACTCTTGATTATGGGTGTGTTGAAGGCAAAGGAGGATTCCACCCACATAAAACGAATGAGATCCGCTAGGCATGGGGTGGTTTCACATCATAAGCCCTCCTAGAATAGCCTTAAGGGCTTGTTTTTTGAAGTTTTTGTTCTTATAAATATATAAAAGGTGGTTTGAGTGTTTTCTGAAGTTATAGGAGATTATTGCCCCACGAAACGAATGAGAGACCCGTTAGGTGTGGAGCGATAATGCATCCTAAACTTTTCTGTCAACCTAAAAGGTCCTAAGGGAAATAACTAGGGCTTAAAAATTTAAATAAAATACAAGGGATGAATTGAAAGCTGTAATAAAGTTGAATAAAAACATGTATAGTACAAGAATAAATTCATTACGCAAGCATGTATGATGAACAAAACTTTTAGACCGTTAATATCTTACAGCAAAAGCAAAGGACAGTCATAAGAAAAAAATTTACAATACATCCCATAAATCATAAAGAAGAAGCAGAACAAAACTCCAATGTAAAAACGTTTAATTTAATCATCTTCAAATGATGTAATTTAAAAGAAATCTTTCTTTTATATACATATATACATACATGGTCTTATGCTTGCACGTAAACAAGTAACCCAAAGGAGAACAACATATATCCAGATACAACCCTATCCTAATCGTCCTTTTCTTATTCTTATCGGACGAGTGAAAACGACAACATCAACCTGAATTCAATTTTACCCAAAGCCTGTTGGAAAACATAGATATTATATACATTTGTTTAGTATAGTTTTCCTTACTACTCTTATATACCGTTACATTCTTTTCCTCTTTACTAGTATATACATATACTTCAGTCTGTATAGTACATAGTGTGTAATATGCGAATACAGAAAACCTACAGTACATAATTCATGTGTACTGGTTTCAATACTAGAGTTTTTTTCTCATTCTTTAAACAAAGGTCCGTGTCTCTCCAGTCAAGAAACTAGTTTCAATTACACAATTCCATTGTCTGTAAATCAAGATGGTATCAGAGCAGTAGTACGGTCTACTGCACGTAATTCCGATTTACGTCTGCTTCATCGCAACGGAAGGTTACAATGTCGGGAAAGGAGAAGAATGATTCGGCATCTGGAACGGAGGGAAAAATGGTGATAGCAACGATCCGTTCTTTCTGAGTTCTAATGACCATCCTGGCCTCATCCTTGGATATACTTTCAACAATCGTCCTGGAGAAAGTTTTAGGGGGTGGAAGCAGAAGATGGTGGTGTCGTTAAAAGCGAAGAATAAGTTCACGTTTCTCGATGGAACCCTAGAAGAACCCGGTAGCGATGACCCAAAGCAGCGAAGCTGGGAGAGGTGTAATAATATGATCATTTCTTGGCTCACGTAATGCCTCAGCAAGGAGATCGGAGAATCCATAATCTACTTCACTAAAGCCCCGATGCTTGGAAATGTCTGTGCGGGCGATTTGAGAAGGCGAATGCTACGGAAATTTTCTCCCTCAAGAAGGATTTGAATAGAATCAAGCAAGATTCAGACAATGTGTCTGATTTCTACACCAGGATAAAGCGTCTCTGGGACGAATTGATTGCTCTCGAAAAGAAACCTGCCTGTTCATGCAAAGCAAAGAAGGAGTACGAAGAGAAACAAGAAAAGGAAAACTGATGCAATTCCTAATGGGACTAAGTGAGAGGTACTCAAATGTTGTTTCTACCATCCTCCTAAAGGATCCGCTACCCACTATCGAAGAAGCATACTCCTTAGTCTGCCAAGAGGAAAGGCGTAAAGAAATTTCGGGAAGGAGTGCAATAGTCGAACAAGAATCCATCGCGTTGGGAGTGAGAAGGGAATTACCGAAAAACCCTAATCAAACACAAGGATACAAAAAATTCCCAAAGGAACCCAACAAGCGGGACCTCCTTTGCTCTAAATGCCATAAACACGGACATATAAGGGAAAAATGCTTCAAATTAGTGGGTATCCAGACTGGTGGAAGAAGAAAGCAACTTCGACTGTTGGAGCTGCTGTTGCTCAGACCGAAGCCGATGCAAGGAATGAAGTTAGTACTCTTTTGTCCATGGAAGAAGTAGGGCAACTCAAGGCGTTGTTGCAAAAAGGAAATTCCAGTGAACATCGTGCAGAATCATTCTGTAGCTTTGCAGGTAAAGAAAAACCTAAAAACTGTTTCGATTATCACTGCTCTGTGTGTTTAACTAGTAAGGATCAAGTAACAGGCAGTAATAGTTGGATAATTGATTCAGGAGCTTCTGAACACATGTGGGCAATGCAGTTATGTTTATCTCCATGAAAAATCTTACTGATAATAGGAGAGTCGTAATGCCTGATGGACATGTTCAAGAAGTTCAGAAATATGGGTCTGTTAAGATAGGAAATTACTTCTTGCTTGAGAATGTTCTGTTTGTTAAAGATTTCAATTTCAACCTGATTTGTTCAAAAACTGATAAAGCAAATTGGACAGCCTGTTATCTTCCATGAATCATCTTGTTCCTTGCAGGGCCTTGATGGCACAAACAGTATGCTGATTGGAGATTCTATGAATGGATTGTATGTGCTGAAGAATGACAGTTTAGATTTTTTTTCTGGGAATACCTTGTGTACTGATAATGACATAGTTCTTTCAAATTCTGCGCATGATCATGCTAGTGCTTTGTTGTGGCATTATAGGTTAGGACATGCCCCATTCATCAAACTGCAGTCCATAGGTCTGATAAAGCATGTAAAGAATAATACTTCTTGCGATATCTGCCAGCGTGCTAGAGCTGTTAGGAAACCATTTAGTGATTCTGCTTCTAAAATCAAAGCTTGTTTTGATCTTATACATGTAGATGTTTGGGGACCCTTCAAGGTCCCCACACATGACCAAATAGATTTTTCATTACAATAGTCGATGACTACAGCAGAAGCACATGGGTACATCTTCTGAAAAATAAATCAAGCTTTTTACATCCTGACATGCTTTATCAAACTGGTAGAAAGGCAATTTAATACAAAGGTTAAAAGGGTTAGAAGTGATAATGCCTTTGAACTAGGAAGTAGTAATGAAGGTGTCAAATTCTTTAGGGAAAATGGTATCTTGCATCAGACTACATGCGCACATTCCCCACAACAGAATGGGATCGTCGAAAGAAAACATAAGTACTTACTAGAAACAGCTCGCGCTCTTTATTTCCAAGCTAACCTTTCCTTAAAATATTGGGAGAGTGCATAAAATATGCCACTCAAATAATCAATAGGCTACCTTCCAAGGCCATCAATGGAGAGACACCCTATGAGAGACTTTACCTAGAAAAACCAGATTACTCTTCTCTAAGGTCTTTTGGTTGCCTCTGTTACAGAACCCATATAGGAAAGCCTAGAGGGAAATTTGATGCCAGGGGAACAACTTGTGTGTTTCTAGGAGTGGCTGAGAACAAAAAAGGATACAAAGTCCTAGATTTAGAGACATCTAATGTCATTATCAGCAGGGATTTAACCTTTTATGAGAAGGAATTTCCCCTCCACCTAGATAACAAGTCTAGTGACATCCCTCAAATCCCAGCTGATCAGCTTGTTGACAATACAGTGATAGTGATGATGATGAAAACACAAGAGAGAACCCAGAAAATCCTCCTCTCATCATTTCTGAATACCATGATCAAAGTACTGCAGATCCCTTGATAGAAACAGAACCTCTTAGAAGATCTACAAGAGAAAAACATACCCCTAGTTACCTAGACGACTATTATCTAGGCAAGGCATATGTTCTAGAAAATGACATCTTCACTGAAATCCTTCATGAGAGATTGACAAAAACTGAAACAACCAATAAACTTCTTCCTGAATTCTTAACCAATATCAAACCTGTCAAAGCCCTGTCAGCAAACTGTCTTACACCCCACTCCTACCACTTCGTCCTTAACTCTCAAGATTATACTGAACCCAAGACCTATAAGATAGCAGCGAAAAAACCTGAGTGGAGGGAGGCTATGAAAACTGAATTGCAAGCCCTCCTTGATAACAAAACCTGGAGCATAACAGATATTCCCAAGGGAAAGCGAATAATAGGATGCAAGTGGGTGTTCAAATCAAACTAAGGGCAGATGGTAAATTGGAAAGACACAAAGCTAGGCTAGTTGCTAAGGGTTATAATAAAACATATGGGGAAGACTATTGAGAGACCTTCTCTCCGGTTGTAAAGATGACAACCATCAGAATGTTGGTTGCTCTTGTTGTCAAGAAAAACTGGTACATGCACCAGCTTGACATCAATAACGCTTTTCTTCATGGGGATCTTCATGAAGAAGTATACATGGAGATACCTGATGGAATGAAGGATTTATACAGAAACAAGGTTTGTAAACTGCACAAGTCCATTTATGGACTGAAACAAGCTAGCAGAGAATGGTATGAAAAGCTAAGTCAGTTTCTTTATTGTCATGGCTTTGTTCAATCCAAAAATGATTACTCACTATTTATCAAGTTTAATGGCCAGTACAGAACATTTCTAGGTGTCTATGTGGATGACATCATAACCACAGGAAATGACCCAACAGAAATACAAAAAGTAAAGCAATCCTTGGACTCAGAGTTCAGAATAAAGGACTTAGGAAGACTCAACTATTTCTTGGGTATGCAGTTCTTGTACAGCAATGGAGGAATAATGCTCCACCAAGGTAAGTATGCACAAGAGTTAATAGCTGATTATCTTCCTACTAACTGTTCTACTGCATCAGTTCCTCTGCCAATAGGAACTAAACTAGAAAATCTGCAAGGAGAACACCTTGAAGATCCCACACTCTACAGAAGGCTCATCAGCAGAATTAACTTCCTTGTCAACACTAGGGCTGACTTGGCTTTTTCTGTTCAATACCTGAGTCAGTTCCTCAAAGAACCAAGAAAGGAACACTATAAGGCAGGATTACATTTACTTCGATATATCAAAGGAAGTCTCCAGCAAGGGATTTTCTTCAACAACAATGCAGACCTGAAAATGACAGCCTACTGCGATGCAGATTGAGCCAGCTGCTCTTTCACAAGAAGATCAGTAAGTGGGTATATCATTCTCTTTGGAGGTACACCAATAAGCTGGAAGTCAAAGAAGCAAAAACAGTTTCCTTGAGCACTGCAGAAGCTGAATACAGAAGCATCAGAAGGGTGACCACTGAACTAACGTGGCTATCCAGACTGGCACAAGACTTTGGAATAAAGGAAATCACACCGATACATGTCAACTGTGACAACAGAGCAGCCATCTACATAGCAAGGAACCCGGTCTTCCATGAGAGGACCAAACACATCGACCTTGATTGTCATCTTGTAAGGGAAAAAATACAAGAAGGGCTGATCACACTGCAACACATACCCGGGACTAATCAACTAGCAGATGTACTCACGAAACAGACCACAGCTAAAGGTTATAAAGAGTTTCTGAATCAGACTGACGCCAACTATCAGTAAGAAGCCTCTCTTCTCAAGACAAAGGATGTTCTTCTCTCACACCCTTAGTCTTGAGGGGGGCTGTTGGAAAATATAGATATTATATACATCTGTTTAGTATAGTTTTCCTTACTACTCTTATATTACCGTTACATTCTTTTCCTCTGTACTAGTATATATACATATACTTCAGTCTGTATAGTACATAGTGTGTAATATGCGAATACATAAAACCTACAGTACATAATTCATGTGTACTGGTTTCAATACTAGAGTTTGTTTCTCATTCTTTAAACAAAGGTTCGTGTCTCTCCAGTCAAGAAACTGGTTTCAATTACACAATTCCATTGTCTGTAAATCAAGAAAGCCTGAACACAGAAAATAAAGATCAGCAAACGGGTATGATGGAAAGGTTCAGCATCACCATGCCAAGCTAGTCAAATATCCTAACCGATGTAACATATTAACATGGATTCGATCAATAGGCCTCAAGACATCCAAGCAGCGAAATCAGGAAACATAAAGCACAATCGACACTATAAACCTCACATATAATGCATCAAACCAGAAATATTGGTGAATCCTTTTAGATAGAATGAAGTACCGGGATGGAGGACGATTTCCTTCTGTAAAAGAATGAAAGAAATGAGAATACACATAAAACCAATGAACATACTGATTAGCCAATATAACCGGAAAACAAAAGGGATGTAGAAATGGTGGACTGTGGAGAATCCTGCAAGGAACACACATGAAATCGTTAATCCATAAAATGATCGACAAGGAACACACATGAAACCGTTAATCCATAAAATGATCGAATACGAAGAAAAAGAGCGCATGCGAGCCTCCATGGGAGGTGCCAGCCATACTTAAAACTCAAGGTCACACGCGGATGGGGACACGACCATGGACTCGAATTGAGTAACATTATGAATGGGATTTTGAGAATAGAACAACGCTTGGTTTCCACGGCAAACACCTCTGTATCCTTTTCTAAACAACTGAAATGACTTGATAAGCGCACTAAATGCTGAAGTTACATCAATGAATCCAGAAATCATGAACCCACTAGCCCTTATGGCAAAGAATCAGAAAAACACAACTCTCTGAGACCAGGTTTTTATACTCTTGGATACGGACCGAAGAACTATCGAAGGCGCAGAATCAGGAGAACTTGTGCATATATATGTAAAATGATGAAAACACTGAAAGAAGTAAGATAGGCTGCGCAGGCCTCAGAGATATTTCCGACAAGACCATAGCATCCCAGATTACTTCCACATCAAGCTCACTTACAGAAATGCGGAATAGATGACGAATTACCTTGAAACATTGAGGCGTTTTCATATCAAAGAGTACAAATAGGCTTTGTACTCACTCATACGGTCGCGCAGGTTGAAAAAACTGAAAGCTAACAATTACAACCATAGATACACAGATTATCGGCGAAGAAACGAAAGGAAGAGGGAGAACAGAAAATGATTCCAACTACTCTGTTGATGACGAAAGAAATACGATTGAAAGAGTAGACGGAGCTTGGGTATGGGATCTGGTTGGCTGTGTTTATTTTGGGTTTTTGAGTTTGTATTTTCGGGACTCCGGCGCGATGGAACAGGAGATTTTTCTTGCAATGGTACGTGAATGGGGAGGATAAAATCGGATGAAACCTCCACCGCAATGTGGCTTTAAGCTTTGAACGTCTCTAATGGAGAATGGTGGGTTGTGGCGGTCGGTGTTTGCAGGTGTTCAAATGAGGAAGGATTTTTGTGGGTTTTGAAATTTTGAGCATGTATATAGTCCCAAAGCTGGAAACTTCTGGCCCGGGGGTTGAAGAAAGCGTGGGTGAACTTCACAGTTAAAACCGTGGAAGTTTCAGGCTCTGTGAGAGCGGGGGATGGGTTGTAGAGATGTGTAAGATGGCTGCCGATGGGTTTTGATATCCGACAGAGGAGAAGGAAATTGATGAAGGTGCTGGGTTTTTGTTTTTACTGCAGAAGAGAGGATGACAATGAGGAGAGTTGGAGATGGGTGATGGCTGCCATGGAGATCGAGAGCTATAGAAAAGAAAAAAAATCAGAGCTAGGGCTCTTTTTTTGCTCCTTGTTTGAAGAGGTAATGCTGATCGAGAAGAACGAAGTCAGGGAATGGAAAGTTCAGGCAACAGGGAAGAAAATAAGGAATGTTTACAGAGCAATGTCTGGGGGATCGATGTTGTCCGCCGGCCCTCAATTGCTACTGTATATGTTGTTTTATAGAGAATTAGTAGGGTTTCTTAGACAGACATGGGCTCATTGACTAGCCCCTCTCTTTTCTCTTCTTACTGGGCCGGATTCAACCTTAGGGTCGCCTTTGTTTGGTCCCGAGAATAACCTGGACCGTGTTTGGAGTTGGTCAGGGGGAAGGGGCGAGCAAAGGCAAAAACAAAAAGGGCCACACTTGCTCACACCATGGTTCGAACCAAAGATCTCCAGCATACCCTTCAGAGACACTAACCAATTGCACTATGACAGGACTCACCATGTGAATGTCAGAGGTAATACTAATGCTCTTCTTCGAATTGGAAAACTCTTACAAAATGCTTTCGTTTTAAACAAAAATCATACAGAAAAGAAAACATTCTATTAAACAAAAATGAATTGTTTCCTTCGTAAAAGTCATAAATTTATGGAATGTAGATAATAAAATACGAACATAATACAAATGTAAAATAAATGATATAGCATAATGATACGTACGTGAAAGAATGAAATAAAACTAGTATGATGGAAGTAGAAATGCAAGTAAATGTCATAAAATAGAGATTAAATTAGCTATATACGAATAGTGGTAAATGAGATTCTAAAAGGAAATACCAAAATAAAATGAGATGAGGAAGAGTTAATCGAATTAGCAACAAACAAAATATACTAGTATGGAATACAATAGTGAAAATGTACAAAAATGATGAAAATGATTAATAAAGAAAATACAAGTAGAAGTATCAAAATAGCATGAACCAAAATAAAACACATAGGAAACTAAATAAACGAATAAACAGAACCAACAAGCATGAAATAAATGACAATAAAGTGGTGAAATAAATAAATAACAAAAGGGGACGGATTTGAAAACGGAAGCTTTGAAAATTGGTTTGAATTTTTTTCCATAAAATGACAGTTTCTGGTATGCACATGAACAAGTTTTGAAAAGAAAGGCGACGACTCTCTTATTTTATTTATCTTTTAGAATTTGCTTTATGGGGTGAGAATTTTTGGTGTCTACAGATGGCTCCCCTTGCAGAACTGGATCAAGGCTGAGGGCGCCAAAATTCTCACTACGGTTATGA
Source organism: Limonium bicolor (assembly GCA_023374045.1). Lineage (NCBI taxonomy): Eukaryota > Viridiplantae > Streptophyta > Magnoliopsida > Caryophyllales > Plumbaginaceae > Limonium > Limonium bicolor. The sequence goes on along the minus strand of CM041779.1, from coordinate 15,641,977 downwards.
GATGCAACTACGATTGCAAAAGGATAGGAGGTGCATGACCAGCCTATGACGTAAAGATTGAATGCAAAAATATTTACAGTTAGTCTAGAATACAAAGGTTTTGATGGGTGAGGGACAAGCCCTGAACACAATGGTTGGATTTGCTAAACGAATTTTGAACAAGAACAATTGTTGGGTTTGGTACATGAGGGCATATGACGAGCCTCAACTGGACCTCTTGACATCTAGTTCTAGGACTTATGACGAGCCTAGAATGCAAATTCAGTACCATACTAGTGGCGTAATAGCTGCCTAGCAGGTGTAAAACGAAAAAGCGACCGCACTAGTAGCGCAATAGCTGCCTAGCGGGTGTAAAACGAAAAAGCGACCGCACTAGTAGCGCAATAGCTGCCTAGCGGGTGTAAAACGGAAAAGCGACCGCACTAGTAGGCAATAGCTGCCTAGCAGGTGTAAACGAAAAAGCGACCACACTAGTAGCGCAATAGCTGCCTAGCGGGTGTAAAACGAAAAAACGATCACACTAGTAGCGCAATAGCTGTCTAGCGGGTGTAAAACAAAAAAGCAACCGCACCAGTAGCGCAATAGCTGCCTGGCGGGTGTAAAACGAAAAAGCGACCACACTAGTAGCGCAATAGCTGTATAGCGGGTGTAAAACAAAAAAGCGACCGCACCAGTAGCGCAATAGCTTCTGGCGGGTATAAAAAAAATGCGACCGCACTAGTAGCGCAATAGCTGCCTAGCGGGTGTAAGATGAAAATGCGACCGCACTAGTAGCGCAATAGCTGCCTAGCGGGTGTAAGACGAAAAAGCGACCACACTAGTAGCGCAATAGCTGCCTAGCGGGTGTAAAACGAAAATGTGACCGCACTAGTAGCGCAAAAGCTGCCTAGCGGGTGTGAAGATGCATTAGATAGTGAACAATTTTTATGGGTATATGCAAGTGATATGCGATGTGAGATGGTTAACAAATGTATTAATTGAATCAAACTCCCTGTTTGTGGGTGTAGGTTTTTGTGTGAGCAGATGGCCCTAGAGTAACATCAAAACTTCGGGATGGCTCCAGTATGGCTCCGGCATGGCTTCTAGGATCTGAGATGGCTCCAGCATGCATTGATGGCTCTGGTATGGACTGATGGCTCCGATATGCACTGATGGCTCCGGTGTGACCAATGGTCTCGGGGTGGTTGGTGGGTTTGACATGGTTGATGATTTTGTGGTAGTTTGTGGGATTTGATTTGCCTTGAGAATTTTTTTCAAGGTGGTTTTATGGCTCTGATGATGGATTTGTTGCTGTTTGACGGGATTTGTTGTGGACTTTGTAGTGAGTGAATGGTGTTTCATGAGTGAATGATGAAACAAAGTTGCATGACTTTGTTGGGAGTTCCCATCATGGTTCTAGGATTTCCATGGATGGCTCCGAGATGACCTTGTGCCAATTGAGCATGAAGACGCTTTGGTTGGTTCACTTCGATGACACTGAGGGGAAAAGGGAAGTTTTCACCTTTGTCGTGGTCGCACCCTGGATGGGCTGCCTACGTACTCAATTCTATATTGAGATCAGACCATACGTAGTTCGATCCTCTATGAGCAAGGTCTTGGTGACGAATTGGCTCCGACAGGGATTTGAGGTGGCTCCCGTGTTGTTCTCAAACTGTTGGGTTGGCTACTGTGTAGATCTGGAGATGGTCTCAATGTCTGAGGATGGCTCCCGTGTGGCTCCAGCTTGGCTTTTGGGAGTGGTGTCGACAAAGCTCGAGCATGACATTGGATGGCTCCGGGATTGTCTTCGCATGGCTCCGGGTGGCTCCTGTTTGGTTCGATGTAGCTCGAGGATAGCCCAGAATGGCTCCAAGATGGTTCGCTATAGCTTGATGATGGCCAAGGATGGCTCCAGTTGACATCTTTTGATCAAAAGTTTCGCTTCACAACTGCAACTGAAGTCAACTTTTAGCGAGACTAGGTAGAATTCTTACCAGTCAGATGTTGAAGATGAAATGATTATGGTGCATGCAAGTGTTAAATGCTAGACACGATGCAAAATGCATATGCAGTTTTTGGAGAGAAGGTACGGTCATATCTCTATTAATATGAGGTTTACGAATATAAGACATCTTCGGTTCGATCTTGAGTGATTGTTGAACTCGAGTGCGCGAATCACTTTCCTCTCATGGAGGTATATGGGTCCATCTCTCGTGAGTCAAGCTGTGTGTGCTAATGGTGTAATGATACTCTCGATGCTCAGAGCGGTATTTTCCTTAGAATTTTTTCAAAGTTCTGGACTTTCCGATCCTTACAAATTCCTCACTTGTAATGGGGTAAGCTGTTTATGATTTGGTGCTTTGATTAAAGAGTCCCTCGCACTCGGAAGACCTTGTGTAGTAAGGTCACCCTCATTCGCTCATGGTCCCTTTGGTATGATGGGATATGTTGATAACAAGTACGAAGCTTATGATTCATGTTGCAGATCCGGTACTTTCAGTTAACGCTCATCAACTTATGAGTCAGAGGTCTTTATTGGGTTGTAACGGGGCTGAGGGGTATGATGTATGTCGCACGGGACTATGGGATTTATTTGGGAATGTGGAGCTTTTGTGCAATAAAGGACGTGTTTCACCTTTGCCATGGGTGGAATGATTGGACGGGTTTTGATAACCTTTTATTGGTTTCTACGGGACATCATTGGTCCTTCTGATTTGGATTTCTCCTTCTTGCCTCTTCCGGTGTTCGTTTGAACTTTCTTCTCATTTTGTTTTTTTGAAATTGCATTTGGCTCATCAACTTTCTCAAGCGTTCTTCCTTTGTATTTTGGCTTCAGCTTTGAAGTTGCATTGACTCATCGATCTTCTTGAACATTTTCGGTGTTCTTTTTGGTGTTTGACTTTGGAGTCGCATTGACTCACTGATTTCTTTGGACATTTTTGTTTGTTATTCTTGTGAAAGATGGTGGGGGAGAGACCATGGCTCTGGCTCCTTCAATATCCTCTATTGCAAGGGTGAGTAAGTGTGTGTATGTGAGTTGGCATATTGTGGAGTTCGCAGAAAAAGGTTTATCGTGAAAGGCTCAACGGGGCTCACTAAGGGATTACGTACAGGGCAGTCAAAGCTTTTTGGTTGCGTGGAGATTTTTATTCCTAAGTGCCTCGTCATTCTCATTATTCAATGATTGTTTTCTTACTATTCTCAGATCTTTGCATGAATCACAGTTCGTATCCTGTTTATCGACATTGCTCTCACTTTGAATTGTGCCTCTCCATGTGCTGAAGAAATGCACACGTCGCTCGTGGTTTTACCTCGATTGGCTCTCTCTACCTTCCCTCATCACTCGGTGGATTGTCCAATATCCTCATTCAGAATTCAAGGGAAAATACCGCTCTTCGCACACTACTCACTTGGTATGTGGTGCTAATTTTAATTAGACCCATGTGTTCATCGACGGGTTAAGAGTTTAGTGGTTCACGCACCCTGTTCAATCAATCTCTTAAGATTTTCGCCACAGATGTTGTTTCGATACGGGAGTATGCAAATGCAACTATCTACAATGGATTATGTTGTGGTAATATGGAATTACTATGTATAGATGCATGAAATGCTGAAAACGATGAATGAAGATGATTGATTTTGGATTTTGACCGAATGTTTTTTTTGTATGCTTTTTCTTGGATGCAATGCATGGTAAGGTTACACCTAGTTTCGCTTGAATCGGTTCCAGTTGAGGATCCATGAAGTTCATCTCGTCACCAATGGCTCTTTAGGCTGTCAGTTGCTGAGTGGGTCCCGGAAGAAACGTGATTCCACATGCTTTAGCTGTAAATCGGACCCTGACCGATTAAGGAGTGGTAATTTCTATATTTCCAGTTAACATGATAAAACTGTCTTGTTCTTCCTGTGATTCCTGGATAGGTCGAATAAAAAAAGGGGGGGGATGGGATGCAACCCTTGATACGCATTCATTACAGTTGTAAATAAAACATGACTCTACTACTTTCTGCCACTATCGCCACAGATTAGCATGTGGTTAGCTAGGTGATGCCTCAGGAAAGTGAGTCTTTGTGGCCTAGAATAGACGTCTTATCTCTAAGGAAGAGATGTCGCCTCTGTCTATCAGCTCTTGGATTGCATTTCTCAGTGTTGTGCACTCGTTGGTGGCGTGCCCACGAATCTGATGATAGTCACAATATTCATGTAGATGTGGCCCAAGCTTCTTCACCCTCGAACTGGTGTTGTAAGGTGCTATATAACCTCCATCTGTTAAAAGTCTCCAAGCTTCACCAAGTGACATTCCTGGACTTGAATTCTGTCTTTGAGAGTCCTCTTCGGGTTGGTGGTATTCTCTTTGCATGATTGTTGGCTTTGGATCTTTGGTTTCAGCATCTTCTAAAGCAGTCACAACCGCCATCAATCGTCTGAAGTCACATATCCCTAGATATTTCAATCGATGTTGGTACACACCTTTCAACCCGGAAATTACCATTTGCACTTGCTCTTCCTCATTGGGTCGGTTATTCATTTGTCCGGCCTTCACCCTCCATCGCTTTATGAATTCCCTCACAGGTTCGTCAGGACTCTGGTGTGTGATCTCTAAATCTCTTCGTGTAATTTCATGATGAAAATTGTCACCGTATTGAGAGAGGAACTCTAAGTACAGGTCTTGGCTTGACTTTCCGTTTAGATCCATGCTCATGATCCAGGAGTAAGCGGGTCCTTGCAGATAGAATCTAAAGCATGCGGCCTTCATCTCGTCGGAAAGGCCATGAAGGTTCATGAGTTTACATATTTGTCGACATGATGCCTCGGGTCTCCAATCCCTTCATATTTCTCCATCTCTGGCAAAATCATGCCTTTTTGCAGACGAGCATCAGGATATGGGTTAGTTGGCTCCCAACCTACTGACTTAAAACGTTGGGTCAACTCCAGTTCCATCCTCAGTTCTTGCACTAATTCTTTCATTGGACTCGTTCTACGCTCAAGGTTTTGGATTGAAGTATACGCTGTCTCAGGGTGGTTGGTGTCAAGAGGTTGAGAGGGTGATAAGCCTCTGACTTATCATGTTTTAGTGTACTTAATTATAAGATTATTAGTCAAATTAAGGTTAGAATAATTAATATTTATGCTATATTATTATAAGTCTATTATTTGTTTAGATTGATGTTTTTTTATGTTTTTCCATACAAGGAGACATTTCTGACCAAAATGCCGGACATAAGGCCGGATCATACCTGCACGGCACAAGCATGGAGCAGAAAAGCACTCTATGTCGGTACGTTGCCGGGTATATCCAATCCGGCATAAATGAGAAAAGTCGCCTCGATTGACCAGACGATGGCAGTTAATGACCGTTGCCAAACCAACCTATGCCGGGTATGGTGCCGGACATATCCTGTCCGGCACAGGTACCTTTTCGCGCAGATTTGGCGGTTTCGACCGTTAGCAGTTGGGCACGTGGTTATTATATGCCGGATATAATTCGCACGGCATCACATCCGGCACGAGAAGAATGTGATGCCTATAAATAGGACAAGGGGCTACACTTTTCAGGACACTTCAACATCATATTAAACTCCATTCATTACTCCATTTCCGCCTCATTCCAAGGTGTTGGTGTCCAAGGAAATTCTATGCAACTTTTCACGCGAAGAGGAGAATCCATGGCGGTTTAAGGCTACATCCAATCTTCTTATCTCCCGTGTATTCTCTCTCTTGATTTGTGTGGACGGTGGAGTAGGAATTCGTTGTTAGTTCTTGGTTAGGGAATGAAACTCTCTTTGTAAAACAATGTGTTCTTTTTAATATAATTTTCAAGTTTATTAAGAGTAAGGTTCTCAATAAAGGAGAATTGGTTGATCTCTTTTCTCTTCATGCAATTTTTACTTGTGGAGGATTAATCCCAACAAGAATAGGTTAGACTCTCTTAATGATCTTCCTACTTCCTTCTTGAGAATTAAGAGTTAGTAGTAAGAGTGAGAATTAACCCACATTTCCCATTACTTGTTCATTTCGTGGCATGATATATGCTCGAATTGTTAATAGGTAGTGAGTCTTCTGTTTTCTTCTCGGAAACTGGAAAAAGAATATGCATTATGACTATGCCGGACGCACTGCCGGGTGGACAATGTCCAGCATATTCAATGTCTTTGAATATGCCGTGCAAGTGGTATCCGGCAGGACACCCGGCGTGTTCAGTTGTTGGTTAATTCGAAGGCTTGTGTTTATGTTTCGAGTTCATATTGATACTTAGATGGTTTTACACCTGAATCAAGAATAATTTCCTTGTAAATACCATTTAGTGTAGTTAGTTTTAATTAGGGTTAGAAAATATTTTAATTTCCCCCCTTGTCTTAGAATAGGTTATTACCGGATTAGGACTAGTTTCTATAAGTCCCTTGGGTTCGATACTCTCGGTCGTAATATATTTACACTATACTCCGACCGGGTTTATTTTGCTACCCGTAGTAGAGTTGTAGGTTTAGTTATTTATTTTATTCTTTTGTATATAGTTTTTCCTACAATTTCTTTGTTAGCAAATTGGCGCCGTTGCCGGGGACTTGGAATTAGTCCAAGTCCTAAAATAGGTAATCGCCCTATTCTTTATTCTTTCTTTTCTTATTCTTTATTCTTTCAATTAATATGTTCATTATTTTTATCTAATTGCATATGCCGGATCCCATGCCGGGTACATTAAGCCCGGCAAGTGCAAAAAATGTTTTATGCCGGACGCACTGCCGGGTGGACAATGTCCGGCATATTCAATGTCTTTGAATATGCCGTGCAAGTGGTATCCGGCAGGACACCCGGCGTGTTCAGTTGTTGGTTAATTCGAAGGCTTGTGTTTATGTTTCGAGTTCATATTGATACTTAGATGGTTTTACACCCTGAATCAAGAATAATTGCCTTGTAAATACCACTTAGTGTAGTTAGTTTTAATTAGGGTTAGAAAATTTTCAATTTCCCCTCTTGTCATAGAATAGGTTATTACCGGATTAGGACTAGTTTTCTATAAGTCCTTGGGTTCGATACTCTCGGTCGTAATATATTTACACTAATTTGCTAACAAAGAAATTGTAGGAAAAACTATATACAAAAGAATAAAATAAATAACTAAACCTACAACTCTACTACGGGTAGCAAAATAAAACCCGGTCGGAGTATAGTGTAAATATATTACGACCGAGAGTATCGAACCCAAGGGACTTATATAAAACTAGTCCTAATCCGGTAATAACCTATTCTAAGACAAGGGGGGAAATTGAAATATTTTCTAACCCTAATTAAAACTAACTACACTAAGTGGTATTTACAAGGAAATTATTCTTGATTCAGGGTGTAAAACCATCTAAGTATCAATATGAACTCGAAACATAAACACAAGCCTTCGAATTAACCAAAAACTGAACACGTCGGGTGTCCTGCCGGATACCACTTGCACGGCATATTCAAAGACATTGAATATGCCGGACATTGGCCACCCGACAGTGCGTCCGGCATAGTCATAATGCATATTCTTTTTCCAGTTTCCGAGAAGAAAACAGAAGACTCACTACCTATTAACAATTCGAGCATATATCATGCCACGAAATGAACAAAGTAATGGGAAATGTGGGTTAATTCTCACTCTTCTACTAACTCTTAATTCCAAGAAGGAAGTAGGAAGATCATTAAGAGAGTCTACCCTATTCTACTTGGGATTAATCCTCCACAAGTAAAAATTGCATGAAGAGAAAAAGAGATCAACCAATTCTCCTTCATTAAGAACCTTACTCTTAATAAACTTGAAAATTATATTAAGAAGAACATTGTTTTACAAAGAGAGTTTCATTCCCTAACCAAGAACTAACAACGAATTCCTACTCCACCGTCCACACAAATCAAGAGAGAGAATACACGGAAGATAAGAAGATTGGATGTAGCCTTAAACGCCATGGATTCTCCTCTTCGCGTGAAAAGTTGCATAGAATTCCTTGGACACCAACACCTTGGAATGAGGCGGAAATGGAGTAATGAATGGAGTTTAATATGATGTTGAAGTGTCCTGAAAAGTGTAGCCCCTTGTCTATTTATAGGCATCACTTCTTCTCGTGGGATGTCATGCCGTGCGAATTATATCGGCATATAATAACCACGTGCCCAACTGCTAACGGTCGAAACCGCCAAATCTGCGCGAAAAGGTACCTGTGCCGGACAAGATATGTCCAGCACCAGACCCGGCATAGGTTGGTTTGACAACGGTCATTAACTGCCATCGTCTGGTCAATCGAGGCGACTTTTCTCATTTATGCCGGATTGGATATACCCGGCAACGTACCCCGGATAGAGTGCTTTTCTGCTCCATGCTTGTGCCGTGCAGGTCTGATCCGGCCTTATGTTCGGCATTTTGGTCAGAAATGTCTCTTGTATGGAAAAACATAAAAAACATCAATCTGAACAAATAATAGACTTAATACATAATATAGCATAAATATTAATTATTCTAACCTTAATTTGACTAATAATCTTATAACTAAGTACACTAAAACATGATAAGTCAGAGGCTTCCTCAGTTCTTGCACTAATTCTTTCATTGGACTCGTTCTACGCTCAAGGTTTTGGATTGAAGTATACGCTGTCTCAGGGTGGTTGGTGTCAAGAGGTTGAGAGGGCAGGGTTGATCCTGGGAAAATATGTCGACCAGACTTTGACGAATGAGGATGTGCTTGCCGAGAAAGGATATTGTGTGTGGGCAAGGAGGGATTTGAGCAGGCATGCACCATGGGGGAAGATGGGGCTTGGGTCTTTCCCTTATCACAAACCATTTGTGGTTGCCAATTTCCTCTGGGGGCGGTTGAAGTTCTCGTAGTTGAGCTGTACATAGGTGAAGAAGGCGTGCTTGGTGTTGTTCGAACTTGGACAGGGAGAGCATGTGGGTCCATTACTTGAAACTCATAGGCATCATATGTAGAGTAAGTGGAGTTTTTGTAACTGCTATCCGATTTTGAATAGGCCCCGGTTATTCTTCTTGGACACCTTCTTCTATCCTCAGGTTTTTCTCCAAGTCGCTAGCAAGGTTATTGGTCAATTCTTTGTGAACAAATCGACCTTTGACCGTCTCATTGCTTCGAGGTTGCTTGCTCCATTTTTTACGTCGTTGCTTGGAGTAGGCTGATCTTTCTTTTCCGTTACTGACTTCCAGGGACACCTGCGTAGACAAGCAGTAGAATGAAGGAGGAGAGAATAATGTCAGTACGCTTTATTGAACAAAATTTATTGTGTGATGAGTGTGAATGATTGTTGGTGCAAAAAAGACTTTTAAATTTTGAAAAATGTTGTGGAATTTATGTGAGTATATGTTAAGTGTCATTTTATCTCATCAAAAAAAGAAATTTTGTGATGTCTTCGTAGATGCCACATATTTCACCCCATGAAACAAGTCTTGAGAGTGATAGATAAAACGTGAAGGGTGTCTAGTTTTTTTCTTTAAGCAAAACGTGCATTGCAAAAGAAACCAAGTTTTTTGGAAAAAATGTTTGGAAAAACTGTGTTTCGAAGTGGTGGATTTCCCAATATGAACTTTGACGCTCGGTCAATCACAAATAAAATAGGAAGTGGGGAAACCTATACACATTTGATCAAATAAATTCAAAGGGAATGTATAAACTATACATGTGATCTATTCAGAAATTGACAAGAGAGAAAAAATCATAGAGGAAAACCTATACATCATCAATTCTAAAAAGTCATTAAAGGCGGAGTTTTGAGCTAAACTTCTCCTAAACTCTTCTGATCCGTATTCGGGTTTTCTGACTAACCGCTCACGCTCGGATTCCTAGTTAGCTTCTCACTCATCTCCGAGCTCCTGGTTGGCAGCTCGATCGTCTTCGGGCTCTTGACCGGCTGCTCGCTCACTTTCGGACTCTTAAACGAAGCAGTATTGTGATCAAACAAAAACAGGTCTGGTTCCTTGATTTTCAACAGTTTGAACTCGAACAGTCGTTGCTAGCCTCCATGTCGCTTGACTCGGGTTGGTACACCACTGATTTTGTATTTGAACAGTTGGTGTTGGTCTTCATATCGCTCGGCTAGCTCCGCGGGTTGGTGTGTCTCTGGCTTTCGGCGCGATTCGCGTAGTCGGTCTTCATGCTGCTCCACTTGCTCTGACGAGGGGAATGAATGATATTTTTGAGAAAGGAAAGATGAATGATCGAGCACAAAATCTTATGTGAAAATCCACCACTTTTGTGAAAACACAAAATGAATAGTACGCCACGGTAATGACCGCTGCTCTTGAAGGTGAGGAGAACTTCAAAAATAGCGGATCACAACATGGGGACTAAATCATTTATTGAAATACGTTTGTGAAAATCAACTTTGAAAACTATTTTCGAAAACTATTTTGAAACAATGGTTGTGAAAAATGTTGTTTGAAATTTATTTGTAGAAAGTAGGTTTTTTCGAAATGTATTTTTGAAAATTGTTTTGGAAATAACATTTTAAAGATGAAGTGGCAAGATTAAAACCGCAAATGTTTAGGAGTAAAGTTTAGGTGGGGTTTGAAATTAAACGAGCTCGTAAAACAGCTTTGAGAGATGTGCAAAAGAGAATTCCGAACGTTTTGAAACAGATTGGTTTGAAAAAGTGATTGCACACATGTACAACATAAAAGAAATCGTGGCTATGTTTGATGTGGAGCTGTAAGTTAATGTTGAGAATCACCTTCCAGGTCAATCAATGCTTAATACCATCGGGGGAACCGTCGTTCCTTCACTGTTCATCTCTCGGGATTTATCTGTTATGCCTTATGGGGCACGTCATCAAGAAAGTCCGGAGTGCTTAAGTTCGAAGGTCAGGATACCCAAAGTGATACAGTCACACGATTCCCGGCCCGTGATTATCACAACATACCACTTGGAAAACTTGGGGAAGTACTGCATGGGGTTGGGTCTCCCGTCGTCTGCACGGTCAGGTGTGTCTAAAGTCCAAATTATTCACTGACTACGTTGGGCCATGTATGGGTATCCGGTAAATACGGGATCCTTATGGACGTGTGTAGCGTGACATCAGGCTTTAGAGACACCCGTGGTGTGCAGAGGACATTGGAGAACTAAACCCATGCAATCTTCAGGGTAAGACAAAAGGGTGGTCAGACAGACGGCATACAAGGGGTGAACCCAAAAACCCGACTTATACACCGGATCAGGCAGCTGGACACTGAAGGCTCATGGCTCGCTATATGCTGGCTTAGACTCGGGTAATGGGGATATTTTTGGATCATGAGCTTCAAGGCGTTAGTCGGAGACCATACCGCCTGTGGGTTTGTTCACTGAGAGAGTGACCCAGCTCATGGGGAATCAACCGTGGACCGGTTGGGGATCCGTGACATCGTGGGTAACGGTGACACGGAGGAATGCATGTCCTAAGCTACCCACCTCATGCACCCCACAATCGCAATATAAATATTAAAGCAGTTAAATGAACCAAATGAAGTTAGTTAGACAAACCTATTTGCTAATTGTTTATCTTGAGATTAGTGATTCCAATTTGGTTGTTGATTAACCTAAAGGGAAGTTAGCTTCATTCAATCCTAAGTGTCTCTTTCTAAGTGTGAGCTAATTATTAACCCAATTGTTGCAATGTTTGTTGAGGATCTAACAAATCCTATCTGTCCTCATCAGATACACACTCAAAGTGTGGAGTAGAATAATCCTAGGGGCTTGAAATGAATTCTTGCAGGTTTTGAAAGAAGTGGGGAAGTCCCGACAATTTTGAATGGAGTTCAGTCTTCCTTGAGTTGAGAAAAACTTACTCAAGTTTTCCCAGCAGAGTCGCCATTCTGTGGAGGGTGATTTTTCGGTACGGGGGGTCCATCTAATACGAATTAGCTGAGAAGTCTATATCCTAGAAATTTCCATTCTGTGGAGGGTGAAAAACCCGTTATCTGGCATCCCTCAAATGCCTACTACATCGTCCGTTTCCCAGAAAGCATATGGGGAGTGTAAGTGTGGACACACCCGTTCTCAATGGGCTCCCCGGGACTTGGCCCTAAGGGCAGAAATTGACTAGAGTCGCCACCTAGTTTGACCTATGATAACTAGGAAGGAAGATCGGGTTATGAGAACCGTAATTGACTCTGAGATTGTTGCCTATGGATAGGACTTATTGGTCATTCAGAGATTCTATGTGGGTTCGCACTGGGTTACCCCTTAGAAGTGGCAACGACCACGACTTGCGGATTGGTGCCCGAGGAAACCTCGTCTCCAACGTGCGGGATTTTCTTCTTTCAAAACTTATTTATAGAGATTCAATTAAAGCAAAGGATCGGAAAGGAAAAGAGAATGAGAGTGTTTGGGGGGTGAGCTTTTTCTGCCAAAACTAGCGCCAAGAGGAGGAATTGATCAATCCGGAGGGTATAGAAGAAGAGAATGGGAAGATTCCGAGTGTAGAAGAAAGATTAAGATTGGGGGCGTCTGGCATGGTTTGACGTTTGGGGATGAGAAGGTTGAGCGTTTTGAGAGGTGTGAAGAACACCTTAGAATGAAAAAGGGGTTTTTATGGAATGGAGTCGCACACCTCCAGATGGGCTGCCTATTGACTCAATCCTGTTGAGATCAGACCTTACGTAGTTCACGATTGTGGGGTTTTAGAAGTTTTGAGAAGTTCGGGTTTGGGATGCTAGTCTGTGAGACACTTGGGTGTGAGACGTTTGAAACCGTGAGAAGTCAAAGTTCTGAGAGACGCTTGGGCCTGTGAGACGCGGGTCTGTGAGACGCTCAGGTCTGTGAGACATTCGAATCATTGGAATGACAAAGTCTGTGAGACGCTCGAGTCTATGAGACAATCAAAGTGTGTGGGTGAATTAGAAGAGTTTTGGAGATGATTCGAGATTGAACGATTCGGAGTTGGATAGTGATTGGAGTATGCGAGATAATTTGAGTGTAGAGAAATTGGAATGGAATTGAAGTTGAATGAAATCGAAGTTGAATGAATGTTTATTTGTGAAATAAATTGAATTTGAAGAATTTAGAATGGAATTGAGTAAAATTGAATTGGTTTCAGATTAAAAATGAATGGAATTGATGAAGTTTATTGAATTAGGATTGCATAAATTTGAATGAGTTCGGAATTGATTAGATTTGAATCGGGTTGAATTGAATTGAATTTGGATTTGAATTGAATTTGGGCCGGATTGGAAAACGGGTTGGGTCATAGTTGGGTTCAAGCCAAATTGGACCTTGTTTGGGCTGGGCGTATTGGGCCTTGTTGGGGTTTGGGCCTGGGTGGGTTTTTGAATGTGGGCCATGGGTGGCCTTGTGATTTGAGTTAAAGTGGGTTTTGAATTGGGCCTTGTTTGAGGATTTGGGCCAGATTGGGCCTTATTTGAGCTGAGCATGTTTATGTTTTTGGGCTGAATTGACCTTTCGATTTTGGGCCGAAGTGAGCTTTTCAATTTGGGCTGAAGTGGTTTTGGGTTTGCCTGATTCTGACCTTTGATCGTTGGGCTTTTTCATTCGGATGGGCTAAGAAATGTTTTTGGGCTGATTGTGCCTTGGGTTTGGATTTGAATGTTGGGCTTGACATGGTTTTTTGGGCCTCAAGGCATTGGGCTTTTTTATTTGAAACAATTTGGGCTTTTAAGAAATGGGCCAAAGATGGGGCTTTGATTTTCGGGCTTGATTTGTGAGATATTAACAAGTGAGATGGGTGAATTTATTGATTTATTAACTCTTGATTATGGGTGTGTTGAAGGCAGAGGAGGATTCCACCCACAAAACGAATGAGAGATCCGCTAGGCATGGGGTGGTTTCGCATCCTAAGCCCTCCTAGAATAGCCTTAAGGGCTTGTTTTTTGAAGTTTTTGTTCTTATAAATATATAAAAGGTGTTTGAGTGTTTCTGAAGTTATAGGAGATTATTGCCCCACGAAACGAATGAGAGACCCGTTAGGTGTGGAGCGATAATGCATCCTAAACTTTTCTGTCAACCTAAAAGGTCCTAAGGGAAATAACTAGGGCTTAAAAATGTAATAAAATACAAGGGATGAATTGAAAGCTGTAATAAAGTTGAATAAAAACATGTATAGTACAAGAATAAATTCATTACGCAAGCATGTATGATGAACAAAACTTTTAGACCGTTAATATCTTACAGCAAAAGCAAAGGACAGTCATAAGAAAAAAAATTTACAATACATCCCATAAATCATAAAGAAGAAGCAGAACAAAACTCCAATGTAATCGAACGTTTAATTTAATCATCTTCAAATGATGTAATTTAAAAGAAATCTTTCTTTTATATACATATACATACATGGTCTTACGCTTGCACGTAAACAAGTAACCCAAAGGAGAACAACATATATCCAGATACAACCCTATCCTAATCGTCCTTTTCTTATTCTTATCGGACGAGTGAAAACGACAACATCAACCTGAATTCAATTTTAACCCAAAGCCTGAACACAGAAAATAAAGATCAGCAAACGGGTATGATGGAAAGGTTCAGCATCACCATGCCAAGCTAGTCAAATATCCTAACCGATGTAACATATTCACATGGATTCGATCATTAATAGGCCTCAAGACATCCAAGCAGCGAAATCAGGAAACATAAAGCACAATCGACACTATAAACCTCACATATAATGCATCAAACCCGAAATATTGGTGAATCCTTTTAGATAGAATGAAGTACCAGGATGGAGGATGATTTCCTTCAGTAAAAGAATGAAAGAAATGAGAATACACATAAAACCAACGAACATACTGATTAGCCAATATAACCGGAAAACAAAAGGGATGTAGAGAAATGAGAAACACACATGAAATCGTTAATCCATAAAATGATCGACAAGGAACACACATGAAACCGTTAATCCATAAAATGATCGAATACGAAAGAAAGGAGCGCATGCGAGCCTCTATGGGAGGTGCCAGCCATACTTAAAACTCAAGGTCACAGCGGATGGGGACACGACCATGGACTCGAATTGAGTAACGTTATGAATGGGATTTTGAGAACAGAACAATGCTTTGGTTTCCACGGCAAACACCTCTGTATCCTTTTCTAAACAACTGAAATGACTTGATAAGCGCACTAAATGCTGAAGTTACATCAATGAATCCAGAAATCATGAACCCAGTAGCCCTTATGGCAAAGAATCAGAAAAAACACAACTCTCTGAGACCAGGTTTTTATACTCTTGGATACGGACCGAAGAACTATCGAAGGCGCAGAATCAGGAGAACTTGTGCATATTATGTATAAACTGATGAAAACACTGAAAGAAGTAAGATAGGCCAGCGCAGGCCTCAGAGATATTTCCGACAAGACCATAGCGTCCCAGATTACTTCCACATCAAGCTCACTTACAGAAATGCGGAATAGATGACGAATTACCTTGAAACATTGAGGCGTTTTCATATCAGAGAGTACAAATAGGCTTTGTACTCACTCATACGGTCGCGCAGGTTGAAAAAACTGAAAGCTAACAATTACAACCATAGATACACAGATTATCGGCGGAAGAAACCGAAAGGAAGAGGGAGAACAGAAAATGATTCCAACTCACTCTGTTGATGACGAAGAGAAATACGATTGAAAGAGTAGACGGAGCTTGGGTATGGGATCTGGTGGCTGTGTTTATTTTGGGTTTTTGAGTTTGTATTTTCGGGACTCCGGCGCGATGGAACAGGAGATTTTTCTGCAATGGTACGTGAATGGGGAGGGATAAAATCGGATGAAACCTCCACCGCAATGTGGCTTTAAGCTTTGAACGTCTCTAATGGAGAATGGTGGGTTGTGGCGGGTCGGTTTGCAGGTGTTCAAATGAGGAAGGATTTTTGTGGGTTTTGAAATTTCGAGCATGTATGTAGTCCCAGAGCTGGAAACTTCTGGCCCGGGGGTTGAAGAAAGCGTGGGTGAACTTCACAGTTAAAACCGTGGAAGTTTCAGGCTCTGTGAGAGCGGGGGATGGGTTGTAGAGATGTGTAAGATGGCTGCCGATGGGTTTTGATATCCGACAGAGGAGAAGGAAATTGATGAAGGTGCTGGGTTTTTGTTTTTACTGCAGAAGAGAGGATGACAATGAGGAGAGTTGGAGATGGGTGATGGCTGCCATGGAGATCGAGAGCTATAGAAAAGAAAAAAAATCAGAGCTAGGGCTCTTTTTTTGCTCCTTGTTTGAAGAGGTAATGCTGATCGAGAAGAACGAAGTCAGGGAATGGAAAGTTCAGGCAACAGGGAAGAAAATAAGGAATGTTTACAGAGCAATGTCTGGGGGATCGATGTTGTCCGCCGGCCCTCAATTGCTACTATATATGTTGTTTTATAGAGAATTAGTAGGGTTTCTTAGACAGACATGGGCTCATTGACTAGCCCCTCTCTTTTCTCTTCTTTCTGGGCCGGATTCAACCTTAGGGCCACCTTTGTTTGGTCCCGAGAATAACCTGGACCGTGTTTGGAGTTGGTCAGGGGGAAGGGGCGAGCAAAGGCAAAAACAAAAAGGGCCACACTTGCTCACACCATGGTTCGAACCAAAGATCTCCAGCATACCCTTCAGAGACACTAACCAATTGCACTATGACAGGACTCACCATGTGAATGTCAGAGGTAATACTAATGCTCTTCTTCGAATTGGAAAACTCTTACAAAATGCTTTCGTTTTAAACAAAAATCATACAGTAAAAAAGAAATCATTCTATTAAACAAAAATGAATTGTTTCCTTCGTAAAAGTCATAAAATTATGGAATGTAGATAATAAAATACGAACATAATACAAATGTAAAATAAATGATATAGCATAATGATACGTACGTGAAAGAATGAAATAAAACTAGTATGATGGAAGTAGAAATGCAAGTAAATGTCATAAAAATAGAGATTAAATTAGCTATATACGAATAGTGGTAAATGAGATTCTAAAAGGAAATACCAAAATAAAATGAGATGAGGAAGAGTTAATCGAATTAGCAACAAACAAAATATACTAGTATGGAATACAATAGTGAAAATGTACATAAAATGATGAAAATGATTAATAAAGAAAATACAAGTAGAAGTATCAAAATAGCATGAACCAAAATAAAACACATAGGCAACTAAATAAACGAATAAACAAAACCAACTAGCATGAAATAAATTGACAATAAAGTGGTGAAATAAATAAATAACAAAAGGGGACGGATTTGAAAACGGAAGCTTTGAAAATTGGTTTGAAAATTTTTTCCATAAAATGACAGTTTCTGGTATGCACATGAACAAGTTTTGAAAAAGAAAGGCGACGACTCTCTTATTTTATTTATCTTTTAGAATTTGCTTTATGGGGTGAGAATTTTTGGTGTCTACAGATGGCTCCCCTTGATTCAATTTTGCAAGCGCTTGCAGAATTGGATCAAGGTTGAGGGCGCCAAAAATTCTCACTACGGTTTATGAGATGCAACTACGATTGCAAAAGGATAGGAGGTGCATGACCAGCCTATGACGTAAAGATTGAATGCAAAAATTTTACAGTTAGTCTAGAATACAAAGGTTTTGATGGGTGAGGGACAAGCCCTGAACACAATGGTTGGATTTGCTAAACGAATTTTGAACATGAACAATTGTTGGGTTTGGTACATGAGGGCTTATGACGAGCCTCAACTGGACCTCTTGACATCTAGTTCTAGGACTTATGACGAGCCTAGAATGCAAATTCAGTACCATACTAGTGGCACAATAGCTGCCTAGCAGGTGTAAAACGAAAAAGCGACCGCACTAGTAGCGCAATAGCTGCCTAGCGGGTGTAAAACGAAAAAGCGACCGCACTAGTAGCGCAATAGCTGCCTAGCGGGTGTAAAACGGAAAAGCGACTGCACTAGTAGGCAATAGCTGCCTAGCAGGTGTAAGACGAAAAAGCGACCACACTAGTAGCACAATAGCAGCCTAGCGGGTGTAAAACGAAAAAACGATCACACTAGTAGCGCAATAGCTGTCTAGCGGGTGTAAAACAAAAAAGCGACCGCACCAGTAGCGCAATAGCTCTGGCGGGTGTAAAACGAAAAAGCGACCACACTAGTAGCGCAATAGCTGTATAGCGGGTGTAAAACAAAAAAGTGACCGCACCAGTAGCGCAATAGCTGTCTGGCGGGTACAAAACGAAAATGCGACCGCACTAGTAGCACAATAGCTGCCTAGCGGATGTAAGATGAAAATGCGACCGCACTAGTAGCGCAATAGCTGCCTAGAGGGGTGTAAAAAAAAATGTGACCGCACTAGTAGCACAAAAGCTGCCTAGCGGGTGTGAAGATGCATTAGATAGTGAACAATTTTTATGGGTATATGCAAGTGATATGCGATGTGAGATGGTTAACAAATGTATTAATTGAATCAAACTCCCTGTTTGTGGGTGTAGGTTTTTGTGTGAGCAGATGGCCCTAGAGTTACATCAAAACTTCGGGATGGCTCCGGTATGGCTCCGGCATGGCTTAAGGATCTGAGATGGCTCCAGCATGCATTGATGGCTCTGGTATGGACTGATGGCTCCGATATGCACTGATGGCTCCGGTGTGACCAATGGTCTCGGGGTGGTTGGTGGGTTTGACATGGTTGATGATTTTGTGGCAGTTTGTGGGATTTGATTTGCCTTGAGATTTTTTTTCAAGGTGGTTTTATGGCTCTGATGATGGATTTGTTGCTGTTTGACGGGATTTGTTGTGGACTTTGTAGTGAGTGAATGGTTTTCATGAGTGAATGATGAAACAAAGTTGCATGACTTTGTTGGGAGTTCCCATCATGGTTCTAGGATTTCCATGGATGGCTCCGAGATGACCTTGTGCCGATTGAGCATGAAGACGCTTTGGTTGGTTCACTTCGATGACACTGAGGGGAAAAGGGAAGTTTTCACCTTTGTCGTGGTCGCACCCTGGACGGGCTGCCTACGTACTCAATTCTATATTGAGATCAGACCATACGTAGTTCGATCCTCTATGAGCAAGGTCTTGGTGACGAATTGGCTCCGACAGGGATTTGAGGTGGCTCCCGTGTTGTTCTCAAACTGTTGGGATGGCTACTGTGTAGATCTGGAGATGGTCTCAATGTCTGAGGATGGCTCCCGTGTGGCTCCAGCTTGGCTTTTGGGAGTGGTGTCGACAAAGCTCGAGCATGACATTGGATGGCTCCGGGATTGTCTTCGCATGGCTCCGGGTGGCTCCTGTTTGGTTCGATGTAGCTCGAGGATAGCCCAGAATGGCTCCAAGATGGTTCGATATAGCTTGATGATGGCCAAGGATGGCTCCAGTTGACATCTTTTGATCAAAAGTTTCGCTTCACAACTGCAACTGAAGTCGACTTTTAGCGAGACTAGGTAGAATTCTTACCAGTCAGATGTTGAAGAGGAAATGATTATGGTGCATGCAAGTGTTAAATGCTAGACACGATGC
Source organism: Limonium bicolor (assembly GCA_023374045.1). Taxonomy (NCBI): domain Eukaryota; kingdom Viridiplantae; phylum Streptophyta; class Magnoliopsida; order Caryophyllales; family Plumbaginaceae; genus Limonium; species Limonium bicolor. The sequence goes on along the minus strand of CM041779.1, from coordinate 15,622,595 downwards.
AAAATGCATATGCAGTTTTTGGAGAGAAGGTACGGTCCTATCTCTATTAATATGAGGTTTACGAATATAAGACATCTTCGGTTCGATCTTGAGTGATTGTTGAACTCGAGTGCGCGAATCACTTTCCTCTCATGGAGGTATATGGGTCCATCTCTCGTGAGTCAAGTTGTGTGTGCTAATGGTGTAATGATACTCTCGATGCTTAAAGCGGTATTTTCCTTAGAATTTTTTCAAAGTTCTGGACTTTCCGATCCTTACAAATTCCTCACTTGTAATGGGGTAAGCTGTTTATGATTTGGTGCTTTGATTAAAGAGTCACTCGCACTCGGAAGACCTTGTGTAAGGTCACACTCATTCGCTCATGGTCCCTTTGGTATGATGGGATATGTTGATAACAAGTACGAAGCTTATGATTCATGTTGCAGATCTGGTACTTTCAGTTAACGCTCATCAACTTATGAGTCAGAGGTCTTTATTGGGTTGTAACGGGGCTGAGGGGTATGATGTATGTCGCACGGGACTATGGGATTTATTTGGGAATTGTGGAGCTTTTGTGCAATAAAGGACGTGTTTCACCTTTGCCATGGGTGGAATGATTGGACGGGTTTTGATAACCTTTTATTGGTTTCTACGGACATCATTGGTCCTTCTGATTTGGATTTCTTCTTTGCCTCTTCCGGTGTTCGTTTGAACTTTCTTCTCATTTTGTTTTTTGAAATTGCATTTGGCTCATCAACTTTCTCAAGCGTTCTCCGCTTTGTATTTGGCTTCAGCTTTGAAGTTGCATTGACTCATCGATCTTCTTGAACATTTTGGTGTTCTTTTTGGTGTTTGACTTTGGAGTCGCATTGACTCACTGATTTCTTTGGACATTTTTGTTTGTTATTCTTGTGAAAGATGGTGGGGGAGAGACCATGGCTCTGGCTCCTTAATATCCTCTATTGCAAGGGTGAGTAAGTGTGTGTATGTGAGTTGGCATATTGTGGAGTTCGCAGAAAAAGGTTTATCGTGAAAGGCTCAACGGGGCTCACTAAGGGATTACGTACAGGGCAGTCAAAGCTTTTTGGTTGCGTGGAGATTTTTATTCCTAAGTGCCTCGTCATTCTCATTATTCAATGATTGTTTTCTTACTTTTCAGATCTTTGCATGAATCACAGTTCGTATCCTGTTTATCGACATTGCTCTCACTTTGAATTGTGTCTCTCCATGTGCTGAAGAAATGCACACGTCGCTCGTGGTTTTACCTCGATTGGCTCTCTCTACCTTCCCTCATCACTCGGTGGATTGTCCAATATCCTCATTCAGAATTCAAGGGAAAATACCGCTCTTCGCACACTACTCACTTGGTATGTGGTGCTAATTTTAATTAGACCCATGTGTTCATCGACGGGTTAAGAGTTTAGTGGTTCACGCACCCTGTTCAATCAATCTCTTAAGATTTTCGCCACAGATGTTGTTTCGATACGGGAGTATGCAAATGCAACTATCTACAATGGATTATGTTGTGGTAATATGGAATTACTATGTATAGATGCATGAAATGCTGAAAACGATGAATGAAGATGATTGATTTTGGATTTTGACGAATGTTTTTTTTGTATGCTTTTTCTTGGATGCAATGCATGGTAAGGTTACACCTAGTTTCGCTTGAATCGGTTCCAGTTGAGGATCCATGAAGTTCATCTCGTCACCAATGGCTCTTTAGGCTGTCAGTTGCTGAGTGGGTCCCGGAAGAAACGTGATTCCACATGCTTTAGCTGTAAATCGGACCCTGACCGATTAAGGAGTGGTAATTTCTATATTTCCAGTTAACATGATAAAACTGTCTTGTTCTTCCTGTGATTCCTGGATAGGTCGAATAAAAAAAGGGGGAGGGATGGGATGCAACCCTTGATACGCATTCATTACAGTTGTAAATAAAAACATGACTCTACTACTTTCTGCCACTATCGCCACAGATTAGCATGTGGTTAGCTAGGTGATGCCTCAGGAAAGTGAGTCTTTGTGGCCTAGAATAGACGTCTTATCTCTAAGGAAGAGATGTGCCTCTGTCTATCAGCTCTTGGATTGCATTTCTTAGTGTTGTGCACTCGTTGGTGGCGTGCCCACGAATCTGATGATAGTCACAATATTCATGTAGATGTGGCCCAAGCTTCTTCACCCTCGAACTGGTGTTGTAAGGTGCTATATAACCTCCATCTGTTAAAAGTCTCCAAGCTTCACCAAGTGACATTCCTGGACTTGAATTCTGTCTTTGAGAGTCCTCTTCGGGTTGGTGGTATTCTCTTTGCATGATTGTTGGCTTTGGATCTTTGGTTTCAGCATCTTCTAAAGCAGTCACAACCGTCATCAATCGTCTGAAGTCACATATCCCTAGATATTTCAATCGATGTTGGTACACACCTTTCAACCCGGAAATTACCATTTGCACTTTCTCTTCCTCATTGGGTCGGTTATTCATTTGTCCGGCCTTCACCATCCATCGCTTTATGAATTCCCTCACAGGTTCGTCAGGACTCTGGTGTGTGATCTCTAAATCTCTTCGTGTAATTTCATGATGAAAATTGTCACCGTATTGAGAGAGGAACTCTAAGTACAGGTCTTGGCTTGACTTTCCGTTTAGATCCATGCTCATGATCCTGGAGTAAGCGGGTCCTTGCAGATAGAATCTAAAGCATGCGGCCTTCATCTCGTCGGAAAGGCCATGAAGGTTCATGAGTTTACATATTTGTCGATGATGCCTCGGGTCTCCAATCCCTTCATATTTCTCCATCTCTGGCAAAATCATGCCTTTTTGCAGACAAGCATCAGGATATGGGTTAGTTGGCTCCCAACCTACTGACTTAAAACGTTGGGTCAACTCCAGTTCCATCCTCATTCTTGCACTAATTCTTTCATTGGACTCGTTCTACGCTCAAGGTTTTGGATTGAAGTATACGCTGTCTCAGGGTGGTTGGTGTCAAGAGGTTGAGAGGGCAGGGTTGATCCTGGGAAAAGATGTCGACCAGACTTTGACAAATGAGGATGTGCTTGCCGAGAAAGGATATGTTTGTGTGTGGGCAAGGAGGGATTTGAGCAGGCATGCACCATGGGGGAAGATGGGGCTTGGGTCTTTCCCTTATCACAAACCATTTGTGGTTGCCAATTTCCTCTGGGGGCGGTTGAAGTTCTCGTAGTTGAGCTGTACATAGGTGAAGAAGGCGTGCTTGGTGCTGTTCGAACTTGGACAGGGAGAGCATGAGGGTCCATTGCTTGAAACTCATAGGCATCATATGTAGAGTAAGTTGGAGTTTCCTTGTAACTGCTATCCGATTTTAAATAGGCCCCGGTTATTCTTCTTTGGACACCTTCTTCTATCCTCAGGTTTTTCTCCAAGTCGCTAGCAAGGTTATTGGTCAATTCTTTGTGAACAAATCGACCTTTGACCGTCTCATTGCTTCGAGGTGCTTGCTCCATTTTTTACGTCGTTGCTTGGAGTAGGCTGATCTTCTTTCTTTTCCGTTACTGACTTCCAGGGACACCTGCGCAGACAAGCAGTAGAATGAAGGAGGAGAAATAATGTCAGTATGCTTCATTGAACAAAATTTATTTGTGATGAGTGTGAATGATTGTTGGTGCAAAAAGACTTTTATTAATTTTGAAAAATGTTGTGGAATTGATGTGAGTATATGTTAAGTGTCATTTTATCTCATCAAAAAAAAAATTGTGATGTCTTCGTAGATGCCACATATTTCACCCCATGAAACAAAGTCTTGAGAGTGATAGATAAAACGTGAAGGGTTGTCTTGTTTTTTTCTTTAAGCAAAACGTGCATTGCAAAAGAAACCAAGTTTTTGGAAAAAACGTTTGAAAACTTGTGTTTCGAAGTGGTGGATTTTCCCAATATGAACTTTGACGCTCGGTCAATCACAAATAAAATAGGGAGTGGGGAAACCTATACACATTTGATCTAAATAAATTCAAAGGGAATGTATAAACCTATACATGTGATCTATTCAGAAATGGACAAGAGAGAAAAGAATCATAGAGGAAAACCTATACATCATCAATTCTAAAAAGTCATTAAAGGGGGAGTTTTGAGCTAAACTTCTCCTAAACTCTTCTGATCCGTATTCGGGTTTCTGACTAACCGCTCACGCTCGGATTCCTGGTTAGCTTCTCACTCATCTCCGAGCTCCTGGTTGGCAACTCGATTGTCTTCGGGCTCTTGACCGGCTGCTCGCTCACTTTCGGACTCTTACAACGAAGCAGTATTGTGATCAAACAAAACGGGTCTGGTGTTCCTTTGATTTTCAACAGTTTGAACTCGAACAGTCGTTGCTAGCCTCCATGTCGCTTGACTCGGGTTGGTACACCACTGATTTTGTATTTGAACAGTTGGTGTTGGTCTTCATATCGCTCGGCTAGCTCCGCGGGTTGGTGTGTCTCTGGCTTTCGGCGCGATTCGCGTAGTCGGTCTTCATGCTGCTCCACTTGTTCTGATGAGGGGAATGAATGATATTTTTGAGAAAGGAAAGATGAATGATCGAGCACAAAATCTTATGTGAAAATCCACCACTTTTGTGAAAACACAAAATGAATAGTACGCTCCACGGTAATGACCGCTGCTCTTGAAGGTGAGGAGAACTTCAAAAATAGCGGATCACAACATGGGGACTAAATCATTTATTTTGAAATACGTTTGTGAAAATCAACTTTGAAAACTATTTTCGAAAACTATTTTGAAACAATGTTGGTGAAAAATGTTGTTTGAAATTTATTTGTAGAAAGTAGGTTTTTCGAAATCTATTTTTGAAAATTGTTTTGGAAATAACATTTTAAGATGAAGAGAGTTAAAACCGCAAAATGTTTAGGAGTAAAGTTTAGGTGGGGTTTGAAATTAAACGAGCTCGTAAAACAGCTTTGAGAGATGTGCAAAAGAGAATTCCGAACGTTTTGAAACAGATTGGTTTGAAAAAGTGATTTGCACACATGTACAGCATAAAAGAAATCGTGGCTATGTTTGATGTGGAGCTGTAAGTGTTAATGTTGAGATAATCACCTTCCAGGTCAATCAATGCTTCCATACCACCGGGGGAACCGTCGTTCCTTCATTGTTCATCTCTCGGGATTTATCTCTGTTATGCCTTATGGGGCACGTCATCAAGAAAGTCCGGAGTGCTTAAGTTCGAAAGGTCAGGATACCCAAAGTGATACAGTCACACGATCCACGGCCGGTGATTATCACAACATACCCACTTTGGAAAACTTGGGGAAGTACTGCATGGGGTCGGGTCTTCCGTCGTCTGCACGGTCAGGTGTGTCTAAAGTCCAAATTATTCACTGACTACGTTGTGCCATGTATGGGTATCCGGTAAATACGGGATCCTCTATGGACGTGTAGCGTGACATCAGGCTTTAGAGACACCCGTGGTGCAGAGGACACTTGGAGAACTGAACCCATGCAATCTTCAGGGTAAGACAAAAGGGTGGTCAGACAGACGGCATACAAGGGGTGACTACCCATAAAACCCGACTTAGACACCGGATCAGGCAGCTGGACACTGAAGGCTCATGGCTCGCTATATGCTGGCTTAGACTCGGGTAATGGAGGATATTTTTGGATCATGAGCTTCAAGGCGTTAGTCGGAGACCATACCGCCTCGTGGGTTTGTTCACTGAGAGAGTGACCCAGCTCATGGGAATCAACCGTGGACCGGTGGGGATCCGTGACATCGTGGGTAAATCGGGTGACACAGGAATGCATGTCCTAAGCTACCCACCCCATGCACCCCACAATCGCAATATAAATATGAAAGCAGTAAATAAACCAAATGAAGTTAGCACCAACCTATTTGCTAATTGTTTTATCTTGAGATTAGTGATTCCAATTTGGTTGTTTATTAACCTAAAGGGAAGTTAGCTTCATTCAATCCTAAGTGTCTCTTTCTAGGTGTGAGCTAATTATTAACCCAATTGTTGCAATGTTTGTTGAGGATCTAACAAATCCTATCTGTCCTCATCAGATACACACTCAAAGTGTGGAGTAGAATAATCCTAGGGGCTTTGAAATGAATTTCTTGAAGGTTTTGAAAGAAGTGGGGAAGTCCCGACAATTTTGAATGGAGTTCAGTCTTCCTTGAGTTTGAGAAAAACTTACTCAAGTTTTCCCCAGCAGAGTCGCCATTCTATGGAGGGTGATTTTTCGGTACGAGGGGGGTCTATCTAAATACGAACTAGCTGAGAAGTCTATATCCTAGAAATTGCCATTCTGTGGAGGGTGAAAACCCGTTATTCTGGCATCCCTCAAATACCTACTACATTGTCGTCTTTCCCAGAAAGCATATGGGGAGTGTAAGTGTGGACTACACCCGCTCTCAATGGGCTCCACGCGGACTTGTGCCCTAAGGGCAGAAATTGACTAGAGTCGCCACCTAGTTTGACCTATGATAACTAGGAAGGAAGATCGGGTTCTGAGAACCGTTAATTGACTCTGAGATTGTTGCCTATGGATAGGACTTATCTGGTCATTTCAGAGATTCTATGTGGGTTCGCACTGGGTTACACCCCTTAGAAGTGGCAACGACCACGACTTCGGATTGGTGCCGAGGAAACCTCGGTCTCCAACTGTCGGGATTTCTTCTTTCAAAACCTTATTTATAGAGATTCAATTAAAGCCAAAGGATCGGAAAGGAAAAGAGAATGAGAGTGTTTGGGGGTGAGCTTTTCTGCCAAACTAGCGCCAAGAGGAGGAATTGATCAATCCGGATGGGTATAGAATAAGAGAATGGGAAGATTCCGATGTAGAAGAAATGATTAAGATTGGGAGTCTGATGGTTTGACGTTTGTGGGAGATGAAGAAGGTTTGAGCGTTTTGAGAGGTGTGAAGAACACCTTAGAATGAAAAAAGGGTTTTTTATTGGAATGGGGTCGCACCCTAGATGGGCTGCCTACGTACTCAACTCCCTGTTGAGATCAGACCTTACGTAGTTCACGATTGTGGGGGTTTTGGAAGTTTTGAGAAGTTTCGGGTTTGGGATGCTAGTCTGTGAGACGCTTGGGTCTGTGAGACGTTTGAAACCTTGAGATGTCGAAGTCTGTGAGACGCTTGGGTCTGTGAGACGCTCGGGTCTGTGAGACGCTCAGGTCTGTGAGACATTCGAATCATTGGAATGACAAAGTCTGTGAGACGCTCGAGTCTATGAGACAATCGAAGTGTGTGGGGAATTAGAATTTTGGAGATGATTCGAGATTAGATTGAAATTGGAGTTGGATAGTGATTGGAGTATGCGAGATAATTTGAGTGTAGGAGAAATTGGAATGGAATTGAAGTTGAATTGAAATCGAAGTTGAATGAATTTTTATTTGAATTGGAAATTAAATTGAATTTGAATGAATTTAGAATGGAATTGAGTTGAAATTGAATTGGTTTCGGATTAAAAATGAATTGGAATTGAATGAAGTTTTATTGAATTAGGATTGCATAAATTTGAATGAGTTGGAATTGAATTGGATTTGAATCGGGCTTGAATTGAATTGAATTTGGATTTTGAATTGAATTTGGGCCCGGATTGGAAAACGGGTTGGGTCATAGTTGGGTTCAAGCCAAATTGGGCCTTGTTTGGGCTTTTGGGGCCTTGTTTGGTGTTTGGGCCTGAGTGGGTTTTTGAATTGGGCCATGGAGTGGCCTTTTGATTTGAGTTGAAGTGGGTTTTTGAATTGGGCCTTGTTTGAGGATTCGGGCCAGATTGGGCCTTATTTGAGCTGAGCATGTTTATGTTTTTGGGCTGAATTGACCTTTCGATTTTGGGCCGAAGTGAGCTTTTCAATTTGGGCTGAAGTGGTTTTGGGTTTGCCTGATTCTGACCTTTGATCGTTGGGCTTTTTCATTCGGATGGGCTAAGAAATGTTTTTGGGCTGATTGTGCCTTGGGTTTGGATTTGAATGTTGGGCTTGACATGGTTTTTGGGCCTGATCAAGGCATTGGGCTTTTTTATTTGAAACAATTTGGGCTTTTAAGAAATGGGCCAAAGATGGGGCTTATTGATTTTCGGGCTTGATTTGTGAGATATTAACAAGTGAGATGGGTGAATTTATTGATTTATTAACTCTTGATTATGGGTGTGTTGAAGGCAGAGGAGGATTCCACCCACATAAAACGAATGAGAGATCCGCTAGGCATGGGGTGGTTTCGCATCCTAAGCCCTCCTAGAATAGCCTTAAGGGCTTGTTTTTTGAAGTTTTTGTTCTTATAAATATATAAAAGGTGGTTTGAGTGTTTTCTGAAGTTATAGGAGATTATTGCCCCACGAAACGAATGAGAGACCCGTTAGGTGTGGAGCGATAATGCATCCTAAACTTTTCTGTCAACCTAAAAGGTCCTAAGGGAAATAACTAGGGCTTTAAAATGTAAATAAAATACAAGGGATGAATTGAAAGCTGTAATAAAGTTGAATAAAAACATGGATAGTACAAGAATAAATTCATTACGCAAGCATGTATGATGAACAAAACTTTTAGACCGTTAATATCTTACAGCAAAAGCAAAGGACAGTCATAAGAAAAAAAATTTACAATACATCCCATAAATCATAAAGAAGAAGCAGAACAAAACTCCAATGTAATCGAACGTTTAATTTAATCTTCAAATGATGTAATTTAAAAGAAATCTTTCTTTTATATACATATATACATACATGGTCTTACGCTTGCACGTAAACAAGTAACCCAAAGGAGAACAACATATATCCAGATACAACCCTATCCTAATCGTCCTTTTCTTATTCTTATCGGACGAGTGAAAACGACAACATCAACCTGAATTCAATTTTAACTTAAAGCCTGAACGCAGAAAATAAAGATCAGCAAACGGGTATGATGGAAAGGTTCAGCATCACCATGCCAAGCTAGTCAAATATCCTAACCGATGTGACATATTCACATGGATTCGATCATTAATAGGCCTCAAGACATCCAAGCAGCGAAATCAGGAAACATAAAGCACAATCGACACTATAAACCTCACATATAATGCATCAAACCCGAAATATTGGGGAATCCTTTTAGATAGAATGAAGTATCGGGATGGAGGACGATTTCCTTCTGTAAAAGAATGAAAGAAATGAGAATACACATAAAACCAACGAACATACTGATTAGCCAATATAACCGGAAAACAAAAGGGATGTAGAAATGGTGGACTGTGGAGAATCCAGCAAGGAACACACATGAAATCGTTAATCCATAAAATGATCGACAAGGAACACACATGAAACCGTTAATCTATAAAATGATCGAATTCGAAAGAAAGGAGCGCATGCGAGCCTCTATGGGAGGTGCCAGCCATACTTAAAACTCAAGGTCACATGCGGATGGGGACACGACCATGGACTCGAATTGAGTAACGTTATGAATAGGATTTGAGAATAGAACAACGCTTTGGTTTCCACGGCAAACACCTCTGTATCCTTTTCTAAACAACTGAAATGACTTGATAAGCGCACTAAATGCTGAAGTTACATCAATGAATCCAGAAATCATGAACCCAGTAGCCCTTATGGCAAAGAATCAGAAAAAACACAACTCTCTAAGACCAGGTTTTTATACTCTTGGATGCGGACCGAAGAACTATCGAAGGCGCAAATCAGGAGAACTTGTGCATATATATGTATAAACTGATGAAAACACTGAAAGAAGTAAGATAGGCCAGCGCAGGCCTCAGAGATATTTCCGACAAGACCATAGCGTCCCAGATTACTTCCACATCAAGCTCACTTACAGAAATGCGGAATAGATGACGAATTACCTTGAAACATTGAGGCGTTTTCATATCAGAGAGTACAAATAGGCTTTGTACTCACTCATAGATCGCGCAGGTTGAAAAAATTGAAAGCTAACAATTACAACGATAGATACACAGATTATCGGCGAAGAAACCGAAAGGAAGAGGGAGAACAAAAACTGATTCCAACTCACTCTGTTGATGACGAAGAGAAATACGATTGAAAGAGTAGACGGAGCTTGGGTATGGGATCTGGTTGGCTGTGTTTATTTTGGGTTTTTAAGTTTGTATTTTTGGGACTCCGGCGCGATGGAACAGGAGATTTTTCTTGCAATGGTACGTGAATGGGGAGGATAAAATCGGATGAAACCTCCACCGTAATGTGGCTTTAAGCTTTGAACGTCTCTAATGGAGAATGGTGGGTTGTGGCGGTCGGTGTTTGCAGGTGTTCAAATATTTTTGATAATTTGGGCCATTGGCCATTATATTAAGATTTTGGACCGGTGTCTTGGGCCTCATTAAAACCTCCCCAGGCAAAACCCGGTGGGAAAAAACCTGAGAAGGGAAAAGAGTACCCACCATGTCCGCTTGCAGGTGTTCAAATGAGGAAGGATTTTTGTGGGTTTTGAAATTTCGAGCATGTATGTAGTCCCAGAGCTGGAAACTTCTGGCCCGGGGGTTGAAGAAAGCGTGGGTGAACTTCACAGTTAAAACCGTGGAAGTTTCAGGCTCTGTGAGAGCGGGGGATGGGTTGTATAGATGTGTAAGATGGCTGCCGATGGGTTTTGATATCCGACAGAGGAGAAGGAAATTGATGAAGGTGCTGGGTTTTTGTTTTTACTGCAGAAGAGAGGATGACAATGAGGAGAGTTGGAGATGGGTGATGGCTGCCATGGAGATCGAGAGCTATAGAAAAGAAAAAAAAATCAGAGCTAGGGCTCTTTTTTTGCTCCTTGTTTGAAGAGGTAATGCTGATCGAGAAGAACGAAGTCAGGGAATGGAAAGTTCAGGCAACAGGGAAGAAAATAAGGAATGTTTGCAGAGCAATGTCTGGGGGATCGATGTTGTCCGCCGGCCCTCAATTGCTACTGTATATGTTGTTTTATAGAGAATTAGTAGGGTTTCTTAGACAGACATGGGCTCATTGACTAGCCCCTCTCTTCTCTTCTTTCTGGGCCGGATTCTTAGGGCCGCCTTTGTTTGGTCCCGAGAATAACCTGGACCGTGTTTGGAGTTGGTCAGGGGGAAGGGGCGAGCAAAGGCAAAAACAAAAAGGGCCACACTTGCTCACACCATGGTTCGAACCAAAGATCTCCAGCATACCCTTCAGAGACACTAACCAATTGCACTATGACAGGACTCACCATGTGAATGTCAGAGGTAATACTAATGCTCTTCTTCGAATTGGAAAACTCTTACAAAATGCTTTCGTTTTAAACAAAAATCATACAGTAAAAAAGAAATCATTCTATTAAACAAAAATGAATTGTTTCCTTCGTAAAAGTCATAAAATTATGGAATGTAGATAATAAAATACGAACATAATACAAATGTAAAATAAATGATATAGCATAATGATACGTACGTGAAAGAATGAAATAAAACTAGTATGATGGAAGTAGAAATGCAAGTAAATGTCATAAAAATAGAGATTTAATTAGCATATACGAATAGTGGTAAATGAGATTCTAAAAGGAAATACCAAAATAAAATGAGATGAGGAAGAGTAATCGAATTAGCAACAAACAAAATATACTAGTATGGAATACAATAGTGAAAATGTACATAAAATGATGAAAATGATTAATAAAAAAATACAAGTAGAAGTATCAAAATAGCATGAACCAAAATAAAACACATAGGCAACTAAATAAACGAATAAACAGAACCAACTAGCATGAAATAAATTGACAATAAAGTGGTGAAATAAATAAATCACAAAAGGGGACGGATTTGAAAACGGAAGCTTTGAAAATTGGTTTGAAATTTTTTTCCATAAAATGACAGTTTCTGGTATGCACATGAACAAGTTTTGAAAAAGAAAGGCGACTCTCTTATTTTATTTATCTTTTAGAATTTGCTTTATGGGGTGAGAATTTTTGGTGTCTACAGATGGCTCCCCTTGATTCAATTTTGCAAGCGCTTAGAGAATTGGATCAAGGTTGAGGGCGCCAAAAATTCTCACTACGGTTTATGAGATGCAACTACGATTGCAAAAGGATAGGAGGTGCATGAGCAGCCTATGACGTAAAGATTGAATGCAAAAATATTTACAGTTAGTCTAGAATACAAAGGTTTTGATGGGTGAGGGACAAGCCCTGAACACAATGGTTGGATTTGCTAAACGAATTTTGAACATGAACAATTGTTGGTTTGGTACATGAGGGCTTATGACGAGCCTCAACTGGACCTCTTGACATCTAGTTCTAGGACTTATGACGAGCCTAGAATGCAAATTCAGTACCATACTAGTGGCACAATAGCTGCCTAGCAGGTGTAAAACGAAAAAGCGACCGCACTAGTAGCGCAATAGCTGCCTAGCGTGTGTAAAATGAAAAAGCGACCGCACTAGTAGCGCAATAGCTGCCTAGCGGGTGTAAAACGGAAAAGCGACGCACTAGTAGGCAATAGCTGCCTAGCAGGTGTAAGACGAAAAAGCGACCACACTAGTAGCACAATAGCAGCCTAGCGGGTGTAAAACGAAAAAACGATCACACTAGTAGCGCAATAGCTGTCTAGCGGGTGTAAAACAAAAAAGCAACCGCACCAGTAGCGCAATAGCTGCCTGGCGGGTGTAAAACGAAAAAGCGACCACACTAGTAGCGCAATAGCTGTATAGCGGGTGTAAAACAAAAAAGTGACCGCACCAGTAGCGCAATAGCTGTCTGGCGGGTACAAAACGAAAATGCGACCGCACTAGTAGCACAATAGCTGCCTAGCGGTGTAAGATGAAAATGCGACCGCACTAGTAGCGCAATAGCTGCCTAGCGGGTGTAAGACGAAAAAGCGACCACACTAGTAGCGCAATAGCTGCCTAGCGGGTGTAAAACGAAAATGTGACCGCACTAGTAGCGCAAAAGCTGCCTAGCGGGTGTGAAGATGCATTAGATAGTGAAAAATTTTTATGGGTATATGCAAGTGATACGCGATGTGAGATGGTTAACAAATGTATTAATTGAATCAAACTCCCTGTTTGTGGGTGTAGGTTTTTGTGAGCAGATGGCCCTAGAGTAACATCAAAACCAGGATGGCTCCAGTATGGCTCCGGCATGGCTTCAAGGATCTGAGATGGCTCCAGCATGCATTGATGGCTCTGGTATGGACTGATGGCTCCGATATGCACTGATGGCTCCGGTGTGACCAATGGTCTCGGGGTGGTTGGTGGGTTTGACATGGTTGATGATTTTGTGGTAGTTTGTGGGATTTGATTTGCCTTGAGATTTTTTTCAAGGTGGTTTTATGGCTCTGATGATGGATTTGTTGCTGTTGACGGGATTTGTTGTGGACTTTGTAGTGGTGAATGGGTGTTTCATGAGTGAATGATGAAACAAAGTTGCATGACTTTGTTGGGAGTTCCCATCATGGTTCTAGGATTTCCATGGATGGCTCCGAGATGACCTTGTGCTGATTGAGCATGAAGACGCTTTGGTTGGTTCACTTCGATGACACTGGGGGAAAAGGGAAGTTTTCACCTTTGTCGTGGTCGCACCCTGGACGGGCTGCCTACGTACTCAATTCTATATTGAGATCAGACCATACGTAGTTCGATCCTCTATGAGCAAGGTCTTGGTGACGAATTGGCTCCGACAGGGATTTGAGGTGGCTCCCGTGTTGTTCTAAACTGTTGGGATGGCTACTGTGTAGATCTGGAGATGGTCTCAATGTCTGAGGATGGCTCCCGTGTGGCTCCAGCTTGGCTTTTGGGAGTGGTGTCGACAAAGCTCGAGCATGACATTGGATGGCTCCGGGATTGTTTGCATGGCTCCGGGTGGCTCCTGTTTGGTTCGATGTAGCTCGAGGATAGCCCAGAATGGCTCCAAGATGGTTCGATATAGCTTGATGATGGCCAAGGATGGCTCCAGTTGACATCTTTTGATCAAAAGTTTCGCTTCACAACTGCAACTGAAGTCGACTTTTAGCGAGACTAGGTAGAATTCTTACCAGTCAGATGTTGAAGATGAAATGATTATGGTGCATGCAAGTGTTAAATGCTAGACACGATGCAAAATGCATATGCAGTTTTTGGAGAGAAGGTACGGTCCTATCTCTATTAATATGAGGTTTACGAATATAAGACATCTTCGGTTCGATCTTGAGTGATTGTTGAACTCGAGTGCGCGAATCACTTTCCTCTCATGGAGGTATATGGGTCCATCTCTCGTGAGTCAAGTGTGTGTGCTAATGGTGTAATGATACTCTCGATGCTCAGAGTATTTTCCTTAGAATTTTTTCAAAGTTCTGGACTTTGATCCTTACAAATTCCTCACTGTAATGGGGTAAGCTGTTTATGATTTGGTGCTTTGATTAAAGAGTCACTCGCACTCGGAAGACCTTGTGTAGTAAGGTCACACTCATTCGCTCATGGTCCCTTTGGTATGATGGGATATGTTGATAACAAGTACGAAGCTTATGATTCATGTTGCAGATGAAATACCCCAAACCTTTAATATGTTAATTAATTATGTAATTATGATATTTTAAGGCTAATTAAGTCCTTAAGACCATTAGTGAAGAAATGAAAACTAAAAAGAAAAAGAAAAACGTCGTAAAAGTCACAAAACGCAAAAACGTGTGTGTTAAATGATTATAGTAAGTATGTAACCTTAACTAGGGTCCTAAAAGGATTCCTAGGACTTATTTAGTCATTAAGAACTTGTGGGAAAAATTCCCGAAGCAAAGATCCAAATAGAGGATTAAAAACGCAAAACGAGCTTTATGGCACGTTTTCAAGAAACCCAAAAAAATATGATTTTAATGGGTTTAAATGGAATAATAAAAATATAGTCAATCATAAGACTATAATTAAACATATTCAGAGGTATAGGACCATGTAAAATTATTAAAACGAGAAAAAAATCCGAAAATCGGACCCGGACGGTGTAAAACTGACAGTTCGGGAACTTACGGGTGTTATCTACTAAATGACCATGTGCCACCTCCTCTCTACTTATCAAAAATCATATTTTTTGCCCCTTGTGTGAGGTAGCCCACGTTTTGCCCCTCTCCCTCTCATTTTAATTAAATCCCCACTATTTGCTAAAGGACAAAACCTTAAAAGCAAAAAGTACTTTTCTTCCTTCTCACACAATTTCTCTTCTATTCTCCTTCCCCTTACGATTACTTTTTCCCTTCCAGCTCTCTCTCGCTGCTACTCTTCTTCAATGGCGATTTTCTTGAGCAGCTCCAACTCCATCCTTCTCCTTCCTTGTTCCCTCACCAAATCAAGTCCAAATCGAAAACAAAATACACCAAGATACTCACCTTGCTTTGGAGATCATTTTCCACCTTTCAAAATCTTCAAACTCCACATTTAACTTCCATGGGTGTAGCTCATTTTGAAGAGGAAAACACCCATTCTTGAAGCTAATCAACCCTTTGATGGTTTAAGGTAAGAAATAACTCAAAAACTCATGTATTTCTCCATTTTCTTGGCCAATTTTGCCTCTGTTTTGAACTTAGTTTTTGACTCTTCATTTTAGCTTGTTTAAATCCTCATTAAGTGCTGGAGCTTGCCACCCTTAATTCCAAACACTCCATTGTGAAGTAGAAGGTAAAAATCTCTTCATTTTCATGTTTAAACACCCTCTTGTTTAGGGTTGTTGCAAGAGCTCTATTTAATTTCATGGTGCTCATTGCCATTCATGGTATTTGGTCATTAGTGTAGCAAATAACCCCATTGGAAATCGGTTGTGGAACAAGAAGTAAGGAGAGGGGAAAGTTTGAAAGAAATCCAAGGTAAATAACTTACCTTAAGCTTATGTGGTGTTTTAAGGACTTTGTGTTTTATTTTGGTGCAATATAATGTTCAGTGAAATGCAGGTGTTGCGAATAATATGAGGAAATTCAGTGTTTAATTTGATGTTGATTAAGGGCCTAAGAGCCAAGCTTTTAAGGTTTATGTACATTGAGTGCTATTGTTGTTGGAAATGATGTCAAGTGGAGTTTAGTGTTTTGGATGGGTTTGTTGGTTGGAGGTTTTTGAGGGCTAAGTAATGTGTGGGAACATGTTAAAATTATGGGGAGGTTATGGTGAAATTTTGGTAGAAAATGAGTGTTTTGATGATGGCTTAGTGAATGGGAGAACCTTGGTGTTATAGTGTTGAGTATAGTGGATTAATGGCCTTATAATGGTAGATAGAGAATGGAGATAAGAGAGTGCAAAATCTGTAGCATAATGATGCTTGGTAACTTGGAATTTCAAGAAGAAGAGCTTGTGTTTGTAACTTGTGAAACAAGGAGGAATGTGGGTTTTTAGAGGTGCATTGTCTAGGAATGAATTAGTATGGCCATTGAGTGATTTGGTAAGTTTGATGAGAGGTAGAAAAAACAAGAGGAAGTAAGAAATGCAAAATAGTGTAAAGAATGCAAAATATGAGAGTTTGATTTGTGGATTTGAGAAAGAATTAGAGTAAGGGTTTAACCAATGATTTGGAGAGGTTTAATGCATGTTTTAGGTGTTTAAACATGTGGGAAACATGTGGAAAGATTGTGGAATAAGTGGGAAAAAATTTGGATGAATTTGGAGTTCAGAATGTGTAGAAAAACGGATTTTAAAATGGGTTCTGTTCTGGACGCCCTAGGGGACGCCCCTGTGGGGAGGTCCAGTGCAGAGAAATGCAGAAAACGAAAAAACGGGTAGCTTCTGTTGTGGACCGCCCCGGGGACCGCCCCAAAGGGGCGGTCCATGCCAGCGAAAAACAAAAAAATTTTTTAAGGCTCCTAATGATGGGGGATTGAATGGTAATGGTTTTAGATGATGTTTAGGCCTTGTTTGGTGACATGTAAAGGCCTTAAAGTGGGTAAACAAGTGTTAGGTTTGGTGTGAGAGTTGTAAACTTAAGATCACAAGAGAAAATTAAGTACAACGGGATGACGGGGTTAACTATGGGCGCAATGGACGCTAAACAACATTACCCCAATGTTAATGAAAGTAATTGTATTGTTACCAGTTGTTCAAGGATTGTTCGAGGAACATAGGAGGAACAATAGGGTGGACCTTGGTGGGGACAGGTTTATGGTTTTTCTTGCAACTGTGTCCTACCGGATTACACCGGCTTGTATGCCAATGTGTTTTTCTGTGTGTTTGCCACCTTGCAAGATAAAGCATGAAATGAGTTTAAAGTAATTCATTTTGTGGCGTAATTAATTTCGGTACCGTTTAACCTTAATTATGTGTTAAACTATAACTAACCCACTTTAGGGTCACATAAGAGATCGGTATTCGGAATAAACGTCCCAACCCACGGGAACGTTCTAACTACGGCTATCGTGCGTTAGTATATGTTGTGACTATGTGTGATGTATGTGACCTTGTTTAGTATGTTGTTGTTATCGGGTACTGTTATCCATGTTGTTAAAAAGGGGTGTGATTTCCCTTACGTGTCTAACCGTGTTAGTAACACTATTTAATGTGTGTATGTGATAAGTTCCATGAAGGAACCTTAACTAACAAGTATATGTTAAGTATGGTGAGGAATCCGGTCGTTCCGGTCGCGCGTATTGTTTGGGAGTTAATGTATATGTGAATTAACTCTCATCCTGTTATGTTAGGGTTGTTTTCCTTCATTGGATTTCGACCTCCCACTAGCTTAGCCAAAGCTTACCTACCCAACTTCCAATCGGGTTAGGGGGAAAATGTGTAATGTTGGTAGGGTGTTGTTGCCTAAGTTCGCGACGACTCCCTCTTTGTTATGTTACGGTTGTTCTTCCTCCTTGAATTACAACCACCCACAAGCTTAACCAAGGCTTACCTGCCTCATCATTATTGGAGCTAGGGGAAATTGTGCAAGGTGTGATCGGTCCTATATGAGGCCGCCACACCTAAGTAAAGAAAATGTATGTATGTTGTGCTCGGGCATCTATCACCCCGGCACTCCCTAAGTAAAGTTTATGTTCTCTAAGAAGAATGGAACTAAGTTGTGTGTATGTTATCAAGTGAAGTGTATGGTTATGTTGTGTGTGCTAATCTTGTGTTGTGCCCTAATAATGGATGTTTGCTTTTAAGCATGAAGTATGTGAGTAGTTGTGCATGTTTAAATAAAATCAATCGCATGCTAAGACGACAATTAGTTGTGCGTGGCCCGGTAGCATGCGGGCTGCGGGATTACCATACCAGCAAAGGTGCTGAGCCCCTTGGGGGCCACCCTTTTCTTCCTTTCCTATTTCAGGTACAAGGAGCTGGAAGCCGTTCGAGAGTAGGACGGGGTAGTTATTTGTACATGGTAGTCATGAGAATTGTGGATGTATTGTAGGTGTAGTAAGACCGAATTTGTATCGGCGTTAGTTGGAAGATACTCGGTACAGTTGTAATGTAAGTGTATAATGAATGTTGAACATGGAACGGGATTAATGTGTAGTTGCTGGGAGTTTAGTCCATCAGACCGGTACAATGTATGTATGTTAGCCTTGTTAGCCACGTGGGTGGCTATCGGCGTGTAACACCAAGGAGTTAAGTTATGTTGTGAGTTGTGATTTCCGCTGCAAGGTGTTGTTAAGTGTGTTGTTAGTAGTTGGGGTGTTACAGCAGATCTGGTACTTTCAGTTAACGCTCATCAACTTATGAGTCAGAGGTCTTTATTGGGTTGTAACGGGGCTGAGGGGTATGATGTATGTCGCACGGGACTACGGGATTTATTTGGGAAATGTGGAGCTTTTGTGCAATAAAGGACGTGTTTCACCTTTGCCATGGGTGGAATGATTGGACGGGTTTTGATAACCTTTTATTGGTTTCTACGGGACATCATTGGTCCTTCTGATTTGGATTTCTCCTTCTTGCCTCTTCCAGTGTTTGTTTGAACTTTCTTCTCATTTTGTTTTTTTGAAATTGCATTTGGCTCATCAACTTTCTCAAGCGTTCTTCGCTTTGTATTTTGGCTTCAGCTTTGAAGATGCATTGACTCATCGATCTTCTTGAACATTTTCGGTGTTCTTTTTTGGTGTTTGACTTTGGAGTCGCATTGACTCACTGATTTCTTTGGACATTTTTGTTTGTTATTCTTGTGAAAGATGGTGGGGGAGAGACCATGGCTCTGGCTCCTTCATATCCTCTATTGCAAGGGTGAGTAAGTGTGTGTATGTGAGTTGGCATATTGTGGAGTTCGCAGAAAAAGGTTTATCGTGAAAGGCTCAACGGGGCTCACCAAGGGATTACGTACAGGGCAGTCAAAGCTTTTTGGTTGCGTGGAGATTTTTATTCCTAAGTGCCTCGTCATTCTCATTATTCAATGATTGTTTTCTTACTATTCTCAGATCTTTGCATGAATCACAGTTCGTATCCTGTTTATCAACATTGCTCTCACTTTGAATTGTGCCTCTCCATGTGCTGAAGAAATGCACACGTCGCTCGTGGTTTTACCTCGATTGGCTCTCTCTACCTTCCCTCATCACTCGGTGGATTGTCCAATATCCTCATTCAGAATTCAAGGGAAAATAACGCTCTTCGCACACTACTCACTTGGTATGTGGTGCTAATTTTAATTAGACCCATGTGTTCATCGACGGGTTAAGAGTTTAGTGGTTCACGCACCCTGTTCAATCAATCTCTTAAGATTTTCGCCACAGATGTTGTTTCGATACGGGAGTATGCAAATGCAACTATCTACAATGGATTATGTTGTGGTAATATGGAATTACTATGTATAGATGCATGAAATGCTGAAAACGATGAATGAAGATGATTGATTTTGGATTTTGACCGAATGTTTTTTGTATGCTTTTTCTTGGATGCAATGCATGGTAAGGTTACACCTAGTTTCGCTTGAATCGGTTCCAGTTGAGGATCCATGAAGTTCATCTCGTCACCAATGGCTCTTTAGGCTGTCAGTTGCTGAGTGGGTCCCGGAAGAAACGTGATTCCACATGCTTTAGCTGTAAATCGGACCCTGACCGATTAAGGAGTGGTAATTTCTATATTTCCAGTTAACATGATAAAACTGTCTTGTTCTTCATGTGATTCCTGGATAGGTCGAATAAAAAAAAGGGGGAAGGGATGGGATGCAACCCTTGATACGCATTCATTACAGTTGTAAATAAAAACATGACTCTACTACTTTCAGCCACTATCGCCACAGATTAGCATGTGGTTAGCTAGGTGATGCCTCAGGAAAGTGAGTCTTTGTGGCCTAGAATAGACGTCTTATCTCTAAGGAAGAGATGTCGCCTCTGTCTATCAGCTCTTGGATTGCATTTCTCAGTGTTGTGCACTCGTTGGTGGCGTGCCCACGAATCTGATGATAGTCACAATACTCATGTAGATGTGGCCCAAGCTTCTTCACCCTCGAACTGGTGTTGTAAGGTGCTATATAACCTCCATCTGTTAAAAGTCCCAAGCTTCACCAAGTGACATTCCTGGACTTGAATTCTGTCTTTGAGAGTCCTCTTCGGGTTGGTGGTATTCTCTTTGCATGATTGTTGGCTTTGGATCTTTGGTTTCAGCATCTTCTAAAGCAGTCACAACCGCCATCAATCGTCTGAAGTCACATATCCCTAGATATTTCAATCGATGTTGGTACATACCTTTCAACCCGGAAATTACAATTTGCACTTGCTCTTCCTCATTGGGTCAGTTATTCATTTGTCCGGCCTTCACCCTCCATCGCTTTATGAATTCCCTCACAGGTTCGTCAGGACTCTGGTGTGTGATCTCTAAATCTCTTCGTGTATTTCATGATGAAAATTGTCACCGTATTGAGAGAGGAACTCTAAGTACAGGTCTTGGCTTGACTTTCCGTTTAGATCCATGCTCATGATACAGGAGTAAGCGGGTCCTTGCAGATAGAATCTAAAGCATGCGGCCTTCATCTCGTCGGAAAGGCCATGAAGGTTCATGAGTTTACATATTTGTCGACATGATGCCTCGGGTCTCCAATCCCTTCATATTTCTCCATCTCTGGCAAAATCATGCCTTTTTGCAGACGAGCATCAGGATATGGGTTAGTTGCTCCCAACCTACTGACTTAAACGATGGGTCAACCAGTTCCATCCTAGTTCTTGCACTAATTCTTTCATTGGACTCGTTCTACGCTCAAGGTTTTGGATTGAAGTATACGCTGTCTCAGGGTGGTTGGTGTCAAGAGGTTGAGAGGGCAGGGTTGATCCTGGGAAAAGATGTCGACCAGACTTTGACGAATGAGGATGTGCTTGCCGAGAAAGGATATGTTTTGTGTGGGCAAGGAGGGATTTGAGCAGGCATGCACCATGGGGAAGATGGGGCTTGGGTCTTTCCCTTATCCCAAACCATTTGTGGTTGCCAATTTCCTCTGGGGGCGGTTGAAGTTTCGTAGTTGAGCTGTACATAGGTGAAGAAGGCGTGCTTGGTGCTGTTCGAACTTGGACAGGGAGAGCATGAGGGTCCATTGCTTGAAACTCATAGGCATCATATGTAGAGTAAGTTGGAGTTTCCTTGTAACTGCTATCCGATTTTGAATAGGCCCCGGTTATTCTTCTTTGGACACCTTCTTCTATCCTCAGGTTTTTCTCCAAGTCGCTAGCAAGGTTATTGGTCAATTCTTTGTTAACAAATCGACCTTTGACCGTCTCATTGCTTCGAGGTGCTTGCTCCATTTTTTACGTCGTTGCTTGGAGTAGGCTGATCTTCTTTTTTTCCGTTACTGACTTCCAG
The DNA here is from genome assembly GCA_023374045.1 of Limonium bicolor. NCBI lineage: Eukaryota > Viridiplantae > Streptophyta > Magnoliopsida > Caryophyllales > Plumbaginaceae > Limonium > Limonium bicolor. The sequence continues at coordinate 15,600,996 of CM041779.1, read as the reverse complement.
GGACACCTGCGCAGACAAGCAGTAGAATGAAGGAGGAGAAATAATGTCAGTATGCTTCATTGAACAAAATTTATTGTGTGATGAGTGTGAATGATTGTTGGTGCAAAAAAGACTTTTATTAATTTTGAAAAATGTTGTGGAATTGATGTGAGTATATGTTAAGTGTCATTTTATCTCATCAAAAAAAAAAATTTTGTGATGTCTTCGTAGATGCCACATATTTCACCCCATGAAACAAAGTCTTGAGAGTGATAGATAAAACGTGAAGGGTTGTCTTGTTTTTTTCTTTAAGCAAAACGTGCATTGCAAAAGAAACCAAGTTTTTGGAAAACTTGTGTTTTCGAAGTGGTGGATTTTCCCAATATGAACTTTGACGCTCGGTCAATCACAAATAAAATAGGGAGTGGGGAAACCTATACACATTTGATCTAAATAAATTCTTAAACTCTTACATGTGATCTATTCAGAAATGGACAAAGAGAAAGAATCATGAGGCTAAATCACTCATCTCCGAGCTCCTGGTTGGCAGCTCGATCGTCTTCGGGCTCTTGACCGGCTGCTCGCTCACTTTCGGACTCTTACAACGAAGCAGTATTGTGATCAAACAAAACGGGTCTGGTGTTCCTTTGATTTTCAACAGTTTGAACTCGAACAGTCGTTGCTAGCCTCCATGTCGCTTGACTCGGGTTGGTACACCACTGATTTTGTATTTGAACAGTTGGTGTTGGTCTTCATATCGCTCGGCTAGCTCCGCGGGTTGGTGTGTCTCTGGCTTTCGGCGCGATTCGCGTAGTCGGTCTTCATGCTGCTCCACTTGCTCTGACGAGGGGAATGAATGATATTTTTGAGAAAGGAAAGATGAATGATCGAGCACAAAATCTTATGTGAAAATCCACCACTTTTGTGAAAACACAAAATGAATAATACGCTCCACGGTAATGACCGCTGCTCTTGAAGGTGAGGAGAACTTCAAAAATAGCAGATCACAACATGGGGACTAAATCATTTATTTTGAAATACGTTTGTGAAAATCAACTTTGAAAACTATTTTCGAAAACTATTTTGAAACAATGTTGGTGAAAAATGTTGTTTGAAATTTATTTGTAGAAAGTAGGTTTTTCGAAATCTATTTTTGAAAATTGTTTTGGAAATAACATTTTAAAGATGAAGTGGCAAGATTAAAACCGCAAATGTTTAGGAGTAAAGTTTAGGTGGGGTTTAAATTAAACGAGCTCGTAAAACAGCTTTGAGAGATGTGCAAAAGAGAATTCCGAATGTTTTGAAACAGATTGGTTTGAAAAAGTGATTTGCACACATGTACAGCATAAAAGAAATCGTGGCTATGTTTGATGTAGAGCTGTAAGTGTTAATGTTGAGATAATCACCTTCCAGGTCAATCAATGCTTCCATACCACCGGGGGAACCGTCGTTCCTACACTGTTCATCTCTCGGGATTTATCTCTGTTATGCCTTACGGGGCACGTCATCAAGAAAGTCCGGAGTGCTTAAGTTCGAAAGGTCAGGATACCCAAAGTGATACAGTCACACGATCCACGGCCGGTGATTATCACAACATACCCACTTTGGAAAACTTGGGGAAGTACTGCATGGGGTCGGGTCTCCCGTCTGCACGGTCAGGTGTGTCTAAAGTCCAAATTATTCACTGACTACGTTGTGCCATGTATGGGTATCCGGTAAATACGGGATCCTCTATGGACGTGTAGCGTGACATCAGGCTTTAGAGACACCCGTGGTGCAGAGGACACTTGGAGAACTGAACCCATGCAATCTTCAGGGTAAGACAAAAGGGTGGTCAGACAGAGGCATACAAGGGGTGACTACCCATAAAACCCGACTTAGACACCGGATCAGGCAGCTGGACACTGAAGGCTCATGGCTCGCTATATGCTGGCTTAGACTCGGGTAATGGAGGATATTTTTGGATCATGAGCTTCAAGGCGTTAGTCGGAGACCATACCGCCTCGTGGGTTTGTTCACTGAGAGAGTGACCCAGCTCATGGGGAATCAACCGTGGACCGGTTGGGGATCCCGTGACATCGTGGGTAAATCGGGTGACACAGAGGAATGCATGTCCTAAGCTACCCACCCCATGCACCCCACAATCGCAATATAAATATGAAAGCAGTAAATAAACCAAATGAAGTTAGCACCAACCTATTTGCTAATTGTTTTATCTTGAGATTAGTGATTCCAATTTGGTTGTTTATTAACCTAAAGGGAAGTTAGCTTCATTCAATCCTAAGTGTCTCTTTCTAAGTGTGAGCTAATTATTAACCCAATTGTTGCAATGTTTGTTGAGGATCTAACAAATCCTATCTGTCCTCATCAGATACACACTCAAAGTGGGAGTAGAATAATCCTAGGGGCTTTGAAATGAATTTCTTGAAGGTTTTGAAAGAAGTGGGGAAGTCCCGACAATTTTGAATGGAGTTCAGTCTTCCTTGAGTTTGAGAAAAACTTACTCAAGTTTTCCCCAGCAGAGTCGCCATTCTATGGAGGGTGATTTTTCGGTACGAGGGGGGTCTATCTAAATACGAACTAGCTGAGAAGTCTATATCCTAGAAATTGCCATTCTGTGGAGGGTGAAAACCCGTTATTCTGGCATCCCTCAAATACCTACTACATCGTCCGTCTTTCCCAGAAAGCATATGGGGAGTGTAAGTGTGGACTACACCCGCTCTCAATGGGCTCCACGCGGACTTGTGCCCTAAGGGCAGAAATTGACTAGAGTCGCCACCTAGTTTGACCTATGATAACTAGGAAGGAAGATCGGGTTCTGAGAACCGTTAATTGACTCTGAGATTGTTGCCTATGGATAGGACTTATCTGGTCATTTCAGAGATTCTATGTGGGTTCGCACTGGGTTACACCCCTTAGAAGTGGCAACGACCACGACTTCAGATTGGTGCCCGAGGAAACCTCGGTCTCCAACTGTCGGGATTTTCTTCTTTCAAAACCTTATTTATAGAGATTCAATTAAAGCCAAAGGATCGGAAAGGAAAAGAGAATGAGAGTGTTTGGGGGTGAGCTTTTCTGCCAAACTAGCGCCAAGAGGAGGAATTGATCAATCCGGATGGGTATAGAATAAGAGAATGGGAAGATTCCGATGTAGAAGAAATGATTAAGATTGGGAGTCTGATGGTTTGACGTTTGTGGGAGATGAAGAAGGTTTGAGCGTTTTGAGAGGTGTGAAGAACACCTTAGAATGAAAAAAGGGTTTTTTATTGGAATGGGGTCGCACCCTAGATGGGCTGCCTACGTACTCAACTCCCTGTTGAGATCAGACCTTACGTAGTTCACGATTGTGGGGGTTTTGGAAGTTTTGAGAAGTTTCGGGTTTGGGATGCTAGTCTGTGAGACGCTTGGGTCTGTGAGACGTTTGAAACCTTGAGATGTCGAAGTCTGTGAGACGCTTGGGTCTGTGAGACGCTCGGGTCTGTGAGACGCTCAGGTCTGTGAGACATTCGAATCATTGGAATGACAAAGTCTGTGAGACGCTCGAGTCTATGAGACAATCGAAGTGTGTGGGGAATTAGAATTTTGGAGATGATTCGAGATTGAAACGATTCGGAGTTTGGATAGTGATTGGAGTATGCGAGATAATTTGAGTGTAGGAGAAATTGGAATGGAATTGAAGTTGAATTGAAATCGAAGTTGAATGAATTTTTATTTGAATTGGAAATTAAATTGAATTTGAATGAATTTAGAATGGAATTGAGTTGAAATTGAATTGGTTTCGGATTAAAAATGAATTGGAATTGAATGAAGTTTTATTGAATTAGGATTGCATAAATTTGAATGAGTTCGGAATTGAATTGGATTTGAATCGGGCTTGAATTGAATTGAATTTGGATTTTGAATTGAATTTGGGCCCGGATTGGAAAACGGGTTGGGTCATAGTTGGGTTCAAGCCAAATTGGGCCTTGTTTGGGCTTTTGGGCCGTATTGGGCCTTGTTTGGTGTTTTGGGCCTGAGTGGGTTTTTGAATTGGGCCATGGAGTGGCCTTTTGATTTGAGTTGAAGTGGGTTTTTGAATTGGGCCTTGTTTGAGGATTCGGGCCAGATTGGGCCTTATTTGAGCTGAGCATGTTTATGTTTTTGGGCTGAATTGACCTTTCAATTTTGGGCCGAAGTGAGCTTTTCAATTTGGGCTGAAGTGGTTTTGGGTTTGCCTGATTCTGACCTTTGATCGTTGGGCTTTTTCATTCGGATGGGCTAAGAAATGTTTTTGGGCTGATTGTGCCTTGGGTTTGGATTTGAATGTTGGGCTTGACATGGTTTTTTGGGCCTGATCAAGGCATTGGGCTTTTTTATTTGAAACAATTTGGGCTTTTAAGAAATGGGCCAAAGATGGGGCTTATTGATTTTCGGGCTTGATTTGTGAGATATTAACAAGTGAGATGGGTGAATTTATTGATTTATTAACTCTTGATTATGGGTGTGTTGAAGGCAGAGGAGGATTCCACCCACATAAAACGAATGAGAGATCCGCTAGGCATGGGGTGGTTTCGCATCCTAAGCCCTCCTAGAATAGCCTTAAGGGCTTGTTTTTTGAAGTTTTTGTTCTTATAATTATATAAAAGGTGGTTTGAGTGTTTTCTGAAGTTATAGGAGATTATTGCCCCACGAAACGAATAAGAGACCAGTTAGGTGTGGAGCGATAATGCATCCTAAACTTTTCTGTCAACCTAAAAGGTCCTAAGGGAAATAACTAGGGCTTAAAAATGTAAATAAAATACAAGGGATGAATTGATGAATTGAAAGCTGTAATAAAGTTGAATAAAAACATGTATAGTACAAGAATAAATTCATTACGCAAGCATGTATGATGAACAAAACTTTTAGACCGTTAATATCTTACAGCAAAAGCAAAGGACAGTCATAAGAAAAAAATTTACAATACATCCCATAAATCATAAAGAAGAAGCAGAACAAAACTCCAATGTAATCGAACGTTTAATTTAATCATCTTCAAATGATGTAATTTAAAAGAAATCTTTCTTTTATATACATATATACATACATGGTCTTACGCTTGCACGTAAACAAGTAACCCAAAGGAGAACAACATATATCCAGATACAACCCTATCCTAATCGTCCTTTCTTATTCTTATCGGACGAGTGAAAACGACAACATCAACCTGAATTCAATTTTAACCCAAAGCCTGAACACAGAAAATAAAGATCAGCAAACGGGTATGATGGAAAGGTTCAGCATCACCATGCCAAGCTAGTCAAATATCCTAACCGATGTAACATATTCACATGGATTCGATCATTAATAGGCCTCAAGACATCCAAGCAGCGAAATCAGGAAACATAAAGCACAATCGACACTATAAACCTCACATATAATGCATCAAACCCGAAATATTGGTGAATCCTTTTAAATAGAATGAAGTACCGGGATGGAGGACGATTTCCTTCTGTAAAAGAATGAAAGAAATGAGAATACACATAAAACCAACGAACATACTGATTAGCCAATATAACCGGAAAACAAAAGGGATGTAGAAATGGTGGACTGTGGAGAATCCTGCAAGGAACACACATGAAATCGTTAATCCATAAAATGATCGACAAGGAACACACATGAAACCGTTAATCCATAAAATGATCGAATACGAAAGAAAGGAGCGCATGCGAGCCTCTATGGGAGGTGCCAGCCATACTTAAAACTCAAGGTCACACGCGGATGGGGACACGACCATGGACTCGAATTGAGTAACGTTATGAATGGGATTTTGAGAACAGAACAACGCTTTGGTTTCCACGGCAAACACCTATGTATCCTTTTCAAAACAACTGAAATGACTTGATAAGCGCACTAAATGCTGAAGTTACATCAATGAATCCAGAAATCATGAACCCAGTAGCCCTTATGGCAAAGAATCAGAAAAAACACAACTCTCTAAGACCAGGTTTTTATACTCTTGGATGCGGACCGAAGAACTATCGAAGGCGCAGAATCAGGAGAACTTGTGCATATATATGTATAAACTGATGAAAACACTGAAAGAAGTAAGATAGGCCAGCGCAGGCCTCAGAGATATTTCCGACAAGACCATAGCGTCCCAGATTACTTCCACATCAAGCTCACTTACAGAAATGCGGAATAGATGACGAATTACCTTGAAACATTGAGGCGTTTTCATATCAGAGAGTACAAATAGGCTTTGTACTCACTCATACGGTCACGCAGGTTGAAAAAACTGAAAGCTAACAATTACAACCATAGATACACAGATTATCGGCGAAGAAACCAGAAAGAAAAGAGGGAGAACAGAAAATGATTCCAACTCACTCTGTTGATGACGAAGAGAAATACGATTGAAAGAGTAGACGGAGCTTGGGTATGGGATCTGGTTGGCTGTGTATATTTTGGGTTTTTGAGTTTGTATTTTCGGGACTCCGGCGCGATGGAACAGGAGATTTTTCTTGCAATGGTACGTGAATGGGGAGGATAAAATCGGATGAAACCTCCACCGCAATGTGGCTTTAAGCTTTGAACGTCTCTAATGGAGAATGGTGGGTTGTGGCGGTCGGTGTTTGCAGGTGTTCAAATGAGGAAGGATTTTTGTGGGTTTTGAAATTTCGAGCATGTATGTAGTCCCAGAGCTGGAAACTTCTGGCCCGGGGGTTGAAGAAAGCGTGGGTGAACTTCACAGTTAAAACCGTGGAAGTTTCAGGCTCTGTGAGAGCGGGGGATGGGTTGTAGAGATGTGTAAGATGGCTGCCGATGGGTTTTGATATCCGACAGAGGAGAAGGAAATTGATGAAGGTGCTGGGTTTTTGTTTTTACTGCAGAAGAGAGGATGACAATGAGGAGAGTTGGAGATGGGTGATGGCTGCCATGGAGATCGAGAGCTATAGAAAAGAAAAAAAATCAGAGCTAGGGCTCTTTTTTTGCTCCTTGTTTGAAGAGGTAATGCTGATCGAGAAGAACGAAGTCAGGGAATGGAAAGTTCAGGCAACAGGGAAGAAAATAAGGAATGTTTACAGAGCAATGTCTGGGGGATCGATGTTGTCCGCCGGCCCTCAATTGCTACTATATGTTGTTTTATAGAGAATTAGTAGGGTTTCTTAGACAGACATGGGCTCATTGACTAGCCCCTCTCTTTTCTCTTCTTTCTGGGCCGGATTCAACCTTAGGGCCCCTTTGTTTGGTCCCGAGAATAACCTGGACCGTGTTTGGAGTTGGTCAGGGGGAAGGGGCGAGCAAAGGCAAAAACAAAAAGGGCCACACTTGCTCACACATGGTTCGAACCAAAGATCTCCAGCATACCCTTCAGAACACTAACCATTGCACTATGACAGGACTCACCA